>OX638225.1:10027500-11227500 GCA_951805285.1 Thymelicus acteon | reverse complement strand
GTTAAAAAGCTTCGCGTTAAGGCGGCTGCCGTGCACAACGTTGTGTAACATCGAGCACGTCGTACAACAGATGAGCGTAGACTGTTCGGTGTAAGGGTCGCAGAGAGCTTGTAATAAATCTATTTAATAGAATTTTAATTCATACAAACAACGTAGAGCTATAGGTACAACATTCAAAATAAATAACAGAAATCAATCAATCGTCCGTAAAAAAAAATATCAAAACATTGTGCAAATTTCGTAGAACCAAAATCTATTTATTTGTGATCCAACACTATTAAAAGTAAAATTAGAAAATTTACACTTTGTATTGACAATATTAATCAACTCGAGATGCAAATCAAGTTTGATAAAAAAATTTCCTTGTCTTTTTGTCAATAATTAATCTTGTACTTCTATTTATGGAAATAGTCGGCAAACGAGCTGACGATCCACCTGATGGTTAGTGGCTATCGTCGCCCATGAACATCAGCAACACCAAAGGCATCACTGATGCGTTGCCGGCCAAGAAAGAGAGAAGAAAAGATAGAAACTGACACATACTTACAGTATGATTAAATTTCTGAAGTTAATTTCCAATCTGATTCGTTTCTATAAACGTCCTACTTTATTATTATATTACTCGTTATAAGAGTTATAATACTCATGGCATGCAATCATTTCTAGGATTAACAAGTAGGTACATCCTGAAAATAGTTCGACCCATAAACCATAAATATTTATCGAGTCTTGTGACACGTAAATGCGTTTTTATTACGCGTGGGTCTAATGGCAGTCTGCCTTTTAAATTGAAAGTGACGTAAGTGGTGTTTTAGTGCGCAATCGGCGAACGAAAGTCGTAAATCAAAGTTTTAGTGTCGAAATGTTGAGATGCGCTGGCCACTGGGGTGGCCAGTCTTTAACTTTTTTTGACTCGTTTAAAAAATAAGTTAAAGAAACAATATGACATTGTGCTGTTGTTGGGCACATTCTTCTATTGTTCGACGATTGACGATCACTGCTTGGTTAAAAAATACCAACTACAGACATTGTTTTTGCTTGCAGACTTGTATTTTGTTGCTTAAGTAGCCAATTGACAATGTCATCCAAGTGTTGATGATTACCATTGTAGCTATTTTACTACTGGGTGTACCTCATGCTTTGTGCTATCCATCACTAAAAGATTGCTGCAAACATATTTGCTACCGAACCAAAGTGTTAGATACACTTATAACATTTTATGAATAGATACGTTAAGTGATGTACTGTTAAAAATATTAAGTCAATAATGATTTGAAAATTTGATGCTATGGTCACTAGCTACATTCCAGAATAGATACAACTACTTCGATATTGTATGGGAATATAATTTTATACAAAAGAGCTTACAGCGTATTCGGCGATTACAATTTTAAGAACATTTTTATTAGTAGGTACATCATAGATGTTCTATAGATATCTGTATGTATGTATCCATCCATCAGCCTTTGTATAAGTTCGTGCTTTATCTTGTAAAATAAAAAAAAAATTAAAGCAGGTGTTGAGTCGGTACTAGTCTCAGTCTTATCATAAACCATTTGTAAAGTTCCTTCCCCTTTCAAATTTCTAATAGGAATTTGCGTTCTTCAGTAAATGTGGCGTCTTATGTGCACAACCTATTGTCTTCTCTAGGTCAATGCCATGACCACTGAGTGATGGCGTAACGTAGCGTCCTTACATTTGGTTTATTTGTTAGATGAATGAGGGTTATGTTCAAAAGTCAGTGTGACGAATTAATGGGATGTAGTGTTTTTAAAATCAAATTACGAAATTATCTTGAATCAAAACCTATGGTGAGAGCCTGTTTTTCTTACTCTTCCGTATACAGTTCAATCGAAGTTGTGGATGCATTTTTTTCTCTTCGATATGAACGATTTCTGCAGTTCAGTAAGGTTGCAGTGTTGCTTAATCCTAGCATACACGTAAATTAATATGGATTGGATTGCTGCAAGTACCGTCCGCAAATATGAAACTGAGAAGCATTGAAATTAACTACACATTCACGTTTGAAATTAAGATGGCTTCTTCGTATCCTTAGCCTCAATGTTACAGTGCAATACATTGTAGTGATTGTAAATCTTTCATAAGTTAAGTGTCCATTAATTGTCACTGTAAAGTTTTCCTTGGAGATGGTAACAAGATATGAAGAATAGGAGCTCTGAAGAAACCATTAATTTGGTTCCTGGAAATTTGCCTTGGAATATCAGATTAGAGCATTAAAGTGTGGTTTTACGCACTTCGTATGCGTTTGATGCTGAAGTTAATGGTGCGTATTCAATTTAATTACTTACTATATATTTAGAACAAATACTGAAGGCATTCAATATGATACGAGTAAAGCAAGTTAGGTTAGATCTACCTTTTGCTCGATCACTTTAGTGAATGAAATAAAATTATAAAAAATATCAATTTACATACTAAGTTACGTTATCTTGCCATATTTTTATTATTGTATGCATTTTTTCAAATAAAATTATGCAATTTTGACTGGATTCTATGTTACATACGTTCTGTAGGTATATGGTTTTTGACTTCCTAGCCAACTTACTGGGCAGGTAAAATATACCAATCATTGTGTCACAAAAATTGTGATAATCTATACCATTCACAAATCATTGAGAATATTTTGAAGAACTCTCAGATGTATAGTTTTCCTCACGATGTTTTCTTCACTAAAGCAAGTGTTTGTTTATTTAAGCTTGAATACGCACATAACTTTTTAAAAATTTGAAGCTCGGACTGCATTCGTTCAATCACTTTTATCACTGCCTAATTTTAAGTACTTACAAAAGTTCAAACAAGACAGACAAACATACTAAAGCTGACATTGTACTAAGAGTCAGTTTAAAGACGCCAATTTTAAACAGTTAATAACAAACCGAATGGAATGAGTCATGTCAGCGCCGACACTTGCATTAATGAGGGCTCGCAACACAAAAGGTAATATTCGCGCGATTCATTTAGCCTGCGGTTAGGTAAAGCTACAGATAAACAGCGTGATTTTATGATGCGACTTTGCGATTATTTTATTTCCTAAACGTACTCGATAAAGTTTCTTTCATAAACCATAACTATGTAAAAATTTAAATATCAGTTCATAAGTCTAGTTTACAGGCCAATATAGGTATTGGTAAATTTACAGGATCTGCTACTTGTTATTATTTTATTCCTTAATTTTAATATTCTTACGCTCCAACTCAGAGTCACTAACGGTTATCAATTATCAATAAGCCAGACCGTAACACGTTTTAGTTTTATTTTTTATAAACCTCGAATGAAATTCCATTTCATTCTATATTTTATTTATATTTCAAACGTGACAGCACTGCAGCTGTATTAATCATCAGTAGTTCAGTAGTTCCAAGAAGTATTTATATTTTTCGATATTTGAATGCAACCAAACTTCTGAAGAGTATTGACCGTATGAACACACCTTTACGCAGACTTTGCACTGCGGCAATCTGTAACGCTTTTCATAATTAATATCGCTTTAGCACATAACGCGGTTTGCGATATGTCTACACTTGATTGAGTCGAATCCTTGATTGTTGATGAAATTGTAGCGTTTATAGCTCCGTCTTGATTAGTTTTTGAATTGCAATGAACTGATAATAAAAGTGGGACTTTGTTATTGTTAAACATGTCTCTGTAGGTTAATTCTTGATTACTAATTTTGTGGTGACAAAAATTATAAGCATGTTGTTTCTTTTTTAACAGTTTATAAAAAACTTATTTTATGCAAGTGTGGGTTCTTTAGTACGTAGATTTTACAGAACATATAAACATACATCGGGGTCCAGTGACCATAATGTCGTAAAGTAATGAAACCATATTATTATATCACCATAGGCGTATCATGTAGGATATCAACACTTTGACTTAGGTCACTTTGGCTCAAGGATATTTGAACCTGCTTTTTCACTGGTTCTCTAATGGATATGAAATCGAGTTGTTCGAGTTATAAGTATCGTTATCTGCTGTAATATAAAATATTCAGGGTGTCATTTGTGATAATATCACATTCTTTTCTGTAGCCAATTCCTTGATTTTTGAAAACTAAATGACTTTCTTTGTTGAGTGTATTTTGTAGAGCTACCTCAGTTTTATTGATAAGCTACCACTTTCTTTCTATTTTGACTGTTCTTTGCTTCACTCCAATTTTTTAGGCATTATGAGTTCACCAAATAAGATTTAATCATACTGATAACTTGTTATAAATATAAAGTAACTTTACCAACAACAACTTCCCCGAAATGAAATCTGTGTTCTTTCGTTCACCCAGTACCAATGAAGCTACGAAAATGACTGTAAATACTATTCCATTTCACAATTTTTCCATACAATTCTATTCAGTTTTTTTTACTATTCATTAGATTTACTTTAGCCAGAGCAATGTTAATGACGAACTACTTATGATAGTGAGTACGTGAAATAAAAAGCAAGTACTTAGTATGTCCGTCTCAAGACGTCGAGACAATTTCTGTTCGGAAGCATCATGCGTCAATGCTGTCAGTTGTCATTCCTGATGAACTTTATCGATCCCGGCTGAGCAATAACGACGCGTCTCATGCTGTGGAATCTTAAATCTGTAATCTCCACTTTTTGCATTCCCTCCCGCTCAGAGCGCCATAACGACACAATAAACGTATTTTATAAGCGCTCACACTTAACGTTTATATCGCCTTATAAGTAGATCGAGAAATAATAAAACTAAAGGAGAGCGCACATCAAGAAAGCAATAACATCATTATCATAGCGAGTCGGCCATCTCTTTCCAATAGCTCTCACCCCTCCCTTGGCCCCGCCCACCGCGTATCGCCGCTGTCACCTGTATATCTCAAAACATTACACATATGCAAAACTTTCGCGCTCGCACACAGCCTCCGCACTCACACGCCGGCGTCGTCCCTAGCAAGTTGCAGTCGGAACGTGTGTGCATCGGTATAAATCTGCAAGATAAAAATTGTGCTATATCGCGTCGCGAGTGTGCCTCGACGTGTTTTTCTTTTTTGTCGAGATAGTCTGTAGGCGTGCCTAGTGAGTTGTTTGCACCTCGCACAGTGGTCGATATTTCACAATGCCGTGTCATCGACACGACATCCCTACTGAAATATAGACGTAGGTTATGTTATCGCTAAGAAATGTGAACTTTTCTGTACGACTCAGTAAACTTGCACCTCTAAATAATATCTCGTAGTTTTATTTTTACACTATTGTCATTAAATCTTTACGTGAATGTATGTATTTATATTTGTTAGTCGTCTCGGTTTGACTCTGATAATATATTTCATTCACCACAGTACACGTGATTCTGACTACTTTAATATTTATTATTGCATCATCGTATTGAATTGAATCGAATTGAAAATTGTTATTCGATGTTGAATTGAATTGCAGCATACACTGTCTACTCCCGTTATAATAAGGGTTAAGGTCATTGTCCACTATGGCGATCATGCACACTATAGGTACGATAATCATGACATGATTTTCTTTAAACAAGATGTGATAATAATATGAGTGATAAAATAACTTCACACAACTTGGAAAAATTAAAGATGCATAAGTACTAGATTTGATCCCTGGTCCATGCAAGAGTGTGTGTCAAATCACTAAGAGACTGTATTAAACCACTAAAATTAAATCAACTTTTATATTAATTTTTTAGTAAATTACTAATCTTAAGGTATGGATGTCGGGGAATAGTAGATTTATCTGGAAGGTGCTACTTCAACAGTGCTCGAAGCTCTATTGTCCGTCATATACACACAAACAATGACGCTCCTGACAATAAAACAATTATAACTGTATTATAACACAAATAATTTCAGGTCTATTCAATCACCGAGCTGTCACGATCGAGCCGACAATTTTTCGTACATCCGCTCCATTTGGAGCGATTAACTCATAAACGATTTCAGTCACGGGACCAACTGCAATAATTATGCACATTGTATGAAACAGTAACTGCACTGTAATTACAGCTGATTCAATGTATTGTTAAAATCAAAGCGTATGAATGAACTGTATCATATTTTCGATGTGACGATACCTGAGTTATTATTGTGCGCAATTAATTTGTGTTGAGGTCGTTACGCGGTTATTGTTTGATAGACGTGTAGTGCCTGAATAGAAGTAGGTAGCTTCCGTTTGGTGAGAGAACATGTTCGACAATGAACAGCACCTTGTTGGACAATGAACAAGCAAAGACACCATGGAAGTCTCTGTAGGCAGTTTAACATCCATGGTATTGAACAATTTGGTTAGTGCTGCTGAGAGTACTTTGCTACAGTTGCATCTTTGCTGTACCTGGAACAAAATACATGAATCATGATTAGAGACTATTAATACAAAGAACCTACTAAAGGTCGTCGAATTGGATATAAGACGCCCCTTCACAGTTACAACGTGTAAGTGCAAATCTTTGGAAAAAACTTAAGATACATTAAACAAATGGAAATAAATATTTCCACTTCCAGGTTGAAACAAAAATGTTAAGGACGTTCTACGTTGCGAATCTACGTTTCAGCAGAAAAAAAATAATTGATAGAATTCGAACTAAACTTTAAGCCTGAATTTCGTTACCCAAATATTAATTGGGAAAATTCACACATTTGCAAAAAAACCTTAGACTTGGAATACATTGCAATGTTTCCTTTCATGCAAATAAATGAGAAGTAGTTGCTCATAAGCTTTTGCGGTTAGGAGACATAGAAATTGAAACAATGAAACGAAACCCGAAAACATGTCAAAACGCGAAATGAATGCAAAACTCATTTAATTCTAAGCTGGACCAACCGTATTCTAATTCCGCGTGACCAAAATAATCCCTCGTAAAACATAAGACTAACACATCAGCGCAGAGCACAAATAAAACCATGACGTGTTTCATATCAAAAGTATTCCGTGTAAACATACCTAAGTGGCGTCAAAAGCGTGAGTCCGCGTCATCGCGTTAACAGACATGTTGATATATTGCGATAAATACGCAACTTGTACGTTCCGCGTACAATTATTGTTGTAACTATAAGTATAACTTCCGTGTGTGCGTGTGTGTGCGTGTATGTGTGTGTGTGTGTATATATACTATATGTGTATACTTAATTTTCGTAATGTTCTTATTTATCAGTCAGCCTTTGGATATCCACTGCCCTGATTTAGAGGGACTCCTGAAATTTGCTGAAGATCTTCAGTCTACTTAGAGAGGATATTTGGGGTGTTAGAAGGTCCATCCATCATAAGTCCAAGCCTACTCCCCCACATGGTGTCGCTGACCCATAGTCGAGGCTATGGCGCAAGATCTCTTCGGTTGGCGGTCTCAAGCCTCCGTACTGTCCAGTTTAATTCCGTCGTTTAATGCCGTCTTTAATCTATTGGAGGCCCTGGGTATATTAGAATAATAGGGCCCCTGGGTATATTAGAATAATACTATTTTGTATACAATAAACAAAGAAAGTTGATAAGAAAGCCTCTAGATTTATGCAAAAGCTAATACGCAAATTGGTATTGTAGTCAGTAATTTAGGTTCGATTTGTTTGAATTAAAAAAGTTTTTCAGTAATAAATATCGGTTATCGTTTAGTCACCTGGTAGAAACTAGGGGCCCCTATCAATCATGGGGCCTTGGGCATTTGCCCAGAGTGCCCAGTGGGAAAGAGGGGTCTGGTTACATGGCAGAAACAGGTGAGGCGGTGGTATCGCCCCGGGCGACCGTATAAAGTATCTATCATGGTCCAAGAGCTAATAACGAATTTAGGGAACATGTTTTATCACCTCTTAATGGTTATTGTGGAGCGAATTTCAAATTACGAGTATAGTATAACACCCAACCATTCGAATATTTAACTACGCGTTACGAATTATTCCCATACCAATGTGCAAAGTAGTTGAAATCTTAACAACAAGAACACACATATTAATTACAATTTAACGTGTTCTAAGAAATCGAACACAGTAGTAAATACAAAAGCATAGCCTTCATAAGACCCCTGTAGTAATAAAACGCATTTTTTATTTATTCTTAATTACGGTTGTAATGACGGTTGTATACTTATGTATAATTTCATTCCATAATTACTATGTTTTAGATAAAACTGTACCGCACACTGAGGCAATGATTACGTCCGCTTACCGTTCCTATAATTAAACATTTTAATAACTATACACGTTAAGCTCCGCTTCCATGCAAGTTATCGTTACTGGTAACAGTATTTGAAACCTGGTATAGTTTTGTTTGTATATTTTTACATACTCAGACGAATATTCAACACATTGATTATTATTATTACTGAGGTAACTATTGCACTAAAAAAATATTTGTGGTTTAAAAATTATGTCACAGATGTCGCTGGTAATAAATCTTCTTTGTTAATAAAATTTATTATTATTTTTGAAAGTGAGGAGGCCGCCTTGTTTTTATACAGTATTTTTTTTGTACATAATAGGGTAAGCAGTACAATGATTGGCCCTTTAAGGTGATCATCGGCTGATAATTTCTGAATACAAAATAAGGTTCTTAATTTTATTATGAAACATTTTATGTTAAATTATTCCTTGGGAAGCTGGCAATTGAAATTGATTATTACTATAATCATATTTCATTTCATTAACAACTTTAATGCAATAAACATAAAAAGGGATCAAAAGTACAATGATATTTGTTGTATAAAAATTGGCATACCCAAAGTATAACGATTGGCATGCTAATCACTGTACTTTGCGTTTATTGGCCCGGCCAATGTTTATACTCTGTAGGTGCCAATATTTATACAAATTAATAAAATTTAACGATACCTAGTGATGTGCAGTATATAGTCTATATCAAATTGTAGTCAATGCCAATGTTTGTGTATAATAAAAAAAAACAGATCAGTAAGTAATATTTTTTAAGTAAGACAAAAAACAAGTATTGAAAGTAAAATTATAGTTTATACGCCTTTTACGACACCAGAGAGACAATGTTTATTAACACATAAGAACAGAAATCATACAATAAAAGTAAAAAGAAAACTAGTAAATATCATTACTAGCTAATAATTTTAAATACTGCGAATAACGTTTGAGAGACACAGAAAAATAAGAATATTTTTCCATGCCTCGTAAATCAATACAACTTTTAATAAATTGATTTTAAATCTTTGATTTAAATTAATTGTCGGAGCGTCAGGATTACTACTGCTTACCCTACTTATTGAATTATTGAATTATAGAAAGATTTCAAGCGGAAGACTTACGTTTTTCACTACATGGATTTTGCTTACGACACGTTCTTCAATGATATTATGCTTGTAAACATCAGCTTACGATTTTTTATCTGTTTATATATAGTTGAGGAGCATGGCGCTAAATCCACTTAGCAGTAAAACGTATGACATGTGTGCGTATTATTTATATTACATTAACGTTAAACTATTTTCACGTAAGATTTCAAAGGTATCACTAATCAACTGAATAAACGATTTTTTTGTAATGGAGCAATTAACATAATTTCTATGATTAGGTTTTATACAAAATAATATTTACATCGTCCTGTTAATAAGATATGTTATCAGCGTAAAAGAGCCGTGTATACCTCATAGTTCTCCTTTTTATCCCTTTTATTCTCTAGGACATTCACTTTCAAAACAGTGGAATTTATAAAAAAATATTGAATGAGTGAAACGAATTAACATTACAATGACTACTATAACTGCTTTACCATTTAATAAAAAAATTAAATAAAATTAAATTAATTTATCATAGAACAAAATTAAGTCATGGTTACGAAAACAGAGCTTAATGAAGATTAAAATGAACCTTGAATCTTTCGTGTTTACACTAATTATTTAATAATAGCTAATCAAATGCAAAAATTTTAGTGACTCGCCGTCTTGAAACTACAAGCAAAAAATTCAAGGCTTACATTTAAATATTGTTTCGGTTAAAATAACGTTGTGAATTAATATATATTATTATCAATGAAAATAAATAAGGAATTAGGGACTTTTCTTTAAAAAAAAAACTAAAAAGGACCTTATTTAATAGTGCCTTAGTAAAATTTAAAAATATTTTAATTACTTATTTCATTCGTTGAATTTAATCATTATAATTTTAATACAAATTTTAGGTATTTATTAATATTGGAACACTAACTATGGCAAACAAGGGCAAAACTTAGTGCGTGATGTCATTCTCTACCACTCAACCCCAGGTGGAGTTAGAAATGAAAGTGTAAATTAAATCGTGATAAATGTCATAAGTCATAACTTTTATTTCCTCACATTTGCTTCAAGTGAAAAAAATTAAATGAGCTATTTGACTGGCACAATATAATATAGGGAATATTATGAACTGTAAACAAATAAAAAAATACAAAAAAATAACTATATTACACTATAACTATATTACAGTCTCGTAACAATATTCAAACCGTGGTTGAGACCATTAAATATACAGGGTGGAAACATAAATGAGTACACTATTATGAACCACACAAATGACGAGTACAAGATAGCCACAGCACGAAAGCGTACCTTAACGAAAATTCAAACGAACTTCAATCTTGTCACGGTTGGTTCAAGTGAACAAACGCTGCACTAATTACTGCGCTGCTTGACGACAATTTATTTCACATTAAGCTGGCCTTCCACGGATTTCGGTCGCCCACCTCTAGCTGACGATTATTTTAATTTTGCTAATAACACTTTAATTACGAACGCCGAGGTCGACCGCAGCTGTATAATTAAAATGAAACGAAACAGGTGAAAAAAATAATATGTTTTGCGATGGGTTTTTCATTAGTTATTGATGTATGCTGTATTGACTTGGACAGACATGTTTTTTAAAACAGTTTGTAATTTTTTTATGATCGTAACATCATGCCATACCATGTAATGATAAATTTAAAATAATATGTTTTGCTTTACCTACTTACATACATGTGAATAAAATAAATACAATGACTCATAGATTGGTACCGTAAATTATTAACTAATAAAATTAAAATAATCTCAAGAAAGACATAATTTATAACAATAAATTATAATTTTATTATGGTCCCATGAAACTAAATTAATAGCATATTAAATACTCATACCTCGTATCTTCCTCCAGAAAGTAGGTACTCCTGAGAGCACTGGCTAGAACTGTAACGTTGTATAGAATGTATAAAGATGTGCTGAGGAGTTTCTTTCACCGTTCTTTTCGTAACTACTTAAGTGTATGAACAAAACAAGCTTAACACTCTAATGAGACCAAATGAATCACAAATCACCCATGCTTTTCGTACTCACATCAGATATCGACATATTAATCGAATAGTACTAATAGTAACGCGCTCAGTATTCTATCGTCTCACTGTAATCGGCCAACCACCCTATCGTTAGGGCCGATTTACACGCGCCTTTTGACCGCTCGATTCCCCACGCGATTGGCTTTGTCTAAGGCGTCTTAGCAGAGTTTCAATTCGTAGCTCCATTGTGTCGGCCAGAGATGAGTGGATGTCGTTAGTGAGTCCTAGCTAGTAAGATAAGGCTTAGTACAAAAGAGATCGGTGTAATCTCGATGTGGACATTTAACCACATTGTGTCCGCGAAATGTCATTTTTAAGACATTAGGTATATTGTTGATTGTTTGCTCTCTTATAGTGAATATTTTTATACACTGGTGATATAATTCCTTGTGGCTATTGAATGTACTAAATTATGTTAAGCATCCCACATTACTTAAAATTTTCAAAATTCAAAATTCAAAATCATTTATTCATGTAGGTATCATTGATACACATATGCACGTCATTTTTTTAATCAAACAGCTTTTCGTAAAGGTGCTTTGTCATGGAGGAGAAGAAAAACCGTAAAGAAACTCCTCTGCACATCTTTTAAAAATAAAAATACATCGGTATATTTATTACAAAAAAAAGTATCACTAGCTTGTACTAAACTGGTTGCAGAGCTAGTCATTTCCATGCGTCTTTGTCATTTATGTACTCATCTACAGTATAGTAACATTTGCCTAAAAGTTTAGATTTTACATGTTTCTTAAACAATTCCACTGGCAAATCACGTATTAACTTTACTTAGCCCCGAGCACATATATCTGCCAAATAAATTTCTATAGCAACAGGGAATCGAATCCGAGACCTAACGCTCAGCTAGGTTACCACCAGCTTGATTACAGTGGCGTCAAAACTTAATTATCAATTTGTTCATAAAATCATATAAGAAACCAAAGTCTCAAGTCAGAAAATAAGTCAACTTTAAATAAAAACATAACTTACAATTAATTAAAATCCATAAAACATGTCCATCAATAATTTAATGCGAGAGATTATTTTGTACGGATCGTTGCATACAAAGTACATTCCAGTGTTCGCTTTAAACTCGAGAATTCATTACCACTTCGAGGTAACTCGATAGCGAATAGCGACACGGGCCGTGTAATCCGATACATGCGATTGGTAATTGTGTCTAAATCGACAATATTAGTTTCCGACGAGTCTCATCGGCGACATTCATCGAAGCTATGGAGACATATTCATTAGACTCGCACACGCGTATGCTCGAGTGAGACAATAGGGATAGAGATGCTAGAAGCGACAATGTTTTACATTCTTTGGTATTGGTTGACTGTTTGGTTGAATGACTGTTGGTCTAATTGAAATAATTGAATTAAGCCCATGGGCGAGAATGACCACGTAATATCAGTATGCTCGCATGGTATTTTTTTATAATAATTGTTACTTCTTGTTTACTTATTTCATTTATAGTCGTAGTGCATTGTAAGAAAACACTTACAGATAGACTATCTGTATTTGTACCTAATCTAAGATTTACACTAAACTAAACTAGCTAAACATTATACGGTGAAATTTAATACAGGTACGAAACGTTAGTGATAAAAATAAGTAATATGACATATGGATCCACCAATTCACACTGGAGCAGCGAGCGTGGTGGAGCGTGCTCTAAAGGTCGATGCATACGTAACGTGTTTTTGCCCCATACGGGACGGGGACGGGGCATAAATATACGTGCGTGTCCCGTTCCCGTCCCGTACGTGATTCCGCTGCGATGGCACTATCGTATACATTTTCTATGAAACGTTTCCAAAACTTCGCGTCCCGTCCTGTACGGGAAAAAGCCCGTCACGTATACATTGACCTTAAGTCTCCTCAAAAGGAGAGACCCATGCTCATAGTGGACCAATAATGGGAAGCCAACCAGCCATGACAATTATTTGTCATTGAAAATTATTATGTATGATTTCCCTAATCATATTCCTCGCGACACATCTTGCGAACAAGTGTGTCATCTTAAGATCTTTGGACGTCATACTTCAAGCGCGTAATCAAGCAATATTCTTCTTAATCAACCCCACCCACAGCGACGGGGGTCGATTCTACCAACAAAGGAATTGATTAAGTAACTATACCACGATATTACCCCGTCGTATTATTCCACTATAATAAAGAGGGCTCGGTAACCGTGGTACTTAATGAGAGAAAACTCGATTAGAATTCGTATTAATCTTGTAATAACTCGGAGGAAAGTTGCTTGATTGGCTGTCGCCTATCGAAGTCTGATCCAAGTCTGATATGAAGTATGGAACCCTATAGCCTGCAATTACACAATATTTGTTATTTTTAATGAAATACCTAATTTTAGGAGGAAATGCCACGTAATTAGCAATACTGAAAATAAGAAAGTCGATTAATCCCATATAATATCCAGTAACCTTCACACGTTCTTGAGAAAAATGGTCTTGACAGATAGACAGAGATACAGACGAGTAATGGAGTGAATGATCTTAAGGGAATTGTTCTTTTTTTTAAGGTAAGGAACCCTAAAAATATCGAAACGTTATGTCGTGTATCAATTGACCTTTCCCGGTAATACAGTTCTAATGATCAGTTTTGCCTACTTTAAGAGTATGTTATGTTCTGCTATTTTCTGTAAGTAAACTAAAGTACATTTTTTTTCGAAGCGAAGCGAGGGCAATAGCTAGTATTTAGATAAAAGCTTTAGTAGATTTAGTACTTAATAGTAAATTTTATCTTACTATATTTTTTTTTTTTCATAAAATCATTGTAATGTTAGATATTTATGAAACGCCATACCGAATCAACAACTGAACCTCGTGTTGTATGAACATAACATCCTATAATAGGTAAATGTATAGTAAATATTCAGTCATTGACATCCTGCAGAAGTATTTTGGCACTGTACTTTTTCTTATAACGCTAAAACCAAAAATATCTTTGTGTTTCGCAATAAGATGAAAAAAGAATATCCTACATATTCACACTATTCTGAAATTACCGTAAATTAAAGTATAAATTGTCTCAAAAGAAATTTAGAAGTAACGAGTAACTTCAAAGAAAAGAAATCATTTCAAAGCTATTGAAGAACGAGAAAATATACGATTATTGACAATTAATTTAAATTAAATCAATTTCATTTAAAATAATAAAAAATCCCTATGTAATGTACTTACGTTCGATTTATAAACAAAAATAGAAAGCAAATACATTGAACATAATTATTAATATGATTTAAGTATGTAACCCTACCGTTGAAAATCCTTTTATAAGTTAGAACTTGGTGTGTAAACAAATTAAAATTCTATTTTTTCTCAAATTAATTCTACTTACTATAGTAATTCTGCAACGATATAATAAACAGCTGTTTCAGTGTCGTAAAGCGTCAAGTTTCCTAATTAATTTCGTTAATCTGAAAGTTCTGTGAAGACTGGTATTTTGTAACCTATGATGAAAGTAATTCAGATTATCTTATATACGTAAACAAATCATTTCATATTGAAATATAACAGAAATAGAATAGAAGAAGAAAATACACTTTAAATATGTATTCATTGCATGTGGTATTTTGCATGACGCATACCAGATCCCAGTATGGCTTTAATATATTTGAACTGTATGTTTTTTAACCGACTTCAAAAAAGGAGGAAGCATTCAATTCGACTGTATCTTTTATGTTTCTTGCCTTAGAACTTTTGACTGGGTGAACGGATTTTGATGATTCTTTTTTAATCGAAAGCTGGTGCTTGTCATGTAGTCGTACTTAAATTTGAGCGAAATCTGATGAGTAGTTTTTGATTTATCCCTAATTGTCTAAACAGATGAACTTTGCGGTACATCGACTTAAATAAGACGCGTTAAGAGCGAGCTAAGTATCTTAAGTTTGCTTGTGTCTTGCGCTAGACTAGAAGTTACGGTGTTATCTAAATGAGACCATCTTTCGTTACATAAGCTAACTTAATTAAGAAGTAGCAGATGAGAGTGGGCGCCGACGGGCGGCGCGGGAGCGGTGCGGTATGCAGCTGGTTATCTTAACGTTTAGATTACGTTACGGTCGTATGAAAGTGCCCTTTTATTTATAGGCAATACTTCAAAAAACCTATAAATGCCTTTAGGTGCATAAAGATTACCACGAGTTTTTGTATTTCTAATTATTTTTATTGCAATGCTAGTCATTATTTATATTAAACTTTTTTTATAGGTACTACGTTTTATTAAGTTTACGAATAAGTTTACGAATATTTCTTTTAATATTGAAACTCTGAAACATTGTGAAAACTTTTAATTTTTAAGGTTCTGTACCTCAAAAAAAATGGAGCCCTTTTAGTCTGTCTGTAAATCTTTCTCTTTTTTTTTCAGGAACCCGTGGAGATCCAGTCTGCAATCCCCTCGAGCTTTGAAAACCCTAAAAATCAAGCTGAACTCAATCAAAAGTGTTGTATTTTTGGGCACTCAAAAAAAAGGAATCGAAATCTATAGGGTACTTTCCATTGAAAAGCTATTTGGCAAGCAATTTCTTATAGCATAATTAAGGAGAAAATCCGAAAACCGATAATGTGTAGTTACATCACAATATTGTTTTTATTTATTTGAACTTGGAAGTTATGCCAGTATCAAAATTATGAGATTGTTAAAATCACTGTCAGTTACATACCGCACCGCAGGAAACTAAACTAAGTGCCGTCACTTATGTGTGAGTTCTGAGTTTGTGGAATGCGGGGGAAATAACGTTACGCGTGCCCGTGTCAATGTGTGCAATGGATTAGTCTTATAATAAAAGTTTTTGTAACAGATGTCAGATATTAAACACTGCTCCATATTAATAGCCGCGACGACCAAGAAAAATACTTATAATATAAAAAAGTTGGCAAATTAACTTGGTACGTAATTTGTCTGTCCCAGAAGATGTTTGTTCGCCCGATGTATCTTGTAATGTATGTGTAACGTTGATTTGTTTTAGATAAAATCTGTTTTCTCTTTTGTTTTGTTGGTAGCACTGGTTGGTAGGTTATTTACATGGTTGTTTTTTTATTCATAAATAGAGTATGGTACTCAAATTTTAATTTCATTTGATTCCTTGTGCATATTTCTTCAGTTTTTCACTATGAAAAAATTTAATCTTATTAACATTTTTTCATTAAAGTTTCATGAGTTCAATTAACAAAATTATCATTTTACGAAATAAGGATAATGTTACTGCGTTTTATGTGACTCTAATAATTATAAAAAATGGATATGCATTGTAATAACATTAAATTTAGTTTCGTAGTCAGTACTAAAAATGATTATGATAAGTTAATGTTTGACACTGCCTTATAACAAGTAATATTAATAATATTCAGAGAGCTACGTCGTAGCACCGTAGCACTTAATTGTTGATAACAAAGCAATATTGAGCTATTAATACACTTTTAATTACTTTTTATATTTTTTTATTTTTTTTCCCCTGATTTAATTTTTCAGGGAACATGACTGAATTGATTATCATAAAAATAATAATGTTTATATTTATACTTTTAATTACTTTTAATTATAATTTAATCTAGAGCTCTGCCCGCGTTTTTTGGGATACTAAGTACCCTATATGTTATTCCAGGTCATGGTCTTGGTGTCTACTAAATTTCATGAAAATCCGTTCAGTAGTTTTTGCATGAAAGAATAACAAATATCCATATATCTGATATATCCTCACAATCTTTCACATTGATAATATGTATTAGAAGAAAGTAGAATATTAGTAGGATATTCAAGCTCAAGGTCGCTCAGCGAGATCCCATATCTCTTAGCTATGTTCTGGATTTCTCTATGTCATTGGTAAATCAGCCTTTTTTTTCATACGGGCCACAAACACGTGTTAGTCATGCTGTCGCGGGCCGCAAAATAAAGAAATAAAAAAATTATAAAATAAAGTAACCCCTGATGGGCCAACTACAAAAGCCTGTTTGGCCGCACGTTGAGTATAGCTGCTCTATGTGATCGAATTCGTTACCGACTTAGCATAGATAATAAGCCGGCTGAAGTGGCAATTTACTGTAGTCATGGTCACATAATCCCAAGCGGTCACATAATTCGAAGGACTGACCACCGTTGGGAAGCCCTCCGACCAGGTGGACTGACGATCAGAAGAAGACAGCGGGCATCCGTTGGTTTCAGAAGTCTCATGACTGCTAAGAGTGGCGCATGTAAGGGCTGGCCTGTGTCCAACAGTCGACTTCCAAAGGCTGATAGAATACATACTTTATATTATAGAAAACACGTACTCATTCACTATGACGTAAATGATATCATACGCGATTAATCTGTAAGCATCCCATCCACTTCGATACGACATCAGTTAATTACTTATGTAAACGGTTCGCCCTTTGTCAGTCGTGTGGACGAGCAATAACTGATTTGATCTCAAATATCCGACCGTATATTTGATATTTAGCTAAGAATAAATGCTCCATTCAATTACATTGAATCAGTTTAGCAGAGAAACAAATCCAGAAGTGAATGGTTCAATGAAAATATTTTTCAATTTCAACGATAGTTCTCACGAGTTAAATACATAAATTAGGTATATCAAAAATTTCCTTCTTTATGAGTTAAGTATATGAACATACTTTAAAATCGCAAGGAATTGTTTGTGGGCATTTATACTAATAAAACTACTCATTAATTTGACGAACCGTGTGGCGCAACGGATACCATACTGGACCGCCATTAAAAGGGTCTTGGGTTCGATTCCTAGTGAGGCTGAAATTTGAATGATGAAGTTGAATTTCTGTTCTTGACCTGGGAGTGTGTGTTGTCCATGGCACCCACGACACATGGAAACCTAGTGTGAGGCTATGAGTGTGTGGCGTTTATTTATTTATATATAGTGGTAACAATCGAGGGTAACAGACAACATGTACATTAGATTTTGGAATTATTAATGCAGACTTTTTATTTAAACAGAAGATAAAACTTATTTCTTTGAATTTTTATTCCTCTATCTTATAATCGTATTGTATACCTAAGAGTTCTCCATAATGTTCGCAATAAACTCCACTCGCTTCAAGAGAAGAGTAGCTTCAAGCAAAGAGTAAGCTCAGATGCATGTTGATTTAACGTTTCATGCATTTCACTGCATTTTTACTACTACAGATCCTACTAGAGACTTATTTGAGGTTTGTCACAAATGTTCATGGGCAACAGAGGATGGTGGTGGTATTGTAAACTCGTTTGCTATCCTTGTCTCATATTGTATTTTATTATGGAAACAGCCCGCAGAGTGACGATCCACCTCATAGTAAGGGCTATCGTCACCCATGGACATCAGCAACACACAAGGAAAGAAAACACTATCACTGATGCGTTGCCAGCCAAGAAAGAGAAGAAAAAAAAGATGGATTGTACAGTCTCCCAAGCCCCCAGCTGAAACACGACGAGTTGCTTGACGGCTGACTTTAGTGGTAATCCGCTAATCATGACCCTTTTTGATTGTCAGCTGTCAACAAGGTTAAAATGAAGTAGTGCAATCTTTAACGTGTCACTAAGAATTACATTGCAACTGGAAACGAAAGCTCATCAAGTAAAGTTTGGTGTAATTTCGGTTCCCACCGCAAAAGTCGTTAGTATCCGACAGATGTCGTTAAAGGGTAACACTTGGTTACAATTACATACGAAACCTATAATTTTTAACATATCATGTCACTGACAGATAATTCCAGAAATACGAGTAACATGACGATACATTACGGTAAGTTAAAAACGTTGATGAGTTGTTTCTTACGAGTAACTAAAATGATAACTTCAGGAAGTTTTCTCATTAAAATAATTATTTTTTTATAATACCTTACAGAATATTGCATAGTATACGAAAAAACTGATAATATAAACATAAATAAAAAATAAACATAATAAATAAACTAGCTGACTGGGCAAACGTTGTTCTGCCAAAAAATTTTTAGGGATAGGGGGATGAAAAATAGATGTTGTCCGATTCTCAAACCTAGCCGATATGCATGCAAAGATTCACAAAAATCGGTTGAGCCGTTTCGGAGGAGTTCAACTTCTTACACCGTGACACGAGAATTTTATATATTATAAGATAATAATTATATGTAGGCACTACATAATTATTATACGTCTTAAAATGTTAAACTACTAACTGAATAATTTATAATTTTTGATTTTCGAATTTACCTTCGTATTGGCTCATCAAAGATCCTGTTCCGGTATGAACTTTGTCTCATGACCTTGAACCAATGCCGTACGTCCTAATGATTGTAAGTACCTGCAACTGGAAATCATTTTTGTAGTATCGATACGTACCTATTTTTAACAGACTTCAAAAAACCAGTAGGTATTCAATTCGACTATATTTTTTATGTACCTCAGAATTTTCGACTTGGTGAACCTATTTTGATGTTTATTTTTTATTCGGAAGCTGGTGCTTGTAATGTGGTCCCATTCAAATTTAGTAGTTTATGAGATTTCCCTAATTTTGAAGTCAGTTATTTTTTGTCAACAATTATTTAGCTTGTTTAAATAAAAAAAAATAAGTAGCGTAGTAGAAAAAATGTATTTTAATTTGTTCATTGCTACGATTCGATTACGCTTTCGTAACGTAGATCATTTTTTTTTAAATATTAACTGAACTGGTAGCCGAAAAACGTTGATCAGGCCACCAGTTTATTAGTAAAGCATTGTCAGTCTGCATCG
The DNA here is from genome assembly GCA_951805285.1 of Thymelicus acteon. NCBI lineage: Eukaryota > Metazoa > Arthropoda > Insecta > Lepidoptera > Hesperiidae > Thymelicus > Thymelicus acteon. Next base: position 11,207,496 of record OX638225.1, on the reverse strand, counting down.
CCCAAGCTCGGTTGGCCCGTGCGCCACTAGATTGTCACTTTGTCACCCGTTACGTCGTTAAAAGTGCTATTTCCACAAAAAAACCTATAATTGAATACGCAGCGGTACAGAAGGTTCAATAAACGTCGGTCACGAACCGAGTTATTTCGGAGACGGTAGTTTTTTAACTCACTCTCTGTGGCAACATTAATTTCACCGCACTTTTTAGTCGGTTTTTATCCGAACATAATTAAAGGAACGTTGGTTAGGTGTAAAAACTGGTTAGGTAATGACATTTTAATTGTCTGAGTGATTACTGGGCGTCGACGGAGTGGCTCTGTCGCGTAGTCTCATCCTGTTATTACGAATAATTGCATTACGGTTCGTTACGGAGGAAAAAAGCAAGTAGATTTAATTGACATGTTACTCTCTTTGTTCACGCCTTACGCTGATGTTCACACGCACCTAGAATGTGTGAGCTTTTGAATACGAGTTATTTAGTTATATCGAATGTAACGTCAACTTCTAAACAAAATTATTGAGGTAATTAATTTCTTAACTGCGGAAACAACCTTATTTTTATTATCTTCTAATGTATGTTCTATGAATAAATAGTAGACAGTATAGTAAATAGTAGACAAACGCGTGGACCATCACCACCCCGCCACAACCACCCCTGGACTTCATTAACAACAAAAGCATCACTGATGTCTTGCTAACGGAACAGGACACTTTTATTATTTAATTTATACGAAGAGTTAGTTTGTTTTTACCTTAAAATATTTATAATGTTACAAGATAATCATCTATTCAACACTTCCGTGTCTTAAGACTTGTAAGAGTCAAAATTGATACCAATACCAACCAGACCCAAATACCACGTCCCACGCATTAAAAACGGTACACCTCATGATTTCATTGTGAGCAAAAAAGAAATTTAATCATGAGAAACAATAATAATGACCGCTAAGAAATTAGACTGAGTAAGTACGGGAGCCATGCAACTTAACTTTTTGAATACCTTTCAGAAGCAACATCACATGTAACTGAAACCTTATGTGTTTGAAATAAAGTTCAATTTTGTTTTGATTCTTAGTCGATGATTTCACTATTGTTAAGTCTGTATGACTATCAATTATGTCCATAGAGTTCATACTCTCATGAGAGTGCTTTGTGATTGAACAGTAGCATTCATTCGGTCACTGGCGATTGAAAATTAAAGAACCGATATAATTTGAGACGAAATTAGTGATGTGAGTATTAAAAAATAGAGTACCTGAATCGTAAAAATGTTTCTAAGTGGTATTAATAACTCCCTAAACTTTAGTCATCAAAACTATTCCACTGGCGATTCGCTAACTAAGTTTTCAGAACGTCATTTTGTGTCGCAAAGTAAACAAATCTGCGGTCACGTAACAAGTAGATATGCAACATAATTAAAATAACTGATTTAACTTATGTTTAGGTACATTAAATCTGCTTATCAACCTTAGGATCCATCTTTATCTTTAAGTTGCACTTAAAATCTAATCCTTATTTTTATCGATTCGATATACTTAACATTATCCAATTTTCCAACAATCGATAAAATATTATTGCATTGATTTATTTTATCTAACAATAAGTGTATAATCAAAAGCATTAATCTAAATTCAATAAGATTTTACTGTACAAGTATTTTACAACCAATATTCCCACAGACCTATATAATATGTCTGTGAATATTCCTTTACGAATAAGCACGCAAATAATTCATTTAACGTCGCAGCACATCACTAGCCACCGCATTAACACGTCACTCGTGAGATGATAATGACGCGCCGTGCCCCACTTAATTGATATAATAACTTCCTGTGTCAAAATAACAAAAGAGCTGAACAGTGGGCTATCCGCTGGATTGGATAGCCCTCGGGCTATTGACTGCGCACTTACACAAACAATGCGAGCCAGTACGTAAGAATAAGAACATTCTTACAGCGACATCACACGCATTTTTAGAGATCTTTAGGGTACGACCAAGCACGACCAACTTCGTTTCGCGTGGATGACCGACTCGTGCAAGAAAATTAAGTAAAATGATGTATTATTTTAAAAGTGAAAAAAAGACGGACGTAATCCCAAGAATAAATTCAGTGAAGCACCCATAGTAATACCAACTCTGTATTCGTACAAGTAAATAAACCCACACATTGACACCATAATGCTATGACATTGACACCATCGCGAATTAAAAATTACAAAATTACGCACACATGGTAAGCGAGCTGTCATTGCTATGCTTCACTCTCGATTAGACAAGGTTACGTCCGTTCTTTTTTTTACGTCCGTGAATGTTAATAAGTAATCAAGAGACTGGATTTCATCGTAGAAGTCAAGTAATTTGATACTTCACACACCCTTCACCATGTTATTCAGATAGGGAGGCAGATTTCACACACCGCTAAGAATATTATTAAAACTTGAAGTGTTAATAATGTTTAATTTATATTTTTCATACAACAAAAATAAAAACCAACAAGCGATTTCTTTCAAGTAACCTAGGGAAGAGGACTATATAAGAAATAGACAAAGTAGTGGTTTTAGCTGTATTGGGGCGGCTTATAATACTAACCCCAATCCCAGGGATGTGTGTCGTAAGAGACGACTAAATCCGGCCCTATGGTAGGGCCCCTCGAGGGATTATATTGGTAATATTGATTTTAATTGTTAATTAATACCATTATTACTATTATTATTTGCCTTTTGCCTGGATAACTACCACCCTTGAGCATGGTCAGCCGCCAAACGACTCGTCGTGTCCCGGCTGGGGGCTTGAGAGCCAGTTCTTTTTTCTTTTTCTTCTCTCTTTCTTGGCCGGCAAAGTAGGTGTGTGATGCCTTTGGTGTTGCTGATGTTCATGAGCGACAACAGCCACTTACCATCAGGTGGATCTTCAACTCGTTTGCTGGCTATTTCCATAAAAAAGTGGTGTATGGGTTAATAAATACTTTACTAAAATAAAAAGAGATAGGTACATAAAAAATTTCAATAAACGGATAGAATATGTTATGTCTAAAATCAGTAAGATATTGCTGCGTAGAAAATATTCAACAAAAAATAACCATTCAAACCATGATTGTTCCTACCTTACAAACTGTTGTGGTTTTGATCCTATTAAATTAGAATCATTATCTATTGTGAGTGCGTCGGTCAAAGCAGAAAACGATAATTGCGTACCGAATAAGGTTCACAAGTGGATATTAACACACAAATTCAGTGAATGGACGATTTTGTGTGAATGTACTAAATTGCGTTTGAGTAACGGGAACAGACGAATTAAAATTATTATTGTGTCTTTCCGTTTGACATTTATTATTATTTATTGTGGCTATCATAATAATAACGATTTATCGTGAAGTTACAGTAAGGATAATTCAATTTAGATTTCCAAAGTATTTCATATATAAGAAACATTATTTTATATTTAATGAATTTTGATAACCTTCGTAATGTTAGGTACTCTATTAGTCAGATGATGAAGTATAGACAAGACGATTTATTAGGGAATATTACGCAAAGCTCGGCGTAGATGGCGCCACCAGCATATACAGTAAAGAAACTGGCATCATGTTGCATTCATTTTTGCATTAATGTTATTAAAATGTAAAAAACGTCTGTAAAAACTTACATATCAAATTAATTTTATAATTATTCTTATAAATTAGACTGTATTTATTTCATTTATACTTTGTGGTATGATGGCATCCGACGGCCATGAAAGAATGGATGATCTAAAGAAATTGCTGCGAGAATGTGGTGTGAGTTTGAAGGGGAAAAAGAAAGATTTGATGAAAAGATACGATAATAAAGACAATTAAGTACCTTGTGGTAATTGAAACTTATTTAACTTAAATTAAATTAAACTAATTTCACAAAATTGACTTCTTTCAGGCTCAATTTACATGAAAAAATCAAAACTTTTGTAATGTAAGAAGTGGTTACTTTGACAACGATATTACACTAAAATCTCTATTTAGCCTAAGAACTCACGGAGCGATTTTCACCCGCGCCCGCTGCGGTGGCGGAAATTTTAAAAAGTTTCAAAACTTACGAGACCGAAGTTTTGTGCGGTAGCGCAGCCGCCGCGGTTGCGATTATCGCCCGCAAACCTGGCGGGCGAATATCGCAAGACGGGCGGTTTTACGATCTGTACCCCCCCTTCCCCCCGGTGTCCACCGCGGTCGCCCGCCAACCGACCGCAGAGCGTGCGGGAGCAACCCGCCGAGGCTGCGGTTGACCGCGACCCGCGCGGTTCTAGAAGTTTCCCGCCGGTACAGCGGGCGCCGCGAGTAAACCGCGCCCGCCGCGGGCGTAAACCGCGTCGTGAAATATGCCGCTCGTTTTTACATACAAATCTGCATTCTACAGGAGCTGCGGGCCCGCTACCGCGGCGGGCGCGGGAGAAAATCGCTCCGTGAGTTCTTAGGGTTACTCCCTCAATCGATAAATTTAAAGATAATAAATGAAAACTCAAACAAAATACTAGGCACTACCCCTTTTTTAAAAGCGAGAAAATAACAATATTTTATGTTAATTTCTAAATAAAATCATATTTGGTTGTTTTACATGATAAAAGTGAAGAATATTCTATAATTTTTAATAAAAGCAAAGCAAAGCAAAGCTTCTTCCACCTCCAATAGTTTTCGCACATTTTCTTTTGGAAATGAATGGGTCCCTTTATTGCTACATCCAAATACACTACATTGATGCATTATTGTAGAATAATACGCAATTTTTACCACGCTGTGAACAATTTGTCAAAAAATCTGTTTACTATTTACGATGTGTGCTGGTGCTGCCTTCTGGCGCGAAAACTTTGCAGTAATGAGATATTACTGCAAAGTTTTTACTATTTACAAAACAAATTGTAAATAATACTAAAAATTTTCTGTATGAAAAAATTACCCACACAAATATAAGAACGTTTCATGAAAGTTGATGAACACGCTTTTTTCGGCTATACATTTTGCATCTTAAATTTACTTATTTTAAATTTAGCTTTACCTTTCATCAGAGAGAGTTTGATCACGAATAAACCTCATCGACAGAAGTAATCAGATTAGAAAAGCACTGAAACAAATGGAATATATCTTTTATTTTTTTGAAGAGTCTGAACCAAACTAATCAGTTTTGTTGGTCTTTTTGTTGGTAGATATCCATTGGAAGCAGTGACCACTTGGTCAAGCAGCTTTCTCATTTGCGGTGTGTGAATAAAACAGTTATTAATAAAGCTATTTAAATCAATGATATTTAATTTGAAATGGTTTAATTGTACTATGCTTTGTACAAAGGTTTTAATATTCGAGTATTCTGAAAAACTACTGAATCTACTCTTATAGAATGACTTAGAATGGAACTAGCGCACGTGTGACGACCTTGTGCTACTAATGCATAAAGCCCTTAATTACCTTTGTCTAGCTCAACGTGTGTTCACACGTGTTTAATACATTCAGCGAAATCACCATAGAACGCATACGAGTCAGAAATGGTACGTATTTATTGAAATAAACAGCAACCTCGAAAATTTTAATGCTATGTGATACTGTAGTCGTCATCTTTCAAGCTCGCGTCGTTAATAAATATTTCAAATACAAACTGGAAGATGTTACGTGATAAAACCGACGCATTATACGGGACAGCTAAAAAATACGCCCGTTTGGCCTCACTCTTATGTTCAAAGACCAAAAACATGGAGCGAAAAAATGCACAATGCGTTGTGGAAATCACAGAAAGACCGCACAGTAAAATTTGCATAATATAGCTATAGTATAATTTGTATAGGCATAGTAAAGTGTAAAAGTAAAGTAACAACGTGACTATGTCACAGAGTAGACGGAATTCTGCTGCGCGGTTCAAGTTTACATTATACTCGTAATATGGTCTGGTATAGTGTAAATCAACCTTAACAAATCTGCGATTTCTAGGTAAGAAATACTCTATGGTGTTTTCATACTATCCACTTGTACTTACTCTTTGTAAGTACAAATAAGGGGCGCGTTCGCTATAAGTAGTCGGTAGGTTTATCACATGGTAGCAACAGTGTTACTCAAATTAATAAATTCAAAGACATCCTGTAGCCTGTTTAGTTGGGATCGTTTTACCTTATGAATGACTTGGATTTCCGAATATTTTTATAATAAATTGATGCGATTATATAATAAGCGGTTTGCCGACAAACTGGCCTACATAAAAGCATTGTTGTACTCACAGATTTTACAATTGTTACGAAATAAATAAATGAAAAAAAAAATGTTTTTGGTGTTCGTTTGCTTGAGTGTCTCAATTCCTATGTATTGAATTCAGCGTGAATATTTTGTAATAAACATTAACCGCATATTGACAATTATTTTAATTTTAAGAATAAGATTAATTAAGATTGATTTTTGCGATTAAAGAAATAATGTGCAATAAAGTTTTATCAGAATGGTGAGTTATGAGTTCCGATGTCCCATTCTATTATGGTATGGTTCGAAAAATAATAGAAGTCAGATATTCTATTATTTGGAACATCGGAACACATAACTCATTGCATGAGGGTGATTACGTAGGTATATCAAAACTTCTCCAGTAAAAATACTTAGGGATAAGCCTTTTATTATAAAATATTATAGACTAAGGGCTTGTTTCACCATCTTCAAGTAGAGTCCTGAATAAGCTATTCGCCGGTTAAAGTGACGTTAAAGTGTCATTTTCCATACACGAAATGTCAACTTAACCAACGAATAGCTTACTTCGGACTTACTTGAAGATTGTGAAACAAGCCCTAAGTGAAATAGTGGCTAGCGTATAGGTATGCAAATAGGTATGTAGAATTTCATGTAAGTGAATTAAGTACCTATATCTATAAAGTGTTCTTTATGTAGTACATACCGATGTAGTGTAGTAAGGGAGTTTATAGATTCATTCTTAAACTTTTTATCCTAATAATAATAAGTATCTGTATTCATTTCTTCACAAAAAGTCCCACTATTTTACTTCTTTCAAGTGCCAGTAATTACAAGAATACCGTCATCACAATAATTGTGTGTTTGTATGAAACCAGCACTGTGAAATTACATACGCATTACATACAATAAGTGCTAATAACAAAATATACGGATGCTATCTACTTAAGTTTCATTTTAACTTAACAGACACTTAGCGCCAATTATGCTGCACAAACATCTTTCTCAAGTTAACTTTTTACGACATTTCAATTATAAACCTTAATACAAAGAAATAACGGCTCAAAACAAATTAAATTATTAAGTGAATTGTAATGAGGAGTTGGTAAGAATGCTAGAGAAAGGGGAAGGCGCGTTTCTTGATAAATTACAATAGAATTTTAATGTTCTCGGCGATTAGGTAATGCATTTATAATTTGTTTGTTTTATTGTCTACTTTGCATTTTATTGTATTTAATTGGAGGCTCTTATAGTTGAGTGGTTTTAGGGTTCGGTGTGTCATCGCGTTTTGTATTTTTAAAATGTAAATGAAACGCTTAAAAGAATAAATATCCTTTAATTTTTTTAATCAACTTACAATTTCTACAAAAAATGTTTTAAGGGATTGCTGTAAAAGTATGAACTGTAAATTGAAAATTCCTTTCAACTTAAAACATGTCAGAAATCCTAGTACTTTTTTTATGGAAATAGCCGGCAAACGAGCTGACGATCCACCTGATGATAAGTGGCTATCGTCGCCCATTGACATAACCAAAGGCATCACTGATGCGTTGCAGCCAAGAAAGGGAGAAGAAAAAGAAAGAAAGAACTGAAAGAAAGAAAGAATTATTTACGTATTGACTTAAGTTTTTTTGTAAATGTTTTAATAAAATAAAATAAACAAATTATCATTATGGATATGTTCCAAAAATATTATCTGACTTTTATGAAAAAAATACTATTATACATATACATATTATGTGTATTTTGTATGGAACCCATTATGAAATCTTGGTACACACATGCCACGCGCTACGCACCCTCTTGTAATTTTATAATTGCAATAAAACCCCACGTAAATATAATTATATGGAATAATTTATTTATAACGTTTCAGATTTGTATCAATAAGCATCAAAAGTCGTTCGATTTTTTATTTATTTAGTAGCTTTAATGAGTTGTAGATTCAATTTTAAGAAATCTAAAGTAAAGGTATGTTATGAATGTTAAGACAACACACTTTTAATATAATAAAAAAAAGTTTTTCCCGAGCATTTTCAAGTGCAAGTCAAAAATTATGAAGTTCAATACCGCCTCGGATAGATCAGCTAATTAATTACCATTCGGTTATTTTTACCCTTGAAACGGACGAACGAAACTGTCGTTTTTATTCCTTGCGAGTACTTTAATCACTCAAAAAATACTACATAAACGGATGCATCTTTTGACCGCTTTTGAAGCTTGATTTTTTTGCAAATTCAAGGGACTGCAGATCTCAGTTTTTGATATTAATTTTAACTTGTTATCTTCACGTGTTCCTGGGAAAAAGAAGTTTGACAGATAACAAAGTGGTAAGGGTTTCTTTTTTCCTTCAGAAGTGCGCAACCCTAAAAATATTCCTTACTTAACGAACAATCATGTTCAATATTTGTAAAATTAACACCAGTCAGTACATGATGCCATACCACCTTCTTGCGGTCTCCTTACAAAGTACAATTGGCCTGAGGGAAGACTTTGCACCAATGAAATACAATGCAATAATGATATAGATGACGACTGGAAGAGCTAAATTAAATAGTTAATTACGCGGTACACGCGGGTTGTAACTTATACCTTTTGTAAGTCTTGTCGAATTTAAATGTATGAACAAAATCTATAAGTACGAGATTACTATAATTGATCGATTATACAGCATATGAAAGATTTAGTAGCCATCAAAAACAAAACTTGTAAAAAAAACCAAGTCTCGCAACTCAGTTCTTCTACCGTAAAAAGTTGTGAGATCCATGTAATACCAAGTCGGTTAATTTATTCAGTTCCTACTTAAGGGTCCTTCTGTCTTAAGTTATTACGTAATTAGCTAACCTAACAAGTAACAACATCTTATAGTGACCATATTATCAATATTAAAAATCTTTTATGTTTTAAATAAACAGATCGACTTGACCATTGCATGAAAACACAATGTATCTCACAAGTAATACCTACATATAATATTAAATTTGATTGTTTAGTGCGATTGCCAAGTCAATCTATTTATTTAAAACATAAAAGAATTTTAATATTGATAATATGGTCACTATAAGATGTTGTTACTTGTTAGGTTAGCTAATTACGTAATAACTTAAGACAGAAGGACCCTTAAGTAGGAACTGAATAAATTAACCGACTTGGTATTACATGGATCTCACAACTTTTTACGGTAGAAGAAATGAGTTGCGAGACTTGGTTTTTTTTACAAGTTTTGTTTTTGAAGGCATCTCATTTCTTTTTGTAGATAGTTCTACTTTTTTTCTTTGAACATAATTATATCTAGGTACCTATCTACACCTATTATTCCATTATATTATATACAGGTACACTGATTCATTCACTACAAATATAACTTTGTTTTACAGGTACAGTGATTCATTAACTGCAAATGTAACTTTGTAATCCTTTATATTTATATGGGATTACAAAGTTATTTATGCAGTTGATGTATCTAGAAAACTGGACTGAAATTGTAAAATATTTTAGTTTTTCCTTGATCTATACAATGAACACTAATTGTGTTCCAAATTTGAAGCTTCTATGTCTGCTAGAAGTGCCTTAGAGTTTTGATGATCGGTCAGTCAGTCAGTGAGTGACGAAATTAAGAAACTTTGACTAGTTATAATTCTTAAACTACTGGTTCAAATTGAATGAAATTTGAAATATACCGTGTTTATACAATGCCTGCTGGGTTAATAAAAATTCAGGCTTCTAGCTTTATCCACAACGAAGTTATAGGGGGTCGAAAATGGCCTGAATTGCTTCGAGAAAAGGATGGTACGGCCGTGCCGCTTTTTTGCTCGACTTGGCGGGGGCACTGCCGTGCCCCCAGATAAAACTTATTTGAGAAAAAATAATAGGGGGTAAGAATTTACGAAGGCAAACATTCGTAACATTGATTTTTAGTCTATTGTGAGCTTGTTCTCGCTAATCCTAGAATTAGCTTACCCAATAACTAATTCACTTTATTATTTTGTTTTATTTCAATATAAAAGATCTTTAAAAAAAATCCAGTGCGTTTACTAAGGTATATGTTTTCAGCGGATAAAATATAAAATCAAGGTTAGTCAGTTCAAATGTTTAATCTATAAAAACTTTTTTGTCAGGAATGATTATGAAGTAAGTTATGTAATATCTTAATTCTTTACATCTTGGTACCAACAACGCAGTTCCACAATATACACTCAGAGGTACAATTAGCCGTTTTGTACTGGATGTAAAGCTTCAATTAAACCTTCTTGTAAGTTTGATCGTTCATATGTATTATAGCATTTTTTCTTACTGCTACGTTTTACGTAAACAGATCTTTGTAGTGCACGTCTTATTATATGTAGTTTTTAACTGCCAATGTTGTGATTTGTTGTAATATTTCCATAATTTTTAGCCCTTTACGGAATTAAAGTTCGGTAGCCGCCAAGGGCAGATATTTAATAATACAGCTCGGCGCATTTGTGTATGTTTTGTAAATTGTTGTGAGTGTATGAATCCAAAAGCCCTAATTTAATGTACCAATTTATATACTACTAGCTGACCCGGCGAACTTCGTATCGCCTAAGAATGTAACAAATCAGAGATCATTAAAATCGGTACAGCCGTTCTTAGCCGTTATAGTTTCCGTGTCCTCCCTCTCCCGCTTCCGCTCCCCCTCCCCTTCCCCTCCCCCTCCCCATCCCCCTCCTCTCCCTCTCCAACTCCCTCTCCCTCTCTCTCTTTCTCTCCCTTTCCCGCTCCCGCTCCCTCTCCCTCTCCCGCTCCCGCTCCCACTCCCCAAAATACAAAGCTTTCCTCTTTATAATATTAGTATAGATATAGATGACCTAACCAAAGTTATTGTCAGATTCGCCTAAATTACTTCTACCACTATCGCTGCTGCAAGACCATCTGCTTCTAAGCCTACTTAATGTAAGTATTAAAAACATAGAATCAAAATATCATCATCTTAAATTTACATCTATAATACTCTTTATTTGTTGATAATTCGTTTCAACCGCCACGAAAAATAAAACTCGCCGCGCGTAATGAGAGCCTCTCAAAATTAACAAAACCCTTACCTTTATAAGTATCGAATTAATACCCACTTGCAGTTCTCATTCATAGACATGAAAGAACACTCATTTTTGTTGTGGTTTTAATTGTATTGTATTTCATAATTAGAGGCATTTCGAGTGTGGTTTCGGAAACCGATGCAAGTGTTGAGATCCTTTGTTGTGTACAATAGCATTATTTTTGATATAAACGAGTGGGAAATAAGAAAAATAGCTCCTTAGCGCTAATTAGATATCATTACCCTTTTTTGAGGCTTCGTAACTTGGCTTGTCAAATACGAAACCCTTTTTGGAGACTTTTTCTTCGCATGGGAACGAAGAGAACTCATAGACTATGGTTATGCAGTCACCAGCCTTGGGCACTGGCAGAAATTGACAAGAATACCAAACCAAGCAGAAGCTACTGTATGCTATATAGATCTACTGTACAGATAGTCACACTATATTTTGCTAATATTGTCTTAAAGGCAATTTTATTGCTTTTTAATTGGGTATACGTTACGTATGAGAAAGTTTTTAAATAAATTTTTTAATCAATTTAATGAAGAATCCCATTTTTCTTGACGTTATATTCAAGTAAGGAAGAGGAAGTATGCCATGTTTTGATAATTCCTCTCAGATGTGATATTACATCTGTAATCAAATTCAAATAGAAATGCAGTCGCATAACTCACTTAACACTAGAATAGCCGATGGATGTTTTAAAAAAATGGCTTTTGTTTTAAGTAAAGTAACAAATAAAAAAAAGTTAGTTTTTCTGCATAAGGATTGATAATGATCTTAAAAATATGTGTCATTTTTATCTATTCAAATAAAATCAAATCAAAATCATTTTATTCATATAATCTATGTAATATTCAGGTATCCATTACACTTATTGGCGATTTTTCATTGGACGACACGGCAACGACATCTTAAGTATAATTTACACGAGCAAACTTCCATGTGTGCGTGCGCTGGCGTGGATTTACACGTGCTGCCACACCAGTAAATATTCTGGTATTAAGTAATGTTTCAAAAGCTTTATGTAAGACTACAGTGTGGGAGCACCACTTCAATTATAAAGCTGTGTCGTTGTCGTCTCGTCCAATGAAGAAAGGTACATTCGCAAGGACCACAAACTAAGATCATTTTACTTTTTACTTCTTTCTTCAGTCAAAGATCAAGATTAAACCGGTTTTTTCCGGTTCCGGGCACTTAAAACTGGAATTACGTTGCCACTATCAGGCGATAAATAGACAACGCCACCACCCCGTCATCAAGTAAAATAAACATCGCCCACGTGATATCTAACCCTAAATCGCAGAGGCGTGCCTTAATGACCGCTAATGAGTGTTTTTATTATTTTACAGTTGTAAAATAATTTCTCATAGCACCTCTTTTTACCTAGATAAACATCGAAACTCGCTTCGCACCTCGATCTGATAATCGAATTAATACTCTTTTACCATTTCACACTGGTTTATTGCTTTTTGTGAGGCTAATATGGGGTTCAGAGCAGTAATTTAGGGTTATCACTGCGTTCGATTGAGTTCATCTGCAGGTTTCGGGTTGTTGGCAATGATATAATTTTTAGTAAATTACGATGCGGAAAAGGCAATATTTTAATATTCATATCACATGTCAATTTTTTATGCGTTGCAGGATTATCAGATGTAGTGGATTATCATTTGAATAGCTATACATATTATACTTATTTATTAATAACTTTATATAAAAGTATTATTAGTGTCCATATAAAGAAAATAATTATGTACAAACAAACAAAAACCATAATTAAATAGACAAGCATTAGGTTTGTTTAAAGTTTAAAATGTATTATTGAAATCATTTTATTGATTTATAGCCATTAATTATCCTTTATACTGTACATTAAATTCGTTAACAGAATACTGTCTCTTATTAACGTACAATGATATCATTTCGAAGAAAATCTAATAGTAAGGTATCAGTATGCTCAATTAACAAAGAAAAAACATCGCTCGGGTACCGGAACTATCGGCGCTTCGATCAAGCGATTCTCTGACGAGATACGTCCTTAAGACGTACAGCTAGCAAGAAAAATAAACTTTTCAGACCAAAAATTGTTCTAAAGTAACCAAAATTAACTAGGTAGTTAATCATGTTATTTAATAGTTGTGTATTAGAACTATTGCAATAAGAAAATTCGATAGATTTTCCTTGAATTTAAGCTTATATTGAGCATTTCCATTAAGATCACACTTTTGTTGCTGACTGTATTAACAAAAAATATTATAATGTAGAGTCTTTAGTACCGACTGTTTATCTTTTGCGTTATAACATCGCTCGGGTGTTGATGTTTCCTAATAACATATAATTTTCGTTTCCCAATTCCCAAATTGTGTTCGACATCGTCTAATTTCATGCTTATTTTCGGCTGTATGAATTTATACCTTCTTATCTTTTACATGAAGAAATCTTATCTTTGTTGTTTTGTACTTATTAGGTAATCCATTTAGGAAAATATTTTCAAGCCATATTTTCTTGGCTTGTTCTCTGCAACACTGTTGGTACACTCTGTTGAGCAACGAACGCCAATCTTCAGGATCCTCTTGTAAGAAGTGGTTGTCAATGAACATTGTCGTATTCACTTTAATTCTGATGATATTCGTGCCTTTTGGTAGATTTAAATTATTTACTTGCCTATTTTCTTGAAGACTAAATCGTGGAATGTGTTTATATTGCTTCTTTACGTTACAAAAAAAAAATACAGTTTTCTAACAGCAAATTACAACAGCGTTACAGTGTTGCAAAACTAGCAATTAGATTTTCTCTTCCACCTTTGGCAAATATTTAGTGATATAGTTATGTGTCGTGATAATACTACGTGTGCAATGATTTTAGATAATTAGAATATAGTAGAACTAATAGTTTTTGAATAGTAATAAAATAATATAATCGTTATTAATAGGAAATTATTTATCAGGGAATCTATTTCTGATTTACTACAACTGGACTGCAGCGTGAAAACTATTATTGTTTTCGATGATAATGTTACCACCATCAACAACCTAGTAACGTATTAAAATCGTCCATTTGGCCGACGTCAGAACCATTAAATGGCGTATTAAGTAAACACCACAAACCTGATAGATTCAAAATAAAAATGACAGATATAAAGCGGCGAAACGCTTCCCGCACGCACAGCACTTGCTGAAATCTAAATTTAAATAATATTTACATTCGAGTATCGGGAGCGCGTAATTAATACAATCTTTGTTAGAGGGTAATTTGCCAGAGCTAATGCCGGCATGTGTAATCTTCAAAGGGGATTTAGAAACACGCGTTCTATTCTATTTTAGTCGTGTTCTGAAACAGAGAAATATTTACAATCTCTCTGAAACACTCGGGCGCATCCGACGGTCGTTACTTGCTAACGCATCGATTCCGTCTGACTCAGTCGTGAGATTTGATTGGATCGAGTTGGATGAAGATGCGTTCATTAATGTTGATGGCCGGTTGCATTCTCAATATCTTTAATGCTGCTCGCGAATTCAATATGATAATTTCTGTAGAACTGTATTTTATTAGGCGACGTTAATGTTCATTGCAAACGATAAATTCGATTGTACCATATTGTTCGACTTCTTGTGTCTTTCTGTAATCATAGCATTATTACTGTTGGAGCGATTTATATGCGTTTTCGTTATTTATTTGTAATGAGATTATTACGAGATTAAGACGGTTTGCGACTGTGTGGAAATTAGACCATCATGAAATTTTTGTTTACGAAAACTTTCTTTTTTCATGTAAGTGTATTATGATATGTCGTGATTATGATATTTTGTTTGAACCAATGAATATATGATAAGCTACATTGTAGATGTACTGACGACTGTGATAATATTTTTTTCTTACAACAGGATTGTTAACAATCCGTTCTTTATTTTGTGTGAACTTCCCTGCTTTACTTATATTTTCGTAAGCGGCTACCTTATAGAAAGATAATGTGTCTGTTACTTTATGTTATAGGCAAACCTCGAAACTTCAGCGTTCATAGGTTTGCCTAGTTAAACAAACCCCGATATAGTTTTCTATTTCGGCCTTTGACTAACAAATTTTTCGCCAAACCTAGAAGACACTTAGGACAGTCAAACGCTTTGGTGTTTAATGAAATCGGGGAATTTAATGACTCTTACGCACTAACTCAGAGTCACTAACCGTTACTTAAATCGCTCCTTAGTACAGATTTTGTATGGTGATTTTTTACTAAGGAGCGATTAAAGTAACCATTAGTGACTCTGAGTTGGGGCGTTATCTAATAATAATAGTAATAAAGTTTATTGACCATAAATGAGAGTGCATTTGAAACGAAGAGCCCTGACTCCCAGAAAAGCATGGAATCAGATAATGGAATCAGAGTTTGACTGGTCAGACCTAAACTAGGTATGGGATGCACTCTAGTATCCCATAATGTGTTACGAACTCTCACCTTAACCAACTGTCTTTTCATAGTTGTACAGATGGGTGCAACCTTAGAGCAGGGTTGGATAAGATTCAAGAATGAATATAGTTGCTTAAAGCCCCAAATAATCCCAAAAATAATAAATAGGTTGAATTAACTTGAACGAACTTTGTATCTTCCAAGATAAAAAATATTCCAGACGTAATTAAATATATTGTAGAAGTACGCTAATTGGTAGAAACCAAATGGAAAAGGATAATTATTTTTTAATTTCAAATATTCTTAGCAAATTCTAAGTGACTGATATTCGTTTGTTAAATGTATCTTACTGGCAAGTTCTAAGAAGAATTTATTGTTTCATAAAATACATTAAAATATTGGTACATAAATTTAAACAATAATGAAGACTGATATATTATTATGTAATGAACGGCTCGCTGTAATTTCATGGCGTGATTAATACATCAAAGTCGAAACGGAAGTATCATTACGATAAAATATGATAGAATACTTACGTTACGATAATTGCGCCAAAAATTTTCTAGTCACATGACTGGCACTAAACTCAAAATAGCATCTAATAAAGAATTTTCGTACATTATTCTAGGTCAAATGCTTTTTGTCATTTCGAAAGCGGCCTACGCAAGAAGTAATTAAAAACGAAAATAAACAGAGCGTTTGGAATCGTAAAAGAATATCTAAGTCGCCCATAAATGAGTACAGATGAGCGCAGGAGCAATAAAACTGATTCAAGTCACAGAAATAAATCTCATGAGGATTCGAAAGAACTACGGGTGCGTTTATAGAGCCGTCAAACTGCACTATACCAATGATGTTATCTTGTAACAAATTAATAGCCATAGACTACTTTTCATAACTCTTCAAGTTATTTGGTTCGTATTGTGGGTTGTATTTGTAATTTCTGTCTTTTGATTCTTCTCTTCAATAAACTGAAATGTTATTTTACTCTATTTTTTACGTATGCATATGACATTTAACATATGTTCTAAATTTAGTTAAAAATAGAATAAATACATCAAACAGTCAACTTATTATAATTTTATTTAAGTAACTAAAAAGAATTTCCGAAAAATTTGCAACAGTTTATTTTGGATAATTTAACTGAAAATAAAATATTAGAATTAAATATTGTATGTGTTGAAAAGGAATATAAAACACTATTTTATTCCTGTGCAAATCATTCGTGACCGAATTATACCACAAAGTATTGCTCTATAAAAGCACTCCGCTAGGTGAGTTCCAAACGTTTATTGTGATACGTGTTTCAGAATCTCGCTGACGTGATTCAAAAGAATGCTATTAAAATGAGGAACTGGCTCAGAATGCCACGTGCTCATAAATCTATTGAAGATGATAATAATATACCGAATGTTATGATCGACGATTTAAATTTGTGTCTGTCATTAGAAATAGAACTATCAAACAGAGTTAAGTCTATCAAATAGTAAAGGTGCCTGAAATATTTTTGGGATGGTATGAAATTACCAAATTAATTTATATGGCTATAAATATAAACTAGGGGATATTTTGATAACCATGTGCTTCATTAAACTTTACGTAAAATCCTAAATCGATAAAAATAAGAATTTAAATTCCGTTGCAAATACGGTCGCAATATTTGAGCTTTTAGAAAAATGCATTGAAATAGAGAAAAATTTGACCATTGAGGAAATTGATGTACCTACTTACCTGCATAATGGTAGAAATATTCGTTAACGGAACAATATCACAATACTATTTTCCGAAGAAAATAATTTGTTCGATAATATTTTTTTTAGTAAGGAGAGTATTCTAAAGGACAAGGCCCAGTTCTTAAAATGCAAACCCAATATCTCGTCTTAAGGAGTATCTCAAGATTGCAACCATACGTAGTACTCAGGTGTTCCTGTTCTCATTCAACCATATTGTTTATGTTCTCATAGAAAGATAACTCAAGAGGGCCGTATCACTGTTTCCGAAGCGCTGCAATAAAAATTGGTCCAGATTCCACATCGAAAATAAGACGTTTTTTGGTCGTCTGCCAAGTTCATTATGAGTGTTCATGAAATTTCACATTTGAATTATTTTACTGTCTGACTTATGGCCGTTACTTAAATATTTGGTAAACAGGAAAAATATAGCTCTGATCGATCAAATTTAATGTGTTGTGCTGAAATAGCATCTATAAGTGGCTCAGCCGATATAATACTAGAGAATGAAAAAGAGCGCCGTATTACAATGTGTAAAAGTATGGGTGAAATTTTGTAAACGTCATCATCCACACACTTTTAAAAATAAAAGAAACAAAGTAGCATTACCACCAGGGCTAGAGTTTGAATGTCCATTTTACTTACTGGAATCCACTGGACTTGCATTTAATTAGGTATATGTACTAGACCTGTATGCAAACAAAAATAAATAACAATTGTGCTGCAATGTCCACAAGGACTCTTCATAACTGAGATGGATGATGTAAATCTTTACCCTTCTATTAAAATAATCGTTTCAGAATTAGAAATGTTAATTCCCGCCTAAATTGAACTGTACAAAGCATCTGAAGCAACTAAGTAGATGTAGTGGAAATTATGTATTCATTTATTCAGATTAGATTTTCTAATCTATTAGAGCAGACCGATTTGAAATCGACCGAGGGAACAATGGAAACCGCAAGTCTAATTATTGACCGCTTTCGTGCTATGGACAACAAAGCATTGGACATTACATAATTCTAGTGTAATAGGTATGCAATCTAACAATAGAAGCGAACATTAGGTATGATTCATCTCTACTGATTCCTGCAGACGAAGATTATCGAACTGGAGCGCCGGGAACACTTGCACGATGCATTAAAACGCACGTGAGCCCAATTTACGCCTCTAAATAATTTCCCCCGGCTTCCAACAAAGTATTAGTTGATGCATCAAACGGTATGACATTTGTGGCTAATAAGTTTGAGACATTAAATTATAACGGTCGGTTTCCCATAACAAAATCGAATGTGAAAAGCGATGCGCTAACTAGTGGCCCCTTATTTATAGTAGGCCATCAGTCAGATCGTAACCGTTCCAGTTTCGAATTGAATCAGTGATGTGTTCTAATTGGATTGTATTTTTGTTTAAAGTGCTTCTAATAAGCTGGTCGGGATCACGCACATTGTTGCAGTAACAAACACAGTGACGTGTGTTTACGTGTTCGCAATTAGATCATATATTGATGCATTGATGTTCGAAGATTAGATCTGTTGTAGACATCTAAATTTATATGATGAAATCAAGCATACGTAGATTAGTACAAAAGTAGTCTTTTCACTACTGGAGTCAGGATCATAATCAATGTTGAAGATCGATTCCTCATCAGGTATGAGTCCTTCGATAAATGCAACTAGCTTAATAAAAACTTCAGCATTGAATGCTTTATGCGAGAATTAGTCAGAGGTTGTATGACAGAGTAAAAACTGAAATAGCATAATTATCATCACATTTTATAGTGCTTCTCTTTTCCTCTTCTCTTTTTTGAAATGACATGATTTCTATATTCAAAAGGCAAATAATTTGAAATAAGTATTATCATATTTATAAACAGCAAAGTTCACTTATGAATGTATAATCCGCATATGAATGAAAAAGGTTCTATCAGAATCATGTTAAGAAGAATGAATGGCATTCTTGTTAACAATAAGAGAGGTAAAGACAAGCTGATAAAGTAAACATAAGCAGACACGATAGATAAGCATCACAAACCTTTGACAACGTAATCAATAATTCTCAGACGTGCTAAACCTTTAGAGCAAACCTTATGATGACTTCATTTAACAAAGAAAGAATTTAATAAATAATTTCTAATATGCACATAATTTGAAAATTCATAGTACCTACGTTACGAAACTGAACTTCTGAATCAGGAAGCCTAAAATTAGGCAATCATTGCTGCAATATCACTTTTTCTACTATTTACCTGCCTATAAAAGTGATGGAACCATTTGCGAGATAGAATTTGCGACCATTAGAGTTTAATTCATTAATTACTGACAATTACAAAGTTTATAACCCACTAAATAAAATTTGTAATACCTGTCATTGAATCAATAAAGCAATATACGAAATAATTAAAATTATCGCGCAATTTTGCTCTTAGCGCGCTTCGCAAAGATTCTTCTCTCCAAACAATCATTTTGCCTGCACAAGTCCCGTCCGATTGGGAAGTAACGATCGCTGTATATACTGATTAGCGTGTGCGCATGTGTTAGCGCAAGTAGTTATGAATAGACCCGTATGTGTTGTTGCGCATTAAGTATGCTTTAGATTTTATTATTTAATGATTCATCTTAGGGATATAGAAATAGTCAGGAATGCTTGCGCCGTTCCCGTTGAAAAGCCAGCAATAATAGAATATTGGCGCATCTGCCCCACAGTATAAGTTTTAATGTTATTACTCTCGCTATGATATCTCGCTGTGTTTATTTTAAGAGTGTTTTATGTTTTTAATTGCGATCCACGGATTATTTTTCCGCCGTAGACTAAAATTTTTACAGCTGCTTTATAACGACTACGCTGATGACAGAATTAAGATTGTTTATGATATATTCTCGACCGAATTATAAAATTCGAGCGATAAATTTCGATTTCTGTTATGATGCTATTCATTGTCGCCGTTATTTGTTAATATTACGACGGTTATTACGTTTAATTCGGTCCTTCACTCATATTCAAATGTTTGAATGTGGAATTTTTATATGATTTAAAATCGTACACCGTAAATTATTTATGTTGAAATCATTGTACCTATTTGTAATGAAATGCTACATAACTAAATAATTAAAGTTCCGTAAAATTATTTCATGACTTTGAGTTAACGTTTTTTTATATTTATTATATTAAGTAATATCAAAATGAATTTTGTAATTGCAATTATTCATTCATCCTTGAACATTTCGTTTTCGTAAAGATCTTTAGAGAATTTTCGAGTTGCTTTCCCGCATCAGATCAACTTGATGGTTATGCGTTAAATCTTCGTCATCTCTAATTTGAGAGCTGATCATAGTAACATTCGATATAATTATGAAATTTCTATCACAGATAGGTAATTTTATTATTACAAACGTAAACCATTCGCCAAGCTTAATAATAGAACTATTACTTTAACAGCACAGCTGACCCGGCGAACTTCGTATCGCCTAACAATTTTTTTTCTAAAATACGAGTAGCCTATGTTACTCCTTGTTACATCAGCTATCTGCCAGTGAAAGTCCCGTCAAAATCAGTCCAGCTGTTTCAGAGATTAGCTGAAACAGACAGACAGACAAAAATTATAAAAAATGTTGTTTTGGTATATAAAAAGCAAAGCAACAACCCATAATTGTCCCACTGCTGGGCTCGGGGTCTCCTCTCACAATGTGAGAGGGGTATTAGGCCATAGTCTACCACGCTGGCCAAGTGCGGATTGGTAGACTTCACACACCTTCGAGAACTTTTATGAAGAACTTTCAGGTGTGCAGGTTTCCTCACGATGTTTTCCTTCACCGAAGCAAGTGATAATTAACTTCTAATACGCACATAATATTTGAAAATCAGAGGTGCGTGCCAGGATTTGAACTTGGGCCCCTCTGTTCGAGAGACCAACGTTCTAACCGCTAGGCTATCACTGCCTTGTTTTGGTATATATGTAGCATGTATACATACATGCGCTTAGTAGAAAGCGGTTATTTTAATATTATAAACAGACACTCCAATTTTATTTATTTCTATAGATGTATGGATATCCACGCATGTCTTCATAATGTTCAACAGATTCAAATATTTGTAACCTAAATGAGCTAGTCAGCGTTAATTTACACAATCTCTGCACTTTATATAAAATACAATAGAATTATCGTTTCGTAACATCATCACGAAAGCGCCCAAATCTGAAATTAACGTGCTCAAAAACCATCCTCACTTGACCTCCTAATTTGAAGCCGCAATCAGTGAATCAATCTTGTAATAAAACTATGTGGTATGGATATTATGGTTCTAGATATTGCTTCAAGAGGAAATGTTAAAATTAAATTACTTTGTAATTTGGTGTTTTCAAATGTTTTGCGTAGGCTAAGAATATAATACTTTAACCCAAATGTTGCTGTTTATTATTTATGATTGCTGTTTAAGAAGACGTAGAACATGAGATGTTATTTCAGAGTTGATTCCAATATTTATTTTAAATTTTTGTCATTCACCTAACTGTTATCTATAATATCTATACTAATATTATAAAGAGGAACGATTTGATTGTTTGTTTGCATTGAATAGGCTTCGAAACTACTGAACCGATTTAAATAATTCTTTCACTGTTGGGAAGTTACACTTTCCCCGGGTGACATAGGCTATATTATATTTTCAAAAAAATAGGGATCCTTAACAAAACTCCAATAATGTAACCCAAGGTGTAAAAAAATAAGAAAACAGAAGCAAAGCGAGAGCGGTTACTCGATAAAAAATAAGAAAACAAGTGTTTCTTCACTCTCACTTCCACCGCGAATAATTTAACACTAGAAGTTGTATGAATAAATAAACAATCGTTAATAACAATATTATTCATCTCATTAAAAAAAAGTTTATAAATCAGTACATTACAGCATAATATTTATTTTTAATTTCTATGATTTATCTCAAAATAATACGATACAAACGAAAACATGAGCTATACATACGATCAAGAAATGAGAGGTCAAAACAAAGTGGTCGTGAAACCGGCCTAAACCAGTGCCATTAATGTCGATCATTAAATATGAATTATAAATATAAAAGAAAGCCCAAGAAAAGCAATCAGGGCCGTCCATTATTAGATTAAATATCTCGCGGTTCCGTGAACGCGGTCATTGTCGTGCGTTAGTGTGCGTATCCTTTGTAGATAATAATATGGCTTATTTGTATGCCTGTGTGATTGTGTGGCTTACGAAAGTTTGTTAAATAGAGATAATATAGGTACATCTGATCAGTTTTTAAGCAAACGTTAAAACTATATACATATAGAAACTTAAAATACTAATAATAATTAAGATAATAACTTTATAGGAAAGTGTTGAAATTCCTACGTAAGATAAATACAGGATAGGTACTTTAAAAAACTCTCAATAGAAATAAAAATAGTGACAATTTTCCCCTTGTTTCCATTACTACCTGAACTACGGGGTTATCTGAAAGGAAATTTCATGTAAACATCAACAAGCAGCCACCTTATGGTTAGTGGGACTCGTAGCCCATGGACATCAGTTACTACACTAAAGGACTAGACTAATTGAAGCCAGAAAAGAAGAATGAAAGAAGGGAACTTGTTGTGTGTTTCACCTGCTATTAGTTCTGTTACGAGATGGTTATCGATGCGCAGCTTCGAAATTCAAATATTTTTATTTGCAAAAATATTGTAAAGTATGCAATGCTAAACAGGCTGTCGTCAACGAGGCCCAAATTACATAGTTTACTTTACACCCCAGTGAACTAAAATTTTATTTTCTATGACAATTTTTCTACATAGGTAATATTAACAATTTACTTAATACTTATTTTTGTGTTATAATATATTATTTTCTACACTTTTTATTTTTGTTACTTAAAAAAAATTTTGGCTTTTTAAAAATCTAACAAAAAATTTTAGACCTAAGGGAGTTTTGACTTTACCTACTAATTTTACTTTCGTGAAAATATTTGAGCAATCCGGTCTATAAAAATATTAAAAATTAATCAAACAAAACACTCCCACATTGTTCATTCGTCAATTATTATGGATAGGTGAAGCAATATTTATAGAAGAATCGATTATGTATTCTAATTGTTGGTCGTATCGAGTCGGACATTGATAAAATCGGAAACGACGCTGCGGTATGAATAATGAAAGAGCGTTTGATGACGGTGTTAATAAAAATCATAATAAATGAATAAAATTGTCGCCTACTGCGTGTCTTAAATAAACCAGCACTGAATCATATTATCTGTTAATAGAATAATATTACATGTACATAACTGTAATCTTTATGTTAGCATTTAAATTTTCCCCATTGATATACACATTAGTTAAATTACATTACGTTTATCGATTTACCTAATTTTACATACCAAATTATTCAATTCTAAATTATTCTGTTTTGTTCACTAGTAACTTGTCTTCGCTTCGAGAAACATGAACTTTACGTTCACAGATAGTTACTATGCCCATCAAAATGAATTATTACTCGATTTCATCAGGTGATTTAATTATTTACTACTCTGATATATTTTTCTGGGCGAAATTCGTTTTACCAGGACTACATAGTGGTATGCAACGCGCTTATTGCGAGAGCGATGACTGTTGGTCCCGCTCAGACGCTCGCATTCCGTTTTCAGGTATCCTCTTAACCCAACTAGACATCAAAGCTACTCGGTCTTGAGTCATAGGACACGTATATTTCCGCTGATCGGGTCGCGTCACTGATCCGTCTCACCCATTGTCCTAGGTAAGCACCGAAAGCTTTTATTGAAACGCATTCCGTTGCTTTTTTCGCTCGCTAGATCATTCGACGCAAATTCATGTCATGGAATTCAAATTAAAAAAAAAACAATCATATAGCTATCACTAATACTTTTATGGATTTTTTTAACATTAAATTTAAAATTAAATCATGTGATCAAGTGATTTTGAATTTGAGTCATTATTTATTCGTGAATTATTGATGCGTGTGTTTTACTGGTCGCTAGGATAACATGAATCCTGTAGACGTCATCCTTCGCAGCAAGACTGTAAACATTTCTACGCACATAGCTTTGTAAGGTAGTAAGTCGGTCATTAGGCACGCTTTTTAATCGGGGAGTTAGAGACCCATAAAATTATCAGATTTCGTCACACTCCGAACAATTTTCGTGGCAACTAATGAGTCACAGTAACGCAATGACGCCACTTACAATTATGAGTACAGTCGTTAGGCCCTTGGCGTTTATAAAAGTTATTACGATAGAAAGTCGATTCGTTTTTGTGACAAAATCGTTGTAATAGTTTTTAACATTACCGTTTGATGTAACTTGTGTGGTCCAGTAATATTTTAATTTATAACTTTTATGCTTTTAAGTAGGTATACATTTGTTTTTTTTTATATTATCATCTCAAATAAATTAAAAATTACTGTTGTGAACTCTAAATCAAATATTTTAAAGCTATAGAAATGTACTCGAATTTGAACAAGGACGCGGACGCCTGCTAAATATAGACACTTTAGTAGACATAAGGACATTCCCGTAAATAAATAATAGCTTATTTACGTATAATGTAATTATACGAAATTGAACATTTAAGTAAAAATTACACCAAACGCAAGTCGCAATTACCCTACATTTAAATCGGATAGTTTACTTTTGTACAAATGCTTATCTCAAAGTACCAAAGCGTCAGAAATTAAAATTATGCATTTAAACGAGCTCAAATCCAGTCTGTTGTAGCCGTCAGCCGTCATCAGCAAATAAATTGAGCCGATTTATCATTCATATTTCCGTCAAGACTACTCCTTGCGATTCATTAGCAGAGAGAAGCACACCGTCAATAACTATGCTGTGTGGGTGATTCTGCTATTAAGTGAATACAAATTTGTTATAACTAGAGACCCACTCTGTGGATAAAATTCGAGCGTACCTAAGCTTAAAAGTTAAAGTTAAAGGGTTAAGTACTTCACATGTTTGTATAATATTATGCGGGTGTTTGTCAAATGCATGGTAGTGTGTCGAATTTTTATTTTCATTATTTTTATTTTTATGTGTTTATTAAACAAAAATATTGAAGCGGCCCGGCTGCGGCTTGTTTCAATCCTCAGTGATCGACAAAGTTAAGCAACAGCGGCCGCGGTCGGTAGTAAGCCCGTAAAGCCGTCGGTTCCGCTTGTTATCGTAAGATAACTCAGGTGGTGTGAAAAGTTCCGACACTTGGGTTGGCTACTAATCCCTCCACTAACTGGCACTGGATTAGCGTAGTGGAGTATTCTTTAGGCCTCTTCAAGAGCAGAGACCTGTGTTCAGTTATAGGCCATTAATGGGTTGAAGCCAACAAACTTAACTAAGGTGACCGAGTCACTTGATGCCAGATGAACGTCACTTCCTACTACCTATAAATAATACAAATCAATTAATAAATTCTAATACCCGTTACAGAATCGCCCATTCCACATCTGATAATTTATTAATTTCTCCCGCTCTGCGCTAGTTCCCCAGTGATCAATGTACTCTCCCCTTAGCCAATGATAAGACTTTTGTTTTCGTGATTGCTCTTTGTTAATCATACTTTCTTAATTAAGGAAAAAGTTGGAACTGCGAGCTAATTTTGGACGATCGAACGATAAGGAATGTAGTTTGTTCACCCGTGCTAATGAGTTCGTAATCGGAGCATTGGCAGTAGAATTGAATGTAGTCGGTGGAAGTAATTATATTTGAAAGGTATACTTAGCCACACGAAGCAATTAACTTTGTTTTAATTACTTTTTACTTTAATGCGACATTCCCTATGGTAATGTAAAATTTATTTATTAAACTTATGTTGCTACCAGAGCTAAATACAGTTTTGATGCCTAGTAAGTTTAAGTATACATTGGCACTTTTTTTCTTAGATCTTGTCAGCATATGAGTAGTAGTTAAAATGGAACCACTACGTGCAAAGAGGTTAACGTTATGTTTCTGATTGTGCTCAATGACATATTAATGATTTCGTGTATACAGATGAAGAATAATGTTTTGAATAGGTACTTTAATTTATTTGAAACTAATCTCATAAATGACATAAATAATCTATAAAATCAGATCACGCAACAACAAACAATCAATTTATGAAGCTGAATCATAATAAAACAGTATGTCAAGAGAAATCAAGAGCCTATAAGTCATGCATCCATCAGAGATAGGTTATGTTAGAACCAAGTGCGAACTTCGTGCGGTTGCAACAATAGCAATAATATCTCATCGCATTAAGACTAAATAAACGGCTAGAAGGAAACAGATATGAAGACAAAGCGGCACTAAAAATCGAGAAAGCATTGTTAAAGTCAAACAAGTATGGCGGGCCAGAGTAATTGGCGGAGCTAGCCGCGGGCCTCAGCAACACCTCTGTATCAAACCGTTTTAATAATGAACCGCTTGAGATCGTGAAACAATAAATTGCGAGGCTCCAAGGCTTCGTGCCCGAGACAGCTATCTCGCCCGAGCATTATGCATCTCGTGTTCCTAGCCTCGCGATACCAGCCTATCATCTACGAGATTGATAGGAGAATGGCCCCACGGCTAGGCGCGATTCGGACACCATTGTGAAAGCACTCAGATTGTGCAATCTCATTAAAATACGCCCTAACTGCTGTTTATCCAACCCTGCAGATACAGGAATATGAAGGTAATGTGATCTTGGCTATTGAAAAGGATTTGAGAGGTAAAGGTGAATCGTTTTTATGGTAAGTTACGTTTGTAGATGCAGAGGAGCTAACTGTAGCACGGCAAACATCTGATTGTCGCGGAAAAAACAAAACTTAATGTATAATTTTAGTTGAAGGTGTAGTTTTTTATAAATGCTTGTACATTTTGAACGCAAAAATTTTTCAGTAAATTTAAAATCTTTTAAAAATTTGGGACCAAAATTTAATATGGGCTTTCATATGAAATATCCACTCGTATTTGAACTGGCGCAATAACATGGATTTTTAATGAGTTTCAACTATCAGTCAGCCAAAGCTAGAAACTTACTACCGCTTACTAGCTTCTTCCATAATGATTGTACATGTCTATACAAAAAGGCGTCTGTTTGTAATCAATTTGACAATACCTGTGTAAACATAACTATTAAAAACAAAAACAAATTGAAATCGACAGTAAAAAATCTCCGTTACAAAACAATAAACGATTTATACATGTCCAATTCAGTAATTGACTAAAAACCAATAACAAACTACATAGTTAATGACGAGAAACAATGAACACGGAATCCTGATATTACACGATACTCCCGCACAAACCATAACTGAATAGGTCAATTCAAATGACAGTAAATCCATTATCCATAGCCACAAAACGGCGATTAAACGTCGAACTAAAATAATTTTCTTCAAGTTCTACAACCAAAATCGACTGGGCTTAATTGTCGATCAATAACTAATTGTACCCCACACGTATCTACCACGATAAAAGAATAATTACTGGCTCCCGGCCAAATGAATCGATCCACATCAGAACGCGAGGTTAATCCATCATTTAGATATTACGACCCGATTGAAGCTTACCGTTTTTAATTTCCAAAATTACGCCGTGAAGTCGGTGAGCGCGTTAGGGATTTGTTCCACTATGGCTGTGAATCGCTGAGTGTAAATGTTTACATAATCAATATTCAGTTGCTCCAACTATCACAATCAAATACAATAATAGCTGGCTTCAACCCATTAATGGCCCACTACGGAGCACGGGTCTCTCCCCTTGAGGAGGCCTAGAGCATACTCCACCACGCTGCTCCAGTGCGGGTTGGTTGAGAATACAATAATACATACTCAGATATTTAAATGATAAATAATCAGAATGAATCCATAACTTCATAAAATCAAAATGTAGATTAAATTTTTTAGACCATACCTAGGTACTAACTATAAACTAACAAACTAATAAGACTCTACTTAATCAGTGAGATAAAGACTATTTTGATTTTTAAGTTTGGGATACTCAAAATATTTTTGATAATCACAAGGAAATTAAGTTTATCGATTGTAATCATGATCACAATTAATACAGCAATAATCTGAGTTTTACCAAGAAAAAAATAACCGACTTCAAAATAACTCAAAAAACTACTCGTCATATCTAGCTCAAAAAGTAGAACCACAATATGACAAGCACCAGCTTTCCATTAAAAAAAGATTCATCAAAATCGGTTCACCCAGTCGAAAGTTCTGAGGTAACAAACATAAAAAAAAATTAAAAAATACAGTCGAATTGAATAACTCCTCCTTTTTTGAAGTCGGTTAAAAAACAGTAACATATTAAAAATATATTGTCATATTCACATACCATTATGAAGCGATAAAGTCATTAATTTCTCCTCGTTTACCCATTCGACATGAGACATATCGGCAAAGTGGTATATAGGCATCTACACTTACACGTAATTACCATGTCGTGAATTGTCGAACACGAGTGGGGGGAGGTTAGACCGTCTAATACCGACTCACACCACCCCGTGTTATTTCTGTAATCACTTCCATTTCGTAAAACGCGACATTAATTAAAATTTAGTTTCAGACCATTAGTTACCATCGCGTTTCTTCAAGTTTTTTCCGACTTGTAATTATAGAGCGCGGGTGTGAGGCTAAATGGGCAGGGTAATGACGAATAACATTGTATTGGAGGTAGCCATGAATTTTGTATTCAAATTGGTAAAGCTAATAAGTGCTGGTGACGAGTGATGGTGGATTATGGTAGCAATACTTTTAACGGATAATCGGTAATGTTTTATCTTATCGAATCCTACTAATATTATTGATGTGAAAATTTGTTTGTTACTCTTTTGCGCGAAAACTGCTGAACTTATTTTCATGAAATTTAGCACACAGATAGACCATGATCTCAAATAACAGATAGGGTACTTATAATTGCGCTAGTTTCAAATACGTCTCGAAAAGATATTTTTAATTTTATTACAACATGTATATTATATATAAATAAATAAACGCGAACACACTCATACCCGCGCTGTAAGTTATTACCTGTGTCGCGGGTGGCATGGACGACACATATATCACATCACAATCACACCGATGATATGATTACAAATATTTATCTGTCAATATCTGCCCCGACCGGGAATCGAACCCGGGACCCCTCGCTTCGCAGGCCGGGTCGCTATCAACTAGGCTAGGTCGTTAAACTATATCTAACTACTATATCGATGTATATAACGTGTCATCGATTGGGATGTAATAAGCAAACAGTTTATTATTATATGTAGAGTCATTGCTTAGTAGGTAGGTTTTCATAGCTATAAAATTTATACATCTTAAACAAAAGATCAATCTATCCCGTAACTCGAAGCTTTATCCAAACATGTTAATTATGGATTTCATAACCTTAGAGGTAAATATCATGAGTAACATCAACACATTAAGATTGTCTTTTATAGGTATGTATGTATGTATATTACAATGTGTCGATAGGTCTAGGGTATGGCATGACGTGGTTCCCCACACTAGATCCCGTATTAATAAACCGATCTCGGTCCAAGGCTCTCGGACCTTAACAAATACGAAAAAGTGGTTTCATATAATTTGACATATTTCAGCATCTCAAACCGAATCTTGAAATCGCAGAGATCTTAACATCAGTTTATTAATACGGGACTAGATTTTTTACAAAAATCTGTAAATCCATATTTGGTCAAACCGCACTTCGTTAGCGCGGCCCTTCCAAATCCATTACCGTGTGATTAGAAATCGGTAGTCGAAACTAAAAACTGGTTTAAGTCGGTTTAGACTCGTGACTTGTGAGATTTTACCGGTAATAAGGCTGTGTATACACTGCTCGCCGAGTTATTAATTAACAGGTAGACAGCAAACAGAGCTACTGGACTGCGCTCGGTACACAAATGTATTTACTCTACGAGACTTGACCGACGCGGCGTGGTGAAGCTCATTACCGCGTTTCTGAGAAAATTGGAGGTGAGAAAGGAACTTAAAAGATAATTCTAGTATGTCGATGTTACCATATTTTTGTTCATCGCTTGTCAACTTGGGTTTCAAGGAATGGATTTTTTTACTGGTATGAGTTGCGGTTCAACTTCATGATAGAAAGAATAGTACGTAAGGAGATAGAAATTTATTGATTTTTGACTGGCATTAGATAGCGTTGCAAATATTAGCCGGTCGTTTTACATTCCTTGCGCAGAGTTGTAGATTGTTCAAGACTCCATGCTAAATATTCATCAGAATGTTTATTACATTCAGAAATCGAACTCAGAACTTTGAGCTGGATTTATCATAAGAATATAGGTAATATTATGAATGTAGGTAACATTAATTAGAATGCCATCAAAAACAAAACTTGTAAAAAAAACCAAGTCTCGCAACTCAGTTCTTCTACCGTAAAAAGTTGTGAGATCCATGTAATACCAAGTCGGTTAATTTATTCAGTTCCTACTTAAGGGTCCTTCTGTCTTAAGTTATTACGAAATTAGCTAACCTAACAAGTAACAACATCTTATAGTGACCATATTATCAAGATTAAAAATCTTTTGTTTTAAATAAATAGATCGACATGACCATCGCATGAAAACACAATGTATCTCACAAGTAATACCTACATATTATATTAAATTTGATTGTTTAGTGCGATTGCCAAGTCAATCTATTTATTTAAAACATATTTAAGATTTTTAATATTGATAAATTATGGTCACCATAAGATGTTGTTACTTGTTAGGTTAGCTAATTTCGTAATAACTTAAGACAGAAGGACCCTTAAGTAGGAACTGAATAAATTAACCGACTTGGTATTACATGGATCTCACAACTTTTTACGGTAGAAGAACTGAGTTGCGAGACTTGGTTTTTTTACAAGTTTTGTTTTTGATAGCATCTCATTTCTTTTTGTAGATAGTTCTACTTTTTTTCCTTTTACAAGTTACCTTTGAACATGATTATATCTAGGTACCTATCTACACCTATTATTCCATTATATTATATACACTACAGGTACACTGATTCATTCACTGTAAATGTTACTTTGTTATACAGGTACAGTAATTCATTAACTGCAAATGTAACTTTGTAATCCTTTATATTTATATGGGATTACAAAGTTATTTATGCAGTTGATGTATCTAGAAAACTGTACCGAAATTGCAAAATATTTTAGTTTTTCCTTGATCTATACACTAAACACTAATTGTGTTTTAAATTTGAAGCTTCTATGTCTGCTAGAAGTTCCTTAGAGTTTTGATGATCGGTTAGCCAGTCAGTGAGTGACGAAATTAAGAAACTTTGACTAGTTATAATTCTTAAACTACTTGTTCAAATTCAATGAAATTTGAAATATACCGTGTTCATATAATGCCTGCTTGGTTACTAAAAATTCAGGCTTCTAGCTTTATCCACAACGAAGTTATAGGGGGTCGAAAATGGCCTAAATTGCTTCGAGAAAAGGATGGTACGGCCGTGCCGCTTTTTTGCTCGACTTGGCGGGGGCACTGCCGTGCCCCCAGATTAGAATTTTTATTTCATTGCTTTTAGTATTGTGACATTATTACTGTGTTGATTGCGTGTTGTCGTTGAATGCGATTTTTGTTAATGGATTAAAATTTGTAGGACACAGTGTTCTATTAATGACAAAGAGTTAATCGATTAAATTAGAAGTTATAAAACAGATAAAGGGTATTATATCGTATCTTTTATCTTTAAAACAAAATTGATATTTTATCTTTAAACTATCTGCATCCTGGCCTCCCAACGCATAAGCGTTTCTATAATAGAAAAAGACAATAAAAAAATAAAAGCATTTTATAATTTCAAACCTATTTCAGTAATATATACATTTAGTAATTACTTAGTATTTATTGTACGAGATTTAGATGGTTGAAAGTAAGGAATTCTTACCTTAGTTCTGTCCAAGCGACATCACTTCAAATTCGGTAAAAAACGTGGCACTCTTATTGACAGCACAAACATTTGGCCACAGGTAGCCGACCGGTGCGTTTGCTCGTCACTTCCAACTTTTTACACAGAACAGAACACAGAAATGCGCAAATTAATGAATATTCACTTCAGTTTGAATACCATTCACTTCAGTATATTGAATACCACTGCACTTCGCGTACTCGTTTTGGGCGGGCGGAGTGGAGACGTGCGCGGGCGCCGATTCTTGGTCGATATTAGCATCCGATCCGCCTGAAATCTCAATAAGTGTACGCATACTGTGAATGGGTGTAAATTTGTCATTATGACACTGCGGCGTTGGAACGGTTTATGTCAGTTTCGAGTCTGGTATTCGCTTGGTAAATCTGAGTTCACTAAATCGATTAACGTTGAATATTGGTTTTAATAAAATGAAGGTAGATGAAGATATGATTAAATAGATCATGAAATCGATATTGGTTATTAAGCGTAGATGAAGGTAAAGTGAAAAAGATATTTTTTCATGGTGATAGCACCATGAGCGTAGTTTCAGGTATCTTTTTCTTGATATTTTTATAATGAATGTTTCAGTATTTTAGCCAATTAATTATTCCTAATCATTAAATGAAGACTTTTTTCCGAATGCAAATTTTCAAATACTTTTCAGAGGACTTTCAAATAAAGACATAAATAGGTATGTCCAATATTGCTTTCCATTTATGTCCACTGGAATATCAAAGCAGCGCTGATAGACTACAAATAAGATTGAATAGTAATGGTTTCGAATGGTTTCGAATAAACTTTGGCTTTTCACCGCTTAGTGAGACTTAATCCTAGAGGTAAATGATCCTGTTATTATGATAATATTATTTGACTTATGATAGCAATGCTCACATAAAGAATTCCTATTCAATTCCATACAAAAAGTCTATAAGCGCCCTGTTTGAGCCAAATATTACAGTCTAATACTTAAAATTTTCTCGTAGCGATTTCGATATTGAAGCAGATGAATCCATTCTTATTTTTTATCGGGACGTGGAAAGTTATAATGAGATGGCGTCTATTTCGGAGTACACTCAGGATAAGAATAGGTATACTGTATGAATTGGCTGTTTTATTTCAGTTCGACCTTGGGGTTCTAATTGAAAGTGTTGACACAGCTGTGATTTATAACGTTACGAAGTTCGATATAAAAGACGTAACAAAACAGTGTTAAAACAACGATGGCAGGCACTTTGATGTCAAAAATATTTGTGGATATGAATAAGCGCTCATAGTCCGATGGGTTAAGTGGAATGTTGACCGCTAGTGGTAAAATACCTTAAGCGCTTTCTTGCTTTAAATGACACTATAATCGGTCCTAGGTCAATACCTAGGTCATTGTATGACGATGAACTAGTACTGATTGGTAGACTTCACAGTTCACACACCTTGAGAATAGTGAAACATAGAGGAAGCTACGTTGTTTAAAAAATCTAAATTATAGTCATATTAATCGCATGAATATCGCGACATCTTTGCAGTAATACCGTTAATACTCGACAAAGCGAAATGGCAGTGCGCGTTGAAAAATACAACGAGCTTTCACGTGTTTTTCCATCTGATCGTTTAATTTTATTTATACTCATACGACAACGATGATATTTTGTTTAAATTTCGTACTCACTGCAGTGATAATTGGCTGACATTGAAAAGAATGTTCCATCCGTGTGCCAATCGCCTGTAAGAACAGAACAGTTTACAGGTAATAAAAATCGTGTGTGTAAACTACTTATTTACGCACGTAAGAAGATATACTTCTTTGGCGTATCAGAACAAAAGAGCTAAAGATTTCATCCCTTATGCCATAACTCTTTGTTTGTAAAAGGAATCAGATATCAGCTAACTTCATCATGTCGCTTTTTGGCTGACGGTGTGCGCGCGCATTGTAACACGGAAACTTGAGAGACAGTTATCAGGTAACTTCATCATGTCGCTTTTTGGCTGTCTGTGTGAGCGCGCGCATCGCAATAATTTTATTCTCATTTTTTTTCAAACGCGCCAAAATAAGTATAACTTCAATATGTTGAAAAATTACTTGAGCGCCACTGTGCTTCGGAGTGCACGTAAAGCCCCCGTTCCTGGTTGTTATCGTAAGATAACAATCGTTAAGGCAAGAAGGACGCCTTTGATCCCGAGCAGATCCGTCTTGTTGATGGTCAATGAATGACGATAATTTTCACCACGGCTAGCGATCCCGTTCATTCTAGAGCCATCTAAGACGTTTTACTAATTGTTGCTATGTTGTTTGCTATACGAATGGTACATGGTAATAGGTATTCATTTCATAAATATTCATAACGGAGATCTTTATATGGGACGAAAATTCTTACCTATTTTTATCTTCAGTGATGATTATTTCGAATTAATTTAAACGATATATATATTCTCATGTTCAGTACAACAAGTTTTTGTCTCATATTTATTACAACAGCTCCTGAAATAACGAATCAATAAAAAAGAATAATATTCGCACCAGTCGAGATTAATCTTTAATTTCACGCGCATGTTTTTTTTTATAATTATGCTCTTGCGTGGGCGGACTATATTTGTCATTTTAATGAATTGGCTGACGTCGTTACTGCCGTTTCTATTTCTCTTTTATGAAGGTAACCGATAAACGAGGAGACCAGTCTCCTGATGGTAAACGGTCACGGTTGACTTTGAACCATCATCAATGCGTGACCGGCAACAAAAGACTAGAGAAGAAAAGTAGAAAGAAAGAAACGTAGTCAGTATCTCATAAGCCCCTTGGCGGAATACAATGCGTTTTGTTGTTGTTCAGGTGTCCATTTAGTTTAAAAGACTAAATTCTTCACCTTCATTAAGTTCCATTTAGCAAACTATACATGTCTTGAAGAACTCAAGAATATTGATTGTTCCGTACACAGACATATATACTAGAGTAGACTGCGC
This sequence comes from Thymelicus acteon, assembly GCA_951805285.1. Taxonomy (NCBI): domain Eukaryota; kingdom Metazoa; phylum Arthropoda; class Insecta; order Lepidoptera; family Hesperiidae; genus Thymelicus; species Thymelicus acteon. The sequence continues at coordinate 11,172,261 of OX638225.1, read as the reverse complement.
ATGTAGCTCGAATTGTATGAAAACCAAGCGTGTCACTTTTTTGACACAGTGTTTTGTCACAAGAATATTTTAGTGATTGATATACCTCATCCTAGCAATATCGATACGAAACCGATTTCTTACCGATTCTCGATATCGATAACGGATTATAATCAGTCTGGTTGGTTGTTATTGTATAGGATAGTGCTGAATAAAACCAAATAAATAATTTTATTTTGTTAATATTTTCATATATCATTGGGGTAATGCACCAATTAGTTACGCCGTTTTACCGTCTTTCTAAAGTGCAGCGATTTTTATGGGGCTTGGTGTATAGTTCTATAATAAAATCCCGAAGTTAATACCTGATTTGCCAGTGGAATTGTTTAAGAAACATGTAGAATCTCAACTTTTAGGCAAAGATTACTATACTGTAGATGAGTACTTAAATGACAAAGACGTATGGAAATGACCAGTTCTGCAACCAGTTCCGTACAAGCTAGTGATATTTTTTGTAATAAATATAACAATGTATTTTTATTTTTAAAAGATGTGCTGAGGAGTTTCTTTACGGTTTTTCTTCTCCTCCATGACAAAGCACCTTTGCGAAAAGCTGGTTGATTAAAAAAAATGACGTGCATAATTGTATCAATGATACCTATATGAATAAATGATTTTGAATTTGAATATTAAATTATTATTAATATTAAAATTATAAACACGTTTCAAAAATATAAACAAACAGATCAATTTTTATTCTACGACTTTGTAGTTTTAATAAATATGTACATCCATGCCAAATTACACCTTTCTAGCTCTTAGGTTCTCAGCACTATGTTGCGAGTGGACGGACGGACGGGCGAACAGACATGACGAAACTATAAAAAAATTACACTTACCTTTGGAATAAATTTTTTGTTATAAATATTATATCTATGAGAATATAATTATTCGTCGGTTCTCAAAATCGATTAGAATCGAGACAAGATTGGGCAAATGAAAAACACTATAAACTATATTTGACCGAAAAACGACAATATTGACAGTACTACGAAGTAAAGCGTTGCTTAGCAACGATTGATAGTAACAATTGTTGTACTTTCATTGCGTGTTCCAACAAAGAAGCCCTACAATTTTGTGACCAAAATGAGCAATGTATTGTGTAGTATGTAGTGCATACTCAGTAATTGCTCGTCATTGTAAAACATGGTAAAAGCACAAGAAACATTAAATTAATTTATTTTAAATAGATAGGAACACAATTTTATAACGAAATTACTTAGCGATGAATGAAAATGTTTTATTTATCTTTCCTTACTATATTTGTAGATTTTCTACAGTTTATAACATTAAAATCAGGCATTTTTCGTTATTTCAGTTGACATCTGTTGCCAATAGCAATGAAAGGCCGACTAAATGACACGTCGCCTAATTAGGATTTCAATCCTAGTTGTCCCACGTGAAATGTATGAACTTGCCCCATCTACTCTAGGTATATAGGTCTGTGGTTCCGTAATAAAGCTAAGTCTGGGGTGCATTAGTAGTTTTCCTCACTATATGTTTCACACTACAGCCAGTATTTTTTTTAAATAATCCTTAAAAGTTAGAGATGTATAACATCGTTGGACCTTCCCCGTATTAGATTTCGATGTGTAACATATGTATGACATAAGTACTATTATGTCTTCTGTGATATAACTCAATTAGCCGTAGTAGGTATACTCAATTAGTCACGATTTTTGGTCATGGATATAAATTAACGTGGTCAGATTTGGCGAAGTTGAATTGGCGTAATGAATGGCTACGACCCGGCGTCGGTCGCTTAATTAGGTTAATTATTGCGATCAAGAGTTTTATTAGCGAACGTTCTAATTAAGTCAGCCAATTATAGTCGAAGGTGAGGACCCCAGTCTAGCGGTCATTTGAAATACTATAAAATAAAAGCACAAGATTATTGATTCTTTTTAATTTTAAAAACATCCCCCAATTTAACTAAGTGTACTAAGGGTACAACTACTTACACTTCTATCAAACATAGCAGCCCATTCGTATCGACACGTCAGACTTATAAGACCTCTCTTTGCGCTATATAAAATTTATAAATTTGATAAATTATGCATTACTGATAACTATTCACAATAAACTCCTCGCACTTCAGCGCAATATAAACCAAATAATTGTCAAATAAATAAATAAAAGATCAACTACTTTAAACCGAATTAATTTTTATATCTTTTTTTATAGTGGAATGACCTGTTTGGTCAATAGCTTAAGATAGTACAAAACTTCCAGTGGAGTCGTCTGATTCGGCACGTTAAACAAACAATCGTTAAAGAAGGACAAAGGGAGTAAATTGTGATTTAGTATAGGTCAATTAGACTTTTAATCACGACAATGGTGCCATAGTAATGCGTTAAGTACTGACACTCGCGTACCGATTTATTGAAGACTTAAAAGATATAGAGTAGACAAATTAAACTTAAAGTTTGGTATTTATAAATACTTCATTTTTAAGTGAAGTTACAAACTGTTTATAAGGCGTTATTCTAGCAAACGCTTTAAAAATATAAGATAAATAAGATAAAAATAAGCGACTTCAAAATAACTCAAAAACTACTCGTCAAATCTAGCTCAAATTTAAGTGGAACTGCATGACAAGCACCAGCTTTCAATTAAAAACAGAATCATCAAAATAAGTTCACCCAGTCGAAAGTTCTGAGGTAACAAACACAAAAAACAGTCGAATTGAATACCTCCTCCTTTTTTGAAGTCGGTTAAAAAGAAGTAATAACCTTTCAAAATAGATTGCGTAGAGAAAATGAAGATTTGGCTACTTGGCTACACAGACGTGACGGTAGCAAACAAGTTATGGCAGAAATATCATAAAATTCTATGTATAAGTTGACATATTTAACGATAGACTACCGTATGACAAGATGACGTTGTTTTCTAAGGTACGTCATGATTTACGACTTGTAGCTAATAAAGATACATGAAGTGAATATCGTGATATCCAAGTTTTCTCTGCGTCACTTCTGATCTTGACCACTTCTACAGATAATATATTGTTAGTTTATTACAAACGTTGTCACTTCTAGTTTAACAAGAATAAGTTTACTGATATTTACAATTTTTTGATTAGATTTTATTAATTTTATTACCTATTTTTGTAACAATATAGTCATTACACCATGAAACAAGTTTTGAATTTTGAACAAAGTTTATTTACGTTTGGGTAATTTTCCTTCGCAATGATAGCACCATTACAGCATTGCTTCTATGGGCTTTCATACGCTACTTTTGTGTAATAAGGTTGACAGATGGCTGTAGACACTATTTTATTGTGTCCATGTCTAACTTTCATTCACTCTACAAAAGCTTTGAAAATGCGGGCGTCGACCATCTAATTGTTGTGAATTAATTGTTACATCCATTTAAAAACCACCATCATTGTGTTCACAATTGTCGCCTTCGCCTGAACAGATTGGAGCCATATTGTCTCTTATTGAGCAACCTAATGTGCTTAATTGGTCACTGTACTACAACGAAATTTACACTTGAAAGTGATATATGTATATATATATTGGCTGCCCGGACAGACTTCGTTCTGTCAAAAGTTTTTATTATTATTTTGAGATGTAAGCTATCCTATCTTTCAAGTTGGGTCAAACTGCACACGGTGTGCAAATTTGATTAAAATCGGTTAAGTAGTTCAAGAGTCAATCACGGACAAACAACGTGACACGTATTTCATATATATTAAGATATATAATTATGGATATTAATTTACCAGTGGCGTATCTAAGCCTTCAGAACAAGGCAAGCCCAGTTGTGTCGTACTACTCAGGATCGCAGGATCTTTGGCCCGACAGCACAGAACAGTTCATTCCATACGTATAATATTTATATTTATATTTATGGTTGGCTGGTAGAGAATGCATTAAGCATTAAGCTCGCCAATTGTACCCTGTTTTTGTGGTCAATAAAGTCTAAATAAATAAATAAATATTTACCAACATATAATATGAAAATTAACAGCTGCAGAGTGACGATTGTAAAGCAATGATAGTAAGCTGGGCTTCCTGCTATAAGATGGTTAAAATGTAATTTTAATGGTGATGTCATATTTACTTTACTCTGCGTAAAGTAATTAAATATATATGTAAAATTAAATATATAAAATACATTCAATAACATACATTACATAAGATTCATTCCAAAAAGTATTATAAAACATTTTTGGATACATAACAAACTCCTTTGCTTAACATCCTAAAGAAATCTGAACAAAAGATTCGAATTGCGCACTCGCCTGATTAAAATAACTGGATTAGTATTCTCTAGAGCCTCTGAATGTATGCGCGTAATCAACATCAAACGCGCATACTTTTTCTCTAACTATTAACGTGTATTAAGGTGAATATCTCATAAATTAGATTAGAGCGACCGTACGTCCTCATTTCGTGTCGCGTTTAGCAATCGTTACATTTTTCAAGGCTTATTTATCATTAAAACGTTAAGAACGACCTCGGTTAGTTCTAGCGTAGCGGAAAATAACTATTCATAATGAAAATAAAAAAAATCAACGTTCAGAGATGTCTTAATGTAAAATATCCGTCGTGGAAGCAATTTTTAAATTTTAATTTTGGAATAAAACTTTGAATTTAATTAATCGTGAGCGAATATTGACTTTAGATTGTTTTTTTTTTGTAATAAATTATGGCCGCGACTAAATTTAAGCGTCTGATATACAGCCGCAATACATCACGACAGATTTCCGATTTCACACGCGCGAGCACGTCTGCGTCACGTCTCGAAATCACCTCGTGAAGTGTGGAAACGCGAAATAAAAGCAATTCTTTCTAATTAACTCGCGTCCGAGATTGAGCCGCCTTACTGAAATAGACGCACGGACAAACATCCACTGATTTACGCACGGCGACTGTTTCGAACGCATCCGAATAATTAACGTTCAGTATTTATTTGATTGTTTTGATTCGTGAAGCTTAGACCGACGTGGCACGCTCTAGGAATGTTCCGACGTTTCCAACTTCGAATCGAATTGTTGTGCTTGGTTTGAATAGTATTAACCTAAATTAGTAACGGTTCTCCGATTAATTACCTAAGTTATACATTAACGTCTTATTTATTTGGTATTTGTGCCTATGATTATTTCCGTAGAAAAATTATTACAATATAGAAAAGCTTGTAATATCCTGTAAAAATACTCTTAGGGTTATTGTATTAACTTATTCATTTACATTTTACAGCAATCTATTTATATCAGTAAATTTCATATTATAATAAAATTGTTGTCACACAAACTCTTTGTAATTCAGTGAGAGAATTCTTGTTAATCATGCAACTTACTAGATTTTCTATAACATACATAAATTCAGAACGAAAGTAGTTATGCCAGAATTTTACCGTTAATGATACAACTATGATTAAGAATACAATACCGTAAACTAACACCACATAAGCTGTTGTTGTGACACTATAAGTGTACCGCAGCGTCCTCGTCACCGTGTCTCGCGACGCTGTGATAAAGAAAAAGAAATCAACCGTAACTAATGAAAGATCACGCATTGATTAAACCAGCGCTGTCATCACAACTGGCCACGTACACAGTACGGTAAAGCTACGTGCACACAGTTCGACTTAACTTATAAGGCTAAACTTACATATATACTTCTTACATCTTACATCTTCTTACATCTTGTATAACGTTAGCGAGTGTAGTTATTATAAAGTAACTTTAACGTAAGTTATCCTACAATATATGTATGTGACGGAAAAAAGCCTAACCTTACCATTGGATAAACACATTATTACTTAAAATTTAAATGACTCGCTAAAAGAGTTTTAATCTTCATAAATTTATGCAATAAAATGATGAACAAGTTGTACACGTTTAGGCTTCTCAATTTAAACCTTTTCTATCTAGGTTTCTAATGTACAGAAAAATGCGGAGTGTGTACTTATTAACGAAGGTAAAAAGGTATATTCACTGGTATTAGATATTAAAAAAAATATTTTTCGAATTTTCGAATAAAGTAATGAATAAACGACTAGTACAAAAAGCGGCCAAGTGCGAGTCGAACTCGCCCATGAAGGGTTCCGTAGCAGCAAGTAACATAATATAAAAGTTCTTGTAGTTCGTTGTAACTTTGATCGATGTTTTTTGCGGTTTTCGATTTTTGATGTATTAAAAAAAGCTACTTACTAGATCTCCTTCAAATCAATTTTCGTTGGAAGTTTGCATAGTAATGCACACCATATATTTTTTTTAATTTTATCATTCTCTTATTTTAGAAGTTACAGGGGGGGGGACACACATTTTACCACTTTGGAACTGTCTCTCGCGCAAACTATTCAACTTAGAAAAAAATGATATTAGAAACATCAATATCATTTTTGAAGACCTATCTATAGATACCCCACACGTATGGGTTTGATGAAAAAAAATTTTTTGAGTTTCAGTTCTATGTATGGGGAACCCCCAAAATTTATTGTTTTTATTTTATTTTTGTATGAAAATCTTAACGCGGTTTACAGAATACATCTACTGACCAAGTTTCAACAGTATAGTTCGTATAGTTTCGGAGAAAAGTGGCTGTGACATACGGACGGACAGACAGACAGACAGACATGACGAATTTATAAGGGTTCCGTTTTTTGCCATTTGGCTACGGAACCCTAAAAAATAAATACCTACTACAGAAATACTGAGACGTTTTTTTATTACTTGACTATTATCGTTTAACCGTCACAATGACCAATATGGTTGCCATATTGATTATTGTGGTTATTGTGTGTGTGTGTTATAGGGTCGTGCGCAAGCCTCTTAACCGCCGACGAACATCATTAATTGACCGTTTCATCGCTGCTATGTTTCATTAATATTCGAATCTAATTCTAGCGCTACCCGCTCATATCAACGCACTTGCCACGAACAGTGCGTGAAGACTGACCAGAATTAATACCAGCTAATTACATTTATATTAACGTTCTGTTCACCGTTATAAGGAATTCCAGGCAAACATGACTCAATAAAATTAGCATCATAATGCTCAATATCGCATACGAAACGGTTTAAAACTCGTAAATTTCCTTAATACCACCACATTCGTTTGCTTTGTGGCCCTAATCGTTTAAGAAAGTGGGTGTTGATATTAAAATTTAGTTATAGATCTAGTTTCATTTTATTAATCGTTACAATTTAATATATTAACATAATCATATCAATTTAATCGGTAGTTTAACAACAGAAGCTAGTTTGGTAGCGGAAAAATCTCCCATCATATTAGAGAATCTTATTTTTACGTCAATAGCCGATTTGAGCAGATAATACACCTGATTCTTAACTTAATATTATTGTTACTACTGTAAGTAGATATATTTATTTTATTTATTTAATACAACATTGAAATGAAATTTAATTTAAAGTGGTAGACTATGTGTATAGCTTGTTCCCCTCACACTGTAAAAGGAGACCCGAACCCAGCAGTGGGACATTACTTTTTTTTACTTCCACGTTATAACAATAATACAATTATTGGAGTTTTGAAGAAAAAATCAGAACACTTATAGTTTCGTCATGTCCGTCCGTCTGTCCGTCCGGGTGTCTGTCCGAAGCGAAGCACCGAGACCATTAGTGCTAGAAATATATTAGTGCTAGAAATATATAATTAGTGCTAGAAATATATAATTAGTGCTATATATTTTAGGTTTTTTAAGTAACATTTTTAGGTACCTACACTACATCCTACAGGTAACGTGAGGATGATTTTTTTATTCGTCGCGTACCCTTTAGTGTGGGGTATCGTTGAAAAGATCTTCCAAATATATTATGGGTCTTCTAAGACTATTCTTGGAATAAGGGGTCTATTTGTGAAATATTTTACTTAAAATTGCTAATTTTGGTTAGAGTCAAATGTCTCTCCCCTGCCGGCTAAACGGTTGGAGTTGGACAAGTGAAAAAAATCTCAAAAATAGGATAAATGATGAATTTACAAGGAAAACTGTCACGGTTATTTTAGCTTAAGTAGTTAACGAGTAATAGTCGATAAGCGTACTACTTCGGAACCCTTACATTGCGCGTGGCCTGATACGCAATTGCCCGCTTTTTTCAAAGATGACACCAAAGAGTTGCTAGGCAACAGAGAAACGGAAATCAGTTTAATATTTTTTTTAATAATATTGTTTAATTTTTTTTATAAATAAACGCTTACACACTCATACCCCCCGCATTAGGATTTTACTGTGTCGCGGGTGGCAAGGACGACACATATTATAACACATCACAATAACATCCATGACCCGAGTACAAATATTTATCTGTCGCATAAATATCTGCCCCGGCCGGGAATCGAACCCGGGATCCCTCGCTTCGCAGGCAGGGTCGCTACCAACTAGCCTACAGGGTCGTCAAACGTCAACGTTCTTTATTGTTGTCTACAATATAATTAATGATTCAAGTATATTTCGTCAATAGTATCTGAGATCCATAATTTTAATAAAATACACATTATTAAGACATATTGACCACAAATTTGATAGCAAACATGGTCTAGGGAAACATCTTTATAAATTAATTGGTAAGCCATGTTCATATTATTATGTAAATCGTTACTGTGTAACAATCTAACAATATATTTTTTACATTTAACCAAATAATAAGTTTATAATTATTGTGAATTATGATAGAATAAAGAATAATATTATGATAGAAAAAATAAGAATACATTTTTTCTATAACATTTTAATAGATAATATTATGTTTAAGGTACATTCATACTGCAACACCATAATTGATACATTGTCAACAAGAAGTGATCTAGGGACATTAATAAAATTATATTTAATAAGTACAGGTAAAAAGGTATTATTTAGTTCAAGGGACATAGCTATATACACTTATTTTAATTTTACTTATATGTATTTAGTTTTAAATTATATAATGTAAATATATAGTTTTAAATAATTATCTATATCAATACTATATCAAATATATCAATACAATTGTGTAGCTATAATAGGTTTGTTAGTGTATTATATTAAGTTCAAGTTGTAATTCTCCTTCATAGACTTGTGGTAATCAAAGTACCATACAAACTTGCAATAAAGAGCTTAAAATTTTGTCATATCGAGTTACAAATCCAACTAAAGGTGTCGCTGGATTGTGTTACAGTTGAAAGTGTTGTCGTGTGTGGCAGCCATAAAACTCCGATTTGCATAAATATAACATCTAATTCGGAATCGTAAGTAACTTATTAATCAAACGACTTTTTCAACCTCCGATAATTTACTTGAACCCTTGATTAAAATATAAACTGTAATCGGAGATACGAAATCTTGTCAATACTAATTTACATCAATTCATAATTAACAGCCTTTGGATCGTTTTGGGTGGAATTTCCTCAATTTGATTCATCGATTGATTTGTAGTGATTCATGTTCAACCGGGCCCGTAAAGTTCTCGAACTTACCTGCGTTAAAAGACATACCTTTACAATGCTTTATTATTAAGAATACAACGTAATATTAATGAAGTGTTCAAGAACATTAACGGTTTGATGATCTTTTGTCTAGTTTTACTATTTTTATTTCGATATGCTAATAAATAATTAGACGACGCCTAGATCTTAGGATGGATGGATCCTTAATTCTTTAAATTTCATTCATTACAACACAAATATGTTCCATTTCCGATTCTTTAATAAAAAAACAAATAAGTTGGAAGGATAAATTATGAAATAAGATGCGATATGTTGTCTTTCTTATGGAAGAGTTAATGTGAATTCATTTTATCTACTGCGTAGGTGACCCAAGAATCTATGACAATAAAATTTAAAACAAGAATCGAAATGTTCATAAGGCATTAGTGGACCATTAATTAGCAGATTTTTTAAATCAATAAATACCTCATTCATTTTAATGGCGATATTAACGTCGTTCTCGATAAGGCCATTATTATAAATTGGCTTATTTTACTCCGTTTTGTTATTTCTTAGACAACTGTTATTATTCAAATATTTATAAAGGCTGTTTTAAGTATCTCATTCATTTCTAAAGCATTTTGGGTCACTTGTAAAAACAGACTCCAAAATTGGGAAGCCCAAAAATTGCTGATTACTTTATTACTTTTTGATTTGATCAATACCATTGGTTTTTAGTACATCTGTAAAAAAATGCAACAGTAGATAAGTAAGGTAGGTAGTTGATTTAATTAATTAAAGAATTTTTTATGGGTCCAAAAAATGTCACATATTTACATGTTGTTGGGACCCACCTTTTAGGTATCAGTAATGCCTGTGTTAGGGGGTGCCAAAAAAAAGTTGATATTTATTGAACTAACCTTTAGGTGTAATATTTCAAAAATAAAGAGTCCAGTGATTGATCTCTCACTTAGAGGAACATAATCTGAACACTTATGAATATTTTGGAAGATGTTTTTATTAATTTTTACAATATAGTTTAATTTCGGAAAAGGAAAAACCTTTTTATAGTTTTTCTTAACATACTCTTCGGGTACCTATTGAGATTCCTCTAGAGAAACGAATTATTGTATTCTGAAGGCGTCGTTTTTGTAGCGGATGACGTTACTACATACTACGTCCTAAATACTAAATACTGAAAACAGTTTTTTCTTTCTAAGTGAACTTTTTACGTTATTTAAATAATTTTTTTTTTATGGAAATAGCCGGCAAACGAGCTGACGATCCACCTGATGGTAAGTGGCTATCGTCGCCCATGGACATCAGCAACACCAATATTTCTGATAAATGCATTAAAAATCGACACCATAATATTTTTCCTGCCTATGCCTATCCTCTAATAACCATTTCATGTAAGCCATATTGAAAATCCGATAAAATAACAATTAAGGCAAGTCTAATAGCCGATACAATGTAATGCCTCGCTTGCGCCCGCGTCTCTCTGATAAATGACTTGACTACGAAGCGAGTATTTGATTTATAACGTTATTTGAATGGAAAGAAAGAAAAAAAATGTTTATTCAAACGTAATCGATCCGAAGATCGCTCGGAATGCTCGTGTCTAATTATTACGAGAGACGGCCATTGTGTTCCGAATTTTAGAACAGTGTTCGATTGTTTGGAATTCTTTCACGTTAACATCAGATTGACTTAAATCTTATAGTGAGTCGGACACAAAATTAGTGTCGTGATAGCGTTTTTTGGTTGGACTAGGATTAGTCTAATCTTTATTAGGTCGCTACAAATTATGATTGCTTTGTTGTGAAAGTATACAAGTTTTGACTATCAATATATTTAGGACTCTCGTCTGATCTCTAGTTTACGTCACTCTGTGACATTTCTAAAGAGTAGATTGCGGTTAAAGATTAACTTGAGTGTCAAAAGTTCGTGCTACCCAAAGGCAAATATGCCCTTGAAGATCTATCGATATTAATCGGCACCAATAGTTTGACATTGTCTACGAAGAAATCATGTCTGCTCACCAAACAATATATTCAACTTTGCATACGCAGCTTTTAACCGGGTTCATAAATTACAATTGGCTTAGACATGGCTATGGTTTCAGAAATTAGCTTTAATTAAAGTCAATGTATATTTAATAATACATAATACCGTATTTTATTCATTTCTTAAATGTAAAACATAAAATCATTTCTGCATATTTAGTATAATGTAAAAATTAAACAGCATTGATTTTTAATCAAATATGTCCAAAATGCATATGTTGATCCTGAATAAAGTTAAAAAGGGTAGAGTCACAATTTAACGACCACTAAAAATGCCACATAAAAAAGGATAAGGTGTTTTAATTTCTCTCGCTTCAAATGAGACGGTGTTAATTTTAACTCGTATCGGTTCTGTTATTATGGCATACATGTTTGGCCCGGCGACGATGCTTGGAGGGATTTTAATAAGAAAGTATACTTTTATTTTAGAGACTTTGGAGGCAAATGAACATCCTTCTTCGAGGTTAAAATGTAATACTGGTTTAGGGCATGTTGTCTTGAAATCATCGGGCTTTGTGTCTAGTGTGATACTAGATTCATCGTGGACTGAACACATTTTACTATAATACGAGTACTCACGATATTTATTTTGTATTCCGATATTTCGACCCAGTTGCATGGATCGTGGTCACGGATGAACTCGTAGTGTGATACTGCAGGTACTTATTTATCTGTTACTATCTTTTCAAAGCTTATACTATTGTATCGAATTATTTAACTTAAAATAAACAAGCCGACAGAGAGATACTTGTTCATTATTACATTAATGTATATTTTTTTGTCGTTATAAAATTTTATGTTTTCGCTGCATAGGTTACTCTCATAAATATAGTACGATTATGTTTGTTGATTTAAGCTTAATGCGTGTTTTACAAATTTAAATACTACATTTTACCTCGTGATCATTTATTCTGAAATTATCTTTCGAATGACATTTCGACTTTTATGTTTAAGAATGTACGTAGGTTCACCCTTTTCTTTTTTTTTCGTTTCTATGAATTATATCATAATCTATAATTCTATAAAAATATTTTTAACCAAGAATTTTATTAGTAGTGGACATTGATATGTAAATATTTTGAGTTGTGTAATCTGCGTGTCACAAATTTTTCTTGTCAGTCGTGCATTCTTGTAGTAAGTAGACTTGGTTGTTTGATGATGTGAGTCCGTTTCACCCGACTGCCAGAAAGGGTTATATCTTGTATGTATGTATGTCTGCGGGTAATATTTTTTAATACCTCATATCTTCCAAACCGCTCAACGGGTCTATATAATTAAGATATCGTTAGATTCGTCCTGATAGCCCAAGTGTTTATAGATAAGTGAAATAAAAAAACCAAATATGGAGGCTGTAAAATGTCATTGTTTGAAGTATCAAAAAATAAAATCGAATAATGCAATATGGATATCATATTAAAGAGCTCATCATAAGGATTTCAAAAAGGTATATCACGATAAGTTTTTTTATAGCAGGCCGGCTTTTTTAATTACTAAATTTATTGAGGATTGTAAGGGAGTTGTTAGAAGCGCTCATAGTTCGGCGACTTCTGCTGATTCTAAGTGATTGAAAAAGCTAAGTAACAGCGGGCGCGGTCGTTAGTTGGATGGGTGACTGCTAGTGCCAAATCTTCTTGAGAGGGCACGTAAAACCATCGGTCTCGGTTGTTATCATAAGAAAACAGTCGTTACCCATGTCGGAGGCTTCCGGGTGGCATGAAAACTTCCGACACTTAGTTTCGCCCACGTCATTCCTCACTAGAGCACCGTAGTGAAGTATGCTGTAGACCGCCATAAGAGGAAAGACCCGTGCTCAGTAGTGGGCCAAAGGGGCTGAAGCCAAGGGAGTTCTTTATTTATTATTAATTCTCAATTTCTCTCAGTTAGCCGTTTTTGATTCCAGTGCATCAGAAATTTAAAAACTTTTAAATAAATAAAAAATAAAAAAATGAAAGGTCCAGCGAGTTGGTGACCGTTGCCTTAAACACTTACCTTCGACCTGGCCTGTTCCACTTACCGTTTAATGGAGCTTATTTTTAATTACTTTAAATTAGTCTTTGATGAGTAACATAGCTTAGTAGTTTGGTATATAGATATTCGTTCAGGCTCCCTGAATTTGAACGAGAGCATCATTGTAGAATAAAATATTACAGGAACATCTGCACATGACATGTTTTCTGTGTTATAGCTATTGATTTTTGATAGATTTCTTATAATATATCGTATCTATGATATCGCATTTATCGCTGTATAAATTGTATGTTTATCAAGTTTGTTTCTAATTATTATGTTCCAAAAACGAACTTGCAGTAAATTAAAGTTATGAATCATAACAGAAGTTATCGCAACGCGCAAAAAAATAAATACTCTAATAAAGATAGCCGCTAAAACGGGCCTTAATTACTGACAAATTGGTCACTTCGGGAAAAAATATGGTATGGACTTAGAAGCATTAAAGTTTTATCTTTATGCGATCCTGGTTTTGTAACCTTTTTAAGATTTGACCAATAAAGACGCGTGTGCATGTTAGCATGCATTTACACCTGCACACAGGCATGTTTTAATTTGAATATTTTTAACGACTTCGTATTATCGACGACATTAAAGTTGAGTATTGTAATATTTCATACGATTATCTCTAGTATAAGAGCGTTAAAAGTTTTGAAAATTTTTATACAAGCTTTGTTTTTAGTGTCGATACAGTTATTAAAAAATATAGGTATACTTATTTACTTGTTGTTGTTAAGGGGGATGGCTAAAAGAACGATTAATTAATGTTAATTAATTTGTATAGAATTTGTAATCACGCTCCTGAAATTAGGATATTTCGCATTCGTCATTCAAAATCCATCTCAATTCGACAATTTGTAGAACCGATTCAATATACCAAACTAATCTTTAAATTCCATATAGAAATAGCAAGTCATAGCAACTGAACACAAATATAAACCCAACACGAAACAAGCCGTGACCCGACAACAGCGCACTCATATATTTACTTTATCTTGTTCAATACACTTAAATACAAATTAATACAAGCGAAGGACCGGACCTTAATGGCGGTTTGGACTGTTTATTTTACACCTCGGCTGGGACACGCGAGGTTCATTTTAATTTTTTTTTATTAGGCGCGATGTACCAACCTTTTAGCGCCTTCGAAAAAGGCTAGAATTCTTTCTTGGAATCAAATGATAATAGATGATATTTGGGGCAAAAATTTACATTGTAAAAAGCAAAGTAGGTGTATATTATTTAGATTCATGCGTCGAAAATGTTTTGAGAGGACTTGACTTTAACGTCCCAACTCAGAGTCACTAACGGTTACTTAAATCGCTCCTTAGTACAGAATTTGTATTGTGATTCTTTATTAAGGAGCGATTAAAGTAACCATTAGTGAGTCTGAGTTGGGGCGTAAGGCATTTATTTAATTTTATAATTTTTAAGTTCCATGTTATGATGATTATGCATTACCATGTAGCCAAATTGGTAGAGATAAGTGATGGTAGTAGGTTCAATTCCTCCTCGGGTATCCTCGTTTGTGGTGTCTCATTAATGTGTCTTTGCTTTGGTTACAGATAGGCAAATAAGTCCTACTGAAAAAAAAAACATTTTACATCCCTATAAAATGCTCATAGTTATGACACAACATTTTAACAAACCAATGCACTTGCTATGCCCATGATCAATAATTGATAGTACTAATAGTGATACTATTATTAGTAGTAATGTACCCAGAGACAATAAAAATATTCTTACTTCAGTGACAAAGGGCATTATACTCAGCGGTCGGATTTCCTTGCTATTAAAAGCATATACTGATTATCGATATGATATTGACATTAATATTCGAAAAATATTATCAAAACACCTCAGTGGTCGATAAGAATGTCAGGCCACACACAGCAGGTCATTAGACACCTCCCCAAGGAAAATAAATTAAAGTAAACGAGTATCTCTACCAACAATCTCATTTCGAAGTAACAACCTTAATTTCTGAAGTCAAACTTTAAAATTTCCATATACATCGCTGCGTTTTTGAGAATAAACATTTTCTACGTTGATGATAATGAGGCAATGAATGCTGATTACGGAATTTTGAACGTACCTCGTAACCAGAATAAGTAAATCCGGATCAATTAAATGCCATAGGATACGTGTACTATAAGTCAGTTGGAAAGCGAAATCCAAGGAAGTAATGACTTCAGCCTCTAGTTTATGGCGGAAAAGAGACAGAAAATGCAGTTTATAACACTGTCTCTGTTACATCATGACCTTAGACGTACCTTATAATTGAAACATCGATGTCCTGGTTATTTATAAGTTTCAATTAAGTTTAATTGTTTATTAAAAAAGTGTTTCAAAGACAATAATAAATAATGACCCTTTTATCGGAATTTGTATAAATTTAAAATTCATACCACTGCTGCTATAAAGAAACTCAGTAGAAATTTTATTAAAGTTAAGTGTAGGCATTGATTTTATTATAATAATCCGATCTCACTTTGATAAACTTAATACTTAAATTATTTTTAAATATTCAAAGAAACCTATTTAATTTCAGCGATTTATTATCATCATAAATTTTAAATTTATATAAAGGTACATATTAAAATAACTATCACACTTGATCTTCAAAATTTATACCATCAATTACCATCACGTTTCGAGACAAAAATGTTATCATCGCACGTTCCAAACGATCAGAACAACGAAATTTATCTCAAATTAATTAATTAGATTAAACTCAATAAAATCAGATTCTGACATTCCTAGATCTCAAATCGTAATCGGAGTTTATAACATACACTAGGTTTTGCGTGGGGCGCGCGCTGCTAAAGCAGCGCGCGTGCCTTTTTCTTCCGCAAAAGAACAAATAAATAAATAGTTTTTTAAAATATCATTGGTCTGCGAAATTCATTTTTCGATTCATGGGTCTGTTTGCGATATGTTCGGCTTCACATTATTTTTTTGACGGAAGGGGGAGGGGAGAGGGACAGGAAGCAAGAGTGAGAGCGGGAGAAGGAGAGGGAGAGGGGCAGGGAGCGAGGAGGGAGAAAGAGCGGGACAGAAAGTAGGAGAGGGACCGGCTGCAGGAGAGGGACTTGGAGCGGGAGATGGAGAAGGAGAGGGAGAGGGAGAAGGATAGGGAGCAGGAGAGGCATTTTTTGACGGAAGGAGGAGGGGAAAGGGGCAGGAAGCAAGAGTGAGAGCGGGAGAAGGAGAGGGAGAGGGGCAGGGAGCGAGGAGAGAGAAAGAGCGGGACAGAAAGTAGGAGAGGGACCGGCTGCAGGAGAGGGACTTGGAGCGGGAGATGGAGAAGGAGAGGGAGAGGGAGAAGGATAGGGAGCGGGAGAGACAGAGGGAGAGCGAGAGATAGAGCTAGAGGGAGAGGGAGAGCGAGAGGGTGTGGGAAAGCGAGAGGGAGAGGGAGGAAGAGTGAGAGGGAGAGGGAAAGCGAGAGTGAGAGGGAGAGGGAGAGGGAGGGAGAGGGAGAGGGAGAAGGAGAGGGAGAGGGACAGGAAGAGCGAGAGGGAGAGAGAGAGAAAGAGTGGCAAGGAGCGGGGAGGGAGAAAGAGCGGGACAGAAAGTGGGAGAAGGACCGGGTGCGGGAGAGTGACTGTGAGCGGGAGAGAGACGTGAAGCGGGAGAGGGATCGGGAGTGGGAGAGGTAGAGAGACAGGGAGCGGGAGAGGGAAGAGAGAGAAAGGGAGAACGAGAGGGAGAGCGAGAGATAAAGCAAGAGAAGGAGAGCGAGAGATAAAGCAAGAGGGAGAGCGAGAGGGAGGGAGAGGACAGGGAGCGGAGAGGGAGAAAGAGCGGGACAGAATCAAGCATTAAGAATTAAGCAGGCAAACGAGCAGATGGGTCACCTGATGGTAAGTGATAACCGCCACCCATGGACATTAGCAACATAAGGGGCGTCACCAATGCGTTGCCGGCCTCGAAGAAATTAAAATTAATTTTGCCTTTACACAATAACTATTCAAAGCAGTAAAGGGCACATGACAAAAACGGGTTCACACTAAACTATCGGATAGGAGAGTTAAGAAACGGACAATCACTTCCAGACCAAACCAGTAGGTAATAACAATAACACTATAGTGGTACAAATGTCTTGAATGTGTAAAATGTATGAAGTACTAAAAAAATGTTATTGAATTATTTTTCAATATTTTAAATATTTACACGTTAATTTTGTTTTCTAGACTGAACAATAAAATATTTTTTTATATGCCAACACGTTTTTTAATACTCTCATATAATGTGCAGTCTATTTCCACCTAATATAAACACCTCATACATTTTATAGACATCAAATGCAAACAACAGTCGAAAATGTTCAATATAGATTTTTATGAAAAATACTTGTTTTTGTATGGCAACACTGAAAGTTTCTCATTTTTTATGGCAACGCTGAAACAGGTTTACAGGGATTTGACTGATCTATCAGTAAAAACAAACGTTGTATACATTTTAATGACATCAAAAGGAGACAAAAGCCTGAAATATTACGTAAAAAAATTCATTTGTATGAAAATTATTATTTTTTGTATGACATCACTAAATATTGGTTACACCAACGTGTCCGGCCCTTTAGTACCTACAAACGCCTCATACATTATAAAGACATCAAATGGATACAACAGCCTCAAACATTCGAAAAAGGAATACATTTGTATGAAAATAATTATTTTTTATATGGCAACACTGAATTTTTTTTTCACCAAAATTTACAAAATGTCAGTACCTACAAATGCCCCATACATTATAATAACGAAATATTCGATCCAAAAATAAATTTGTATGAAAATTATTATTTTTTGTA
Organism: Thymelicus acteon; assembly: GCA_951805285.1. NCBI lineage: Eukaryota > Metazoa > Arthropoda > Insecta > Lepidoptera > Hesperiidae > Thymelicus > Thymelicus acteon. Next base: position 11,153,953 of record OX638225.1, on the reverse strand, counting down.
TGGCAACACTAAAATTTTAAAGTTTTTTCAAAACCACTCTTCTAAACCAAAAATATCTCCCATACATTTTCTATACCCTTGATCTATAGTTTCGGCTCAACTACTCGAAAATTGAAAAAAATTCTGGACTCCAGTGTTGCCAGTTGATTGAGATGAAAATGGTCAAATGTCATTACGACGACCACGAAAAATTTTTTGGTTCAATTTTTTGATAAAAAATGTTTCTCCTTCTACTTTTTATATTTTTGAATAGAAAGTTCACAAAAATGTATGAATGAAAAAAAAATCAACGTAATCTGGCAACACTTCAGACCAAGACCCACAACCGCCCCATACAAAGTGACCCCCTCAAATGTTGCCAACCCACAAATTTTTTCCTTCAAAAAATGCAATTTTTCGTACATTTTACAAAATGGCCGCCACGGGGTCCGCCATCTTGTCGAAAAAAAAAATATACCCAAAATGTCAAAATTGAGGACAGACCCAAGCCAATAAGGTAAAAATATCGCAGAAATGTTAAAATACCACCGCGATGCGACCCCGCAAAGACACCTCTAAAATTGAAAAATTTCAAACTAAAATATCTCGGCGGCCATCTTGTTTTTTCAATTTTTTCCAACTTCATCATATTAAACGTCCCAAGAGTAGCCGAAAACGACACCAATGTCGGGTAGGTGCTCAGTGTAAACAAAAAGTTGACAATCGCCGAGCGGCCGCCATCTTGAATTTTCGAATGGTCGTATTTTTCCTATAATAACCATAGGTAGTCAAGCAACTTCTCTATACATTATAATTACCCCCCACCAATACCTTTGGCTGGGCTACTCGAAATGTGAAAAAACGTGAAAAAAAAATCCAGCAGCCAGTGTTGCCAGTTAATTTTGATGAAAATGGTCAAATGTCATTACGGCGATCGCGAGAAATGTTTTGATGAAATTTTTTGATTAAAAATGTTTCTCCTTCTACTTTTTATATTTTTGAATAGAAAGTTCACAAAAATGTATGAATGAAAAAAAAATTAACGTAACCTGGCAACACTTCAGACCAAGCCTCACAACCGCCGAATACAAAGTGACCCCCTCAAATATTGCCAACCTCAAAATTTTTTACCTCAAAAAATGCAATTTTTTGTACATTTTGCAAAATGGCCGCCATAGGATGCGCCATCTTTAAGAAAAAAAAAATATACCCCAATCGTCAAAATTGGGGATAGACCTGAGGCAACAGCGAAAAAACATCGAAAAAAAGTTGAAAACCCATTGCAATCCGACCCCGCAAAGTCACCTCCAAAATTGAAAAATTTTAAAGTAAAATATCTTGGCGGCCATCTTGTTTTTTTATTTTATTCCAATTTCATCGTAACACATTTCCCAACATTAGCCGAAAACGACACCAATCTCGGGTAAGTGCATAGTGAAAAAAAAAGTTGGTCATTTCGACTCGGCCGCCATCTTGGATTTTTGAAAGGTCGGATTTTTCCCATAGACACGGAGGCAAACCAAAAATTCTCACATACATTGTACCCACCTCCCACCACTCCTTCCGGGAGATCAATTCGACTTTTCACAAAACGAAAAAAAAATTCCAGCAGCCAGTGTTGCCAGTCGACATCGACGAAAATGGTCAAATGTCATTACGACGACCATGACACGTTTGCCCGTGTGACATTTTGATTAAAAATATTGCTCCTTCTACTTTTCATATTTTTGAATAAAAAGTCCAAAAAAATGTACCAACAAAAGAAAAAAAAACTCAACCTGGCAACACTTTGAGTCAAGTTACATAACCGCCTGGAACAAAGACACCCGCTCAAATGTTGCCAACTCGAAGAAAAATTCACCCAAAAAACGTCGTTTTTCGTACATTTTTCAAAATGGCCGCCACCGCATCCGCCATCTTGTCGAAAAAATAAATATCCCCAAAATATCAAAATCGAGGATACAATCAAACGAACACACAAAAAACATTGCAAAAAAGTTGAAAAACCACCCCGATGCGACCCCGCAAAGTGACCTCTAAAATCGAAAAAATTCAAACTCGAATATCTCGGCGGCCATCTTGTTTTTTCAATTTTTTCTAAAGTTTTCGTATATCGCCCCTAAAACTTGTCGAAACGCCCCAAAAAAATCCCGCAAAAAGCCATAAACAAAAAAGTTGAAAATCACAGAGCGGCCGCCATCTTGAAAATGTGAAATGTCAGATTTTTCCCGAGGTGTCGGGGGGGGATGGAGAAAACCCGCCATAGACAACATCATTCTATTTCGCCTCTTTCTGGGAGAACAATTATGTCAGTCAGTCAGTGGTAAGTCTAGGATTATATAATATAACTAGGTTTTTGCGTGGGGCGCGCGCTGCTAAAGCAGCGCGCGTGCCTTTTTCTTCCGCAAAAGAACAAATAAAAAAATTGTTTTTTTTTTTCAAAAATATCATTGGTCTGAGAAATTAGGATTTTTCGATTCACGGGTCTTTTTGCGACATGTTCGGCTTCACACTATTTTTTTTGACGGGAGGGGGAGGGGAGAGGGACAGGAAGCGAGACAGGGACCAGGAGCGGGACGAGAGGGAAAGGGAGAGGGGCAGAAAGCGGGGAGGGAGAAAGAGCTAGACAGAAAGCGGGAGAGGGACTGGGCGCGGGAGAGGGACTGGGAGCGGGAGACGAACGTGAAGTGGGAGAGAGAGGGAGCAGGAAAGGGAGATTGGAGAGAGGGAGAGGGGCAGATTAAGAAGGAGAGAGATGGAGAGGGGCAGAGTAAGAAGGAGAGAGAGGGAGAGGGAGGAGAGCGAGAGGGAGAGAGAGACAGGGAGTGGGAGAAGGAGACGGGAGAGGGGCAGAGTAAGAAGGAGAGAGATGGAGAGGGGCAGAGTAAAGAGAGAGATGGAGAGGAGCAGAGTAAGGAGAGAGAGGGTGAGGGAGAGGGGAGAGGGGAGAGGGGGAGGGGAGAGGGGAGATGGAGCGGGGAGAGGGAGAGGAAATTTAATGATCTCTGATTTGTTAAACCTACATTCATTACGCGTTAATTTATTTAGCATTAGGCGATACGAAGTTCGCCGGGTCAGCTAGTAAATAATAATAGTTTCTACATGTCCGCCTCTCCGTCCGTCCGCAGTATAGCGCCGAGATCTTTAGCGCTAGAAAGCTGTAATTTGGCATGGATACACGTACTTATTTATCAAAACTACAAAGTGGTAAAATAAAATCTTTATAAGTTTTTTCGGGTAGTGCAAGCGAAATGGTCGATGCTGGTCATGTGAGCACGGCAGTAGAATATTTAAAATGATGAATTTCAAAGGAAAACTCTCATGGAAATGTTAGCTTAAATAGTTAATTAGTGATGGTCGACTAACTTACAACTACAGTACCCTAAATTCTCTACCCAAGTCCTCCTTTAATATAGGAAGGATCTGATGATGGGTTCCAGAGATAAAGAATGGAACACCTCAGTGGTGAGGCATTTATAATAATCCTTAATCGTCTTAATTCAGTCACCCTAATACGGCTAAACGGATTCGGATGAAATTTATCTCACAGATAGTTTATGACCTGCATCTAAAAGTAGGACGATTTTTATAACGGAATGGACCTGTTATCAGGATAAGGGGTATATTTTAGTATGGATGTTCAATGTATCTGCCAGCTTATATTTTTTTTTATTTTAAATTATTATTTTTAGGGTCCTTTTCCGTTCTATTTTTGCTTTTGAGGTAAAAGGTCCGTCTGTCTGTATGTGTGTCTGTCAAAAACTTTTCAAGGAATACGTGGAGGTATTAATTTAAAAAATAATATCCAATTCTTAGGTCTGCTGTGCAATCCCTTAGAGTTGTGAAAAAATTAAGCTTTTAAAAGTCAACGCAATGATAAAACTCTTTGTTATGCAATTTTTTTAGTTCTTTTGACACTCGCAAGTTAATCAAAACCTATCCCCTAACTAAAGACTTAAGTTTACGTTCCGGTTAATCAAGAAAAATGAAATGTGGTGAGAAGCAATGTCGTAAGGGAAAAATTTGAAGACCGTTTTGTAGTAACATTACATTGCAATTTACAATCGCACAGCCGAAGCTACTGGGCGCAAGAAGCTTTTGGCATGTATAATTATGTTCCTTGAGGAGTGTAGGGGAGCACTAAGAGATATTTTTTGTTAACCCCCTAAGAGTTACTCTTTCACGCAAATAACACTGGACGAATTTCGATCAAATTTGGAAAGAATATAACCTGAAATAGCTCATAGGGTACTTTTTATCGTAAAATTCCATGGGCTGAACCAATTTTGATAGGACTCTCACTGAAAGGTTCGTGAAAACTAAAAAATGTTGAAAAATGTCATTGAGGCAGGTGAAGCTGCGCGCAAAAGCTAGTACAATATTTTAACCCTAGACGCGAAAAGAGGGTTGTTATAATTATGATTTGTATGGTTGTCTGTTTGTAGCATCGTATCTCCTAAATGAATAGACCAATTATGATGCAGTTTATTATTATTTCTCTATGGGGTTCGCCTGGATAGCTACCACCCTTGAGCATGAGTCAGCCGCCAAACGACTTGTCGTGTTCCGGCTGGGGGCTTGAGAGCCAGTTCTTTCTTTCTTTTTCTTCTCTCTTTCTTGGCCGGGAACGCATCGGTGATGCCTTTGGTGTTGCTGATGTCCATGGGCGACGATAGCCACTTACCATCAGGTGGATCGTCAGCTCGTTTGCCGGCTATTTCCACAAAAAAAAGTTTCTTTTAATGCTGAGGGTTCTTAACTATGATTTATTAAAAACTGTTTAGGAGTAAAATAATAAAACTGACTTAAACCGATATTCTGCGTCATGCATAACGCGTTATTTTTTATTATATTTTTAGCTGCCATTTTAGTATGTATGCAAATGCAAAAAATGTGCATAATTTTTCTTTATCTGGCAACACTTGAGATGCGAGACGATTTACAAACAAATCGTACGTTGTCGTGGTGCTGTATATTGCTGCTATAGAATAGTATAAAAGAAGCTTTTTGCTTCTATTAGTAGGTAAGTAGGTAGGGCTTAACCAGTATTTATCACCTTTTAGTTATGATTTAAAAATAATTAAGTATACTCAAAATTAATTTTGCCTACACACATAATGACTATTCAAAGCAGTATAGGGCAGAGTAGAGAGTAGTTAATATAAATGATAAAATCACACTAAACTATCGGATAGGAGAGTCAAGAAACAGACAATTACATCAGACCAGACCAGTAGGTAATAAAAACACTATAATGGTACAAAAAAATATCTTGAATGATGTCTTAAATTATCTTTCGAGATTTTAAATGTGTACACGTTAATTTTGTTTTAAAGATTGAACAATAAAATATTTTTTTTGTATGCCAACACGGATTTTTTATTCACTGATATAATGTGTAGTCTATTTGTACCTATAAATGCCTCATACATTTTATAGACATTAAATGCAAACAACAAATGTTCGATATAGATTTTTGTGAAAAATACTTGTTTTTGTATGGCAACACTGAAAGTTTCTCATTTTTATGGCAACACTGAAACACGTTTATACGGATGTGACCGATCTAACAGCAGCAACAAACGTCGTATTTATTTTAATGACATCAAAAGGAGACAAAAGCCTAAAATATTACATACAAAAAATTCATTTGTATGAAAATTATTATTTTTTGTATGGCATCACTAAATATTGGTTACACCAACGTATCCGGCCCTTTAGTACCTGCAAACGCCTCATACATTATAAAGACATCAAATGGCGACAACTGTCTCAAACATTCGAAAAAGGAATACATTTGTATGAAAATAATTATTTTTTATATGGCAACACTGAATTTTTTTTCACCAAAATTTTCAAAATATAAGTACCTACAAACGCCCCATACATTATAATAACGAAATATTCGATTCAAAAATAAATTTGCATGAAAATTATTATTTTTTGTATGGCAACACTGAATTTTTAAAGTCTTTTCAAAACAAATATTTTAATTTAAAAATATCTCCCATACATTTTTTATACCTTTGATCTATAGTTTCGGCTCAATTACTCGAAAAGTGAAAAAAATTCTGGACTCCAGTGTTGCCAGTTGATTGAGATGAAAATGGTCGAATGTCATTACGACGCCCACAAAAAATCTTGTGGTGTAATTCTTTGATTAAAAATGTTTATCCTTCTACTTTTTACATTTTTGAATAGAAAGTTCCCAAAAATGTATGAATGAAAAAAAAATCTACGTAACCTGGCAATACTTCAGACCAAGCCCAACAACCGCCCCATACAAAGTGACCCCCTTAAATGTTGCCAACCTACAAATTTTTTCCTTCAAAAAATGCAATTTTTCGTACATGTTACAAAATGGCCGCCACGGGATCCGCCATCTTGTCGAAAAAAAAAATATATCCAACATGTCAAAATTGAGGATAGACCAGAGCCAACAGAGGAAAAATATCGCAAAAATGTTAAAACATCACCGCGATGCGACCCCGCAAAAACACCTCGAAAATTGAAAAATTTCAAACTGAAATATCTAGGCGGCCATCTTGTTTTTTAATTTTTTTCTAACTTCATCGTATTTGTCGTCTCAAGATTAACCGAAAACGATACCAATTTGGGGTAGGAGCTCAAAGTAAACAAAAAGTTGACAATCGCCGAGCGGCCGCCATCTTGAATTTTCGAATGGTCGTATTTTTCCTATAATAACCATAGATAGTCAAGCAACTTCTCCATACATTATTATTACCCCCCACCAATACTTTCGGCTGGGCTACTCGAAATGTGAAAAAACGTGAAAAAAAAATCCAGCAGCCAGTGTTGACAGTTAATTTTGATGAAAATGGTCAAATGTCATTACGACGGCCACGAGAAATTTTTTGGTGCAATTTTTTGATTAAAAATGTTTCTCCTTCTACTTTTTATATTTTTGAATAGAAAGTTCACAAAAATGTATGAATGAAAAAAAAATTAACGTAACCTGGCAATACTTCAGACCAAGCCTCACAACCGCCCAATACAAAGTGACCCCCTCAAATATTGCCAAACTCGAAATTTTTTACCTCAAAAAATGCAATTTTTTGTACATTTTGCAAAATGGCCGCCATAGGATCCGCCATCTTTAAGAAAAAAAAAATATACCCCAATTGTCAAAATTGGGGATAGACCCGAGGCAACAGGGAAAAAAAATCGAAAAAAAGTCAAAACACCAACGCAATCCGACCCCGCAAAATCACCTCCAAAATTGAAAAATTTTAAAGTAAAATATCTCGGCGGCCATCTTGTTTTTTTATTTTTTTCCAGTTTCATCGTAACACATTTTCTAACATTAGCCGAAAACGACACCAACCTCGGGTAGGTGCATAGTGAAAAAAAAAGTTGGTCATTTCGACTCGGCCGCCATCTTGGATTTTTGAAAGGTCGGATTTTTCCCATAGACACGGAGGCAAACCAAAAATTCTCACATACATCGTACCCACCCCCCACCACTCCTTCCGGGAGATCAATTCGACTTTTCGCAAAACGAAAAAAAAATTCCAGCAGCCAGTGTTGCCAGTCGACATCGACGAAAATGGTCAAATGTCATTACGAGGACCACGACACGCTTGCCCGTGTGACATTTTTATTAAAAATATTGCTCCTTCTACTTTTCATATTTTTGAATAAAAAGTCCAAAAAAATGTATCAACAGAAGAAAAAAAAACTCAACCTGGCAACACTTTGGGTCAAGTTACATAACCGCCCGGAACAAAGACACCCGCTCAAATGTTGTCAACCCGAAGAAAAATTCACCCAAAAAACGTCGTTTTTCGTACATTTTTAAAAATGGCCGCCACCGCGTCCGCCATCTTGTGAAAAAAATAAATATTCCCGAAATATCAAAATTGAGGATACAATTAAACGAACACATAAAAAACATTGCAAAAAAGTTGAAAAACCACCCCGATGCAACCCCGCAAAGTGACCTCTAAAATCGAAAAAATTCAAACTCGAAAATCTCGGCGGCCATCTTGTTTTTTCAATTTTTTCTAAAGTTTTCGTATATCGCCCCCAAAACTTGTCGAAACGCCCCAAAAAAATCCCGCAAAAAGCCATAAACAAAAAAGTTGAAAATCACAGAGCGGCCGCCATCTTGAAAATGTGAAATGTCAGATTTTTCCCGAGGTGTCGGGGGGGAACGGAGAAAACCCGCCATAGACAACAAAGTCCCATCTCGACTCCTTCTGGGAGAACAATTATATAGTTCACTCCCCGTAAGTCTAGGATTATATAATATAATATCTACACTACAACTGTTTAAAATACCAGAAGCATTCCTGCCTTTATGCGTCAGTGGAGAACAATTAAAAATCTCTTCTGTATGCGTTACGTTACTCGCCTATACACCTGACAGTTTTGTGCTTCAATAAAAACCGTATGTTATGTTATATCCTACGATTCCGATGCGAGTCAGAAAGAGGAATAAAACGGGCCAGTTTGTAATCGGTGTCGTACTTAAAACACTTTATTGTCTTCATGTCACTTAATTAGAGTGTAAGGACTTGGACAGAAACTCTACGTCGATCATAAAATGTCGCCTAAGTGCAATGATCTAATAAAAGACACTGGTTGCGCGCTGTAGTTAACTTTAATATTTAAATACACCGTACTTATTTATTGCGTTGTTCTTAAGGTTCTTAAAACGCAGTATAAAGCGATGTCTTCCTAGAATAAAATTCAATATACCATACCCCCCGTACAGGGATTCCCTGTCTCTTGTGATACACTCAAAAACAAACACGACCTAAGAACAACGATCATCTGTCACCCAAGTGTATGCTTCAGCCTGGAAATTGAACCCAGGAACCCTCGTTCGTCAGACAGGGTCTCTACAAATTGGGGTACGACGTATTCAATATTATTCGTGTCTGTCTAGGTTACATCAGATTTTCTCTTTATCTAGATTTGATCACTTTACTCATTTTTTTAGCGTCCCTGCTGATGATCTACTTTTGCACGAGTAGTACATGTTGTATATGAGATTTTAGTTAGTATAGCTAAGTAATATTTTAAGTCCATCGAAATGAAATTAAATTAAATTCAACAGTAAAAGCAACTGAGTAAATAGGTAGATAATGTTATACTGTTGGTATAATTTTGTAAATAAGTCTGAGTTGTCTTTTCAGATGAAATATCATCAATCGATGCAACTTGGCTCACCTGTAAGTTCTTTGCTTACCAAGCTTACTAAGTTACTTTTACGTGTATTCACGAGTATTTCAAATTATAATTGTTGAATGTAATTCGAGTAATAACAGTTTGATTTATACATTGAGGTCGCGGCTTACATTGTTCGCAACTTTCGTGACTGTTATCTATATTTTCATAAATTAGAAATTCGGATTTGTTAAAAAGATAAACCTTGAAAGATAGGTACCGATACCTCGTTTGGTAGTGCGCTAAAAAATAGTTCCACTCCTCATTAAGTACAACGTCGGTAAAAAATTTGGTATACAATTACCGTTGACCCCTACTATGATGTTTATTCGAATTAAATGAGAATGAGCATTTTTTGTCGATTTCAAATATTGTGATTAAAATTCGATGTTGTTGCCGTTAATTTTCGAATGAGTGATATTGTTAATTTTTTATATTATAATATTTATTTTTTTGTTTTAAACAACGATTATTTTGTCTCGAGGAAATAAATTGATGTCATTGCACGTAAAAAAGAATACTCACGGATACGTGTTTGTTGACGTCATTCAAGGAAATTAAGGTAAACGTGATGCGCCTCTTAAAATTTTACTAAGTAATGACAATGATTTTGTGTTGTCGTGTCATAGAATGAGGAACATACTGATTGCAGAATAAGGAAACCATTGGAAAGGCGTGTGGAGCGTTACGACCGTAATGCGATATCAATGCAATAACACAAGCATGACATCAACGCTACTCCATTACCCCAGCCACTACTTTCCAATCGTGAGCAATCCTATATATTCGGTTTCTATAAACTTCCATTATTATAATATTGCACGTTAAAATTCCAGTTTTTAAACCACTGGATAAAAATTTTAATTACCTGGTAGATAAAAATTAATAAAATAAACATTTACGAGTTACGTCGTTTTAAATACACTGTTTATAAATATTATTCAATTATAAGGTAAGAAGTTAATTATAGTTCAGAAATACGATGATAACCTTATAAAATAAAGAAGAGTCATACTAAGAGTGGCCTAGCTGGACTAATAAATAAAATTCAATTTTTTTTAAACATTGAATGAGATTTAGGATCGTTCGTCTCAGAAATCACTGGTAGTAGGGGCCCATCGTAGTAGGAACTTACCCCGTTAATTTATGACAGTTCGCGCTCACACGCAACTATAAATCAAGATGAATTACAACAATGATCGGATCTGACATCGACGTTTAATCCTGCATTCATTACTTTGTACAAAGTCGCGCTGTCGCCTCATCGGCGAAAATTGATTTGACGACGAATAAAGTTTATTTAGGCAAATTAACAATGTCCATGACGATAGGCTCAAATTGTTTTCGTACTATGTATCGTATTTTCAGTTCCTACTAATGGTTTGTGGTGGAGTAAACGCTTACACACATTCATACCCCCGCAGTAGGTCATTTACATACATACATACTCGTATATGTTACACATCACAATAACACCCGTGACCCGAGTACAAATATTTATCCATCACATAAATATCTGCCCCGGCCGGGAATCGAACCCGGGACCCCTCGCTTCGCAGGCAGGGTAGCTACCAACTAGGCTACAGGTCGTCAAAGGCGTGTTTAGTTGTTGTTTAATTTGTTCCAAAATTATATTAGAATTTGTTACTGTTCATTGGTGTTTTTCTCATGTAAGAGTAGAAGCAGGAAAGTCAAATAAATTAATGGCTTCAACCAATATTCTTTGCAGGGGTAAATCCATGTAATTTAAGAGTTGAAGACCAAAATTCATCGTTAAATGATTAAATAATGAATTAGATTGAATATTTAGTAGTTTATGTTTTTAATACCAGCTATAATTCGCTTGACGGCAGGACGACAGGATGCAAGTTAGTAACAAAATCAATAACTGACAACAAGTTCATTTAAATCAATAAAGTTAATAACAGAAATTATTGTAACAATAAATATGCAACACCGGTTCTAAAGTACATTATACAAACAATGTCATAACTATTAATATTAACATTTATTATTAACATAAATCTATGCCTCAGAATCTATATCAATAACTTAATGAAATGCATAGTGCTAAAACTTTTAAATCGGTATGTTAAATATATTAAATAAACTTAGGCCAGGGCTCATGTATAAATTAATACATGAAAAAAAATGTATTCGTTTTTAAGAATAATACACCCACACATGAGTCAATTTCCTTTAGCACCAACGATACTTTTGCTGTCGCAGAAATCCTTAAATTACAGAAACGAATAAAACAGTTCTCTGCATAATATATCTCTCTTTAAGATAGAAAAAAGTTACAAGCTCATAAGCTATTTGAAGCTTTAACACTACGCCATATAATTAGTGTACCAAAATATAACTAGGTGTTACATAAATGCCAATGTATTATTGTTGCATTTAAGATAACTTGAACTGCGGCGCGCTTTCAATTTAGCTGAACACAGAAACGTGTATCAGTCTTGTACTAGTTTAGATATTAGATAAATAGATTAGAAAGTGTTACTCATACCGCCCTGGTTAGTAACGTCGAAATGACGGTTCATTAATTATTCTAAAGTGTCGTTAACCGACCGATTTGCATAGGCCATTGCTATAAACAACGGTGCTGATATTCTGAGAACAATACAATTGGGAACTACTAATGAGTCAGGATGTGAAACAAGCTACTTGCCACTGATCTGTATTCGTTTTTATAGTTCAACTGTATTTGTAATACACGCCCAAACACAAAAAAAGCTATTGAAACCTTTAATAATTTTTATGATATGACCAAATTATTTGGGATATGATCACGTTACCAGGGTGACCTCACCTACTAAGTACGAGTAAGTTTTCCCGTTTTTTGTCTTAAGTTATCAGTTGTTAAACCATATTCTGACAAGGCCTGGGCTCTAAACCCTCCACCAACCCGGATTCGAGCAGCGTTATGTAGGTACTAATGTCTAATAATATACCATCAGTTTTTATACCTTGTTGCTATGCCTATGACGGGATAAATGTCTCTTGTTTTTCTTCTAACGCATATGCTCTAAGTGTCCTCAGCTGTTATGAGTTCCTAGTAAGTTAATCATTTGTATTAATCATATTCTTGTCTAACGTATATCGTATCGCAGACATATAAGCCCTATTTTATACGGTTTTATTTAGCTTAATGCACATGTTAATTATTGCAAGTTTAATTAAACCTACTTCCTCTTATCCTGAGTATCAAGTTTTACATACTTCCTTGGTTCTGATGACAATGCATTTTTGTGATAAGCACAAGCTGATACTACACTCATGAAGATTTAAAAGTAACTAACTAATTAAAAAGATTAAAAGCACAGTTCACTATTTTTAACCGACTTCAAAAAAGGAGGAGGTATTCAATTCGACTGTATTTTTTTGTATGTTTGTTACCTCAGAACTTTCGACTGGGTGAACCGATTTTGATGATTCTTTTTTAATCGAAAGCTGGTGCTTGTCATGCGGTCCCACATTGAACGAGATGTGACAAGTAGTTTTTGAGTAATTTTGAAGTCGGTTATTTTTTGTTAGTAAAATTTAGATTATTAAACTCTTAACTTGTTTCTGCTGCATACTGTCCACTTCTAACTATGAACATTTTGCAAGCAATAGATTAACAGTAGGACCACTATTATGGTATCAAAACTGGTACATAATTGTCTTTTACGTAGATAAGTACTTTCTGACCCACATTTGATCTTAAGGCGAATTACGTGATTCGCACATGCATCGTTGTCGTATGCAGATTCTACAACTTATACAGTTCATTGCTTCTTAAATTCCTTAGAATTTGGGACGATGTTTGAGCAACAAGAAATGAAAAACATTTTTATTAGCAATTTTAATTTCATGTCACGTAATTTTTCCGTTAGTTTGCTTGGTTTTCTTAAATGAAGTCGTTGTTAACAAATTAATAGGTAGCTTGTTGCTTCAGCTTTTTACGTGTATGTTCTACACATAGTTTTTTGTAAAGTACCAATCTGATACTTTACTGAAATTTCAGTTATTTCTGTATTTCAGTTACCTTTGATTTAACTCACTTCGATCGCCCCTGTTATATAAAAATTGGTTTAATTACAATTAATTGTATCAATTTTATCTATTTATAACATAATTTATGTATTCTATGTGTGTGCACGCTGAACCTACCTCTCGAAATTAATTTTCCAGTCGCAGGTCTGCTGGTACAAATTTCTTTAGAAATAAGCAGTGCCTTTGTACATAATTACCCATATGTTTTGTCTCTATTGTACATTCTGTTGTGTTTACATAATTAAATAAATAAATAATTTTAAAATTCAAATTAAACTTGAACCCTAAATAACTTTGTACTAAATGTACAATCTTTACGTATCTCACTATTGTTAAAATTGAACCTTCCTTACATAAGTATCATGAGGACTAAACTCGGTGGTACAGAGCCCAGTGATAACCAATAGAAGAAACTAGAAAACCCCACAGACAGGAAAAGTTAGCTTGAACTGGATACTTGAAGCTAGTAACACCACAGTAAATAAAATGAAGCTTGAATATCTTAAGTTCAGTAAAGGTACTCTGAAGTAAAGTACAACGAAAGTTCATAATAAACATATTACGAACAGTATGTTAAAATCCTGCAACCAACATCCAAACATTTTTGCACGCTTCGTGCCTACACCTCACGCCATGCATGAACTTTTTTGTCTTCAGAGATAGCCTAATGAACAGCTATGAAAGTGCGGCCAACCCGCGAATTCTTGCGGGCTTACGTCATCCATACCTACGTATTTTACCGCTAACAAACAAACATTAATATGGGAAGCTCGCTCCCGCCAAAGTGCCAGCCAACACTGCCCTGAAGATGGCTATTGTCTCTCCAAAACGTGACTCAAAATGTTAATTGGACGATTAAAAGCCGAATGCGGGTCATTTCGACCATTACCTGCGGAGCCCTTTTGAATATGTATAATAAAATTATTAGATAAAGTGAGCACTCGATTTGTGTTCGGTTTCTAATGAGGTTATGTGCTTTCTTGTCACAAGTGGCGCTTGTGCTCTGAATGCGCAAGCGCAGAGCCGGATGCGCGAAATGTGTAATGCGTAACTGTGGATTAGGGATGTAATTTCGAAATATTATATCTAAAATCATGTTATTTATTTTTTATTTTTTTATTTAATTCATTTAAAACATACTTAACATATTTACATACATACATATTGCGGACATGTATTTCTTGAAGTAACTGCTATAGTTTTTTGCTAGTTTTATATTTTTTGTTCACTATCCATTGAAATATTGGATTTTCACAAGCGCATTTTGTAGTCAGGATTTAAAAATCGTTTTTTCTTACTTTGTTCGTAACGGATGAATTTTTGCGCTACCCTTTACTATACAGGGTACCTCTGTATCAATATAAAGATTACATTTTTTCCTGATACGTTCTTAGCCTGCCTGGTACGATTCAGTAACCGTACCATACTCCTTCAAATGCTAACTGATATCAACTGATAGAATACATTTACACCTTACCAGTATTTTCTTTATTATACATCATTATTTATTTTTTAGGTATTTCTTAATCATCATCATCAATCATAATATCTACATCTATGTAACCTTTATCGTATTCTTCACGTTTACTCTTCTATCCAAAAAATATATAAAACACATAAAATTCCTAAGTCACAATTATAAATAATATTTAGTAATTATCCATACCCAAGCGTATCATATCACATCATATCCTTACCAGTCCTACCACAAGGCGGATAGAGAATATTAAATTAGCGCCCTTGTAAGACCTAGGAGTCACTTACCTACTTATTAAATCTTGATTGTAATAACAAATAGGTTTTGATCACCAAGTGACAGCTATGCTAATTATGGGCGATAGGAGCATTCAATCATGTAGATAGTAAAACAGGGCGTTGCCAATAGTACCTTTGATTTAAGCTCAAGATTTAAGCTTATCTACTATTTAAATGTTTAATTTTAGTACCCACATGGATAAGAGGTAAGCTTGTGTTGTGGAGTATTTTACCCGCAGCAACTGTAACTTCTAAATTCGAAGATAAAATATTTACCTAAGTGTCTCTTGCATTTTTTTTGGTTGGTACCAACCACATCGGTGATGCTGGTATTACTTTAAAGGGGAGTCAACTTATATTCGGTGATTCGTATACCCGTTTGTCGGATTTTTACAAAGGAAAAAATTTCTCACAAAGTCTATGTACCTGACTACTGCAGAGATTGTAAGTAAACCTACGTAAATAACAAAAATGCAAGTTTTTATCTAACCATAATGCAAACAAAGTAACGTATTTTTATGTGTCCAACAGCATGCTAATAAAATGCAAATATTATGCTATAAAATTGTTCCAGTCTTTCAGTAATATTTTAAGCTTAAATTAATTTATGTGTTAAATCCTGATATTAAAATGCTCTAATATCGATATCGTGCTGTATTTATTTTATATCCGACTTCAAAAAACGATGAAGTTACAAATCGTCGCGTATATTATGTTTTATACCTTTCTAGTTTTTCACAACGCCCAAGACTAGAATTTAGATAAGAAATTTGTAAACAAATTCCACTTTTTTAGGAACTTGATGATGGTGATCATGACGATGATGAGTGATTTAATTGAAAACGGGGTAAATACTTAAAATTAACACTAATTTCTTTCCCTGTCTTAATTTTCATAAGTTTTTAACGATGTTTTTAAAGAGCACTTTATTTATTTATTTACTTATTTATTTATTAACAAAATCCACAGTTCTTAATCTCATAAATTACAGATCATATGAAGTAAATCTTGAAGTCAATTACGGATTTACATTTTTTATATTATACCTATACTTAAAATCCTTTGTCCTGTAGACAGGACACTCACGGCCCTTATTTCATAATGATCCATTTAATAAAAACATAAATGAATAATAATGAATGAGTATTGATACCGACTTGTGTATGGTAATGAGTCAATGAGTCGGCAAGCGAGCTAGTCCGAACTGCCCAACCAAAGTAAAACATTTGCATACTTTTCGCCTCATTATTCGCACGGCTCATTCTAGAAAGCTTTGGTTAAGTGCCAGCTTTAATGTCTATGTAGAGCAAATTGTTTAGTATTCAAGTTTAGTACATTGTAGCTGTGAACTCGATTTTTTTTGTATGTTTTTATGTTATATGTTTGTATTAATTAATGGTTTAATAAATGTAAATTAACTGTAGTTGTTAATTATTTAATGTGTATATTACTTAATTCATATTTAAAAATGAAGCTACAACTAACTGAATCAATACATAGGGCTTGTTTCACCATCTTCAAGTAGAGTCCTGAATAAGCTATTCGCCGGTTAAAGTGACGTTAAAGTGTCATTTTACATACACGAAATGTCAACTTAACCAACAAATAGCTTACTTCGGACTTACTTGAAGATTGTGAAATAAGCCCTGAATATAATGTATTGTAAATTGCGCTAGTATTAGTCTATGACCAACTTAGCTCAAACTTAGACATGGCGTAATTTACTCTAAAAATAACAAGGAATGAAACATTTTTCAAGTTTCGTTCACATCATTAAAATAATAAATGTAGGATTATAATCCATACGAACTTATTTAGTAAACACTTATGTTTATATGTACTTGTTGAAACAGAATTACTTAACATTCCAAACTTGTATTTATTTTATTGCAGCTATAAAAAGAGATCAATTTTAAATTCATCATATATCAGTACCTTAAAACTTAAAAATAAAGTCATTTGTGCGCGGCCAGCATAAATATAGTAAATTTCGCAGAGGCCATTCAACCTTCGAAGAAAACTAAATTTTTAACAGATTATTACCAACATTTAACAACAAATGGACCGTGACTAATACGCGAAATATCCTTTCCGAGTAGCCTTCGTGACACTGCAAGCAAAATAATAAAAATCGCGTTCGGAATTCACAATTAGTCTTTAGCAGAGCGAGTAGAATTTTGTAAATGTAGAAAAACAATGCGTTAGGTGGCGTATAAATTGTCTCGTACAATATAATGAGTAAAACGAGCCATCTGTCACTTGAGGCAGCCGGGACGCGCCATATTTTATAACTGGCTCCAGCCCGTGGTATTGCCTGGATTATAATATAAAAAAAATATTGTTTTTTTATATGTGCCCTAGATTAGTTGACTAATGTGACGGATAAATCTGCCATGAAACTATTAATGAACTTTTTGGGTATGAAATATTTCGAAGTAACTTCAACCCTTCAGCAATTGATTCCAGCGCATGAATGTAAAAGAGGAGGGCTACGCGAATTGGACCTTTTGGGCACCCTGGACATTTTGCAAATTGGAAATTCTGCGCCTAAGCCCTAGCAATGTCCACGATGCTACTCCACTCCAAATTACTTCATAAAAGAGTCCAAAGTGTTGTCAAGTCAGTGTGTCTGAAGGTCTTCGGTTAACGATTTCTATCTAACGATAAAAACGGCTTCTGTTGTTAAAGTGCTAAACATGGAATGTTTAAAAAATTTGCTATTTTTCACTCTATCAACTACTGATACTGATACAGACAAACTAACAAATAAGTTAGAAATATAGATATTTGAAATTTCTTCCAAAAGACTAGGATCTTGAACCTCTTAAACCTTCCGTTTAATTTTGGAGAAAATTAAAAATATATGGTTGGTTAAATAGATGCCCATTAGTAAATCCAGAAAGAAAATATAATTTTAATTCACATTTTTATGCAAATACCTAATATATCCAGACATGGTATTATATTATGAGGAGATATTCGATACCAAATTCATTGTATATGTGTTAGTGCGTAGTTTCTGATATTTATGTCTAAGTTAACCCACATTTTATTTCTATTTTACACTTAATAATAATTTAAATAAATAAAATAACTTTTAATTAAAAATAAAAATAAAATTAAAAATATAATTTAACAAAGGTTGTATATCGAAATCCTTTCAAAATTTACTTCCTCATTACGTCAAAATAATTATGCGCCATTAAGTACTTAAAGAACCATTCATTCAATAAGGCATGATTCAATTTCAACTAGTTATTCTAACTCGTGCTCAGTAAAAATCAAAACCAACTCTTATAACCGTTTAATGAACAGACATACCAACACCTGTTCCAATTTAATATTTTATAATTATACAATAGCACACGTGGAATAGCAATCGGTCATTGGTTCGATCGCGCGAATGTCCTGTGAGATATGCGGCTCGCATTTCGAATGCGCAAGAGTCAATACCGTCACGATCAAGATTTCTTGTCCCCGATCTAGAAACAAATGCTTTGACACTGCGCCGATACACGGCTGATATTGACAACGTTTTATTGTTTGCGCTAATTTTAATTTGACAGTTATTTATAATTTTGTTTAATTAAGAAACTTGTCAACATGTCACCGACAGTGATAGTCAGCCGCTTGTTTGTTGCCTGAGTATATAAAAAAGAACAGATTATTGAATTCAAGCAATAATTCTGTAAACTGACGGATGAATATAATGTTAATGTTGATGAATTTATCGGCATATTTATAAAATGCCAAAGGAAATACAATATAATTATTGAAAAAGGTTTTAAAACAAAGATTAAAGCACACAGCGATGTATTTTACCTCGTAGGTAGAACGTATAGTGTTCACGAAGAATAAATTTTAAACATAAACTCATTCAAAATCATCAAGAGTACAATAAGTCTTTTTTTCTTTCAATCACTTGCCTACTTTCGTCAGGCACTTACTTCCAAGAACTAAAAAAATACACACATATAATTTCACGCTTCAAATTTTAACTTTGCCGTAGGTTAAAAATAAACAAGTAAATGGAGGAAAAAAGAATCTCCGCAAAGAATTCACTTATCCAACTTGTAATTCTAGTCATGGCACAGCGAAGCTAATACATGTGCTTAGCGGTACATTTCAAGAGGGTCCGGTGCCAAATACGCCGGCTCTAACTATTTACTAGCCGTATTTGGACCATAAAGACTCCGAAAACCGAAGCGCATATGACAGTTAACTCTTATCTTCTTACCTTTTTAAGGCTATCTAAATTATTTCATTCAGTTGATGCGTGAAATAATGACGTTGGATTGAAGGAATTCGGTCGTATAAAAACAACCTCATTACTCAGATGCAGGAACTGTACGGTACTGGAGCAGCGTGCTGTAGTACGCCCTAGGCCTTATCAAAAGGAGAGACCCGTGCTCAGTAGGGTGCCATTAATAGGTTGAAGCCATTTCTTTAAATGTGACTTTTATCCATGGATTCTCAGTGTGTTGTGAAGCTGTGAGCGCACTGCCTTATTCGAACAAAATTAAGTAGCTACATTTATGTGACAATATTCATATTCTTCTATCCTTTCTTGAAGTTTAATTTAATTATAATTTTATTGGACTTTTAAGAACATAATAATTTTAAATTAGTTTAATGCTTCATTTAAGTACTACCCTATTTGAATGCCATTATGCGACTACAAATATCCAATTACACGTGTCTCCGAGTAATAAGATTGGTAGGTACTTAATATTAATTTTGTAATTTATGCATATAAGTGAAGATCGTCGCAGATCTATAACACCAGAACCACAGACCAGAACTGTCCCCATGTCTCGCAAGCGTAGGTGTCGTGAAGAAGTTTTTCCTGTATAATTTTAGACTGGAATCCTAGACAATTGTTATCAGTGAAGATGCGTTTTGGCAAATTTTAAGACGACTGTTTTTGGTAATTCGACGTTAACAGCCTGGTCCCGCGGTGGTTCACAGCCGAGCGGTACTTTTATTCCATCTAAGATACTCATCACAGACGTGAGTGTCGTTCATAAGTGCACGGGATATATCTATGATTGTCTTTATTACTGTGTTTTAGTCATTTGGAAGATTTTCTCATAATGATTGTCTCCAAAACGAGTGTTTGCGCCGTCAAAGCTTTTGTCTAATCGCTGGTTGCGCACACGTGTCTCGTATGAGTTTTCAGAACAATCGCCTTTTAAGATTTACATTGTTTTAATGTGTATTTTATACACGAAAATTATTAGGGTGTGTATGTTCGTCCAATTTCGAAGGGAAATCCATTAAAAATTTCAAGACTAAATGAATATGAATTAAAATGAAAAAATATTTTACTTTTTTTTTGCCTAATGGACAGTTGCTGTTTACCCAGCTAACAGCTTCACACGGACAGACAACTCTACAGGATATTTAACTAACACAAAAATTTTACCTGTTCAGTTAATAAAAACTGTAATAATTACACAGTCAATCTATGTCGTTGATAACCATCAAATTCTATTAACCACAACCTTTTACTAGGTAAATCGACAATGACCAGTCGACAGTGCGTAATAGCCTTGAAAAAGATCTTCCCATATCATTATTATATTTTTTATTAGCAATTGCCCTCGCTTCGCTTCGGATAAAATAGAAGGAAAAAGTAGTAGTTAACATACTCTTAAAGATTCTGATTGATCATTAGAACCGCATTGCATTGAAAGGTATTGAAATATAACGGTTCAATATTTATTATGGAACCCCAAAAAATATCCTGTAATTGAAGTTGAAGACTGGATATCGTAGTAAAGTCCTGTTGAAATCCGTTCAATGGTTTCAGAGATTAGCGGAGACAAACAGACAAACAAAAAATTTAAAAACTCATTTTTAGGTGTTAGTATCATGCAAGTAACGATTTGCAACTTGAAAAAAACATTTATTTCGAAATCACAGACAGACTTTTCAATTTTATTATTTTTATAGAATAGATTATTATTACAATTTACAATATAAATAGTTACAAGACAAGAGACATCTTGAACACAATAACGAAATAAACACAATTATATACCTATTATTACAAATACTCAGCTTAGTAATTCATTCCAAACACACCGTAGGTGCAATTTTATGCAACGTATCAGTAATTCATTTCAAGTAAAAAAGGCATTCTGAGAAAACAGAGATTGCATCGATTGAATAATGCGATTATTCTGATTTTGATATTCTAAATGGAATTGAAGGAGATTTGGAAGGCGATATTGTGGAAGTTTGCCAAATTCACAGGATTTTATTTGGAAAAAGTAGAAGGACGTGTCTTACACCAATTTCCAATCACATCTCTCTACAATTCCACGTATTCCTTCTAATATCCTGAGTCCATCATTCAGAATACCACAACTTTTGGAAAATTAACGCACAACTGAACACTTCGCATTTCAACTTAGATGGGTGAAAATGCGATAGCTTGAAAATAACTGACCAATATAACATTTATTTCATCGAATTGTACTAATTAAAATAACTGCACTGTTTACGTGTTTTTCAAGAAAATTCAACATAATATGAAAAAGACGTAGAAAATGGAAAAATAGTAGTTGCCAACTCGCAATCGCTGAAGTGACTGACTGATAAGTTTTTAAGCAAGTAAAGTATTAAAGAAAATATTAAAGAAATACCTACGGACACAAGCAACGGTATCTTAAGGTGCTCCCTCACTTGGAGCATTCGCCTGTAATGTAACGTTTCAGATTCGATTCTGAGCATTACATTACAGTATTGCCTCCCTGACTAACCCGTATTTCTCACTTGGAGCATTCGCCTTATAACGTTTCAGATTCGACTTTGATCATTACATTACAGTATTGTCTCGCTGACTGACGAACATTCGCGTGTAATTAATAAATTTAGTTAATTCCACAATGTTACACGTATTGTATCATTATATTACACATTGTATCATCAAGTTGCGCCCAGTTGCTCGGTGCTTTTCCCTCACCAACATAATGCTCGAATCTGTAACATTACAGTTTGCGCACTGTAATGCTCGGTTCACCTCCCTCCTGATGTAATGCTCGACTCTGTAACGTTACATTACAGGCAAATGCTCCAAGTGAGGGTCCATCTTTAGTAAAGCTAGTTCTTCAGTTGAGAACCAATTCTCTTTTGGCTTCAACCCATTAATGGCCCGCTACTGGGCACGGGTCTCTCCTCTTGAGGAGGCCTAGAGCATAATCCACCACGCTTCTCCAGTGTGGATTGGTGGAGGAATTCTCTCTTACTTCTCTTTATTTTGTAGACCAGCAACGCATCGGTTACTAATAGTTAATATTAAGTATTCTGTGTCAGTGGCTAAGTTGATAACGATAACCATAGGTGTGATTATCACTTATCAGGTAGCTTGTTTGGATATTTATATAAATAATGAAGATATTGTAATAGTTGGTATATCAATAAAGCAAAATAAAAAATATTAAAAATTACGATGACGTAATATATTTAAAATTTCAATTACAACGTAAGGAAAACGTGAATAGAGATTGCCTTTTTGACACAATTTAGTACACTGTAGAAAACCTATAGGAAAATCGTACAAGGAAATTCATTACAGAATTTGAACATGTACGAAGAAGTAGAAATAATTGCTTAAACACACAACTTATCCGTGGATTTGCCTTATCACGCTACAATTGGTGTCACAAGAATATTAATTACGTTTGCAATATTTTTATTTTTCTATACGAATTTTAATAATAAATTCAATGCACTTTTCTTGGTAAGTTAAGATAGCTATGAACTTTGTGTTAGTTCTAGTTTGATTAATTGCGTTTTGATATTCTCTTGTATGTAACGCGTAACGCTAGATGTAACGTTATGTTAACATGTAATGTTACATGTAACGCGTAAAATATTTCAGGCTTCATCTTAGAAATAAGGCGATAGCTCAGTACTACGTTATATCTTATCACGTGTAGCAGTAGTACCTAGTATACTGTTGGGCTTAACTGGGTAGTACATAACAAGTCGGTGGTAAAAGAAATCCATAGTCGTTTTCATTCTCCTATTTTACTAAATAGTAAAACAATACTTGAATTAAATTACGAGTATTACAAGACCGACACATAATGTAAACGCTAGAATTAGGCTCACCAAAAACCAATTTAAACGGTGATAGATCAACCACATCCTTATAGGGCATAAGACAAATGTTTTATCACATTCGTTAACGTATCAATAATTCATAGGCGGCTATGTTATGCGTACAGACGACCGTTACTTGGAACCTTACAGCGTTCATTAGTAGTTCTGCCGCGGTGCGCTTTGGCAAAACCGCTCCGCTATAGCACTCAATAAGAACTATTGTGTTTTACTAGAAGAGCCATAGCCATAGCCATAGCCATAGCATAGCCATAGCCGTCCGTAACAAAATATTGTTTTTTCGTCCGTAAATTATTGTTTTTTCTTTATTTACCTATATATCGTCGTTGCGACTTTAAGACCTCCTATGTATTATGTGTCACTTTTGGCAAAATCACTTTTTTACGTCAAAAGATTCTACATTTTGAAGCACTATCAAATTCAAAAACGACGTTTCCATCGTAATTTATTCAATAAATTCAATATCACCTATGTGCTTGCTAAACAAACGTTTATCGATTTTTATCGATGTTCTCAAAAAGGTGATTTTTACACATAAGAGGTCTTAAAGTCGCAACGACGATATACTAAGTAACACTACATAACGCGTTATATATCTGGAAAGGCAAAGATGGAAATTAGATCTCTTACACTGTGTAACACACACAAAACGTACACACACAGACGCATACGTACACAGAGATAGAAATAGAGAGGGGGAGAGAGAGATAGAGGCAAACAGGATTGCTTAGCATTTTTTCTGATATAACACTATAACTGAAATATTTACAAGTTATCCACACAACTATCGCTTAGCTTATATCGCTTGTTAGTTTGCTATTGTATTTGTACATATATTTAATGCATTGTCTATTTGTTCTACAAGAACACAGTGATAATTTAAGTCACTGATTGACGTTGACCAGACACTTGTCTTGTCGTTCAGTTGCACTTCTAGTACAAGATTTAATTCCTTGGCACAATTTGTAGGCAGTTCATATAACGTTCGTGTATTGACGATTTAATTACATTTTGATCCGGCTGCCTGTGATATTGCGATGTGGGTGTCCGATATAGGTATGCTAATATAAGTTGCGTTCAATGCTTTCGTTATACATAAATAATGACTCATTTTCTTTAATGGTGTCGAAATATTGCAGGTTTCTTTCTATTGCCTTAATCGGTGTCACCATACCTTTAAATGGGTAGTTTGCAATTTGTCATAGGTATTGAAAAAAAAATTGAAGAATCATTTGAATACAATTTCGGAGTTTTTTCTCTAGAAAAATATGTGTGGGAACTGTGAAACGGAGAGCACAGTATTTAGTGTTAGTACTCACTCTAAAGCTCTCGTAGCCCGTCGGCTTGTGTCGATTGAAGTTATCGACAAAGTTAAGCAACAGCGGGCGTGGTCAGTAGTCGGATGGGTGACCGCTAGTGGCAAACATTTCTTGAGCATTCGTCTCCGTTGGTCCCGGTAGTTATCATAAGATAACAGTCGTTAAGCCATGTCATGCCATATAAACTTCCGACACTTGGGTTTATTTTAATAACCTATATTAATTTATTGGAACGATTTTTTTATTGCAAAGAATGGCCTCACATTAGTTCCATATATGGAACTACAGATCTATAAAGACAAAAATGTTGAATAACAGTGTTATAATTTTGTGATATGTGATAGAAATAAAGAAGTAATTTTATTAGGGTGTCAAACAGTTTTAAATGTATTGGCCAATATTTTCAAGCAAGATTTTGTTTTATAAGTCAGGAATTAAGTTTTTTGTTTTATAGAAGACGGAAAAAATCTGTGTTTTTAAAATTTAATAGTCATAACAACAATAGATTATCATTTAACTTCAGACACCCAAAACCGCTTCTAGTAATACGAGTAAGTACAGAATTTAACTAGAAGTGCCAGTTTTGTATCTAAACAAAGATTAACCCTATCAACTTATACAGAGTTGTTCTAACTGTTACAGTCATTGCGCAGATTTTTCGTGATGTAATCATTTTTACAAGTATCTTTGATGCTATCAAATCTAGTTTCAACAACGTAATAAAAACATTTTTTTCTAATCATAGGTTCAAAGAAGATATTTTCCAGAACAATGTTATTTTTCCTGTCATTTAGACAAATCGCCTTATCAAAATTAATCGTTTTCTTTTTATTTTCAGCAACAATAAATTTTATATTTTCCTAAATAAATTACTAAACGCAATAAATTTCAAACAAAATTAACACTCTATAATTCTTTGGAAGTAAACAATCTCACATATTAAACATTGCGCGCAAACAGCTGTTTAGAACGGCGTTTAATAAATCACAAAGCAGTAATTCGATGGGAGTTCATACTTCGTACGTTCGACAACAGAATTTCGCTGCGAAAATGCATTTTCCTCACATTACTGTTCATGTTACCCGTCTACATTTAAGTTAATTATAGGATTACGGCGGGTTGCATTTAAAGTGGTATTTTGGTAATATAATAGTCAGATGGCACGCCCGATAGCTTGTAGCCCGATACTTGGAAAGCCTTGCTCATTACGTATTCGGGTCGCAAACGTAACGTATTCGGCCGAGGAACAAACGAATATAATAATTATGAGCCGAATTGATTAGATTGAATTAACGGTTGCTTAAGGATATTTTCTGGACGTGTTGAGTGATGCACTAATAAGTAGTGTTTAAGTTGAGTAATGGGGTGTTATTCACCTGGTGCTTTTAAGGTTTTACCTTTGACTCTTTGGTTTTATGAAGGTAAAGATAGATTTTGCTTACGCCAATTTTAAGTACTTTTCTTTATAAACGATGCTATAAAAAGCCAGATCGAATGAGCAAAATTTCCTTTAAAATCAGCAAAAATCCTTTGAAATCTTTCTCTTTAATCTGGTTGGTGTCAGTTCTCAAACATTTAATTTATTTTATGTTAAACTGCAAAATACTTAGAATAAATGTTACCCGTCAAATTGTATCTTAATTATGTGCACACAATTATTAAGTATTCCAAAGGGGTTTACCGCCAAAAAGAAAATTGGAAAAACCGATGCGTTAGAGTTAAACTAACATTAAAACCACGTACTTGGTAAAAGACGGCAAGCCTTCTCTACCTTTATTTTAAAAATATAAAATTTAGATATTGTTAAAAGACCGAATACTTCCGTATACAACAGTTCTGTTGCATTAACACTCCGTCCATAAAAACAGATATATTGCTTTAAGTAGCAAAATGAATCTCGATTAAGTTAATAGTAAGCAAACATTTTGGCTGCCGTATTACAGCCTAATGAATATGTACTTTGAATGTAAATCGTATTATTTATTTATATGAATACAGTTAATTTACATAATATGTATATTTAGTGTCGTTTCTAACACGTTATAAGCTTTTAAAATAATGATCGCGCAAGACCTTGATGGTTTGATAAGAGGTCCGGAATCGAATTCAGGAAATACCAAAATTAACTTTTGCAATCTATCTTATATTAATGTTTCGGATATTTTCTTTTATGAGTTCTTCTTGTTCATAATAGTTTTATCGTTTTTTTCTTTTTGGAGTTTAACCCCTTTAGAATCGATTTTCATATAAGTATATAATGTATGAAAATTGATGGAGAGTAAAATCAAACTTTCTCCGTTACGTTATGTGTTATATTTGTAATTTGTAACAAAGAATCTAAATGACTTTGTTCCTGTTTTGACGATTGCAAACAATTTTTTTATGGAAATAGCCGGCAAACGAGCTGACGATCCACCTGATAGTAAGTGGCTATCGTCGCCTATGGACATCAGCAACACCAAAGGCATCAATGTTGCCGGCCAAGAAGGACAGAAGAAAAAGAAAGAAAGAAATGGCTCTCAAGCCCCCAGCCGGAACACGAGGAGACGTTTGGCGGCTGACTCATGCTCAAGAGTGGTAGCTATCCAGGTGAACCCCATGGAGAAATAATAATAGTATTAACGGTATTAATTAACAATTAAAATCAATATTACTAATATAATCCCTCGAGGGGCCCTACCACCGGCGGGCCGGATTTAGTCGCCTCTTACGACACCTATCCGGCGTGGGATTGAGATTAGTATTCTAAGCCACCCCAATACGTCTAAATAGCATTGTTACTGATAAGAATGACTATCTTACCATGTTGTTGCTTGTCTGTTCTTTGGTCTTCTATTTACATCAACAATCGTGTCTATTGCAAAATGAGATACAAAATATTTTGCGAAATTTAATATTAATAAAATAGAAGCATTACAATTGAATAGGCCCAATTGATTGGTTCCCCTTTGATTACCCCCAGAAATAAGCTGAATTATGGTTCTGCAAAACTCTAGGAACTATGTTGTCTGGTCATCAATAGTGTCACTGTACACGACGCTTCATTCGACGATTGCATGCAGACTGCTTAATGAAACATAGGCAATAAGCAAACGCAACGACGGCAACGATGCATGCCCCCTTGTGGACAAATTTCGTACTTTTACGTAAAAAACTACAGGTTAATTTAAGTTAATTTTTGATTTTTTTTATTGGAACGAAGTTCCTTATCGCGCGTTGCGAAAGGGGGCTAGGCGGAAAATTTTGGAACGAAAAGTTGTAACGACACTTTTTGCCGTCGTTAGTCGTTACAACTCGTGCGGCGTCGTTTCAAGTCGTGCGGCGTGCGCATGTTTCTCTGTCTGTCTCTCTCTCTCTCTCTTATAGTAAGCAAGCCAGATATTTTCGTTTCTTGCAGTAAGTACTAGGATAGCAAAAACATGGAAGCGAGTGTGCCAAAACAAATCTGGGGTATTAAATTTCTAGTAGCTTGCTACTAGGTGAACAAAGCCGATGAGAAATTTAATACGTTAGATTTGTTTTTCATTTGCATTTGCTTTGCATTTGTGCCTGCATGTTTTTGCTATCCTAGTACTGACTGCAAGGAACTTCGTTCCATCCGGGTGTCCCTTAACACCTCTCAAGTTTTTATTTTATTTTATTAATTCCTGTTTATTCTTCTGCATTTTGGACGCGTCTTGCAGGATTTTTTTTATTGTTTATTCAATGTTAACTCTTAGCGTCATTATAATGGTCTATTTATTGATTGTAATGTGCTAAAATCCCTTATGAATTGTAGATAAGGTTAGTACCTTTCACTCTCACCACCTAGCAAAGTTGCAGGCATCTCCTGATAAACTTTGCTCTATCCAGTAGGTACCGTCCTGTTTATCACCGATGTATTGGTACGACTGGATTAATTTCTACCAACTGTAATTTTTTGCTTTCTTCTAAATTCTTTGTGCACACGTTCAGGATTAAACTTCGCTTCATTACATCATAATATTATTTAGACAATGATTCTTACGTTCTTAGTATTCATTCTTCCTCATTACTTATAACAGTATTAAATCATTAGGTACCCGTAAAAGGAACATGTTAACTGCTTTATCCATTTTCATATTGTTTATGTAGTAAGAATTTGTGATTTATTTCACTTTCTCCATAAGATAGTATTTACGACATAAATTTATTCGCAGCAGCAGTGTGGACAGCCATTTTAAGCACTTGCAATTATAATTCAAATTGGTTCTAGTTAATTCATAAATGTACAAATAATATAGGTACAACAAATTTCTAGTTATGCTCAATAGTAAGCGTTCTTTATTCTGTATACAATAAATTATGCAAAGAATTAAATAAATAAAGATTTAAAAAATTAAAAACATAAACATAACTTCTTGTAATAGATAGTTTCTTTAGACTTGGGAATAGCCTGCAAACCCGTTAACGAGCCATTTGATATTAGCGGAAGATAGTCAACCGTTGTCTATCCGTCTTCACATAGCATGAACATAGTATCAGGTCACTATTATCATAAAATGAATTGTCATCGGAACCAATTCAACACATTGAATGAAAATTCACAAGTTTCTACTCCGTAGAATGAGAAGAAGTAGTTCTAATTCAGCTTGCAAAATAAGTTAAATGAAAGCTTGTAAGTAAAAAGATTTTTATCACCGTTAAGTAATTTCAACCTTAACGTTTAGAAACACTGATATTACGTTTAGCGAAACTTGATGCATGCGATAAATTGTTGTACTCGAAGTGAGCCAATTAAGATATCAGTAAAAGGTTAGTTTGGTAATTAAGTCAGTGTACTGGAAGTATGCTACGTTCCCATAGGCTATTGCAAGAGCTGTCAGCGCTTGTAAAGTGACTCTATGGCATACTTACTCATACATTTATTGTACTAGGCGTCCGTGTATCGTGAGAAGGATTGATAAAGTAACCTTATTCTGAAGGTCAGTCCTTTAAGCATATTATCTTATTTATAGTCTTTATTAGTATTGTGAACAACAGAATGTGCCTATAAAACAGACGAAGTTTGAATGGCTATTTACCAAAATTACCAACTTATTGGTATGTAATTCATTTCGACTAGGATTTAAAGTCAAACCTAAGAAAACACGAGTAATTTACATAATAAAACTATTTTACCAATAGATTCATACACTGATAAATTGTTGAAACATTTTAGACACAAGAGTGGACCTGAGATGGGTCCTTGTGGAATGCCTATTGATAAATAAATTAATTAAAATAATGGATATTATTAGATAACAATATAGGGAGTAATAAAAGATTTGGAAACTTTCTCAGGGATTTCGGAAAGTGCTTTCCATGATATTGAGCTAAATTTCGTCGACAAAGCGCTTTCCGCTGCAAGATTCATGGCATTGAACGATTACATGTAATTGCTACTATTAGGACAAACCGTGCCGCAGCGCTACAGCGTAATATCTGCATGAGCTAATTACGGGTTCAAGCGATAATTGCTCTTCTGGGGCCGACTTCGTGGCTTGTTCTCCACAAGTGTGTTCTCTCGCTAATCGTTCTCTATGGTGAAGTGTTAGAGGGAATTGGGGATCCTTATTTGATTTGCTATCTTGTGAAAGTAATATTTATGTACTACTTACTACAGCAATGTTCCAAGAGATTACTTATTAATGTAATGTCGTAATCATTCCTCGATGACCACATTTATTCAATGATGATGCGGGGAATCTCAATTCTATGATAGATGCGCCTCAAACTCTACCGTTTTATCGATAGCGTTTTTCTTTGCTTAACTTTGATCGTTTTCAAATGCCATATAGCTTTGAATACTTCAAAAATTATTTCCAGTTTTTAATTAATGCGACAGAAGTCGTAAAAACTTAAACGTTCCCTTATACCTCACGAGTAACGTGTAATTAAAGCAATCTAATTTATGCCGTCATAACACGACTCGATAATATGGTTTTATAGTGCTTGTGTTTTATGACCAGAAATTCACAAAACTATTTATAAAAATGAAATCCAATATTTTATTACCCATTAAAGAATTAACCCACAGAAAGCTATAATTAACCTAATTTATACGGCTTCTTAAAATAAATCACGACAATTGAATTGCCGTTTACCTATAATCGTATGCATAATATAGGGATTACAAGCATTGAGTATACATTGTGTTGGATGTGTGCAAAGTACATAATATGTATATACAAGTTTGTTTTAAAGCAGTAAGATACTATAGTCGTTGAACAGTAACCTAATGATTTAAAAATTCTTCATAGTTTAGATTCGCCGACTTCTTGCAAGCAACGAACGCGATTATAAACCGGAATCCAAAATTTGAGACTTCAACACGTTTATTAATCTTAGTGACGAATGGTATCCAATTATCTTTATTGAAGCTCCCAATCCCAAAAAAGCAGAAGCCTTCCCAATAGCAGAATTAAAGAGAAATCAGTACCCACTTCCAGTAGGAGAAATAGGCACAAACCAACCATTACTTTTCCTCAACATTATGTATGCGGCTCAGCTGAGTCAAGAATTTTTTTCCTCGCGATTATAATGGTGAGTCACTTAACCTGCCTTTAAACAAGCTATAAAAATGTAACTATGAGTCGCTGAACTGCTTCAAGAATAACAAGTGAAGTTAAAACATCAGATCTATGTAATACTCGTCAAAAGCCCAAAGATTTATGTTCGTTACTGCAGAGACGATAGTGGAATCCTAATCTTCTAACAGTAATTCATTTTGGTGGATTCCAAGCTATTCAACCTACTTTAGAGTCCATACCTACTACTATTGTCCAAAATAATAAATGTTTAAATGTTTGTGACTTCATTTTTATAAATCCATTTTTGTGCGGGCGAAATCATATGTGGAAACTAGTACAAATCAAATCAAATGTTTTTATTCAAAATTGGTTTGGTTTACAAACACTTTTTGAAAGTGATGCAAGTTACGCCAATGCTTCAGACAAGGCCCTACTGTGAGAGGGCCCGGGAGAAGAAGCAGCAAGAAACTACCGGGTTTGTTTTTTTCCTGCTATCTGTAACTGACAGATAGCACTTATCATCTACTACACTCTATATTCATAAAACTCATGTCCAAGCAGTCTTGTCTTTAAAATAATCATCTAATTTGTAATAACCTTTCGTCATAAGAATGCTTTTAATATGAGTTTTAAAAAGGTAAGACACATTAAAAGTCATGGTTATTAAATAACAATTAGATCTGAATAGCCATTTGATTCTAATTAAAAACAGTTGATAGCTTTAATGAATGACATTTATTTTTGATCGTTAGTAGAGTCCGTTGATACTCTTCGTGCGTTACCATGCTTGCGTTACCATAGTAGTGGTAAGGTACCGTCGGCTGTTCTTTGTTAGCTAATGCCGTTAAAAGTGTTATTGTAAAAAACTAAATTTTATTTTGAAATACATACTAAAATTAAATTTAAATAATTCCAATTTAAAAAGTATTTAAAAATAAAAACGAATATTTCACATTTCCGTATTTGCAAAATCAATTCGTTTTATTAGTACACTCGTGTCGAAAAATCACTGCACAGTCATAAGGTGAAAAGATTCAATTTAAAATCACTTAACCTTTCAACATTACTTGTCTTAAGAACGAGCTTTTAACAAGAATTTTATTCTCCATCGGATCTTGAACCTTTATCAGCAATTTGTCTGGAAAACACACGCGTTGACATAAAATGTTTAAAATTGTAAACGACCACACCTATCTCTATAAAGCGGCGTAATTACAATAAAACGTAATGATATGCAAGTGGGAGGGGTCATTTAAAAAGCAGTAAACAAAATTATTTCGACCCACGCCATCAATTAGTTCGGCTAGAATTAAATTGGACGTTCCCTCGAAACTTGAATTAAAACCTTGCACGCCAAGTAAATGTGAATAATTACGTATTTAATAACGCTTTGTTCTCGAAGAGTCGACGAGAAAATTCAGGTAATTCAATTGTTTGA
The DNA here is from genome assembly GCA_951805285.1 of Thymelicus acteon. Lineage (NCBI taxonomy): Eukaryota > Metazoa > Arthropoda > Insecta > Lepidoptera > Hesperiidae > Thymelicus > Thymelicus acteon. The sequence goes on along the minus strand of OX638225.1, from coordinate 11,121,566 downwards.
GAACGTTTAATTTGAACGCTTCATGCCGTTTGCTTTCTAGAACGCCATTTTGTTTTAGGGTCCTTTACTATCTGTTTAGAAACCTCACTCTGTTGCGAATGTATGTATTATGTACTACGTAAAGTACCTGATATTATTGGTATGTTAAATCACCAGACGTCATGATCACCTAGGATGTGAGAGTCTTCAAGTGAATATGCTTTTACTAACACGTGTTTCGCACCGAAACGGAGCATCATCACATAACTATGTAAAAGTCAGGCTTTTACTAAGTTAGTGCACGTAGTATCGTGACCTTCATCGTCACTGCATCAGTTTGGAGGCATTGCAGTCAAGCATTAACTTATGGTTTGGTGGACTATAAAAATCAAATGACGTAAAAATAATCATTACGTTACTGGAATTGATATTTTTTTTTCTATTCGTGTTATTCTAATTTTCTGGGCTTTTTAACTGTACCTTAGAAACAAATACATTGAAACCCATAAAATATCTCTGCACTTGTGTACTCCGTAATTAAGATTGATTAAAATTGGACGTGAATTGGATTGAAAGTGATGTCTTAATAGTGTTGACCATGCCACCCGCGACAGAAGAACCTAGTGCCAAGCCTCAGGGGTAAGAGTGTGTAAACCTGTTATTATTGTTACTATTAATATACAATCCTAAAGAAAATGAAATGAATGTTATTTTCGGTAGACTTACGATACCCTTAAAAAAGTGCTTATCTTGTGCATTACATGGAAATCTTATGTTCGGTTTACACGTATTAAGTAATTAAGTAGATAACAAAATTTTAACTAAGAAGTTACAAAATTGTCTGTTTACACGTATTAATTTACTTAAAATTTAGTTATCTACTTTACTTTTTTTACCGGACTTTACCTGGACTTTTTGTTTTTATCGGACTTTAGGGCTGAGGATATATAGTTATTTTTTTATTAAAATTAAAAGATAAGTAGCATGTAAAGTATTATGACAGCATACGTGACTTTCGATGATTATTATAGCAGCTTTCTCGAGCCACACAGGCGCGACCGGTTGTAAGAACAAGGATTCTCTTCACCCGTCATAATCGAAGATGACAATCAAAGCGACCATCAGTTAAAAAATACACAGTGCCACAACAATAGCATTCCTTCACTCGATTAATGATTTCGAGTGTACCTCCAATGACACTCCTACACCTACTTAGTTGACATTATGTAAATATGGCCCCACTTTACATTGTTGTACTCATTATGCGATGGAAGATTCGTTAGGTGAAGAAACACATGTTGTTTTATCGTATCGGCTTTCGGTATGGTGGCGCGAAAGTGAGTCGGATCGGGTTTTTATTGATTGTTGATGATTCATTTACTAAGATCAGTCAGGTCATACTGGTTTTGATTAAATCAATGTCGTTTTTTAGGGTTCCGTATCTCAAACGGATAAAACGGAACCCTTATGTGATCACTTCGTTATCCATTTGTCTGTCTGTTTGTCTGTCAAGCTTCTTTTTCTAAGTAACGCGTTGGAGCATCAAGTTACAATTAATATCCATTACTCAATACTATAATCTCTTGAACCTGTGAAAATATCAAGCATCTAAGTCAACGCAATCAACATATTTTACGGCCGTTTATGCCGCATTTTTTAAATTATTTTGTCACTCGCAAAGGAATCAAACCTTCGGGTAACTTACCTACGGGTATTTCTCATTAATTTAGAATTATGAAATTTGGCAAGAAGCAATGCCCTTATAGCACAAGTAAAGATTTTCCTACCAATTCAAACAAGGAAAGTTTCTTTATTTATTTACAATTATTTCAAAAATCAGTAATATATACCTACGTCATTACTTACATAATATTTCTCCTTATATCAAAAAATCCTACTATAAAAAATATAAAACATACAATAATCCAAACAAGTGTCAATATAAATTTTGTATGTATACAACTAAAAAAAAAACAATAAAACTTCATGACAAAATAAAATTTAACGATTGTAAGGGGAGTAGGTACACAGTAACATGTAACTTAATTAAATTACTAACATTTATTTTATCAGATCAAAAACTTCTGTTAAGATAAATAGAAATCAGCACTTTCGTATGCCATACATGCACTGGCTACGTCATGGCTCACACAATGAGATGATTACAATCCGTTATACATATAAGTATATCTATCCTATAGACAGATCCTATACAATAAAAAATATAAAGAGGCATTCGTTCGTAGGCGAGAGAAAACAATGTGTTCCTGCTCTAATTTTAGAGATACACTTATACAGATAAACATCTAAGAATGATTTGATTAATTTGAACAAGGCTTTAATACAAAGAATTGTTAGGGTTAAGTATTTTATTGCTGACGCGTGTCGATATAAATCTAAGTTCGGTGCATCAAGTTATTAATCATTCGTAATGAATTTATAATGATTGATTTTTTGAGTGGACTACTCACATATTATTTGCATCTGCTCGCATATTAATTTTAAATATTAAGTGGTGAAGATTAACTTAGCGACATTAAGATTTTAATAGAATAATTATTGAGTTTTTGTGATGTAACGATTATACAAAGGGGTAAAAAGTAGTCATATAGGAACACTAGTAATAGTTTCTCGCTGCGTTTTGGGTGGGTAAAGCAACTCCAGTTTGTCAGGAATGTTAATAACTATACTCCACGCGATTTGCAGCCGAAATAAATGTAAACAAAGCATTAAAATCATTTTCTAGTGTTTTCACCAACTGACTTGAATTTGTACAAAAATGCGTTTTATTTAGACAAACTACTCAATAAGGTATTTGTTAATTCTTAAAAAAATACATATTGATCGATAACAATTATAAAATCCGAGTAAATGTGGAAACAAACAAAATTAAATAACACTGTCATCATTCAAACACTTTGCAATGACAATCTTATTTCCAAGAAGCGATTTGAAACTTTTAACTTAATTTACTATTTTGTCCTAATGAGTAGTTTGTCTAAATAAAACGCATTTGGTGTACAAATTCAAGTCAGTTGGTGAAAACACTAGAAAACGATTTTAATGCTTTGTTTACATTTATTTCGGCTGCAAATCGCGTGGAGTATAGAGACGAAGATAATAATAAATAAAACTATAGGTAATTATTTTAATTGTTAGTGCAAAACTTACCTTTAAGTTCTGAACAACAAGAACTGCAAAGTAAAGATATCTCCAAAAAGCTATATCTAAATCTTACCACTGAAAATAGTTCAGTACAGGTAACGAATATCTTAATGCCTTTTAAACGAATTTTTTCAGCGATGAGGAATTAAAATGAAGTACTTCTTTCCAATCTGTCTTCCAAAGTATAAAGCTTCCTCCCAATCTCATCGGAGACGTTCATTATCAAACTCGAGGCAGTTCTAAACTCCCTTACTCGTTATAAAGGCGATCAGTTTTCCACGCCGATACACTCGAACCGTATCAATTATGGTAATTCCCCGTTTAATTTCCTGAAACAGATTAACTATACTCCCTCTTAGCAATAAATTTGATTTATCGCACCAAGTTTTAAAATCTCCAGCCCTAAGTTCATTAATGGCGGACGGTTTGTTTGCAGATTTTTCCGGTAATCCGGTACGGAAGGTGGTTCCGTATACAACGCTGACAGCTGACGTCATTTGATACGTTAACGAGTAGTAACTACTAGCTGATACAATGATATTGCTAACATCGTCTAACTCAGGATATGTGTGTTCCTATTTTCAGGCGACTTTCTGAATTCATAATTCAATTTACATTAATCATACTTCCCTTCGCTATGGGATAAATTGAAAGAGAAATAAAAGATAAGAAAGAAAAACAAAACAAAAATATTTTGGTACAATAATATTCGTTCCCGTGCGGATTATTAAAAGTAATAAGTAAACCACAGCCTTAAAATTACGAGATGAAACGAAAATTGGTGACCACACTTCTTCAAGTAAAATCAAAATATTGTGTTCGAAATCACCTCATATATTACCGTCGCTCGCACAAGAGGAATTCAGGATTAAAATTAGTGCTTAAATAATCACACGTGGAGTTATAATTTTTAAGAGCGAACGACAGTAAAGTGATCGTATGTGAATACAATGGTTGCAGCCGGTGCACGGACACCCCGCTGTGCGCATGCGCATATCCACACAAAATGAGATAAAAACTTAAATAAAACCCTTATGTAAATTAAATTTGTAGATCTACGTCTCGTGAGGTGCTCATAAGTTGAAAAGTGCCTCATAAAGTTTATGAGAGCGGCTCGAATCTGATACAGTGAGTAGTTATAACTTTGTTGTGTAAATACACGACCGGCTTTTGGTAATTGACAAACACGTTTTGACAGGACTAAGATATAAATAATTATACAATTGAAAGTGGTGAGTACCAACGCACGTAGTATACCTTATTAGAGGTCATGACTCCATGTGCATGTCGGGTCTATATATCGGTAGAAATACAAATCTAAGCACCGATCACGTTTACCAAAATAATTCAAAGATATTTGTTGCGCTTGAGACTTTATTTTGTAGTATCTAATAAGTAACTTCAACTACATTTACACCACAAAAGTACTAGTTAAGAGTGACAATCTAATACAAATGAATCGACATAGGAGGCGAACTCGAGAACACAAGGGTTTGGTACAGCCGGGAATCGAATTCGAGACCCTGCCGTGCGTCTCGGAGACGTGTGGTGTATCTAGCATAATATATATTTTGCAATTTTACCTAGATATTATTAACACGAAAACAAAAAAAAGCAAAAAACTAAAATTTGTCGTAGTTTAAATTGCGACGATTTGTAATGTTTGTAATATTCGAAAACATTACATTACAACGGTTCCGGTGTACAAAACGTTGACTATAAATTGTGACAAACCGGCTGGTAATCCAATACTAGACAGCGGAAAGTGATTTAGTGGTCAATAAACTTGTTTAATTTATTGCTAAATACAAAACTCGTTCATGATGCGATGTAAAAGTAATCAAAGTTGCTTTACTGTCGCCTTCGATTGTCGACTTCAAAGTGACTTGTTGTATCAACAGATAGTAAACGATCGAAGGAAAAACTTCAATGCTTCGAATTTCATCTTTAAATTTAGGTGCTTGTTTCATCATCGAATGTGAGATTGAAATGCCGTAAAGAAACTCCTCAGCACATTTTTTAACACTCAGTTAAAGTCAACTTCAAGGTTATGTACTGGTCGCACCCTCAACATTCAAAGATCCGCTACAAAAACTTACTACTTATAATATCAATTTTATTTTTTTAATTTTACACGTATCGTTCATCAAATAGTAAGTAAAACAGAACATGAACGCTATCATTTGATAACTCAGGGTCAGGCTACACAATAGTAACGTACGAATAACCGCCGAATTTAAGAGTGGTTACGCTTGCATTTCTTTTTAAATAACAGTAACAACGTCAGGTGTGTATATAGTGTATTGTATTTTGGAGCAAAAAAAAAATTTCAGTAAATATGTCATCTTTTCAGTTTAATTACTATTATATTGTACTATTATGTCTTCGGTTTAATACAAAGAGAGCCATCAATATACTATGCCAAATCCCTTCGTAGTCTAGGTTTACACTACGATAAAAATTGCGACACAGATTACTGAATCAAACTGACAACCCGTGTGGCGCAATGGTTACATGCCGGATCGCCGCACCAAGGATCCTGGGTTCGATTCCCAGCGAGGCGAAAATTTGAATGATGAGTTTGAATTTCTTCGGTCTGGGTGTGTATGTCCTTGCCTAGTGTGTTGTCAATGGCACCCATGACACAGGGAATCCTAGTGTGGGGCCATTGAGTGTGAAGCGTTATTTAAACTTTTGGTGTCTGGTGTCTAAGTTGTTTACTTAAGACTGGATTCCACTTAGAGTTTAGCCGTCCAATCGCTATAACCCCGAGGATTTTGGTTTAGGATGAATGTACTGTTTTACATTTGTTATATGACTGTCTGTCTAAATGTCCATGCCACCCGCGACACAGGGAATTCTAGGGCGCGCGTATGAGTGTACAAGCGTTTATTATATTTATTTATAGAAGTACAAGTGCTATTATGACCCTATAACATTCAATTTGACATCACAAGAAACATCTTTATTGTTTTTATATTAAATACCAATTTGGAATAAGTTATTTAATCGTTAATCGATGATGAATAGAGATGTCAATTGATATAACCGTTAAACAGATACCAATAAATACTTTTCGAACCAGCAATTGATACAGGTTTTGATGTCGAAAGAAATTTCACTTAAAAGAAAATTGATGTGACGACTGAATATAATATGCCCAATAAATCTTCATTCAACGTTTATTATCGGAGTTTATTTTAGCGGTTTTAATTAAAACCGTTTGTTAGTTATAAACAAGACTTGTAATATTTTCTTCTATTTTTATTGTGTCTACAAATTAAGGTCAAGGATGAAATCTTAATGTTAATGCTAGAAACAGACAAATTGCTACTTATAAATAAATAATGAACTATAAACAAAACTATAAACTATTAAACACTATAAACATATTTTTTGTTTATAGTAGTAATAGTAGGTCTTTGCTAGTAGATATCCTACTCTTTACTAAGTTTTAGTAGTGGTGCTAGTGTGTAAAACAATTGTTTGTAAAAGCACATTGCACAAAACAATGTAGTTTGCATAGTAATGTACATCATATATGTTTTTTAGTTTTATCATTCTCTTATTTTAAAAGTTACAGGGGGGGGGACACACATTTTACCACTTTGGAAGTGTCTCTCGCGCAAACTATTCAGTTTAGAAAAAAATGATATAAGAAACCTCAATATCATTTTTGAAGACCTAGGTATCCATAGATACCCCACACGTATGGGTTTGATGAAAAAAAATTTTTGAGTTTCAGTTCTATGTATGGGGACTATGTATGTATTGTACAAAAATCTTAATGCGGTTTACAGAATACATCTGCTTACCAAGTTTCAACAGTATAGTTCTTATAGTTTCGGAGAAAAGTGGCTGTGACATACGGACGGACAGACAGACAGACAGACATGACGAATTTATAAGGTTTCCGTTTTTTGCCATTTGGCTACGGAACCCTAAAAACGACAGTTTCGTTCGTCCGTTTCAAGGGTAAAAATAACCGAATGGTAATTCATTAGCTACCCTTATCCGAGGCGGTATTGAACTTTATAATTAGGGTTCCGTAGCCGAATGGAAAAAAACGGAACCCTTATAGATTCGTCATGTCTGTCTGTCTGTCTGTCTGTCTGTCTGTCTGTCTGTCTGTCTGTCTGTCTGTCTGTCCATCCGTATGTCACAGCCACTTTTTTCCGAAACTATAAGAGCTATACTGTTGAAACTTGGTGAGTAGATGTATTCTGTGAACCGCATTAAGATTTTCACACAAAAATAGAAAAAAAACACTAAATTTTGGGGGTTCCCCATACTTAGAACTGAAACTCAAAAATGTTTTTTTCATCAAACCCATACGTGTGGGGTATATATGGATAGGTCTTCAAAAATGATATTGAGGTTTCTAATATCATTTTTTTCTAAACTGAATAGTTTGCGCGAGAGACACTTCCAAAGTGGTAAAATGTGTGTCCCCCCCCCCGTAACTTCTAAAATAAGAGAATGATAAAACTAAAAAAAATATATGATGTACATTACCATGAAAACTTCCAACGAAAATTGGTTTGAATGATATTTTGTAAGTAGTTTTTTTTAATACGTCATAAATCGTAAACCGCAAAAAACATTGATCAAAGTTACAACGAACTACAAGAACTTTTATATTATGTTACTTGCTGCTACGGAACCCTTCATGAGCGAGTCCGACTCGCACTTGGCCGCTTTTTAATAACATTAAAATTCGTTAAGGTACTAACTTTTTGAATTAATGACGATTTTATTAAACTTAATTTTATAAACAGAGTGAAATTCGTTAAAGTTTAATTAAGTTCATATTCAATAAATTTTGCAATATATTTATAATCAAACACATTTATAAAATCTGTGACGATATGACATAAATAAATATTAATAATTCACTTCTAAAACCGAGGTTCATATCTAAATAAACATACAAAAAGTGATTTTAGATATTATCTTCGGTTTTAGAAGTGAATTATTAACATTTATTTATGTCATATAATAAACATACCAAAATGATTTATTTTGCGTGTGGGTGTTTCTTATAATTATAAAATTAATTACATCTCGGATATTGGAATTCATAATTTATTAATTATAATTAACTTGACTAACTCGAAATACGTTAAGCAATTTATTAATGAACGCCAATATTCATGGCTATTAAAGATGAGTATGGCCTCAACTTATCAAGACGCACAGTAAAAACAAGGGATGTGAAGGAGCTCCGTAACCGTAACAGAAACTATCGGATATTAAAATCCATGACTAACCGTATCCAAATCCGATATTAAAGTTTTGGATAATTTCGCCCATGTCTAATTAAAGACAATTTTAACATCCTTGACCGAATCCAAAACCAGTTATTCCTTTATCCGTATTCGGATCCGAATCCGGAATTCATATCCGTAACATTCCTGGTAAAACTAACATTCGCCGATAGCCAACGAATTAGCAGACAAGTGTTTTTTCTTTTTAAATAATTTACGAGTAGGTATAAAATATTATTCTGAGATCACTAGGAGACTGAATTTTTCTTACAGTATTTTGGGAATAGTGGATTGGTTGTAACTGTTTTATGTGACGTTGGATTGAATCCGATTTTCCATTGATAAATGAGAAGAGACCCTTGGGAGTTGGTCATTAATTTATGCATTGACGGAATTTTTACAATTAGTATATTTGATATATGACTTGCGTCGCGTTTTTATGTTTATCCAAGATCATGACGCTTCTTGAATTTTATTACTTTGGACAGTTAAATTTTAACACCTTCTGTTAGAGTAGGTATCATGTTACGTTCGTGATTATCTACCTATTTTGTTTATTTTTATTCCAATAGGTGATCGTTCTCTGGCTTTGTTATATGTATATACCTATATATTTTATTGTAGAGGTAATAAAAGGATTGAATAGAGTTTTTTCTAAATGAAGGAAAGGATTCGTAAAACTGTTTGTTTAATTTTAGCACCGACTACGGCTTAATCGTAGGTATTCATCAAACAATGAAAAATATTTTTGTTCCTTATATATTGTATTCCTTTTGAGGATAGGAATAATATAATATTATATGTACCTAAATATAAATAAAATATCCATCTAGCCTAACATCGATCTCATTCAAAGATGATTATTACTTTCTAGAAATGTAATGTTTGCGGAAAGAAGGCATTTTAATATTTCATACTATTAATTGATACGTAAATAAGAAGAGAAATAAAATGCACCTATTACATATTTATTTTTTGGAAACTTGTAATTAAATACATCGTAAGTCTTATTATTGTCAGTTTATAAAAAAATTTGGGTGAATTCAAATAAAACTAGAAGAGATTTTTGCTAAGTTAGCGCTATCCCAACGAACTACATAAACATTAACTATCAGTTAAAAATTTTGCTTACCATTAATTTATAATAAAACATGTTTCTTAACTGTTTACATAAACAAGTAGGTAATAAACAACACTCAACACACTAACAACACACTGGATATTCGGTTCCGATAACCGTTTAAAACAACAGGTTATTAGCTACAATGAAAATCATTACAAGTAACGCACGCATCTGCCAACATGCAAATATACCGCTGATTGGGATGTAAGATTAATCCCCACAATATTTTTTGTCTTGATCACCATTTACAAGCAATCAGGCGAAAGGAAAAAAAATGATCATTATCATACTTCAGCCCTTAAGCTATTTTTTCAGACGCCAAACAAAGGGTGCTTGTTTGTTATTAGGTTAGGGGCGATAATGTAATGCAATTAGATTTTTTTCGACAAAAACCCGAAAATCATTATTCAAATCCGCCAGCTGAGCAAGCGAGGAACAGTGATTAGGGCTTATTATTTTTAGCTTAAATTAAATCGCGAATCTGTTTTATTTTCAACCTTATAAAATTCTAAGTTATTAACATTTTCCTGTAGTTTACCATCTTTGTGATCTATAGCTAACTTAATGCTTCGTAGTTGGTACCAATTTATTGTGCTACCTAATCTTGGAGTACTCTCTTTAAATTAAGGAAGTTAAAACTATCGAATAAGTTGGACTACTTTGGACTGAAGTGTGTCCATTTGGGATAAGGAACCAACAAATACTAAAATTTATTTCTATTAATATAACATACGAGTCTCTTCTCATTACTATAGCGTATTCCAAATCTGAAATTCAAAAGGTCACAATTAAAAAGTAAATAAAAATAATAAAAAGCCAATGGTATAATTACTAACAACTATTACATACCCAAATTGAAGTAGCATAACAAACTCTTCTTTGAAATGAAATACATACTTACTAAGAACAATAAGCTTAACCCCACGGCCACGGAACAAAATTAAATCCATAGAGTGACTTATCATTCCATCTCATACAGTAACCCTTCGCTGCAACAGCATCGTTAGCGAAATAAGACCATTAGCAGTCTTTTCTCTTAGAGAGAAAGGGTTAAATCGGCCCTCCTGGCACAATGGTTGTATAGTGATTGTTCCACTTTGTTCTTACTGTTCCGCACTACATTTTAAATAATTATCTGAACATACATTATTGGCTATGCAATATTTGTAATTAGTTAATAAACATTATAATAAAATTAAGTTAATTCTGATATGCCCGTTTATTATTTTAAATTGTATTAATACTTACACATATAATAATTATATTAAACATAATGTTTAGCTTAAATAAATTACAAAAATTCTAAATCTACTGTATAAAAACAGCTAACTTCAGCGACATAGCAATCACATGTATGTCAAGTTATACCTAGTGCGCTGTGATACATAGCTAGCCTTTTGATCTACAAATGACAATTACGAATTAAATTAACAGTAACGGAATCGTTTGAATAGTCACTTTATAGTGTATTGTGGTAAACTGTATAACTCAACTTGAGTTTAGTAATTTATTTAATTAATTTAATAAACTATACCAAAGTGAATATTCAACAAATTTTTACTGTAGTAAGGTTGACCAAAGGTCTATCTTATTTGTTTTTCTTGAAAAACTTTTTTACATTTGAATATTTTATACTAAAATTAATTAAAAACCAGTTGTTACAAATAACGCATCCATTGTGAATACGTTATTTAGTAGGAACAAAATAGTCTGATTGCTAATGTAGAAGCACACGCAGGATCAAAGTGGAGAGATCCTTCTTAAATTGTATTACGGCCGGTTACACGCCCGATGCAATAAATATGAATGTTGAACAACGTGGATTAGACTCCTTTGCCGGGGGTCAAAATATTTAAATACGCGTCTGAATAATTTGCAAAGGGTTAATCGTTGCTCGGAACGTTATGAAGTTGTAGCGGTTGGCGAAAGTTTCTAATAATATACAACTTAACAGACGGAACAAACATATTTTATTGTCTTTATGTCATGATTTTTTGGAATATATACTATTTTTTTATTCGAATGATTTATTTAGTTAATCTTTAAATCTAACATTGTTGTAGGTAATCGAAAGAAAATAATATATTAAAAACTAATATCAGTGTTGGATTTTACTACTAGCTGATTTGGAAAGTAGGTACTTAATATCTAGGGGAAATTAAGGAGCTTTATCCTGTCGATAGAACATTTTTATCTTTACACTGTGGTTATACATCATTTAGTTTCCTGATACTTTCTTGAGAAATAAATATTTAATCTTACCAAAAATATCCTACATGAAATTTATATAGACTTCAAAATATTTCGAATTATAAATATAAAATTTATCTGTCATGCTACCTATAGAATATAAACCATGATCTCGATAAACTAAATGTTTGGAGGTGTGTTCATTAACAAATACAAATATTATGGTCGCAATTTATCATTTTCTTCTTCTCTCTTTCTTGGCCGGCAACGCATCAGTGATGCCTTTCGTGTTGCTGATGTCCTTGGGCGACGATAGCCACTTACCATCAGGTGGATCTTCAGCTTGTTTGCCGGCTATTTCTATAAAGAAACCTTCCATTTATAATGAAGATGTTCACATTATTCAAAATTATAATTATCGATTTAATGTATAGATACTTGTATTTTGAATGTAAGAGTAGAAACACCCAGGTTAATTCTAATTCTGTGATTCAAGAAATCCCGAAGTTAACTGATCTTGGTCGATAAAATTAGAAATATATTTTTATACAAAATCTGTGGTCTGTTAGCTGTTTGATCAAATGGAGATTTCATGAAGCATTTCATGGTATACATTACGCCGTTTCAGTTAAGTACTCAAACGGCCATATAATTATTTTTCTTGGTTTTCGTTCTTATTTTATCTTGTATTTAGGCTATACATGGTGACCAGATAGGAGACTAATACCTATTCACACCTTTTGGTGTATGTTGTCATGTCACCCTCAAAACCTGACCTCACCGATGAGGCAATTCAAAAATTTTGCAATAAAAATCAAGGAAAGACCATTTGCATATTGATGCAACAAGTAAAAAATAGTAAAACTTTAATCCAAACTGAACTCAAAAGTGGAAACATTGAAGGGCACTTGGAGCCTACGCCGGTCCAACCCGTGCAATAATTATTCAGAGAGAACTGACGTCAGTGCCGTGCCGATGGCTAATTACAAAGCACTGAATGGGGGCTTTGATAGTAAAAAGAAAAAAATTGAACAAGGGTGAGTCTAGTTCCAGTACGAGTTCCGTATATATTTTAAAAAGACGGTTTGATGTTCATCATTTCCGACCATGATTTTGTGGTTACCGTTAATTATCGTCTGCGGTAAAACTTACGAGAGTGCTTCGAGGATTGAGTCATCTCAAGACGTCCGACGCTGGTCTAGGACTCGCCGCATGAGTTTACCTAACGGGGCCGCTAGTAGAGTAGATTTACTTTAATTTATGGAGCTATACAGTCAGACACGTGCGATGCGATGAATTAATTGATTTGCAGTAACAAGTTATATGGTGTCCGCTATGTGCACACTCGTGTATTCCAATGAGCGCTGCAAAAACTACCTTTCACAAGCATGAACCCACACCCACTCTCCTAGTTTCTTTTTCTTCTTTTTTTCTTTTTCTTCTCCATGGTGTCGCTGATATCCATGGATGCAGATCATAGCTACTTACTATCAGGTGGATCGTCAGCTCCATTGCCGGCTGTTTGCATAAAAAGCCCTTGCGAGTTTGGGACCAGGAAGCCTATTTCATATTTTTTCAACTAGAATTAAAACGTATTTTAGTAGATTTTTTCTGCCAACCATTGCTAACGCTACAGTGTACGGATCTCTAAAAGCTCAATCGTTATTAACGATACAGTGGCCGCCGAGTGGCCCGGTGCGCACTGTCACATCTGTTCGCGACCCTCGCAGATTACGCCGATATAATTATTCTCCAGTGATAATTACTGGATTTAAACTCATAAAGCCCATTGTACTTCGTCACATGTTGATTTTGTTGAAAATATAATCGCTATTGTATTCGTTGGTGATTTTCAAACGTGTGTTTGGTGTCAAATTCTGTGTTTTAGTACATAAGGGATAAATGGACTACATTTTGAAATTCTTAAATGAGTTTTTGTATTGTAATGAATTAATATTGTTCATAGTGCATATCGCCACAGCAAAATAATATAAAATACGTAAAGCCTAAAAATTCATTATATCTTAAAAAATAAATCTCAATAGTTTTAAATCTTAATAAGATAAGAATTATATTAATGACAAGCTACATTGTAGCGTCATAGAGAAGTATTTAGTTACAACATAAATATACAAATAATTATATTGTAAGTAAATAAAAAAATATATTGACTTCAAAAAAACTAACTCAAACGTTTAAAATAATGAATTAGGAACCTACAGTGTTTTTGAGGTTGACGCAGTTGTATAAATTATATTTTGACAACGTTGCTAGCCCCGATCATAAAAAAGTTCCAGTATAGTTCCTTAATTTGTTATTTCCAAATATATTTTACATATTACACATCATTGGTTATTTCATAATTTTAAGTTAGCTTCTTTGAAGTCAATTAGATTTTTTTAATTACCATTTTATTGCATTAAGGAAAGTTGAATTAATTTTATTTATGTGTTCGTAATAATATTAAAAATAATTATATTTCTCATTTAGATATTTTGTATTTTCATTTATGCACGCCTCTTTAGCTTATAATTACTGAATCGGAAATGTTCCTTTTCGACGAGGAGAAAAAAAATCGAAAGAAACTTCTCAGCATAATAATTATAAAAGTTACTAAACAAGCTAGATTGAAGTATATGCAGAATTAGGTTTGGCTCGATTCTGTAAAAAGATTTGTGAGAGATTTTATAATTTACACTAGAAACAGAAACATTATTTAAAGAATTAACAATTTTGTTAAATTTACTAATCGAGTGATTTTTAACTCACTTGTACGTGTCATAACACTCTTTTATTTAACTTACCCTGGTTGCTTGAGTCAACCTTAACACACTCTTTTATTTAACTTACCCTGGTTGTTTGATTCAAGCTTAATTTGAATTTTACATGTCATTTTAGTTCTAATGACAATGAATTTGTGTGATAAGTATGACTACTATTATACGTACCTACTATTATGTCTTCTGTGGTATGAACTGACTTACACTCAGGTTTGACTTCAGACAAGGGAACTCCTAAAAGGTTTACAGCACAGTTACTTATTTTTTCTTTAACCTTACCTTGTATTATACCTAATTAGTAATTTTAGACGTCTTCTATACATCTATACAATCTATTCTATACAAATAAATAAAATTGGAGTGTCTGTTTGTAATATGAAAATAACCGCTTTTTACTAAGTGCATTTGGATGTATTCACGGTACATAATAATATACTAAAACAACATTTTTTACAATTTTTGTCTGTCTGTCTGTTTGTTTGTTCCGGCTAATCTCTGAAATGGCTGGACCGATTTTGACGGGACTTTCACTGGCAGATAGCTGATCTAACAAGGAGTAACTTAGGCTACTTTTATTTTAGAAAAAAAATTTGTTAGGCGATACGAAGTTCGCCGTGTTAGCTAGTAGCTAAATAAGTATCACTGTTAATAGTACTACGCGTTCCAACGTTCCAACCCCGTAGCATATGGCGGGCCACGTGCCAAAAGGGTCCTATTGTTTCTCCTCTTTGATGAAAAGAGTTAAAAAACAAACTCAATGATGGTATCGTTTTCAATGTACACTGTAATTACTCCGATTCGACTAATTGTTCCGCTGAGGACCTTTATAGCTTTGTTTTTGTGCAGTCTCGCTTTGACCAGATTTTCGCATGCCGTATTGGATTGAAGGGTGCTATACTTTAGTAGTTCTGTTTTAAATAATTCGCCATTGCTTTACCTTTGTGACGTCATAATACTATGTAGATTATTTCTATATATATTTAATGGCTGCTGTTATGAAATAGTTTTTTTTATTTTTTAATAGACTTTTATCTCTATGGTATTTCCTAAATTGTCGTGTATCAATCAATGGAACTGTAACAGGTATTTTTATTACTTTATGTCTTTTTAATCATGTCTGTATTAATTTATAAGTAAAAATTGTTTAATGTCATTGTCCTAAATATCCTAAGTGATAAAGTATATAATATTTTTATTTACAATGTGAATTTGTATGTAATGTGTGTGAACAATAAAACCATTTGCGTCTTTACTTACAATCGATGTAATTTTTATTAATAACTTTTATGTCACGGACAATTTGGCTGAGGACCCTTTATTATAAAATATAGATTTTCCCGTAAATACTGCAAATTTTAAATTATTCATAACGTTGCAAGAACAATGAGTCTTAATAATATTGAGTGATGATGATGATGATTAGTCGGAGGGGGATGAGGAAGCCACGATCTTCATCGCTCTAGATTTAGGTCAACCAACGTACGATACGATATTGGGAAGGGAAACAAAATTTTTGAGACTAATTTTAGGGGTAAAGTACAAACTTAAATAACAAAAACGTCATTATATGTATAGTGTATACGCATCTAATGCATCTACATGGACGTTTTCATGAAAAAGGGATATATTTGGATAGACAGACAGTAACGGAACCCTATTCTAAACTAATCAGTTTCGTTCTTGATCGTTTCTTAAATAATTAAATGTAGCTCATATGTTAAGTTTAAATAAAATTCAATAATGTAGTTTGAATATTATTTAGTGACACGGTTTTTATTAAACATGTGCAGCTACTTATACCACACTGTACAACGCAGTCTGCATATAAAAAACAAAGTTCATATTCTTTTGGCAATAAGGTTCAAAATAGCCTTTTGGTATTTACTCGCATTTACAGCGTAGTTTAATTACACATTCATATGCAAATGTGTAGGCGAATGCCGCAAAGATTCGTTCGTACATTTTACCAGTAAATATGCATTCATGCGTGCTTCGGTATATGTCGGCACAATAATTAGCACTGATATGAATGGGAGGTTTTTGTCGGGAATTGCCAGAGTTAAATGCAAAGTGGGCTTTTTGGTTCACTCTTTTTTGTGCGCGTATGTGAGAGAAATAAACGAAAGGTTTTTATTGAAATTGAAAAGGATGTTCCTGTTGGTATTTTTATTTTTTATGAAATGTAAATTGGGAACGTGGAAGTCTATTCGGTTCGGATGGCAAGTGTTTTTAAAATAATTGGTTTATTTTAAAATATCCCATTTGGCTATTTTTGTAAAATGCGATATTTTTTTTTGTTCAGTCTGGATTTTTATGAATTGAATACTTAAATACTTTAGATTATTGGTCTACACTGTAAGAAAACAATTTTGGGATATTAAAATGTAAGTAAACTTTTGAAGCAATAAAGCTACTTAGTCGTCTACAGACCCGATCATAAGATCTCTACGACCTCAAGTTTTGTTTTGAGATACTGAAATACGTCAGACTGTATGGAAAAGTGACAATTAATTCACGCTCTTAAGCTGAGATCGGTTTATTAATACGGGCCCTTAAGGACCACCTCCGTTGCACTAAAGTGATCAAGAAATATTTATTAACTAGCTGAACCGGCAGACGTTGTTCTGCAACATGCTATTAAATTTTTTTTTCTGAAATAAAAGTAGCCTAAGTTACTCCTTGTTGCATCAACCATCTGCCATGAAAGTCCCGTCAAAATCGGTCCAACCATTTCAGAGAGCAGCCGAAACAAACCACAGACAGACAAAAATTGCAAGAAATGTTGTTTTGCTATATGTACCGTGTACCTATATACATCCAAATGCACTTAGTAAAAAGCGGTTATTTTAATATTACAAACAGACATTTCAGTTTTATTTATTTGTATGTATATGTATGTAAATAATGGCTAAAGTGATCAAGAAATAATTATTAACAAACAGTCTTCTTGTGTCGTAGCTGTTTCTAAGTTTCTTATCTTACTTGTGTCCGTGCCGTGGACACAAAGAATCCTAGGGTATGAGTGGGTAAGTGTTTTAGAGTTTTTAAGGCAATACAACAGTAATACTTCAGCTACCTATTAGTACATAAGCTTGTCATACTTTGTAAACATTGTTACAAACCTTTAAATACCTCCACAATGTTTGATTCATGTACATTTTGCTTAACCACAAACTTATCTGTCTGTGTAGATGGCGCTATAAAACGTAGATCGATGTTCGGTCCAACACGCGACCCAAAGGTCCGAGAGCTATGCTTCGAGCAATAAAATAAATCTTCTCTTAAGAGGTATACCTGATCTCGGAGCTAAACAAGCCTCGGCTCTTCGTTACGGGCTTAATTAAAAAACAAAATCAATTTTTATTAATTGGAAGTGTTAAAAACGGGCGGAAGAGGCGTTCGGTACTCGTATCTCGCTCGTATCTCTTCTTTAATCCGACAGAGAATGTGTTATTTTTACTTTTCTCAGTGGATTTCGAATAAATTTTATCGCTCGGGACTAATTTGGTTACAAATTTATTTGGTTGTAGGATCGTTAACAAGCGGGTACATCCTATGGGTATCGAGACTGCACTCTTTAGTGCCTGACATGGCCGTTATAACAATATATCGGTACTCCAAACTTGATAAAATGAAGACGACACTTCACTTAGGATTAAATTATAATCTTTTTTTTTCTTAACGCGGCTGGATTTGGAACGTGTGTGTCGAAGAATAAAATTTTTATTGTTATGTGAGTGCGATCGCGTTTTTAAAACATACAGAGCAAGATATTGATACTCGATTGGTTTTTATTGTTCTCTTAATAACTATGTCACGGTCCTCAAATCCCGGCTCAGTAATAAAACGAGGACTAAAATGCAAGACTTGAATAAAAATGACGACTTTTTGTAACATCCGAACTACAGAGCAAAAAGGAGGTAAGACAAAAAATGCAAAAAAATTAAGAAATATTTTTGATTAGTTTATAACGAGTATTTGAAAAACATTAAATAGGAACCAGTTAGTACTGGAGTAAAGTGATGGAAAATGCTCTAGACCTCAAAAACGAGAAAATGCAATGCTTCATGCATTGCAGGCATTGATAATAACTTGAAGCCAAGTTTGGAGTTTTTTATGAGTCCTTACCTTTTCCCCTTGACTCCGTAAGTACTTGATAATAGACAAATAGGGAAAATACAATATTATGTACCAACAACTAGGACCAAAATCTCAACATCAGAGAGAAAAAAAAACAATTCACAAAGAGGAAATTTTTAATACGCTTTTATTAGCTTCAGATGTACCTATGTAACGGAATCTTTGAACATGATTTTGACCCCCTTCAAAACGTCGGATTAACTCGAAATTTAGCATACCTATTAAGGACCGATGATAATTCAATATTTTAAGAAAAAAAGAAAGAAAGAAAGAAAGAAAAAACCTAAATTTTATTTCAAAAATGAAAAAATAAATAATAGTTAAAAAAAACTTAAAAACACGCTTTTATAGAAAATCTAACAAAAAAAAAAACTAGAAAATAAATTTGAATTAAGAATCGTGTAATTCTAATAAAAGCGTGGGGTGCATGCCGTGCATGGTGTCAATGAGTAGAAGGGATAATATCTATATAAGCACCCCACGCTTTTATTACAATTACACGATTCTTAATTCAAATTTATTTTCTAGTTTTTTTTTTTATTGGATTTTCTATAAAAGCGTGTTTTTCTGTTTTTTTTTTAACTATTATTTATTTTATTTACTGACTTTGCCTTACGATTTCAACATGGAAATCAAAATTTATTTATTCTTTAGTAAACATCATATATATCAACAAAATTATACATGGTACAAGTTACTATAAAATGTCTTTAAAATACCTTAACTCATGCTAAGTATTTTGACCCAGTTCTTGTTACTAGGTCAATTGTAGTAGCAACCTTTAAAAGAATTCCAACCGCAAATTGGTCAAACGCACTACTCACATACGTAACAAGCTTACAATTTCAAACGTATTAACCTTATGGAAAACGATTTTAGTTTAGAAAATTAAAAACAATGTTATAGTTGCCATCATCCAGTTTCAATACCATCAGACCCTGGATGGACGAGATTCCGTCCTTCTCAAGACAAATGAAACAAGATGAGGTCCGCCTGAATAGCTTCCACCCTCTTGAGCTTGAGTCAGCCGCCAAAGGACTCGTCGGGCTGTTGCAAGTTCCGGCTGGGGCTTGAGAGCCAGATCTTTCTTTCTTTTTCAACTCTCTTTCTTGGCCAGCAACGCATCAGTGATGCTTTAATGTTGCTGATGTCCATGGGCGACGATAGACAATTATTCCTAAATAACAAGCCCACACGATTGGGTTGCGTCGTTTCATTTGAGAGGTCCTTAGCCCATCTTCCTTCCATCATCGGATCAGCTCACAGCATCAGCATGATGTCATGTGAACATTTTGTCGAATCGTAATCTGATTTATATGTATATGGAGGCGAAATTTTAGTTCAACTTAACACTGGGAAATAAGGGCAATTACACCAGGAGGTGAAACTAAGTAAATGCTTTTAATATTTTTTTATACATCAATACGAGACCAAGAAATACATTCAATATTTTTTGAAAAACTTTCCTCTTTTTTTGAGTTTTTACGCATACCTGCAATTAAGTTACACTGTTATCACAGAAATATGAAAAACAAAGCATGAAAGTTAAGGATTTAGTTTTTTTTTATTAATAGCCGACAGGCGACCAGAGGTTCCACCCATTTGGTAAACGGTCAGACCATGGACACTAGCAGCACCAAAGGCACCAGCAATGCGACTCCAACCAAGAAATAAGAAGGAAGAGAGAAGAATTAAATTACTGGAACAGGATGAATCATTCTCAGATGAAGGAAATAAAAGGCAGATGGAACATTCGCAAAGAAATGTAACGAATGACGTGAAGTCACTTTTTCGCTATGTGTGCGTGACAACCTTAATGTCAACTAGCAGTGGCACCGTATGGACACGTAATTCTTTGTGTGTGTGAGGATGCCAAATGAAAAGTCACAAACTCCCGCAATTTTGTAAGTGTTGTTTGACATATTTCCAACTTAACACATTATGCACAATTAAATTGGCAAATTATTTATTACTAGTCTAGTGAACGCCCTTGCTTCGCTTCGGTAAGCCCACAGTCGATAAAAGTAGGGATGGTATTCTTTAAATTGTCGTGATTTTTTTATTTGTAAACCGATTCAAATAAAACAAACACTAAATGTTAACCCAAACTCATTACAATACGTCAGTGAAAACTGAATCTTTTATTAAGCCGTTCCTGAGATAGGAGGAACAAATGCATAGAAAACCAGACAAAAATTTACGTTGTAATAAATTAATGTGATAATCATAATTGATTTTAATTTCATCACTAGTTATCAAAAAGTACACTTATCAAAATATATGTAAATGTTCTTTTAATATAAAATAATACTTAAATATATTTAATTGTCTTAATTAACCTATGGACTTTTTTATGCAGAATAAGTTAGTGTTTGACCACAGAACCACCTGAGATGGTAAGCGGTAATGAAGTCGTGGATGGTAAATCACACTAACTTAGTAGAAGCCTATTGACTCTTGACTTGAAGACACCCACATTATAATCTGACGGGAACACCCACGCGGACAATTAATTCCAGTCCTTTGTGGTACGCATAATAAAAGACGAGGCAAAATGCATTTTTTTCTCTTGTAATAGCAGCTGTCGGCTTTCTGCAAAATTATAATTGAAATCATTTTAGTGAGTAGGCTAAACTAAAAACAGAAACTAAAATATAATATAATATTTTCTTTCAATCATGCATTTTATCGTGGGCAAACGTGACATTTTCAATTAACCCGGTTATAATATCCCAGCGATAGGTGTTTATGCATTGGCTGTATTTCTTGATTTTTAAGGTTTAAATAAATACAAATATTTACTTTTTAAATATATTTATTTCGACATACATTTATAAATCGACCAGTGCTCAAATAGCTCATGCATATTTCCCCAAATTTAGGGTAACCGATTTTCACATAAAGCTGGCATACAAATGAATAATTGTCGAGGTTTTGTGTTCCGAGCAAACCGCAAAAATATTATTATAAATAAATAATAAAATAATGAACAGATATCTGTGAAAAGATATTCCATCTTCTTTTCTTTGATTTTGCGAACTACTTTTAAATTGTTTAAAAATGCAAGACGGCATTATAACTGATAAAATTATTTAATAAATTTTGACAATTGCGATGTTCATGCAATTTGACGCTTTCTTTAGTAGTGACACGAGATTGTATTAGTTTTTTATTTTGTATTATTCTTGGTAGGCTTACGTCATATTCGAACGACGTTATCTGCCTTTCATTCCTTTATCTAAGGAATCATTTGGTTTTTGAGTTGTAGCTATTGCAAATATAACAGTTAACAAATCATAGAAGCATAATCCTACTAATATTATAAATGTGAAAGTTTGGATGTTTGGATGTTTGTTTTACAATCACGCAAAAACGGCTGATCGGATATAGATGAAATTTGGCACACAGATATTTTAATACCTAGAATAAAATATAGGATACATTTTATCCCGAGATATTGATCTATTCCCGAGGGAGAAGAAGTAAAATTTATAGTAATAGGAAAACAGTTTTGACGTTAATTGTCATCACAGTGACATTAGAAAACTCAAAACAGCTGATTGAGTGATTAAATTATAATAAAAGTTCATTGTTTTAATCTCAGGTTTTAATATGTTTATTTACAAACATGTAAAAATTTGCGGTGAGGCACATTGTGATATTTTTTATCATACAATGGAGCAATGGAAGCTTTAGTAGCCATCGATCTCATATATTGTATAAAATCAAATAAAGCAAACACATCATTTTTTAAGGCTGCTTTCACATCAGCGTTTGTCGAGCGTTCCTCGCGCCCAACGCGTGATCGATGAGTTATTAAAAAATAATAATTTTACGTTGAATAAATACTCGAAGCTTATCAAGGTTTTTCCTAGCTCTAAATATGAGGTGCGATTGAAGCATTATATTATATCGTATCAGGTTTAATTAATTGCAAAATCATCATCAAATTTTTTTTTAACATTCGTAAATATCTACCTATATTTTTTAATTACTTTATAGAAATAAATATTAACTGTGATAACCTATTTAGCAAATCATTATTCACGTATGTCGGATGAACGCGTACGCTTATAAAATCCTAGTGTAGTGTCGGCCTTATGTCAAGATCGGCCATATTATGTCAATATTTCTTTATTTTTTTATTGTTGTGCATGCATATAAATAGCCAGTGCTCTAGCCGAACACCACAAACCTTAAATAAGTTTTAATGAACAAGACCGTTAGTATACAATAGTTTTAGGTAGGAGTAGATTCATCGCTTATGAAGCGATTTTCATGATTTTTTATTGTATTGGGAATTTACTCAAGTTGGTCCTACTTCAGTATAGTGAGATGATGGATTGTGGAGGTAAAGAGTGAGCTTCTCAGTCGTAGGGAATAACTGAACCGTGTTTAAATATGTTTGCTGTTGTTACTTATCGTTGACATCGTCCATATCGTCACCATTATGAATCGTTGACAGCGCAAGGTATGGTGGTGTGTCTTAAGCCCAATGCATACGTAACGGGGTTTTTTCCCGTACGGGACGGGACGTGAAGTTTTGGAAACATCGTTTCATAGAAAATGTATGCGACAGTGCATACGCAGCGGAATCCCGTGCGGACCGGGAACGGGGCACGTATATTTATGGCCCGTCCCCGCCCCGTACGGGTAAAAAATCCGTTACGTATGCATTGGGCTTTAGAGACGTAATATGACTCCTCAACGGAACAATTGATATAATTAAACAATTTTTAAATTTTTTTGTTGTTCGTAATATTAACACTGTAAAATCAGACGCACAGACAAATCGATTTTTTTAATTATAAGTTAATGCTTCACTACAATCCCCCCAGATGGTAAGTAGCGATGTAGTCATGGTTTATTATGGGATCTATTTAGTAAATAAATATTTTCATATGTACCTTTCATACTAAGTATGACGATGATGATGTTTCGCGATGAACCGCGATGAGTGCGAGAAAAAGACTTAATTTGGTATACTTTTAATTTTAAATTATAGTTTAACGATAACAAACTGCAACTTCATCTGCGTATAAAGGTCCACAGACAAAATATGAATAATTTGTGAGATGACAGTTTCACCTTATGGACCGTGAATCATATTTTTGACTACGGTATCGTGTAATTTTTTATCGATGCAGTCGATGTGGCTAGGACGCCATATAATTTTTAGCTACTAAAAGATATGCATGGAGCAACCTCGCTCTTGCCAATCTATGGAGTACATAAAACACTAAGTCTCTTCGTTTCGTTTCAATGCCCTAAAAGATGTCATATATAGAAACATCCATTAAATATACCGGTGTAATTTAAAGAATGATATGATTCGTTTGTGTTACGTTTGTGTAAATGTAATTTCTCTTAATGGTTCTGCTGTTTGATCGAATTGCGGAATAACTTTATAGTTTTCCTCCAGAATAATTGAATGATTAAACTAACTTACCTGTAAGTGACGTTCAATTGTAATTGTACTAGGCTCCCTGTTTAAAAAAAAATTTAGCTGTGGCAACATCAGTACGTCGCATCATACCAGGCAACCACAGCTGGTAACACTAATAATAGTTGTTCTTTTATTTTTTGCGCATCGCAAAATTTACACGCTGTGTTAATTTAGTCTCTTTTTAGAAGCTTGTGGCTATTGAGACTCGCGAGTTTTGACTCGCATCATACTCTAGCAACAGCCCGTCTCCGTCATTCGGTTTCATGAGAATGTTGCTAACGTCGTTTACCTGCCTGTTCTGGCGTAACAGCTCTCAAGCTTGCTGAAATTATTCCTCATGACGTTCCCTTTGATTTTTATGACCCCTCAGCAACTCGCTGGGACGCCAAATAATGAGCATGTTGCTGGTGTCAATGATGTGCCTGTTTAAGCAGCTCTTAAGGTAGCCTGCCGCTGAACTTATTCCTCACGATATGCCCTATGATTTTTTCGAATCCTTAGCAAGTTGCTACAACGCGAAATAATAAGCATGTTGTCGGCATCAATGATATCCATTCTTTGGGATGAAAAGCAGGATACTGTAAGTTTAATTCACAAACATCCATACATTTAACCCTTACATCTATATTTTAGTAGGATCTGGATCTACATAATTCTAAATTCTCGCGGACGAAGTCGCGGGTAGAAGCTAGTATTAAATAAATTAAAAAATATAATAACCCATCTGCCATCAAAAAACCTATCATGATATACCTTTTTGAAATCCTTATGGTGAGCTCTTTATTTTGATACCCATATTGCATTATTCGATTTTTTTTATATGTACTTCAAACAATGCATCTCACAGCGACCATATTTTTTTTCTTTAATTTTACTTATCTAAGAACACTTGGGTTATCAGGACAAATCTAACGATATCTTAATGTAAATCCGTTCAGCGGTTTGAAAGAAATGAGGTAATAAAAAATATTACATGCATACATACTAGATAGCCCTTCCTGGCAATCGGATAAAAAAAAACATAATACTCTGTAAGTCAATATTAATAAAATCCGTGATAGTAATTTAATATTAGCGAAATTAGGTGTATATCTATCTTTAAAAGGTTTTTTCGAAGCGAAGCAAGCTCGTCACTAGCATCCATTAAACAAGGTACTTTATTAATGTGCAACAGCACTAGAAAGTTGTGTGCAACACTAGAGGCACGTCATTCAACAGTGACGTCACGCAATCAGGTTTTATCTATGCATTTGTTTGGCCCCGGGTCTCCCACCCACGTAGTGATTATGTGCGGGTAATCACTTGATACGATTGGATGTGAAAATTTTATTATTAAATGTCAGCGGCTCGAATTTAATGCGTTTCTCTAATGAATGGTGAGTTGAGTGAGTGTCATTCAAGTTCAAGATAACTCTGTAACAAATTAACCGATTATAATAATTAATTAATGATTTTATATTCGATAGTATTTTAATAATAAAGGTTTGTTATTGTTTTGGATTTAGTAAGTAATTTGAAACGAGACTAAAGTCTCTAAAATATAAAAAAATTACTTTACTGGAAAATTGAAAGAAAAATCAATGTTCATTGTTATTTCATTCCTTTTATACTAGGTAAATATATTTTACAAACAGTACGGCAAATAAATGAACCTCACAGACCGAATGACTAATGAAATTCAAATTTAGAACAAATTAGTTTACGAACGAATCATACAATCGATCGTATAATATCGTTAGATCTAGGTACTCGATAATCGCTCTTCGGAAAACCTAAATAAACATTCGAAACCCAGATACGTATAATAAGATAATAAACAAGCCGAGAATCTGTGTATAATCTGTGTATATTTAGTGACGTGCGCCACATTCGGACGAACTGAGCTGACCCCGGGTCGTTCTCGTCGTATCATAATTACCAGTGAAATAACCTGATTGTGATCACTGTACGCACACACGTATTCCTTGTTGTTTGTTAGGCCAGCGGTACTCAACTTTATTTGAATTAAAATTATATTCCAAGTCGTTTTATTCATCAGTATTTTTTATTTAATCTTTTTTGTACCGTACATAACGTATAGGAACAAAAGATGCTAATAGTATTCTCTTCCAGTCAAGCAGTTAAAGTATTATTGTAGTAACTGGACTCGGTTATGATCGATTGATTGATTTAAAACCAATCGTTTTTTTCCAAATTACAAATGACGACTTATGAAAAAAGTTACAATCAATTTATTTTTAAGCTGCTAAGCAGATTCAAGATCGGAAACGCGTCTGTGTTTTGTGATGATCATGGGCAACAGTTTCCATTCAACATCAAGTGCACCCAGTTTACTAGTTTTACAACCCAATCGTATGCCAGCTTAATAGCTGTGTTAATACACAAAAATATCTTAATATTTTCAGTTATATCAAATGCCATCAAAAACATAACTTGTAAAAAAACCAAGTCTCGCAACTCAGTTCTTCTACCGTAAAAAGTTGTGAGATCCATGTAATACCAAGTCGATTAATTTATTCAGTCCCTACTTAAGGGTCCTTCTGTCTTAAGTTATTACGTAATTAGCTAACCTAATAAGTAACAACATCATATAGTGACCATATTATCAATAAAAATCTTTTATGTTTTAAATAAATAGATCGACTTGACCATCGCATGAAAACACAATGTATCTCACAAGTAATACCTACATATTATATTAAATTTGATTGTTTAGTGCGATTGCCAAGTCAATCTATTTAATTAAAACATAAAATATTTTTAATATTGATAATATGGTCACTATAAGATGTTGTTACTTGTTAGGTTAGCTAATTACGTAATAACTTAAGACAGCAGGACCCTTAAGTAGGGACTGAATAAATTAATCGACTTGGCATTACATGGATCTCACAACTTTTTACGGTACAAGAACTGAGTAGCGAGACTTGGTTATTTTTACAAGTTATGTTTTTGATGGCATCTCATTTCTTTTTATAGATAGTTCTACTTTTTTTCCTTCTACAAGTTACCTTTGAACATGATTATATCTAGGTACCTATCTACACCAATTATTCCATTATATTATACACAAGTACACTGATTCATTCACTACAAATGTAACTTTATTACACAGGTACAGTGATTCATTAACTGCAAATGTAACTTTGTAATCCTATATATTTATATGGGATTACAAAGTTATTTATGCAATTGATTTATCTAGAAAACTGGACCGAAATTGCAAAATATTTTAGTTTTTCCTTGATCTATATACTAAACACTAATTGTGTTCCAAATTTGAAGCTTCTATGTCTGCCTTCCTTAGAGTTTTGATGATCGGTCAGTCAGTGAGTGACGAAAATAAGAAACTTTGACTAGTACCGATGGGAACACTTAGTTGTGCCGTATCACTAGTTGTGCGTACGTAGTTGGTCCGTTAGGAAACCGCGGTTATAATTCTTAAACTACTGGTTCAAATTTAATGAAATTTGAAATATACCGTGTTTATACTAGCCTGCTTGGTTAAAAATTCAGGCTTCTAGCTTTATCCACAACGAAGTTATAGGGGGTCGAAAATGGCCTGAATTGCTTCTAGAAAAGGATGGTACGGCCGTGTCGCTTTTTTGCTCGACTTGGCGGGGGCACTGCCGTGCCCCCAGATTACCACTTGACTGTAAAAGTTTGAGAACCAAAGCAAACAACAATAATGTGCCAATGTCCGAGCACTAGTACGGCACCCCGGCGTCTCTCGAGCGGCCATTTTGTCTAACGCCTGTTAAATAGCCGCCTCTAGCCGTCGATACATCAATCAAACAAACAAACACGTATCGTTTGAGCATATCTTTTTTTCGCTTCAATTAGATCTTTTGTAGTTCCTCTACAAAAACGGACATAGGACCGAAATAAAATTAAACGCGTCGTTTAACGTTTTCAGCCTAGTCGCCATTGTTGCTGATTCAATTGTTGGTGTATTGTTAAGTGAATCTTTGTTTTCTTTTTAGGGTACCGTTTGCAATTACATGGAGTCATCAATTTCAAAGTATGATGATGAAATGATGAACGAAGTGAAGATGATTAAAACAACTCAGTTTGCCGAATTCAAGTTTTCGGAGATCGTAATACTTATTATATGTATTTTGGGATATATATAAATTCCGATAATTGTATTCCGCTATTATGACAGATAATATTTAAAAAAAATACCTATTTATGTCGTATTGCATCGTTAGCATTAGTAAGCGGTTTACAGACCTATGACTGTAGTCTTTCTTATAAACATTTAATAGTGATTATCGGAGAATATAAAAAAACGCAATAATTACAATAAGCTACAGAACCCTAACATGGTCTGTGCGCTCTTGCTTTGGTTTTTTATTAATTTGGCGTGGTAATAAAATTATCGATCGGATTAGAGACGTTACCGATTGACATTAGATAAAGCCAGTGTCTATTGAGATAGGGTCAAATGGCAAATTGTTAGAAATCAGTGATTTAATGCTTACACGATCGGTTCGTTTTGTTTCAATAACGGTTACTTGAGTATCGGCATGTTTTTAAATTAAATTAGGTAAGCTGTTTATATGCAGTTAGATAAACTTTTTAAGTTTTGGTCATTCAATTTTCGGTTTGAAATGTTTATGGACAACTGTTTGTAAAACCACGTTTCGGCGTTATTACGGCCCCGAATTTTCACCATACGCTAATGCCAGCACACCGTGTCGTAAGAGGCGACAGTAGCTGGTACCACCTTGCTTGGTTGGAGGCTGTCAGGCGCTAATACACTCAGATTGGATATTTCTGCATTAGAAAACACCTTCGTTATCTAACGAAAACGACTTATCCTTCTCAATAACGAGGCCCAGCCCAAAGAAAGTTACAAATACGCCTAATCTGCAATATTTTGCAGATTAGGCGTATTTGTAACGGCTGGTCAGCCGTTACAAATATATATGTATGGTCAACAATACATCTACAATTATATATTGTATGGTCATACAATATATAATCAATTAGGTATCGAAGTTAAACGAAGTTGTAATTTAAATTCTATCGAACTTCAAAATAACAATTGAATTTAAATTTTTCAACTCTCAAGATACTTTTAAATATCGATCAGCTTAATTGATCATTCAAAATGAAACGCGCTAAACAGATAATGTGCTTATGCGTATAATAATGAAAATGTTTAATATAAAATATTTGAAAACCAGATACTTAATCAATTTACAAAGATCACAAGCAGATCACTCAATCATTCCTTTTTTGGCATAGATTAAGTTATAATGAAGCGCCACATCTTTGTTAGCGAGTAGAATAAGTAACTGTAAAAATATTTAATTATTATGCCCATATGTATTGTATAACCACCGAAGAAATAATAGCACTTATAATATATTACGTGTAACTGTTTCATCTATTTCTTATGTTGGTAGACCTCAAATAAATAAATAAATAAGTACCTAAATATTATTAGCGATTGCTTAATTAAAATTTTGCTCGGTAAGCGTTTTATTTCCATACATGCATGACTAAATAATTATACAAATAAATAGGAAGATTTCGTAATAGGTACTGTAGTCTGTAACTCTAGATGATACAATATTTATGAAAACTATACTCGTCTGTACAATTAAAATAACACAAAAAGAAAGATCCAGAAAGTAATATTCATCAGTCACTTAAATGTTCGTCCCAGTCACGGATAGAGCCCGAGATTGCTCGATTATTCTCTTTATCTACTAGTAGACACAATTTTAAAATATTCATTTTAAATTGAATTTTTTTTACCATTTAAGCTCTTTATAATAATAAGTTTTCTTAAATCAAAATTTTATTAAAAATGACTACACTACCGACATTGGGTAAATAACTATAATTTTTGAGTACCAATTTCAACTTCTTCTACCCGATAATTACGCTGGTTTTACATCGGATGTATAAAGCCCTAAAAAAGATAATTTACTTAATGTAGTTACGTGAGTATGTTTAGTGTCACTTGACATGGCGATTCTGCATAAATAAATAATCTTTGCACCGCGTCTGACAATTCGTCAGCATCGTCCGGGAATTCGGTAAAGGGCAATCTTTAGCCGATTGGGTGCGACCTTATCTCTCTTTATGGTTTGATCTTAAAAAGATTTATGATAACGCACGGTCGGCCGAAGCCCACAAATACTTTAAAATAAATGACAAGGAGTCAACTTCCAATTGTGATGGAAATGCTTTCTGCAGTAAAATTAAACGATAATCCAGTCGTTTAGAGAGATTTAAATGGCTTAGAGGCTTTATTGTGTCTGCTTACGTGTAGTTGGGTCTGATCTTGTCCAATTTTATGTCCCCACCTGAGACGCTTTAGTGAATGTTTAGTATAAATTTTATAGAGCTTGTTAATCTTTTTATACTTACTAGATCGTCTACATTACCTGCTCTAGAAATACGATCTAGACAATTTTAATGACAAATTAAATACTTGATTATTTACTATAATATTATATAATTTGGTCTTGTATTTGGTAGTACACGTAAAGTATAAAGAAACACAAATATAATTTTTATGAAAGTTCTAAAATGACTGATTAAAAAAACTTAACAATGCCATGAATCATACATAGGCAATCACGGCTAGGTTATTATAATTAGTTTATGAGTAATAGTCGATGAACTTACAACTACGGAACACTACATTGTTCGTAGTCTGACACGCACTTAGACGTTATCTTTATTTTCAGTTTCATATAAATTATTCAAAATTCACTGAATCTTTTAAAAATAAAATAAAAAATAAAGATAATATCAAAGAAAGCTTTGCTTCAACCTACCGACGTAAAAATTTAATGAAAAATTCATTCAAAAGTCGAGTCATACCCTCATACCACTCATACACGCACGAAAAGGATCCAATCGCTTCTTATTTACAGCCTCCATATGTAAATTACTTCGGTTTTTTCTTTTCCATTTGTAATAACCCCGACATAATGTCACTGATCAAATCAAGATATGTGGTATTACACCTCTCAAATTAACCAATAAAGCATCACGGGTAAAATTATAATAATAATGTAATCGGAGGTTGTATCTTTTGAGATTATTTAGATGCACCCAAACCATTGAAATGATTTTATCCCTTACTACATACTATCTTCCCGTGGCTATTTTCATTTCAAATTTTTGTATTGGATCAAGAAGGTACGATTTTTATTAGTTGGATGGAATATACGTCATTAAGCGAACATTATGGAAAATAATCAATTTTTCAGTTTCATAATACTTCTTACTATTCTTTGTTATAAAAAATAGATAGTGGAAAACAATAATATAAATGTATAAAATATTGTCAGAACACAAAATTAAGATTCGGTTTCGTCAAAACATTTTTTTGCTATAAATACATAACAACAAACATTTCAAATACAATTTATAAATAATGTAAACTAAAAGGATAATTTGGTTTGTCATAATAATATAAAATAATAATAACATTACAATATTTTGTACATTAAGTGCATAAGGGGTGTGGTGTATCTACCAGATAAGTGAGCGCGCGCTTATGCGTTTTCCAAGATATGGGGTTGTTGCATTAGGAAATGTATAGAATTGGACAATCCAAAAAAATATTGACACCGCCTCGATATGAAGTGTCAAGTGACTATACACAAATTGATTCTTTCTTCTATTCTTTCTGATCTGCACCTAATTTTATTATTATTATACCATTTTCAATATAGAATTCTGAATCTTGATTCAATCAAACCGGGCTTTATATTGTTATACTATTAATCGTAATTTTATTATAATGTGCACAATTTATATAATTATTATGTATTTACTGTAGCTGTTACCTACTGGCCGAACTACCTCACTACTCATGGGGCTCATTCTGAAAATCAGCGCCGTGGTCGTAGACTGCTGCATTAGCTGAGAATGAGCCTTTTTTCATATTGCACTGCAGCACACACAGACTATTCTGGTGATCAAAATGTCTTCATTTTATTGTATTTTTGATATTTTTTTCTTTCATTCTTTTTGTTTGTGTAATCAATCGTATTTATGTATTAAAATAAGTCTCTTTTTCTCATTAATATTTGTGTACCGTGTGTTGCTATTGTGATGTGAAAATAAATATTTTCTTATTCTTATTCTTATTCTTATCTTTGTATGATTCAGTATTGAGTAATTATTCGCTATTCATTTATTTAATATACCGTCATCTGCCATTTCTATCGTTTACACACCGATTATTGAATACATTAATTAATTAATCGCTGAAGTTTATTATCACAATTTAAATTAATCCACAACATCCATAAAACATTTATGAAAAAATTTAATATAAATAATTTTAAACCATGGTAATTCTAGTAGATAGCACGTTATAACAAGACGAAACCGTAGGCGTCGCTAACGATTTCAAAACTTAAGCAAGCCATACTACGTCCACTGTATGGCATTGTTATTGTATCGACCGACCCTGCAGCTGCAACCAAACTTCTTTCAATTCACTATCACATCACAAGAACCTTATTAACAACAGCATAACATCCAAAATCCTTCCCAAATCCGTCACTCAATGCATCAAATATACAATTTGTTTGGTCAACGACACTTAAACACTACTTATTAAAAATGTAGACAGGAATTATTTTTATTTCCAATCCCTTTATTGTAGTCTAATCGAAATCATAAGTTGTTCATCCCAACATTAAATGTTTATTTGTTTGCCGATGGTCAAGTGAAATCCTTATAAAAATGCAAAAGGCACTGCAATTATGACTGTTTACTTTAATTCTTTACTTGTTTTGTGGACCACCTAAGGCCCGGTCTAGTAAAAATACTTGACCGTATGTCTACATTGAAGCGCTTGTAAACCAAAGTTATGCTACTGATTTCTATTAGCTGCGAACAGTTGTGGATCGTATTTATTTTCGTGATTTAATCCTTATCAGTTACATGTGTAGAATAAATAGAGTTGCCGATATAACTCAGAAAGAACAAACGACAACCGAAGAGAGAAATAGCAAACGTCAGACAAAGGAAATGATGAGGTTTTTCGTGACGATTTTACAACAACCCAGCTAAAATAACTAATCGGTCTCAATTAGGGCTTGTAATATCGGAAGGTTTTCAATTCCGATATTGATTTTCGATATTTAATCCTAATATCGGAATTCCGATATCAATATCGGAATTATACATTTTTTTAAATAATTTAAATTTAATTTTATATTGTAAAGTAGGACTTCTTGGACAGTAAAAAGGTTTTTAATCAATAGGATAATGTAATAATAACGTCTTTAATACTATTTTATTATCGTTCTTTTCAAATATCACCTGAATCTGTTCAATTCGGTTTGGTTTTCGCGTTGAAAATTCACTAGCTTAAATTTTTTAGGATTTTTGAATCGTAAAATAGTTTTTACTGATAGATGAAATTCAGTTGCACCAAATGTGACAGCTTTACGGCAGAAGCTATGCTTTGTACAAGGATGAAAGCTGATGTGACTAGAAGTATCGCAACACATTTTCTAGAACGCCTAGTTTCTTGGCAGCTGCCTTAACTTTGGATTCAATAAACTGCTTAAAGTTAAGGTTCAAACATATCTCAACTTTCGGCGGTGGGTGTCTTCCAAGGATACATTCTGAAAAGTAGGAGCCAAAATAAGTGCTTCTGTTTTTGTGGCGTTGAAATTCACAAGGTTGGCGTCACCCTATTCGATGAATGCCTGAAGTCATTCATTCTTTCAACCCGGGCCTCTTGTTCAGACTGTATTTTGGTCGGAAGCTTGCCAGATATCGCTCGACCAGATCGTTGATATGTAGCAGGAATAGAGTTGTAAAGAGAAAAGATCCCTGAGAATGTTCGGAATTATTTGTAGTATGTGATGTAAGGTTTCTTGGGACGAGTAATCTTTGATAACGACTCTGATGAAAGTTCACTCAGAAAGTCTTTAACCCAACTGATCAGGCCAGGGAATAGTACATACGCAGGAAACATGATCAATAGACTAACTTGCTAAACCGTATCAAAGGCCTTCGAGATGTCAAGGGAAAAAGCAAGCGCCTCTCCATTATTCTCAAGGTTTTCGCCCCAGATATGAGTGGCATACGCTAGAATGCGGTAGAGTGGTATGCATTAGGCTATAGCGCTAGGGTCACTGAGGAGATCATTGTGTTCTAGGTATGCATTGAGGAGCATGTTCAATATACCTTCCATAATCTTCCTGAGTATATAGGCAATTGAAATTGGCCGATAATTAGCAGGGTCAGCTCGATTGCCATTCTTAGGCACGGACTGCACGTTGGCAAACTTCCACGATTAAGGCACTATGGTCGTAATTGAGAGACGAACCAAGCGTAGCAAAACAGTAGATAACTTGAGAGATCTGGAATACCTTCTGATCCACTAGCTTTGTTCACGTCTAAACATCGTAAGTTTTTAAGAACCTTTGTTGTAGAAGTGGTCCTCCGATATACAATGAGGTATCTGCGGTGAATGGTCATTGGCAGTTAGATGCGAATCCGCAGAAACTAAAGATTCGTACAGATGATCTAGAGAAGAAGATGAAATGATTAACTTACGTATACCGAGATTAAGGGGATAAATTAAGTTTGGAATAGATTTTTTTTTGTATCGCATTATTCGTGCAGTAGGCTGAGCAGGCTCACAACAGGAATACGGTTAAAGATATGAACTCTACCTCCTTAAATAGCTAAAATATAAACTTACTTGCTCAATTTTATGACCTAGTATCCTATATACCTTGTGGCACGCATTAAAATCATTTTGTTTAAATGAAAATCAAAATTTACTGATTCCGATATTACGATATCGAATCACTCAGTATCGGAATTGTAATATCGGGTTTCACGTTCCGAGATTCCGATATTTCGAGATTCCGAGATTCCGATATTCAAGCCCTAGTCTCAATTGTTATCGTAGCAAAACAGCTTTCAATTAAGTCGGAGGCTTTCTAGCTTAATTCTGGAAATCGCACTACATAACAAACCCTTTTCATGCTACATCACGTTAAACGTCAGTTATAAGGAGAAAGTGAAGTACTGTATTGGATTTCTAAAACAATAAACTATTAAAATTTGGATTTTCCACCGCTGCGCGAGTCACTGCAATGCTTTCACACTCAGACCATAAATAATAATACGAATCGTTCTACGATGGTGTAATCCTTCAATTGTTACTTCTAAGTGATATTACGAATATTTTATATCAAGTAGTCCTATGTAGTTCTATGTAAAGTTTGTTAGCATTGGAGGTTGATGTCGGTCGTGCGGAGAAAGTCGCGTTGTGTTAATACGTAACCTGTGACCCTTGCTAGTTAAAGGTGCTCTGAACAGGGCTTGGAGTTGTTCATACTTATGGTTGGAATATTAATATACTAGTTGTTTAAATCAGCAAGATTTTTTTAGGAATTTTAAATGCACTTCTAATAAGCATTTATGTTCCTTTTAAGGCACTTTATACAGTCTTTTCTAATTGTATCATTCATTGGCCTTTTGGCCATTAAGTCTGCACATTTTCTTTAAAGCTATTTAATAGATACAGTGCTCGGATTTTCCAACGGAAAGTCATTACACTATCTACCAGTAAAGGCAGACTTAATATCCAAAACCTCAAGGTTTTTAATATCGCGGGAGAAACGTCTGGCACTAAACTGTCGTCATTCGAAAACCGAAACAATCCGTACGCTCGTAAAAGATCCAAAACACAATGCATCAACAATGGGAAGCAGGGGATATTTATTGGACGATTTTATTGGTCGCTTGAAGAAATTAAACGTTCACATATATCACAATGATTGATAGGCGACATATGTAGTCAGGTAGTGATATGGACTTGTTATAATTTAACGTAGCTTTCTTATTATACCCATACCTTAATTGCAACTGTTTAATATGTAGCTTATATCACCTATATTGCAAGTTCTGTTGTAATGATCAGTCGGTCGCTCGGAAAGATGACTTTTAATTTCACAAATAAATGACTATTTCCGGTAAAGGTAATTATGTATTGTTTTTAGAAAATAAATGTTAAACTCATTTTTTTATATTTACCGCATACCTTTTTTCATTGCGCGCTATATGCACAAAATCTAATGGTAAAAATCGCACCAAAATCCATGCAGTAATTTTAGCATTGTCGCGCCCTAATAATATTGTCCTAAAAATACCATTTGGCTGCTATAGTGTCTATCTGTTTCTCTGTGATAGAAGTCCTTCTATAAACTTTAATGATGGGCTTCGCTACGGTGAACTGTGACAATATTTCGCTATGAAGTTCTTAACTATGTCGCTAACATAAATTTAGATTAATTTGTTCTATGCCTTAAAAGAAACCTAAACCTACAAAGGATATCCTAACATGTATCATATGATTAACATATTCTAATAAGAATATGAATCAATAACCAATAACATAAAAAGCCCGATTCTAATAAATATTAATACGTTTCGAACTAATTCTAATACTCTGTATTAGAATTATCTCTTTTATAATAAAGTCTAAAATTGAACAACAATATTATGCGGTTACAACCTTGCAAGAACAGCAATTTTATTTCACTAAACGCATCAGAAAGTCTTTTGCACAGAACCATAAGATTGAGAATTGGTTAAACTTGGATTTATAGCTCATAACTCCAACACTGCACGAAGTCTTGTTCAGACGTAAGCTGAGGGTGTCAAGTCATCGCTTGTTAATCTATATTAAAATATACCTCATTGTTTCACTTTAATATGAAAACTTAATCAAAGGCTTAGTTTCGAACAATGAACGGCAAAAAGCCGTCTTGCCTAACTTGTATGCTTACGAATGACCAGTGGGTTTGTTTAGATAAAGATAATAAATTTGAATAGTTTTGTTCTTAATATAAAGAAGTTTTTTGTTTAGTTTTATTAACATACATGATTAATAATGACTAATTTACAAAAACATGACTTGTGTAGGTACAATAAATAGTTACAAGGTCTTTAAATTTTTCCTTTTAAAGTTTCATTAACTATAACAATTAATTAATTTGCTTCTTACAAAATAGCAATTATCCTATAATACCGTAAAAGCATTTACATTTAATTTACGCCAGATGAAAAAAAAAATCAATTACACAGTCAATATTCAATCATCAATTAAATTTCACAAGCATTCCAATGAAACAATATTCACAGCGGTAAAGCTTTAAGCTAATCAGAATGCTAAAGATTGTGTCGGAAGACAAGGTATAAAATAAAAAAAGAAACAATCATAAATACAATAGCGCAAGTCATAGAGTTTCCAACGTTGGCTCTCAATAGATCGAGGCGATAGTCCTAGCTGGGTGTTTGCCAGTTCAATTATCATTACGAGACGATTCAGGCAAGTCACCGTGCTGTGGGTGACCCGCATTAAATCGGTTAATTCAAACTATTTATCAACTCCATTCGTTATGCATAGGATCAGATTTTGAAATTGTTTGATGATGTTATGGCATTCGGTCCATTGTGTGCCTCAACTCCGCCTGGCTTAGTTCGAGGGGAGTGGACTATGCTAACCGAGGTGTGATTGAATCTATTGATTCTCGGGAGTAAAACTGTAATAAAATAACGAGCTATCTACAACCGTGTCACGGAGCGAGTGAATGTCCAAAACTAAAGCATGAACGGCGTAAGTACAATGTCGATTGTTCACGTTCAATGAATAGATTTACAATGCACGCCTGACACAAATGAGCACCTAATTGGAACGTTACGACATCACACACTAAAGCCGTGCAATGATCGTGTGATAGCCTAAATTCCCACATTGTAAAGGATTTGATTGTAATTCACAAGAACCTTATCAATACATAAAAAAATATAATATAAATTTGTGATTCATTAAGATAATGAGAACGTAACTTTTAGTATAAATGTAATCCGTTGAATTATATTAGGAAATATTGTTTAAAAGGTCAAATTAACCAGCAATTCGATAACCTTTCCTCTAGTATCAGAAGAGATCGCAATGAGAGTAGGAACCTTGTACGAATAAACTTACAAGCGTGAACGATGTAAATAGCATGGTGTAAGTTGTTGGGTAGTTAGTATTTACATCTTCTCGTAGGCACGTATAAAATTAAAAGGTCCATTATTAACCAATCAACTATTCTACCACTAACGGTCAGTGGAATAACAAAGTTTAAAACTTTTGAAAAATAACATAATGTCAGGTGCGTTCACCAGAGATTCCGGAGCCTCACCATATGCGCAGGATGGCTGCCGAGGAGGTTTTAGTGGGTAGAAATCCCACATAACCCGCAACCTGCAGTTTCGGGTATCTATGGAAGATTTCCCCCTCGAAAAAAAGCTTTCTGAATAACGATACCAATCCCTTCGTATTGAATCCCTGCCATTGCATAAGAAATCATTCTCAGCAAAACCAAATTCAGCTTAACTAACGTTTACATGTAGACTTATACATAGTATACGTAACAATGTAACAGACAATGATTTCGAAGGGTAGGCTGGACCAGTAGCGATCGCTGATAACCTCAATGCCTATTTGGTGACATTTTGAAGTGTGTCACTCAGGTCTGGCGTAGCATCGTGTCGTGACGCCCGAAGTGGCGACTTCGTGATCCAAATTAATTAAAACAGAGACACAAAACTGAAGCTATCACGATTGCTTTCAAGCTTTGGGATAGTATGGATGTGGCGTATTTAGGTGACTGTAAAGTTCTGTTATAGTCTTTCTATAAAAGTGTTTAGATCTGGCTTGGACTTTAAATAAACTTGACAAATGCGAGTTAAACTAGCTTGGAGAGGGTTCCGTACGTTGAATATGTATTATCAGTTATTTTTGTATTTTATTTATTTTTGCCCTTTAAGACTATAGACTTCTTATAGGTTTTCCTGTAATGTAAAGAACTATTTTCTGTATTTTTCTCAAAATTCTAGCCCCTTATCTTCAGTTAAGGAAATGGGGGGGGGGAATGGTCAATATTCGTCTTCAATTTTCGTCTTTCTTGAATAATTTTGAAACATTGTGCCCTTTTATTTGTTTTATTTGACATGCCACACGATACAGTTTGCAAAACAGTTCTTTTTTAATTTTGATTTTGTTAATAAAATATTTTTTCAAAATTAATTTATTTTCTTTATACTTTCGTCTTTGGGTCACAAAATAGCACATGCGTACTAAATTTCAACTCATTTGGTCCAGTAGTTTCGGAGAAAATTGGCTGTGAAGGGCGGTCGCCCAGACGCACGAGTGATCCTATTAGGGTTCCGTTTTTCGTTTCTTCGTTCGGAACCCGAAAAATATAAATTTAAAGGTCATAAATTTTATATAAGCATAATAATAGGTATTCTTTCGGCCTTGCTATATGTATAATCATTGTTCTTTATTTCAAATCTCATCTCTCCATTAAGACCATACTATACCTAGTCCATATATTTTCTCTAAACTTATGGACTCAAAATAAAAGTGTTTTACCTTTTTTTATATAAAGATGTTTCTTTATATAAATCAATGAACGTGCTAAATCGCAGAACTAATTGGGCCGCATAAAAACTCCAGTACGAATCCCCAACAAATCATACGATCGATAACTCGTTGACAACAAACGCTATATTAAAACGGATCAGACATATCCATACGGTGGGGCTCATAAAAATCATGACAGTGGCCTACCGCTGTGCAGCATGAGTCCACACGCCAACCGTCACATTTCAAAATACAATATGCTAATTAACAAAGCTCTTTTTTTGATTTGCGCTACGAACTCTCAGAAACGAATGCAAATTCACGACGGGCCTTTAATTACGTTCCAAACACGACCAACGACGGTGTTAAAGATGCAGTTTTAAGAATTGTCTGTTTGTCCAGCGAGCAGCGAGATTTAAATGGTAAGCGGATTTACCGAGTGCATTCACAATGACTATGAAAATGTTTATTACTAGCTTTGTAATCAAGGATG
This sequence comes from Thymelicus acteon, assembly GCA_951805285.1. Lineage (NCBI taxonomy): Eukaryota > Metazoa > Arthropoda > Insecta > Lepidoptera > Hesperiidae > Thymelicus > Thymelicus acteon. The sequence continues at coordinate 11,081,550 of OX638225.1, read as the reverse complement.
CCTCCTTCATCGCTTTGATGCAGTAATACTTAGTGACATATTTTTTTATTTAAGTTAAACAGAATATTAATTTTATTCTTTTATACTCTTATCTTTTTACATTTTCAAATGCTCGCGACCTTTTTCTTGATTTATGATTGTCAAATATCCTAAGTAACTTTTAAAATCCAGCTGTTAGCGATTAATGAAAAATCACCTCTTAAATGACGCTCAAGCGATGTCACCATTAATAATGACAACCGCGCGTTCATCTTTAAATATTTCTGAGAACCCTCTCCTTTAGTGTCGAACTTCGCATCAATACAAGTCATAATAGATGGGCACGGAGTTGTCACCGATCGACAATAGCGCAGGATTTAATTCTATACGTCATATCAACCAAAAAGGGTAGTTCATTAAATAATACATTCCTCAAGTATTATTCTTCGAAAACTGGTAATAAAAATAATAACAAGAGGGCCACCCTGCCAAGTGCTATCAGCTCCATCTGTTGTCGCTGCGGACAAACTCGCCTAATGAACGATGATAAATCATATTCGAGAGGCGGCTTGTGGACCGTCCATGTTTTTCTGGTTAAATGATATGCAACGTCCCTCTCCTGGTTACGATGTATACATTGACGGTTTGTAAGGGAGAGGTTTTGTGTTAGGCGTACTAAAATGAAAATGTATGGTGTGCTGACTTGTTGTTCGTCCCAGGTGAAATATTTATAAGAGCGTGTTGTAAGGTGTTCTCGCACCGTGTCCCTGCCCGCACAGCATTGTGCTTACTAATGATTTTATGCAAATGCAGCCTCTTTAGATCGAAGTCTTAGCGCGATCTCAAACCGTCAGGCACCAAGCTCATTATTAACAATTTGAAATATGAGTTGGGAATTTTTAATAATGTATAGGGAAATAAATTACTTTTTTATTGAGTGTCAAATGGGTCGAGTCTTGTATAAATGTTGTAATTTCTAAAGGCACATTTTGCACATTAAAGATTCAATAGTGTAAAAGTATTACAGGTAGTATTTTACATCCAAATAAGTGATTAATTAATTTTATGTTATCCTTATACTTATTACTTATTAACTTATTAGAACAATTTTATTGGCAATCAATAAAAATGAATATTATCTAGTGTAATAAGCTTCATTTTTTTTTGCATGATAGTAAGAGTGAAACTAATAACAATATATTGCATGATTGTATTGTTCCTTATTTTGATTAAAACAGGCAGACAAGCAAGGTCCGAGGTTCGATTTCCGGTCAGCTCATTCACAAATTTTTGTGTCGGATAATAGTTTGTCTCGGGTCTTCGTTTCTTGGGGTCTTGTGTGTGAAGGTATGTAAATCCTATTCCGGGAGTGTGAATGTGTGTAAATGTGAATTAATTATTTAATCAATTTTAAATTCACGACGAGACCTTACGATTTAATACATTATTTTTGTTGATAACCTCTGTCAAATTTTTTCTTTATTTTAGACAAGGTCGGTTACTACAAGGACAATAAGCTTCATTAGGAGATGAATAATTACACATTAAGCGTTGACGCGCCGCAGTCCCACGTTCTTCCGTCAAGAACAAAGGATGCGGTTAATCGTTACTTAACCTTAATTTCTATAATTACCGACCACTCACCATCCATTGACGTTGTGATTTATTAACTCACAGAACGGTAGCTTAACATCTAAACGCTAAACAGTTCAAAACTTCAAACATCTGAGTGTAGATACTGTAGAGTGGCGAGGAGTGGTACTTTGATGACCTACTCGTGTGCGCAGGCGCAGTGCATTAGATTTATGCGATTTGAGTGTTGCTTATGCTAATTTTAATACCACTAAAAAACTATCGTAGCCTAGAGAAAGTTCCGGGTTTGATTCCTGGCCAGGAACTTTCAGGTCCTCGGGTCGTGGATGTTTGGGGTGTCTTATTTGTGACCTATCAAACAAGATTCAAGGAATCCAAGCTCTGAGGTGTAAGTTTGTAAAAAACGATTAAAAATAATTATGTTTCTACCGAGATTTGTTTTAAAATATTTGTTTAATGTAGATTCCTAATACTAATTTAAATAATACTCAACTACTAATATTCAATTAGTAGATACTATTCTATGCACATTTTATCTACCTATAATTTGTTAATTACATTTTTTAAGCACTACATGGATTACTGATGATGATAATTGAAAAGTATTTTTCTATGCGTCCTCTATTGTGATTTCTACTCTGCGGTTCAACATTTTGCTAATGTACCTTTGTTGGGACCGTGAGAAAAATTACTTCGTGCTTTCAAATTAACGAATCGGGTAATTTGAAGTTTGTCCAATTAGCCTGGGAAGCTTGTCTGATGTCTCACGTCTTCGGTTAGTTTGTTTGCTGTTATTATTTGTATGAGTTTAACAAAGTTTTTGACCTGTTCACTGAAGAGGTAACAAAAATAAGTCAAGTTTTAAAGAACGACTCGTGTTGGTATTAAATAAATGACAATCCTACTTATTAATAAAATTATGAATGTGAAAGTTTATGAGAATGTACCATTGAAGTATAATGTCATAGAACAGACTTCTCGAACAAAATGTGTCCCGCCGGGCGGTTCTATTTTCAAAATTGAGCCCTCGTTCTTCTTTCAAAATCGAATGAATCCATTGAAAATTGAAGCCGATCGGCGCCAATTCATTGGAACATACATTGTATTCGCGGTGTCGGTTCTATATACTAGTAATAATACTTCAATGGAAAATAAGAAAGGGTACACCCTTTCTTACTCTTTCGCGTAAAAATTACTGAATGGATTTACATGAAATTTAGAAAACAGATAAAATAAAAACCGCGGCAGAGGGGTAGTGATAAGTATGACTGCTTAACATTTTTGAAAGAGGTTCAATCTAGTAATATTCTTAGTAAAATTGTGAACTTGAATAGTCACATACAACAATAACAATAAACAATAAACGCTAACACACTCATACCCTTGCAGTATTACCTGTGTCGCGGTTGGCATGGACGACACAATATATAACACATCACAATCACACCCATGACCCGAGTACAAATATTTATCTGGGACATAAATATCTGCCCCGGCCGGGAATCGAACCCGAGACCCCTCGCTTCGCAGACAGGGTTGCTACCAACAGGTTCGTCATATGGTCACTACTCACTACTTATGTCTCTACTGCACTTATTTGAAAATGTTTTCATTATATATAGTGACCCACTGCAGATAGATGTATCATGTATTGATGATTATTGATTAAGTAACTAGTAATGATTACCTTCTTAACTATGAACTATTCAAAGGTACCCAACATGTAGGCCACCTATTATTCCGATATCCAATATTAGCATTTAAGCTTTAACCTTTAAACGGTCACGACGGGTTATTAGTCAAATATGGCAGGAATGTTCATCAAGCTTTGCCTAAGAAGGGCTAATTAATATCAACGAGTACAATGGAACGAAACACAATATTGCAGACACGACACCACGGGAATTAGCAGGAAATACCGAACATTTACAAAGTAAATGAAGAATTACGAATATTTAGATACTGCCAGATTTTTATCATAAACGTCACAAATGGTTTTTAACCGACTTCAAAAAAGGAAGAGGTATTTTTATTACTTTTCAACTGTATTTTTTTATGTTTGTTACCTCAGAACTTTCGACTGGGTGAACTGATTTTGATGATTCTTTTTTTAATCGAAAGTTGGTGCTTGTCATGTGGTCTCACTTAAATTTGAGCAAGATATGACCAGTAGTTTTTGATTTATCCCTCATTTTGAAGTCGATTATTTTTTGTCAAAAATTATTAAGTTACAGTTAGTTAATCGATAGGAAATAACAGCAGGATTATAGTAAAAGACAAAGGTATTCGCAATAAGCGTGCTTAATTCTTTTCTATCAAATTATTTACAACTTTTTCTAGTTATTTTTTTTACAAAATTCAATTGATTGATATTTTTTGTTATTACTGTGTTGGCTGCGTGGTATGGTACGGTTTTTAAATCTACAATTAACCGTAAAATACTTTTTATGAGTTTCAGATCCCTTGTCAAGGAGCCAGTAAGATCCAGTAGGTGATGCTGTTAGTGTTGCTTATGTTTATGGGCAGTGATGACCAAGTGACCTTGTTACAGGAAGTTGCTGGTTTGCATATTTAAAGTTTTTTATACTGATGCTCTGCCTGTGGCGTTTTCTGGGATAATCAGCACCCTGTGTCTTATTCCAAATTACCTGTATGCTAAATTTCCTGAAAATCCGTTCGACAGTTTTTGCGTAAGAGAGTAACAAACATCCTTTACAAACTGTCATATTTATAACATTAGTCGGATATGATGTAAGATAATTCTTGACAAAAAGTAACCGAATTCAAAATTAGGGATAACACAAAAACTACTCGTCCGATGTCGCTCAAATTTAACTGGGATCACATGATAAACACCAGCTTTTGATTAAAAAAAAGAATCACCAAAATCTGTTCACCCAGTCGAAAGTTGAGGTAACAAACATAAAAAATACAGTCGAATTGAATACCTCCTCCTTTTTTGAAGTCAGTTAAAATGTAGGAAAATCTAATCGTTGTTAACTCTTTAGTAATATTGCACGCCTGCTTTGAGGAACGGTCTGCGGTATCGAATGTGACGCCAATTAATAAGTCGCGATCAAATCTGAAGTGATACAACACACCCTGAAGATACTGTTCCCTCACAGGGCCTCGTGACTCCACGGTGGTAGCAGGTCGTTATTTCGTGTCATATCATCCAGCTACTTTTTTTGGCATAATCGACTGGTTTCCATCTAAGAAGGAAGAATGAATTCCATTTATATGGTGCATACCATGAATTAGCGATTGTTTTGAATTCAAATATATATAGGTATACAACCTGAGCTTCTGTTTAGTTGGGAGTTTAACAAGAGTTTGGCTGTTAAAACCTTGTGGCCTATCTTTAGGAATTTATGAGGGTACAAGTAGTTTTTTATGGTGATGGTCATAAAATACCTAACAAAAACATTTATCTAAGTTTTGCTTAAGTAACCATGTTTATTTCAAGTGTCACTTATCAACCTCTCAAAATGCAAATACGACACATACATCTCAGAATAATAGCCTAACAAAAATATCAAAACAATTGACAGAAGTATGTTAATGAAAAAACCCACCCGGGTTTGAACATGATTAAGGCTTGTCGTAGAGCCTCGTATTAGTCAGCCACAAACAGAGATTCACAATTCTAAATCTTTTAATTGGCATTAAGTATGACGACAGACAGTGACTTGCCTAATCCGCTTTATAATGATATATGCATAGAGCTGCTATAACGTCATAAATATTCATAAAGCTTAAGCATCAATCTTCTGTTAACAAATCAAACATGATAGGTTTCATACATTTTTATGTTCTATATATGTAACTTATTACAATATATTAATCAATGGAGAGGCGTGCTAAGATGCTTATTGGTGACCCAAAGTTGATAGAGTCTAGTCTACAAAGCCTCGAACACAGGCGCAGAGTTGCCAGCCTCTCAGTATTCTATAGGATACATTTTGGAGGGTGTGCGCAGGAATTACATGACTTAATTCCCCCTCTCCTTTTTACTATCGAACATCCAGACGCACGGCGGGTATTCATCCCTTTGTCGTCAACATCCCCCCGGTGCGGACGTCGCGCTTTGCTTCGTCTTTTATTATACGTACCGCAAGGGAATGGAATAAATTGCCCGCGTGGGTGTTCCCCTCTGATTATAATGTGGGTGTCTTCAAGTCAAGAGTGAATAGGCTTCTACTAAGTTAGTGTGCTTTACCATCCATGGCTTCATTACTGCTTACCATCAGGTGGTTTTGTGATCAAGCACTAACTTATTCGGTATAAAATATATATATATATATATCAAATTTAGATATTTATTAACACATTAATTAAATATGACAGAATAAAACTATTACTATACGTATTTAGTTTTAATTTTTTCATTAATTGGTATTAAAATGATAATGGCTGAAGTATTTTTTTGTGGGGAATTATTAATTGTTTCATTTACGTACTGTAAGTAACAGTAGCACTTTAGATAAGCCTTTATTAAAAATAAATCTATTTGTCAAAAAAAAAGAACAGCTGTCATGGGACGGCTGACAGATGTGAAACATCGAAATGCGTCGCCACGATCACCAAGTCTAAAATCAGGTTCACCCCTCGCGTAAAGATGTTTTACACCAAAAAATCTTTTCATATCATGTTTTAAATAAGTAACAGCTCTATGTAGATGAATGCGTGGATGCCATTCTAATCTGTCACGTCTAGGAGGTCGGTCGGTGTAAAGTTCATCAATGCTGAATTCAATTATCGATTACACCATTGTGTTCCGCTCTTTCGATTTATATTTAAATACCAGACATTTACTAGAAATGTATTGTGAAATTAGATAACTATTTTATTGTATTTGTCGAAAGACCGCCCGCGCTGCAAGCCCTGAGATCTGCGTTGTTAATAGTTTTAATTTTAAGTAATATTCTGGTTTGTTCAATCGCGATAATGACCATGATGGTGTTATGTTAAAAATAAAGGGTGGAATCAAATTTGAAAAGGTGAACCGAGTGAACTGACGACTTGAAGAAAATAGCTAGAATTTGCTGGATCCAGAAGGTTCAGGACCGATCGAAGTGGCTCATGTTATGTGAGGCCTATGTCTAGCAATGAACAAAATGGACTTATAAAGGCTGATAGATAGATGGATGAATGACTCAAATAAGAGACTTTTTAATGTCAATTATTGACAATAAATTCATTTTGTTTAATAGTAACTGCTAAGTAATGAGTCTTCGAGTCCCGTGATGGTCACCGCATCCTACGTACATCTGCAATATCACAGGTGGCAAAAATGCATTTCTGTTCATAAAGGAAACCGCATTTCGTCACTCAGTCATAATAAACATAAAATACACATAAAATCAACTACGTCATCATTACAACTACGTATATTTTGTGTAATATCTTAAACAGTTATGGAGCTTCTACTCGTATAGTCCTTCCTAAATAGGTGGTTACTTGAATGAATTAATACGAATTAATTTTCGTATTAATTACAGCGACGTATTTTGTCTCCTACATGCTAAATCTCTGATGTGTGAAATGCAAAATTTCGCATGTAATTATAATGGCATTCGATAACCTCTTCAATCTCTCGGATGATAAAAAAATACCTTATTCAATAAGCACCCGAATCAATTCATTCTATTGACGCACAAAAAAACAACGAACGAAACTGCTATTCATCTGATGAACGAGTAACGTTATGCGTAGGAGGCTAAATCATCATAACATACAGAAGCTCTCCAATTAAGTGATAACGTTGTCTCATAAACAAAAATGTATCGGTACAGAGTACCCCAACGACAATTTCCTTGGTGGTCTGTGGCGTTGTAATCTGTCATCCGAACTGTCAAATTACTAACGGGCGAGCGGGCGATCGGCTACCGAACGTGTCATAGATAACGCTCGGTGAACATAGATTATGATATGGATAGACTTTAATAGATCGAGACGGTTTATCGTACGGGAGTATAGACTTGTCCCTTTATTGTGATATTCATTTATTCCGGATTCATGGTGTTAGTTAATTTTAAAGTCAAAACAAATGGAGTTTAGTTTAAATTTTAGGGATTTTTTTAATTAAATTTTCTATACTTTTTACAAACTTACATGACGGTAGGTAGGTAATCCACTGTTACTTTTGTAACAGCAATAAAATAATTAATATCAATACCTAATTGAGTTTTAAGAAATGGTCATTGATGCGTCTATTAAATAGTAATAGATAAATTCAGGATTTTCACTGATGGAGGTTTTATTCTCTTAAAACATTTTGTTTTTATGTAATAGACTTATAGAGATGGCCCTACGTCAAGCTAATAAAACCATAAAAAAGTCACTTAAATTCAGATATATTACCTACAAAAAAAACTATAGAATCAGCTAGTAATAATAATTTGTAATTTTTTGAAATATAATCAAATAATAATATTGTTCTGTCAAAGAAGTCACTATTCTACGCGTCTTTAGTCTTTGACGGGCATAAAATAAAATGAATGAATGTAGGCGTACTCAAGACACCTGATTGGTCTTGTTTTATTTTTTACACGGAATTTTAATTAATTTTCGCTGTCAACCACGGTCAAACAAAACGTATGTAATGATTAATTGGGGTTTTTAAACCATGGGTACCTGCATCATCTGTTGTTATCAGTTCATTTGTCAAATGAACCATAGTTGAGGTACCCTTGAATAAATGATTAAAGGATAAGATGAGTCTGAATGTCATTACTTTTCGCTAAATGTATTTGTCTCATTTGTTTTGTCTTTGGAATTATTCAGAGTATAGTTATTGATATTAAAGAGCAGAAATTAGTTATTAAAGCTTTCATGTAGACCAAGAAATTTTGATAATACTTATCCATAAATTGATCCATCTTTCATCCCTAGTTATGACAATGAAATAAATGTTTGTAGATCGTTTATAAGGCATAATTCGCATTAACTAGCCTTATGTTTAATCCCTGACATCGGTACTAGGTAACTTTTATAATGCCATAATGTAGATTGTAAATTTAAAACTGTTGTTTCATGGTAATCTTAACACAGAACTTATCATTGAAAACAATTTCGGCATCAACATCTAGGCTTGTAAATAAGATAGGATAAGTCAATCAGTCAGGAATTATTCACTTGTTTATTATCATGTTTGTTATGTTATATTTGTTGTTTGTTATTATGTTATTAAAATTAACTGTAATAATACAGAGCCCATGAACTATATTTATAGTAGAGCAATAAACTTAAATGTTTAATTTAATATTCTACTTTCGACTTTATCACTCTCATTATCAAGTCACGGTTGTATTGCTACGGTGATAATACATTATAATAATAATATATTTATTTTATTATAGCCTACAGTTTCTCCGCTAGCTTATGTAAATGTCGTTGCTCACGATTAATTCATAGTATAAAAACAAGTCTGTGTGTCCGTCATCATGAATTTATAATTATAAAATTGAATAAGCATTTCTTCACAACGAAATGATTCACCAAAATGTAAATTGACGCTGAAATGAAATACAACCTGTTGCATGTGTAGGTAGGTAGTACGTAGTACCATAAACAAATAAAAAAGTAATTTAATATGTACTAGGTGTGTAACAAAAGAATCACAAAGTCCACTCAACATCTTTTAGCGATATAACATAATTTTATAACTTATTTATTTCATACACAATAGACGTTATTATAATGTTGTTTATATACGTTTGTTTACCTAACATAGTCTCAGTACAAATTTAATGAATTTTAAATAATTTTTCTAATCGAAGACGAATAAAAAATAATTTAGGAATCTCTTACAGGAATATATTAATTATACAAAATCTAAATAAATACATTCAACAACTGTTTATAATATACACGAAACAAGTATTGGAATCAGTAAAATAAAGATTAATTTCGACCATTTGCCGAGCAATCAAACGTTTAGCACGAGTATTTATTGTAATGGATTGCAAGTCATTAACAATAATGCCAATGGACTAACATAGAATTTATAACTATTGTTTTAACGGTTAGTATATTGAGAATAATCTGTTTTAAGTACGTTATCGTGTTTAGGCTTTCAATCTTACCTTTGAGTTCTGAAAATGCAGTTTTTAACCCCCGACGAAAAAAGAGAGGTGTTATAAGTTTGACGTGTCTATGTATCTGTGGATCTGTGGATCTGTATGGTGTCTTTGGCATCGTAGCTCTCAAACGGATGAACCGATTTGATCTAGTTTTCTTGTCTGAAAGGTAACTAAAAAGTCGAGAGTGTTTTTAGCTATGTTTAATGTAAATAAAACTGTCAGAGAGACGAACTCGAGAGAAGAAGAACTCGTAAGATAGCCTCTATTATCATTAATCTAATGCTAGTTCAGAATTTTAGGATATAAAGAGTTTCTTTTATCCTCAAGGCTTATGCAACCAACCACTCGTTACGTTGAAAGAAAATAAATTTTCTAATATCTTATTAACTTGCTTGATTTCTATGAAAAAAATAAGAGGTGTCAAGGGACACCCGGATAGAACGAAGTTACTTTCGATTAATACTAAGCGACCAGAAGAAGTCTTCGAGGGTGCGACAGTAGGTACAATCATAGTACATACCTATGTGGCTGTCTTATTCACTCTTCGGTATTTAGCATAGGCATTACAGGGACGTCCATATCACGATCATGCACATTAAGCTATTATTGCCATTTCTCCCGTCATGCCAATCAATATGCTGTTGTGCCTATGCTAAATACCGAAGAGTAAATAAGACAGCCACATACTATGATTGTCAGTATCACTGATGTCGCACCCTCGAAGACTTCTGGTCGCCTAGTACTCGCTTTAATTAATAAACGACGGAAAAAAGTGTCGTTACAACTTTTCTTCTTAATTTTTTCCGTCTAGCCCCCTTTCGCAACGCGCGATAAGGAACTTCGTTCCAAAATCCACAAGCTTATAGGCAAGCTTATGGTAGTCATATCGTATTACACGTGAAACCTTGGTACTCGTATCAGTGTCAAGGTCACTACGGCGTTTCACTCGCCCCAAACAATACGCACACTGAACAGTTTTGTGTTGGAGTAAACTAGACCTTATCATTTGGTCCGGTAGATTTACTTTTCTCTTGATGTCTTAAGCGATGATGAATCACATGGAGTATCACATGTTAAGTGGACATCGTAGCGTATGAGCAGTACACATCCAGCCTTTAAAGTCTTTAAAAAGAGCTTAGGAAGATTAAGGCTGGTTGTAACGAGGTGTAATACTAGGCAGATGTACATATTTTTCTTAAGACATTAATTGAAATTTAAAAGAAAAGAGACATAAAAATTAAAAAATTAAAAGAAATATAATATGATTACATGTCTTCCTAAAGAACATTATATTGTACTGTAATTTATGAATGACAAAATCTTGTCTTCATAGAGAACATTTGAACATCAGTTTAAAAATAAGCCTTCGTCATAAAGAAACTTGGTGTCAGACACGCACTGCGGTTGTAATTGTAACTAGGTAGGTACTTGCCATCACAACGGTTGTCTTTACTAGACTAGAACCAAGGCCGTGTTTAACCTACTGGAGGCCCTGGGCATATTAGGATAATGGGGCCCCTATGACTTTGTCAGAACACTATTTTGTTCAAAAACTAATAAGGAAATTGGTATTGTAGTCAGTAATTTAGGTTCGATTTATTCGAATAAAAAAAAAATCGGTAATAAATATCGGTTAGTGATCTGGCAGGAACAAGGGGGCCCCTATCGATCAAGGGGCCCTGGGCACGTGCCCAGAGTGCCCAGTGGGAAAGAGGGGTCTGACTAGAACGCTCCTGATCTAGGATAATACTCGTCATTATGTAGTCCATCTATACAATTTACCACAAAAAAATACTACAGCCCATATTAAAGACCAGATTAAATGCTTTTTTTTTAAGAAAGACTGTGTAAAAGACCCTGTTTGACTATGATAATAACAACATGCACTTGTAACTGCTTATACTTTCAAATAAAAATATAAAAGTGAACTAAAAAGCTGTAGGCTTGACGTAAAAAAAAAAAATTAAGAAACTCTGCTCTATAAGTTTTCACGAATAAAGACCATGCCTTGCAGCTTATCAGTAATCTTAACATAACATTTCGACGCTTGAAAGGCAAAAAATACCAAGCGACATGTTGGCAACTTTACACTAGAACATTTTACTTTTTTATTTTAGAAAAAAAAATCGTAAAAAATCGCCTATTAGTCATTGGTACTTAATTCCAATAAATTTTAAATGCAGTTTAAATGCTTAATAAAGCGATTTTTTCGATTTTTTTTTCTAAAATTAAAAACTAAAATGCTCTAGTGTAAAGTTGCCAACATGTCGCTTGGTGATTTTTGCCTTTCAAGCGTCGATTTAGATACGTTTATTATGCATCACTATTGTCCAAATACTGACAATGTCATTTATATTTTGGACGTGTCGTCAAAAACGGTTCTTTAACAGCGTTGGTAATAGATAATGAACAAAATTCGTGGAATTCGAAGCCGATGAGGCACGAGGGGAACTCATCGACAGGTTCATTAATATGCCTTCGTTAGTGCGCTCAGTTCACATACTGGTGTAAACGGTGTAGTTGACTTAAGTGTTTAAACAGTAAGCTAGTGGGCTTATTGCTTCAATCACACGGAGGTTCGAATCCTCGCATTGCTATTGTTGTGAAAAACTGCGTATTTGTAGTCCGTTTCTTCAGACGTGTCTTATTTTAGGATAGATTTTTCACATCAAAAATATAATAAAAAAAAAACTTTATTTATAAGCACCATAAACAGCAAAATACAATGGGTACAGACAGATAGGTAAGATTTTTACAGTATTGATATTTGTGGGAGCTGGTGCTTGAGCCAGGTATTTAAATACAGGCAACCGCCCGGGGCCTCGCGCTTGCAGGGGCCTCGCGCCATCAACCGAGTTAAAAAAATTTACATAGCAAAACAAAAATATGATTGTATAACTTTAAGAACGGAGTACCATAATATATAGTGAAATAACAATAAAAATACATAAACTTTTGGTTATTTGACTGTCTGAAACTATAAAATAAAATCGAAACATTCGTTACAATAATGTACCTACCTATGTCGTAGCTTTAGCATTCTTAATATACATGGGCTTCGCTCCCCAAGCCCCCTTCAATTCAATATGCTTGTTTACATTATTTTTAGAGTTCAGTACGAAAAAACGAAAAACGGAACCCTTATAGGATCACTCGTGCGTCTGGGCGACCGCCGTTCACAGTCAATTTACTCCGAAACTACTGGACCAAATGAGTTGACATTTGGTACTCATGTACTTTTTTGTAACCCAAAGACGAAGGTGTAAATTAAACAACTGAATTTTGAAAAAAAATATATTACGGAATCAAATCGTATCGTGTTGTATGTCAAATGAAAGGGCTTATTGTAAGGATCTCAAATATATTTTTGTTATAGTTCTACAATGGATAGTTTTAAAATTATTCAAGAAAGAACGAAAATTAAGCCCGAAAACTAACCATTCCCCCCTTATCTCCGAAACTACTGACGCTAGAATTTTGAAAAAAATACAGAGAATAGTTTTTACTTATATATTACAGGAAAACCCATAAGAAGTCTATAGTCTTAAAAAAACGGCAAAAATAAATAAAATAGAAAAATAATGGTAAATACCATATTCAACGTAAGGAACCCTCTCCAAACGAGTTTAACTCGCAATTGTCAAGTTTATTTTGCACTTCCAGCAGTGAATTTTCTTTTTTCTTGTGTTTATGAATGAATGTTAATTATCGCCAGTTAAGATATTTTTTCGCGAATACATAATTTCCCCGCTTGGCTAAGGGCTTGTTTCGCCATCTTCAAGTAGAGTCCTGAATAAGCTATTCGCCGGTTAAAGTGACGTTAAAGTGTCATTTTACATACACGAAATGTCAACTTAACCAACGAATAGCTTACTTCGGACATACTTGAAGATTGTGAAATAAGCCCTAAGTATTAAAGTATATAACCTACCTTTAAGAGTTTTACCTATTGAAGTATAATGTCATAGAACAGACATCTCGAACAAAATGTGTGTCCCGCCGGGAGGTTCTATTTTCAAAATTGAGCCCCCGTTCTCTTGAAAGGAACGAAATCGAAGAATCGAACGAATCCATTGAAAATTGAAGCCGACCGGCGCCAATTCATTGGGACAACATACATTGTGTTCGCGGGGGTCGATTCTACCTATATGCTAGTAATAATACTTAAATGGTTTTACCTACATTTTATTTATTATTCGCCCGATTAATAACATCTCAATAGATGTTATAACGTGTAAACAGCTTCAATACGACCTACGTGGTTGGCGACAATAAAAAAAAATTCAAATCAAATCTAAACACACAATTTTACGGAACGCACAAGGGCCTCGCAAAGATCTGCCGCCCTGAGCCTCGCAATGGCTAAGGCCGCCCCTGTTTAAATACCTGTGTTATATAATAAATACAAACCAAGCGTATAACTTTCACAGTTGTCAATAAAGTACGGCAATTATACGTTTCAAATAATTTGTCAATTATAACTAAACTTCATTTTCCGATTAAACGTCGTCATCATAAATTGCCATCTCAAGCTGTTGCTTACCAATACGATACTGTAATTGAACTAAATACCAGAGAGAAATTGAATTAATAACTAAGACATGAAACAATAATATAACCATGTATATAAAATCACACATCCTCAAACTATAGCTTGCTACATACCTTACGGTTAGCGATTCGTAAGTAGGTTCAACGAGAATGCGTATTTTAATCGCACGGAAGTTGCAGACGCATGTTTGGAGAATAAATATATAGTTTTGAATAAATTGGATAAGATTTAATGAGCATCCAAACCTGTATAAAATTTATAATCAAACCTGCTAGAAACTTTATTTATTTGAAATTTTATTTATCATATTCATCATTTATCTAACCATAATAAAAAAATATGTTCTTTAAATTCTTAATTATACGTTTGTTTGTTAATTGTGGTTAAGCATTAACTTATTCGTGTAAAAAAAAAATTCTAAATTATAGTTTACTTTTCAAGAGTATTTTTACAATTAATTAATTATTGAATTCTTGTGGTATTACGATATTTCTACCAGGACCAGATCGCTTTCCTCCAAAGGTGTGACAACTCAAAACATAATTTCGCATCAAAATAAACAGTCCATCAATTGCAATGAAAAGTAAATATAATCGGCATCCACGGCGAAGTAATGTGAGGTCAGAAGAATGTGCACACTCATAATTCCATTGATTTCACGTCATTATTCATCTTCAAATAATACTTTGCACCCCATAGCTTACCGTGGTAACTGCGATCGTTGCGGTGGACGAGATGTAGTGAGCCTGCGTTGGATTACCTACTTAATTTAATTTAACTCGCGGGATTTACTTAACGAATGGTAAATAAACAATAGTTAAATTACGAAAAGATTAAATTGAAAACGAATTAAATTATTTACGTAACACATAATTATAAATAATATTTAATTTCTATTTTGCTTTATTTCTATTAACGCACATAAGGAGACTTTTTTCTAGTACCAATCACGTATTTTATAGACGGTATCGACTTTTCTTGCAGCTCAAGTACACATTATAACACATTTAATTGTGCGACAAAGAAGTGTTTGTTTTTGTTTCACTATTTGTTAAGAATTAAGCTGACTAAGAATTAGGTACTCTTTATTCCCCGTGACACATGTAATCCTATAGTATGCCGTATAATAATGCCATGATTGAATGTTTATTTATCAACTAGCTGACCCGACGAACTTCGTATCGCCCAACAAACTATTTTTTTTTTCTAAAATAAAAATAGCCTAAGTTACTCCTTGTTAATCTTGTTAATCTTTGTTGAAATCGGTCCAGGCATTTCAGAGATTACTCGGAACAAACAGACAGACAGACAGACAGTTAAAAATTGTAAAAAATGTTGTTTTGGTATATGTACCGTGTATATGTGTAAAAAGCGGTTATTTTCATATTACAATCAGACACTCCAATTTTATTTATTTGTATAGAGTATAGAAGAAAACGGATGAAATTGTTTCTCTGTCCTAGATGTCGAAACACCGATCCAAACCCTTGACCAATGACTTACAAATATAATCAATTTTTAATAACTTTAATATCATTACATTACTCAACACAACTGGTAACTTAATTAACCACGAACACTAATATAATATTTTAAACTATAAAAATTTATTTAACACTTCAAACTTAAAAACACAATACACGTAACCATTCTCGTTTAACCCTCCACACGCCAATAGCCCACAACAGGACTATAACTTCACAGCAAGACGCAATTCCATCCACACTTTCATTAATTATTCCAAGTTAGATAAGACACTGCATTGTTAATGACCCGCGCTCCGGAGTCATTGCTCATCGGGACTCGACGCGTGCTTAGCCCCTAAGGAGCATAAACAGTGCATAGAATTAAGTAAGGTTCTTTATATTAATTCATTGAATTGGTGTTTGACAATACAATTTACGGTATTAAATCATTATATTGAAATTTGGCGCTAAAGTTTGCTGGGGAATGTATAATGTAGACTATTTAGTGACAATTTTACTGTCATTATTTTTATTTATTATTAGTATGGTGTTTGATGATCATTTGACCATAATTCATTTTGTCAAAGGGTTTCTTTACAATAGCACTATGAAAGTAAACAAGCAGTGGTATTTAGTCGTTGTAGGGACAGCAGCACCAGCTATATAATTATAAGAATATTGATCGTTCAGGTCACATTGCTTAACTTTCAACTATTGATTATTGACCAATAATCTGCTCAGAACTAGAGTGGAGTACATAACTGAATTCCAAAATGATGCAGAGAGACCCCTAACCCTAACGTGCAGTGGGCAAGTGATGGGTTGAAGTTTCATTCCAAGTAGCAAAATCAAACCTCCTAAAGTTGTACCTACTCTTTAGGATTGAAATAAAACCCATTGTTTAAATAAAACCCATCTTTTTCAAGTGAATTGCTTCTAAAATTTGCTGTGGGAGAAATTTTATTATTTTAAAGATCAGTAAATATTTAATAATTATTTTAATATCGGACGAAGTAGATCCATATTGATTTCTATAAGTTCTGAGATAAAAAAACACATTATAAATATACCGCCAAAACGAAATTATAAAGAGGAAAAATTACTCAGTATAATGTATACAGGGTTGGGGTCGAAAGAATCGTATATTGTAATTACCGAGGAATGTGTCATAACAGCTTTGCTTTTCTCAGTTTACAAAGTCAGCCCGTAAATTACTACCGAAACTGTCATTTTGACCAAAAAGCATCGAAGACTAATAAAGACGAGGGCTTCTTAAAACCATTCCGAACTCGGAGTTGGGACGAAAAAAAAATTAAAAGTGAAATTCTCCAGAGCTTTGATTGACCACAAATCAATATTAATGATCTAAACCAGCGGGTGTTCTACTGCGGAGCACCATCCTCGTCTTTCGCGATGAAAAGACAGGGACAACAAATGTTTGGACACCTCGCCCTTAAAACGTTTTAAGTGCTAAACGAATAAAACCATTAATTACACGCAATTCAATGTACATATTGAATTTATTCAAATGGTGATAAATGGCCGCAGGAAGAAACAAGAGGTGCGAAGGAGATGTGTTGTTGCTAGCTCTTTTATTGAGACCTGTTTGATGTCTTGTTGGAATGCACGAATGGATGATTCAGTGCCGATATTCACGATACGCGGGTAGTTCAGAGCTGCATCTAAGCGTGAATTATGTTTATTGAACTAACCAAACTTGGTCAATATATTTGTTTAAATCGCGTGGGAGTGGATATCAATGGATCTGTAAGTGAAACGGAAAAACATTTATTTTCAGAGTAAAGGGTATACTTTGAAAATACTGCTGTCTCTAATTTAGACATCTAGCAAATATACATATGTGTATAATATTATATTATTTGAAAAAAGAAATGAGAACTTAACATAATTATTAATAACGAGTAACCGCCCTCGCTTTGCTTCGGTTTTCTTATTTTTTATACCTTGGGTTACATTATTGGAGTTTTATTAAGGATCCCTAATTTTTTTGAAAATATAATATAGCCTATGTTACTCGGGGATAGTGTAGCTTCCCAACAGTGAAAGAATTTTTCAAATCGGTTCAGTTTCGGAGCCTATTCAATGCAAACAAAAAATCAAATCTTTCCTCTTTATATATTAGTATAGATTACAATTACGTGACATGAAATATTTTAATTGCGAAAAATATAAATTCTCGTAATGTCAATAAAAATAAATTTTATAATAGTAATTAGTTAGGTATTATTCATACATACCTATGTGATGAATTTTATAATTATATAGGTTAGAAGAATATTTCAAGAAACATTAAGTAAGCAAAAGTTTATCATGAAATCCTTTTAATAAAAAGACATTCAATTAATTCTTAGATGTAAGATATCCATTAGAATTAAGTATTAATTAGCTACCACTCAGCAATGAATACTCTGAAATACATTTTTCTGAGTATACTTCAAAATAAACTCCATAACAAAGTATTTGACTTTGTTAATGGCCAATTAGGTATAGTAGTGGATATACAATAAACTCAAGTCTTTGATAAAGCAAAGGAAACAGAACAACTTTTCTATTCCTTAATAAAACATGAAAAGTCTGGTATCTGAGATAGGCAACAAGGAATCATTAGGGTCGTACTGAAAAAAGCAGCCGTTTCAAACAGCAGTGCTTGAATAAAAGTGAATTTAAATTCACAGTTCAATTATACCATTAAAATTTTACATTCTACTTGCACCTATTATACATAATAATTTTATTTTATTTTTACATTATTAATATTCCCCTTGCCATTTTTCCTTCTCCATAGCAAACCAGCTTTCTGAAATGGTGGATTAAAAAATTTACGAGCATAAATAAATAAATAAGTGTGTCAGTGATACATACGAGTATAAGAATATTTTGATTTCATTTAATCAGCAACTATCGCCATCTGTTGACAAGTTACAAGAACTAATGATGTCTTAAATTAGTTTTGCAAATACTGATTAGTATTAAGATTATTAAATTGAAGTCCCAAATAATCATTGTACAGTACATAATTTCGTGTTAAAATACTGAAATTGAATTGAAAATTCGGGATGAAATAAATACCTAAGTACAGAAAAATAGTTTCAAACCAAAAATACAATAAGAAAAAACCAAGACTGTTATATCTTATAGAATATCTATAAATTAAATAAAGAACCAAATGGAGTTCACATCCCCAGCTTATTAACCTCCTCGTTAGAGAGGTCACAAATCAAACAAACTCGGGATGTGACAAACACAAAACCATAAAATTAAATTAATGTGTTTTCGCCACTTCCTCTAACCGGCTACTTGCGGTCGTTAAGAAGCTTGAGAATACGAGGTATAGCCATATCTCGACTACGGCGCCTTTTGTTTCGGCGGGATAAGAAATATGAAGAGCCCTTGAGAACTGTTCGTAGGTAGGTACTTTCATCTTCCGGATCTCCACTGTATGGGCTTCTGAATATATTTAAGAAAAATCATTAATTATACTAAAAATTGGTTATGATACATTTATTAATTTCATTATCAGTTATTATCATTATCATTTTAACTATAGGCACTTATTAAAAATCTATCTAAATTCTATCATTCTTAGCCTTTTGATTTTATTAGAGGAGTATGGGCCTAAACCCGTAGGATATTCGTTTGGGCACTTTCTAAATTTAATGATAATTTTATTTTCACGTTCACGATGGTTTTATTTCAATTGAATAATATGCAACATTTAATCAAATCAACAAATTTATTTACATTAATATAAAAATATGTAGCTTTAATGTTTTTTGTTTCAGATAATTTATCCCGAAGCTACAAAAATGTGCCACTTAAATAGCTTCGTGCGCCATCTAGCGGTGAATAGCGGTATTAGTCAAAATTTGGCTTACAATTATTATTTACAACAGGTGTTTTATTATTGTAATTTCGACCGATTAGATACCTTTACAATGGTCCTAACTCATATTTGAAGAACTCGTAAAGTATTTTCCAGTACACTTCGTGAAGGCTTTTTTTGGCAACACGTAAGAGGCATTAACGACTACTATTATAACTTTACCATTACCGATTTGCCGTCTAACTCCAAACCGAATGTGACATTGTGAGCTTTACAACATTACTTATAATTTACTTAAAGACATATATACCATATACGGAGAAATTAATAATTTCGATCTATTTCGCTAAATAATTGCTTTTAGGACATACATTTATTTTTCAATGAATACGGTATGAATTTAATGGTTCCAGATTTAATGGCGTCAGATGAGCCGACAGATCTTGTGATGATAGAAAGTAGGTGGTAGGTTACTAGGGGAGTTACCGATGCATTGCCAACCGATAACAAAACGGGGAAGCCTGTGGTCTGGCTCTGCAATATTAACACTAGAATTCTTTGTTTACGAAGAAAGCGTAGGTGACTGGCCAAAGGTTAGGAACCTAAAAACAAATTAGTGCCGTAGGATAAAGACTAGTATCACAATAGGCATGATTGTTATCATGATTTTGAAAAATATATTTTGGGAAATATATTATAATTACAACGTATATATATAATGTTTCCGCAAAAAAAACAAGGGTTAGGTAGTATAAAATAAATAGGTAGATACATTTCAATTTATAAGTTTAAAATTCGCACCAAAACGCTTCAAAGTGTCATGGCGTCGCTTATGACATCACTTTTCAGGAAAATAATAGACAAGACGTCATTATCAGTATGGTGATATTCATTTGTTTTAAGAAGTGTGACGTATTTCGCGCTGATTGAGACTGATTAGCGTTCAAGCTAACATGGCGGCTTGCCGTATTTTGTAGTTTTATTTTATCAAAAATAGTCTTAATCTCGCTCATAATAATACGATATATGCGTGTTTTGTAATCCGATAATAGGGTTTCACTAAATAAATACATAATTTTAGTGATTTTTACTTATTGTCATCATGCCTATTCACACCTAGCGACAAACTATGCAGGTTTAGGATGCATTTAGCTTAGGATCAACGATCGAGACGAAATCCCTAAAAATATGGAGTATTATTATTAGTTTTCCGCCAAAAAGTTTTTAAATTTCTCTTAAGGTATCTATGGAAAACGCTTCTGTTTCCATTATTACCTATGTAATAAAATCATAGTTAACATTAATACACATTTCGAAACCATTTCTATCTTCGAATCATACACGTGATTGAACTTTAAACCATTGAACTCCATTCAATTTGATCTATAATCTAATTGTCTGCCGATCCCTGAGCATCAGCTTGCTTATCAAGGTAGAAGCGATAAGCCGAAGCTTATTTAATTAATCAGCCAACCTCTCCCACACATTAAACCTTTACGACTTACGGAATACACGTGGCTATTGGAAAATATCGCAGTTTCTACTGGCGTTTTTATAGCTTCTTACAAGTCGACTCTGAGACCTGCGACGCATATAATACGCTTTTATGGTGTCTTCACAGGAATGTAGTTAACGCGTAATTTATTATTAGTACAAATCTGTGTGAAACTGAAATAATTGAGGATTTTATTTTTTAATTAAGACTACCTATGTAAGTAACAATATTCCACAGACCTCGTCAGTTATAAGGACGCCAAGTATAGTAAAAAAAACATAAACATGTACTTATGTACGCGCGTGAGAAGTTATACTTCTTTGGCATCAATGATTAAATATTTAACAATAATTATTTAATAATGTTTAGTATTAATTATATTAAATATTAATATTTTATTTTTATATCAATAAATAATACACGACTAATATAGGTTCTATTTCTGTTTTGTTGGTAGCTTTTTGCGGGCAACTTCATCCTGTTACTTTTGTGTTACAAATCTTAAAATTTCACTCACATAATTTTTTCATAACGCGCCTAAAGAAGTATAACTTCAAAAATGTCTACCACGTGCTTACGATGGGACAGCTCGTTTGTCTAATAAATAAAATATTCAATAAACACGTTAAAATAAACTGTAATGATATGAGTCATCATCTGCACACAACAAAATAGGTATTAGCTACGAGAATCAATCAATCAAAGCTTCAAAAGTTTATACGATATCTTTTAAAAGTATCAACAAATAATAATAATATTGGAAAAAAAAACAGTGAAGTCCAAAGCCACCTAGAAGTTGACTCAAATAAAAAGACTATTAAGATGAGACTACTAAGATTATTTGCACTGTTTTTAAAATAAATACTTTGCAACCACAAAATCAATAATAAAAAAATAAATGAATTTATTATTATTATTAATTTAACACCTTTACATTTGACCTATTTACCGTTAGGCATGGGAAAAGGGGGAGCACTGCGACCAAAGCACCTAAAATGACAAAGATGCCAATCGTTCTAACAGCAATTTTATTGAAATAATAACTGAAGATGCTTACTTTGAGCACGTCACTAGAAGCTTTGTGTGATGTTATAGTATGCATAAAGAACTGCCATGCCCAGTTTTAGATGTTTTCATTTTATATAACAAGCTTTATCTCTTCTATTTTGTATCTGATTTGCCAATATTCGTACATTTACTCGTAAGCCCACATAAAATAAATTATACAGATATAGACCTAGACCTCTAAATTACTAACTATATCCGGTATTTCTTACATATCTGATAGTAAAATGATATAGGATGAATTAATTATTAATTATTACTATTAATTGTTTCTCCTTATTTTGGTTGAATTATTTTCCTCTAACACAAAAGACAACAATTTGAAAATATATTGTAAACCAACATGTAGGTAGTTATACTAAAATGTAACATAGTTCTCACACAGAGAGACCCACACAAATGTACACAGTCATACTTACAATAAGCGCATGCGCAAATTCGTTTACAGGGAATAACACCTATAGTCCGTGCGCTGTAGCATGGTGCGGATGACAGTTGCCTATGATGTTGAGATCTGTCAGTACCTATAGTAAATACGTCTATGGCGTTACGTTATACGCATAAAACTTTGCTTAATTTTTCTTTCCAATAGGTTTTATTTGTAGATTAGAACATTCTGGTTGGGTTTAATTTAATTAACTCAATAATTAATGATTTAATATATTACGAATGTGGTACAGCTGAAATACTAAGTCATAATTTGTAAATCGCGGTAACTTTCAAGAGTGAAACGAAACGTTATTGAAACTGTCACTCGCACCATTCTACAGCGCACGCACTATAGTAGTACCTACCTAATATTAATCTAAACAAGACATACGCCCCAACTCAGAGTCACTACCGGTTAGTTATAACGCTCCTTAATACAGAATTTGTATGGTTCTTCTTTACTAAGGAGCGATTAAAGTAACCGTTAGTGACTGTGAGTTGGGGCGATAGAGGATCTGTGTGGTAAGACTTAACTGTAATTTTATCTACTACCCAAATCATAGGTGGAACTTGAAATGCTACTGGTTTAAAAAAACCGGCCAAGTGCGTGTCAGGCCACGCGCAATGTAGCGTTCCGTAGTAGTAAGTTTATCGACTATTGCTCATTAACTATGTATATAATAATAATAACATAGCTGTCTGCTTTACTATATTATGCTACTACATAATAATATATGATGAATTTGAAAGTGGAAGTTTTACGACAACAGTAATGAATTTTTTCACATGTCCAAAAATATTAGGTGTCCAGCTCGTTTATTCATGTTTTTAACTATTTTTAACGATTTAAGGAACAGAAGAGCTTACCATCAGGTGGTAAGCGATTACTGTCACCCATGGACATCAGTAATTAAAATCATCACCGATGCGTTGTCAGTCAAAAGGAATACCGAGAAACCACATTTTTTCTGACTTTTCTCTCACACTGTGTCTGAAACACCAAAAAAACTGAACGTAACGTATTGTATATATTTTATAATTACTTATCTACATTAAGTAACTAATTAGTAATCATAACTTGTCGTTAAAATCTCAGAAACTCTCAAACAACTGTTTAAAGCAATATACTTTTGAGAAGACATCAAAAACATGAGATCCTTTAGCGATAACAGCCTCATTCGTTTGTTAGAGTCGGAAAAGATTTCCTGCGCCGTCGTGCTATGAAGACATATTGCTTTTCGCGTTTTTGAACTCGCGATCTCGACGCGTATTTACGTATTCACACTCGCATTACTCCTAGTAGTATGTTTGAGATGAGATGTGAGCATGTGTGAGATTTGTATGTGTAAGCGTTAACTTAACGATACCAGTTCAACTTGGTCCGTCTCCCCTCCCGAAGCGGTATGCAAAGTAGGACCAAATGTGGCTGACACATGCAGCCAAACAGTTCCGAGTTCGTTGGACATATACGACGTAGGCTTACGGTGATATGTGTGCGTGTGTTGGTATGCCAGTCGCCTCTAGGCGCGCAATAGACGGGGGTGGGCAGCCCAAGAGGATGGGGTATAAAGGAAAACCATTTACATTTGAGCGATTCGTCCAATTTAAAATTCCTACAAGATAGCTTAGACACGGGTGCCATTCTTTTGAAGAGGCGAGCATCATGCGAGGGACATTCGCGTGGTATTATTTTTTCCGACTTTGTTTGGAATAGAGTATTACTTTTAACGAGATTTTTTGCAAGTTCGACTTACGTCCTTGTTTGATTTAGATGGGCAAGTTTCAATAGAGATTTATATTTTGATGGCTGAATACGACGGCAATTCGGGAAAGATTGGTTTCGGGTTGAGAATGTCAGCGTTCAGCGGAGCCTCTGTTATGAATATGAATCTGGGGTGCGTGAATCAGTCGGGGAGCGTTCCATCAAAACGTCATAGGTCGCTCTCAGGACAAATTTGCCCGCTTGCCCACGTCCCGCGTTTTACGAGCCACGCCGACGAAGATTCAGCACCCAAGGGAGACATTCCGCCTCCAAAAACTTTACCCGTTACAAATTTGTTTTTTTTTTCTGCCTTATCTGCTCCCCGCGCTTTTGGCAAACCTAATTCCGTATTCAAAAATATTTTTGCAAGTATTGTGCTCGTACGGGAACGAACGTTTTATTGCCGTCCATATAACGTTTTAAAAGTTGGCCAGTTTTACCGCGCGTCTGCCCGCTCGTATTCGCATTGTACTCAGCGTTCCAAACGTTTTTATTTTGACGGAAAATTATCGTTGTTTGATAACTGTTTTATGCTTAATGCTTTTACGGTCACTTTATTACGTTTATTATGTTTGTTGTGACACTCTTAAAGTTTTTTTACTTGAGTTTTATGGGTATGATAAAAAGGAATAGTGTAATAAGTATTCGTATGTTTGATGATGACTTTGTCGTAGTCGACTACTGCTCTAATACAGAGAGTTACAGTAAATACAATTTTCAGAGGTGTTTCTCCACGGAAAATATTGTTACATATTTTAAATAGCTAACAATAGGAGCAGACGTACCTACCTACCTACCACCTAATGGTAAGTGGACAACATCGCCCATGCACATCAGTAAAATCTTATGTCATACCAGTGTGTCGCCGAATAATTAGGAAATGAGAAGAAGGAAAGAATAATTTATTAGAATAAGTTTGATATAGGTATTAATCGAAGCAAATAGAAATTTAGGAAAATAAGAAACAAGTTTAAACTAAGCAGATGAATGATATATTGAATATAAAATAAACAAACCCCAAAACCACGGATAAAGATGGACCTTAATATAAGTATGAGCAGACCTTAGAACGAGTATACAGCGCCATAAATACGAATATATAAGCAAAAGTGGCCCATACAATCTACAGTAAGTTCTAATCAGGCAAAACAAGAACGAGACAATACATTCACGTTGTTAGTGGCTTATTTTGCATTCATGGAATTTTCTTAAGCGTTCTTCAGTAGGACAGGATGGCGGATAACGCGGCTTGCGATACACCATTGCGTCGTATCGCTGCGGCTTGCGACAGTTGCGACGAATATTTTTTGACTACTTCACTTAAAAATGTTATACAGATTTTGAATAATTTGGTTGGAGTGACCTTAAGAGGCCAATAAGTATGTTAAGTTGATTAACTCCAATAAAAAACATTTATGTTGATAACCTTTATAGATGAACTAGTGCTCATCCCGTGGTTTTGCTGGCTTTTCCCGGCTTTTCCCGGGTAATAAGTATCCTGTGTTTTATTCCAGATCCTGGTCTACTTGCGTGCATAATTTTTTGGCAATCGGTTCAGTAGTTTTAGCGTGAAAGAGTAGCAAATATCCACACAAAGATAAACGCGTAACGCAGGCCGCAGCGGTAAGCCGGAAAGCTGAACGCGTCATGGGGACGCCGTGCCATCCAATTTGCCATTCATATTTCGAAGCCAATCGGCGAGGTAATTCCAAAGGTCGACACTTTGATGTGCAGATAGCATAGGGCGACGTATAGTGATATTTCTAGACAGGTAGAAACAACTGTGTTCTCAAACACGTCACGAATTTGTTTCCTAAGCGATGTTCCCAATAAGTTTTTATGCTTAGCTGCAATAATATAATGCCATCATTGACTTATATAATTATTGTTACTGCGTAAAGATAGAGCAATTCGCCGTATTGGGGCGGCTTAGAATACTAACCCCAATCCCACGCCGGATGGGTGTCGTAAAAGGCGACTAAATCCGGCCCGCTGGTGGTAGGACCCCTCGAGGGATTATATTAGTAATATTGATTTTAATTATTAATTAATACCATTATTACTATTATTATTTCTCCATGGTGTTCGCCTGGATAGCTACCGCCCTTGAGCATGAGTCAGCCGCCAAACGACTCGTCGTGTTCCGGCTGGGGGCTTGAGAGCCAGTTCTTTCTTTCTTTCTTTTTCTTCTCTCTTTCTTGGCCGGCAACGCATGGGTGATGCCTTTGGTGTTGCTGATGTCCATGGGCGACGATAGCCACTTACCATCAGGTGGATCGTCAGCTCGTTTGCCGGCTATTTCCATAAAAAAAAGAGCCAAGCCCAAGTTATTCCACTACTTGTTTCTAATAATTAACTATGTATGACATCTTGAGAGTTCACCATTATGTACATAAATTTGAGTTAGATCTTGTCACTCTCATTGCAATGATTTCTTCGCTTTTACTTCGGGGAGCATTTTATTATCGGTTCCGGTTGTTATCGTTTTCGTAAATTACGCAGTCACGTCAGATCGGAAAACTTGACATTTATAAAATGAAACCTCCTTAAGATCTTATTAAACCAAAGCGAGCCGATTATAATCTTGAATTACCAATCTATTAAATATCACTTACCACCAGATGCCCTGCTCAATCTTCTTCTGACTGGCTTCAACCCATTAATGGCCCTACTGAGCACGGGTCTCTCCTCTTATGGAGGCCTAGAGCGAATAGAGGCCTAGAGCTTCTCATTGACCCCCTTATTGATCTCCTGGAGCTGAATATTTACATGAAATACGTAAAGGCGCATTTAGTTTTGTAGAAAAGCGTTCTGGTAACTAGGACTTCATAAGTTGCAACCGACATCGCACAAGTATACACATTCAATTCGATTTCTGTGACAACGCTACATTTTTAAGCACCCGCTGCGGCATGTCATTTCCTTTTGGATCGGTGATCGTACAGGACTTCATGAAATCAATATCAATGTTCACAACATGCACTTTGAATTAAATAACAGAAAACTGTACCAGGCATCATATCGTCCCAAATATAATAAAGGACTTAATTTTTGAGTTACGTCCGAGACCCAAAAAAAAGACCAAAATATTCTCAACACTTTTAGCAACCTTACGACAATTAAACCAAATTACGTTAAATACTTATATATCGTCATTGATTCTGATTGACAGATAGCTATGTAGTGATGATAGTAGCTAGACAGGTAGAGCAAATCTTACTACCTTCTTAAGTTAGCGACCTTAGGAACTAAGAATCCTGTTCATTCAAGCCATCAAGACTAATATTTTTTTGTATGAATTTCGTTGTTCATCAATAATAACTGAAAGTCTACTGTCACACAAATGCGTTCTTGCTCTTTATATTAAAGTATTTCTGATCAAAAATACGTACGTATCTATATAAGAGTAAGAGCTTTAGGGTACCTAGGGCAAAAGACATGCACTACAGTGATCGTCAATATGAAAGCTTGAAAGCCTATTATGCAAAATTGTTCGCAATTTCCTTCATATCCGTTAAACGATTCGCAAATGTCGATTTCACATACGTCATAATTCTTTAGCACACAATGAAATTGCAACTCCGTGTTTAACTTTTGCATTTATTTGCGGCACGAATTGTAAAGAAGGCAATTTCGTAGACAAATGTGTTGTAAGCCCCTACGTATGTTTGCTGAACATATTCAAACTATTCAACTAAACATGTGTGTACCGAATGATTATATTATTAAGTATTGAAAGATAAGGAATAAACATTATGGCATAATGTTATTTTATTTATTTCAAGAGAGAGAGAAGTATAAAACTTTTGAGTTGAAAGGAGAGTCAGTTAAAAATTAATGCCATCAAAAACAAAACTTGTAAAAAAACCAAGTCTCGCAACTCAGTTCTTCTACCGTAAAAAGTTGTGAGATCCATGTAATACCAAGTCAGTTAATTTATTCAGTTCCTACTTAAGTAGGTAATCTTTTATGTTTTAAATAATCTTTTATGTAATCTTTTATGTTTTAAATAAATAGATCGACTTGACAATCGCATGAAAACACAATGTACCTCACAAGTAATACCTACATATTGTATTAAATTTGATTGTTTAGTGCGATTGCCAAGTCAATCTATTTATTTAAAACATAAAAGATTTTTAATATTGTTAATATGGTCACTATAAGATGTTGTTACTTGTTAGGTTAGCTAATTACGTAACAACTTAAGACAGAAGGACCCTTAAGTAGGAACTGAATAAATTAACTGACTTGGTATTACATGGATCTCACAACTTTTTACGGTAGAAGAACTGAGTTGCGAGACTTGGTTTTTTTACAAGTTTTGTTTTTGATGGCATCTCATTTCTTTTTGTAGATAGTTCTACTTTTTTTCCTTTAAAAGTTACCTTTGAACATAATTATATCTAGGTACCTATCTGCACCTATTATTCCATTATATTATATACAGGTACACTGATTCATTCACTGCAAATGTAACTTTGTAATCCTATATATTTATATGGGATTACAAAGTTATTTATGCAGTTGATGTATCTATAAAACTGGACCGAAATTGCAAAATATTTTAGTTTTCCCTTGATCTATACACTAAACACTAATTGTGTTCCAAATTTGAAGCTTCTATGTCTGCTAGAAGTGCCTTAGAGTTTTGATGATCGGTCAGTCAGTCAGTGAGTGACGAAATTAAGAAACTTTGACTAGTTATAATTCTTAAACTACTGGTTCAAATTCAATGAAATTTGAAATATACCGTGTTTATACAATGCCTGCTTGGTTACAAAAAATTCAGGCTTCTAGCTTTATCCACAACGAAGTTATAGGGGGTCGAAAATGGCCTGAATTGCTTCGAGAAAAGGATGGTACGGCCGTGCCGCTTTTTTGCTCGACTTGGCGGGGGCACGTTATATCTAGGTACCTATCTACACCTATTATTCCATTATATTATATACAGGTACACTGATTCATTCACTGCAAATGTTATTTTGTTATACAGGTACAGTAATTCATTAACTGCAAATGTAACTTTGTAATCCTATATATTTATATGGGATTACAAAGTTATTTATGCAGTTGATGTATCTAGAAAACTGGACCGAAATTGCAAAATATTTTAGTTTTTCCTTGATCTATACACTAAACACTAATTGTGTTTCAAATTTGAAGCTTCTATGTCTGCTAGAAGTGCCTTAGAGTTTTGATGATCGGTCAGTCAGTCAGTGAGTGACGAAATTACGAAACTTTGACTAGTTATAATTCTTAAACTACTGGTTCAAATTCAATGAAATTTGAAATATACCGTGTTTATACAATGCCTGCTTGGTTACAAAAAATTCAGGCTTCTAGCTTTATCCACAACGAAGTTATAGGGGGTCGAAAATGGCCTGAATTGCTTCGAGAAAAGGATGGTACGGCCGTGCCGCTTTTTTGCTCGACTTGGCGGGGGCACTGCCGTGCCCCCAGATAGCATCGTATCATAAAAAATTTCGGGTGAAAGTCTAAACGAAAATGAATCAATTATCTGAATTATTTGTTTTGCCTAAAATAAACATGTCTTTTCTATAAAATTAACCATAAAATTAAGCGCCATGCTGCTTGAAAACTAATATACAAACAAAAAATGGCCTCTTTTTGATCCATTTTTGTTATTATTAATCTATTTGTCTTTTTTTATGCTATAAGAAGGCAAGTGAGCAGACGGGTCACCTAATGGTAAGTGATCACCGTCGCCCATGGACATTAGCAACATTAGGGGCGTCACTAATGCGCTGCCGGCCTCGAAGAAAAGAAAAGATCCTCTTCTTGAAGGACCCCATGTCATAGCTTAGCGGTAACACCGATGCAGGAAGTTCGTTCCACAGTTTACATGTCTTTGTGCTTCTGTATTTTTTCTTCTTAATTTTTCTTTGTTTGATTTCGTTGAATATTTGAATATTTATATTGATTGGACGTCTTTAAGCAGAAAAATCTCTAAATAATTTTGACCTAGTTGATATAAAATATTAAGTAGGATTTTACTTTTGTAATGTAATTGTTGTAACCTGCACTTGCTGTAAAGCATAGTCATGTGAGCTGTAACTGCGACATATAGCGAATACATTAAATCCTACAAACCTCTTTTCAAAGCTATGATATTTCATTTGCTTTTATTAATTTCGGTCGCTCAGAGAAAATAAAACATCAGGAGAAATCCTTTCTACGTTAAGGGATTTTATTTATATTTTT
Organism: Thymelicus acteon; assembly: GCA_951805285.1. NCBI lineage: Eukaryota > Metazoa > Arthropoda > Insecta > Lepidoptera > Hesperiidae > Thymelicus > Thymelicus acteon. Next base: position 11,051,056 of record OX638225.1, on the reverse strand, counting down.
CATGAAATATTAGTGTTTACTAAACCAAATATAGCCAATTTAAGGTCTTAAAACTTGTCAATATCAGAAAAGACTGTTGAGTCTTCTCCGTGGGATTGCCCACCAGCATTTGAGGGTTATGATGATGAATAAGATTCTAAAAAGAACGCTGAAGCAGATCGTCCCAACTTGAATAAATGATATGATCATCAAACCATAAATCGTCACATCGGCTCCCAACATGCGTACCTAATAGAAAATAACATTAAGAATCACGAAAATGAACCTCCACTAAATACGAAAAAAGTTGTAAAAACTAACGACTACGTATCACGCATTCGAAACTTATCCAAATTAAAAGTTGACTGCAAGAAACAATAAAAATACCGAATAGACCCTTCGTTTTAATACAACTTTGATAATAATGAAAACTACGCGAATTTTTCTTACTTAACTGTAGAGGGTTTTGAGTTTCAGTATGTCATGTTCCGTATTTAAGAACGTCAGAAGTTGACTCAGAACCCTTTTTCAAACCAGCAAAGTGTAGCTCGTTTTTTTTGGATTTGAAAACTAAAATAAAAAAATGAAAGCGATTGCAAAATTATAGATAGGTATAATGCAATGTCACTGCTGGCAACTTACATAAGTTAATATCTATTTTGCGAATTTATAAACACACACAGGTGCATTATAGGAATTATAAAAGGCAACTAGAGTGCGATTCACATAGTTTTCACTGCGCTAATATTATGTTGGTAGCATTGTAGTTAGTGTTTTTGTAATTTCAAAAGAACATCATTGTAATATTAAAATTAAAACGTAATATCCTTTGTATTATATTTTACTAATATGAATCGTCTTATGCCCCAACTCAGAGTCACTAACGGCTACTTAAATCGCTCCTTAGTAAAGAATCACAATACAAATTCTGTACTAAGGAGCGATTTAAGTAACCGTTATTGACTTTGAGTTGGGGCGTAAGTGATTCAGCTACTAACTTCAGACAAGTATTTTCGCACGTAGAATGTTAGGAGCCTAATTATTGTAGTAAAAGTTAAGTACATCGCTACCAACTACATCATTCAGAAACCTGATTAGAAGCGGATTTAGCAAGCTGATCACTATACATACTTGAACAGCTAGCGCCATTTATCTAAATCAATACGTAATTATTAAGACCGCACTTGTCTGGCATCGGATTCAGTAGGTACATACATTTATTATGTGTGATTACAAAAGACTAACGCCCCAATTTAGAGTCACTAACGGTTACTTAAATCACTCCTTAGTACAGAATTTGTATGATGATTCTTTATTAAGGAGCGAGTAGAGTAACCGTTAGTGACTCTGAGTTGGGGCGCTAATTTAGAATAATGTAATGAGCCCTTAAGTGAGTAAGCAAAAGGGATATTACATTTTACTGAATACAGTGACAAATTCGTCATACATTGAAGTATAGACCAGAAAATAACGTACAATGAATTCGTCTGATTTAACGACAAAATTTAGTCTAATAATGGCATTGTAATAAACCCATAAGCAATATAACGTGGTAAAGCTATCCATATAACTTAACAAAGAGCCGTTTAAGTACTGTAAAGAAAAAATTGCCTTGAGTAGGTAGCAATTACAAAATGGTTGTAATGAGGCTGTTTAGGTATTCACAAACGACTTCGGAAATAATTCTTGATATGACATTGATTAGGCTATAGAACACTTCAGAATAGAAATGCTCAATGCAATATTTTATTATTAACTACTTATTTTTGTTGTTAAATTCAGATAATATACTTACTATTTATTTAAAATGTCCTTTTGAATTGTATCGTATCTTTTTCTCAAAAACTACTTTCTTCATAATTCCTACTTAATTATAAATTCATTACAAAATTATTTTTGATTTCATCGTTATTGCAATCACATGCGCAAAAACAGCACATTAAAATTATTTTCTGAAGTTTTTTCTATATTTTTTTCTATTTGCTTTCTCCTCAATTATTATCTTAAAATAAGTACTGTTATGAGGACTGCCACTTTTATCACTATTAAGCAATTATTATTCTACATCTTCGTAAAACTAGTAGATACATAGTTTACATTTGTCCAAAGTGATTTGTTTCAGTATATTTCGAGAATGTCTCAAGACTCTTTACTTTAATTATTTTTATCTTCTCTGTATACTCTCTTCTTCGCATTTCTTTTCTGAAGCCCCTAAACAATGTGTTACCCTATGTGTCCTTTCTAACTCCATAACCAATCTGTGGATTTGTCAGTCATGGACTCTAGCTACACGTATACGTAATGACAATTTAAAGACTTAAAGGTCGTTTTTATTAGCATTTTGTATGATTCTTGTGGAACTATTAGCCCTTATGACAATAACATAATGATATGCTCGCACGCGAGCCATTTTTCTTATGGGTGTAGCGTTAGAGTTACGTAAACTTTTAAGTAATGTTTTATAAGGTTTGACTTTCGTTTCTTGTTTTATTGATGAGTTTAAAATGTTATGTCTTTATGCCAAAAGCTGACGCTAAAATAATGTGAATCATTCGATTGTTTTATGGCCGGCACCGCATTTGAAACTGTGATCACTAACTTTGCCTCGCTTAAAATATCTGCCACTTATGATGTCTCTTTTGATCCCTGTACCTATGTAGCATTATTGTACATCATTGACATCTGGTAAATATTACCAAAACTAACATAACAAATCAAAATATGTAAGTGTACAATTTCTTATAATTGAATATTGTTATACCTAGGGACGAGATATCACAATCATAATTTTAAACATAGTCACTCCATAGTATCAAGAAATATTAAACTTTATCTCAACCTTATCCATTGAATAGTAACTTAATCAGCAACGAAAGTACAGTCGGGGCGGTCAACTGTAATCTATCGTCAGTGCTTATTAAGATTCTGTATGTAAATATTTTTTAAGCTATCAGTAATTACCATATTTATTACTTTCCAATCGGGAGATGTAGCATGTTTGTAGTGTTTTATAACATTTATCTTATCCAAAACCGCGGTACCCGTGTTACGCATATTAAATTACGTTTGTGCTAATGGGAAAAACTCGTCACAAATAGAATGAATTACGGTAATAAATTTAAAGGGATTTAATTGAATACAATCAGAAATAATTAAATTAAATAACGTTGAAATTATGCATATTAAGTAACCTAGTACCCGGATGGCCGAGCTTTGGACGGTATTTTTTTAGCAAACAACGCCATCTACTGAAGTAGCTTTAGTGTTGCTACTCGCCAATAGATATCAGGAAGAGTCTATTGTAACAGTTTTTCATTGCTTGAAAACACGGATATAACGACATTTTTTAAGAATATATCCTAGCTACATCGATTTATCGTCCCCGAATCCCCCTGCATACTAAATTTCATGAAAATCTTTGGAGCCGTTTACGAGACTCAGTATATATACATATATATATACATACCAGAATTGCTCGTTTAAAGGTATTAGATTAACTAAATAATCTACAGTAAAGTGTATGTATTAATTAATTAATGTATTAATTATCTTTAACTCGTTTTTTGTATTTTTTTAACTTTTGGTATATTTATGGGTTTATTGTTAGATCATTAAGGAACCAATCGTGGCTCAAGAACACCATTACAAATGTTACTTGTTACGATTTGACATTTTTCAGCATCTGATATCGAATCTTGAGATCACAGAACTCAAGATCGGTTAATTAATATATGCCTTAAGTACCACGGCTGCAAGAGAATCTTCTATTGGCTATATATCCCAAAAATTTTCACTATTTTTATGAGAAGGAATCATTGCTATTAAAGCATTAACGATCATTTAATATAAATAATTTTGTAAGCGATAAATTCCTAGGTCACAATTTTTAAATAATGTCCATTTGGTAAGTCCATGTACATTTTTTATTTTTAAGCTGGTTACACAAAAAATTCGATTAACTAACAATGTAAAACACTGAAAGTTATTACTAAGTAACCAAAGGGTGGGTGAAGGAAGCTTACTAATTTATTAACCATCGCTACCGACCATACAGAAATTAACCTTACCATAATAACATTACCTTGGTCGACCCGATCGTGCATATTAGTGTACTGTGACTTGTGGTTCTTGATACTGGTTACGAAAATATAAATACATAAATTCCCCAAGAATTATAAAAAATATGATTTAAAAAACGTCCTAAAAATACTATACTGGACGGCGATTAGATTTAGATCAGATTCCTTTAAAGAAGAAACTCATATCATAAAGGTATAACAAGGGAATGATATCTTAAATTTTAAGAATCAGAATTAAAATCACATAATAAATAAATATAACATAATGATATTATTACCTTATTATAAAAAACTTAAAGAAATTTTGAATTCTCACACTAAAGAAAAAAGTATTATGGGTGAATTTCCCAAGTGCATTTTTGAGACGGCGAGGTTGAAAATTAATGTGTGGAGGTAAACTACAATTATGCATAATTTTATATAGGTAGTTTAAATAGTGATCTACACGATAGTAAAGTATTCAGAGGTATTTAATACATAGATTCTTAATAAAAAAATATCTAAGACCTAAAATCTAATTCCGGTGTACTGTCCGAACTCCATTTATTTACATATTTTATTAATTTAATTTTTTTTGGTAAATAAATTTAATTGAAAAGGAATGTTTTTTAGAAATACATTAGATAACACAACTAATATATATTTACGGAGCAATTTAAGATAGTACAACAGCTCTTAAAACATCTCTTAAAAATGTCCTACAAAAAAAAGCAATACCGGTGGCGCATTTTGTATACTTCATAACTTGTTACAACACGATTTGGAAGACACCTTAATGGTTCTCCCCGCACCGTTCAGTTGTGCTCTTGCAAACTGCGTGTTAGGATAACCGACTTGCTGCGTAATTTTCCTGTCAAACAGGTAAGTACTCACTGCGGTGGCGCAGGAATACAAAATCATCTAATTCCGATGTCATGTATATTAGTAAAAGTACAAAGCAGATTATCAAGAAATTTTTTGGAGGCTTCCATTAAAGGTTTTCAGCCATAATTGTGAAATAAAAGTTAACCTGTGAGTATCGTTTTTTTTTTTAAATTCAAGTTTTGACTCTAATTCTAAGTCCGGTGGCCTAATCTCGGTGGCTCCGGTGGCAAACCAAAGCGCATAAGGACGTGTATATACCAGTGCCGATAATTTTTGAAACGAAAAAAAATAATCGTAGGATGAAACCCATTGCAAAAGGAAGAGAATATGACGAAAATTAAAGGAAAAATAATTTACGGGCGATCTGAGTTCGGGAGGTGAGGGAGGGGGGGTTCAAGGGTAAAAAATAGTTTATCTCAATTTCCGGCAAAACTACAAGTCCTATAGAAAAAAGTTAAATAGCAATGTTGTAAGTAATAAAAAGATCTACAGCTTTTTTATTTACCCTTTTTATACATTACCTCAAAATTAATGTGAAAAATTCAAATAACCAAGTTTTTGGTTTTTATTTCTATCTTTTACAAAAAAAAATTTTTTTTCACGAAATTTGGTGAAAATGAAATGACAACTATTTTTGCAAAAAAAATTCGGATTCGAGTTTTTAATTTTTTTTGTCAATCATTGTGTACAATTTTGAGTTATTTATTATTATTTACCCTTTAATTAAACGAAAAACGTAAGATTCCATGTTATTTTGTTAGACAAAAAAAATTACAAATCCATAAAACATAAAGATTGCAAAAAACATGCGAAAATAGTTGTCGTTTCATTGCATTTTCGGAGAACATTTACCATAGTAGTTTATAATTAGTAGTAGTAGTAGTAGTAGTTAGTAGTTTATAGTTTTTTATATACCATTAGAAAGTAGAGATTACAACGAACAAAAATCTCACCGATTTTTTAAAAAAGTAGATATTTTGACGTGAGAATTTTCGATTGAAAATTAGGTACCAAAAACTTGGTTATTTGAATTTTTCACATAAATTTTGAGGTTATGTAAAAAAGTGTAAATACAAAAGTTGTAGATCTTTTTATTACCTACGACTTTGCCATTTAACTTTTTCCATAGGACTTGTAGTGTTGCTGGAAATCGAGATAAACCATTTTTTACCCTTAAACCCCCCCTTCCCCCTCCCAACCTCAGATCGCCCATAAATTATTTTTCCTTTAATTTTTGTTATATCTTCTTCCTTTTGCAATGGGTTTCATCCTACTATATTTTTTTTTCACTTTTTACCGTTTTTGAAGCTATCGGCACTGGTCTAATAGGCCACAGAAACACAAGCGTGTCTAATCACTGCTTAAAGGAGTCCGTTCATCTAGACTCCTACTCTTCAAAATGTATCTTTAAAGTATTAAAATATCGCTCACCTAATAATATAATGGCACATCTGCAAAAAATGCGAAATTGAGTTTATATGATATATGTGTTTAAAAGTGCATAATCTACATAGTGATAAATATTTATTAATGTCTATACTAGTAACCAAACCCATACAATCTGTAAAAAACGTAAGAATAACCCATAAATTAATTTTAAACATTTGTGAAATTCGCTTCTGTAAAATATGACAAATTTAGATGTGCCGTTGTATTACTAGGTGAGCGATATGATCTTGCCTTTATTATTTCTCATTGGCATAATCAATTTCGGTGTATCAGATTCTAATTCCAGTGGTCCTAATTTTGGTGGCATTTGATAGTGTAATTTCAAAATATCTCCGGAACTGATAATTTTTTTTCGATCTCTACTATGTGACTAATTATTACTACTATTTACAAATTATTTATGCCAAATAAAATGTATTAGAAACAGCAGGTTTAAATTTAATCAATTTCGGTGGCTTGGATTTTAATTCCGGTGGTCCTTTAATAATTTCGGTGGCATTTGATAATTTCAAATGGAAATATCTCATGAACTAATAAAACTTTTTCGATCTCTAGTATATGGTTAAGTAGTACTAATATTTACCTATTATTTAAGCCAAAAAAATTTATCAGAAACAGCAAATTTAAATTCGCCACTGTAATTAGGCAAAATTCGTGTTTGTTGAAATTGATCCTTATACTTTATATACTTTACAATTAACAAAAATTTATTATTTCAAAGACCTAGTATCAAGACACCTAAATCCAACTTTACAAGTTCGATACGGCAACTCATAATAGGCTTGAAATTTTCTTATAGCTTAAGTTTTGCATAGATTTTCTTATGTCGTTGGGGGTGGCTACCGTAATCTACTCGTGTGTCTACCAGCTATTAACCTCTAATCTAAATTGATGGGGCGTCCACAGCCCGGGAATTTTTCATAACATTAGCAGTTTCTTCGGCGTAAAATAAGGTAATAAGTAAATTCGACTTCATTACTTAGTGGCTTAATAAACTTAATTCATTTGATTACATTTTGTTATGGATCATCTTTATTATAATGGTATAGTCACGATTAATAGCCATGTAAAATTTGATGCTTAGTTATGTTGACATTTTTGCTAGTAAGTAAAGGGGTTCCACGGCGGCTTGTGTCGATCGTAAATTATCGGCAAAGTTAAGCAACAGCGGGCGCGGTCGGTAGTTGGATGGGTGATTGCTAGTGGCAAAAATTTCTTGAGCGTTTCCGTGTTTGGAAGGGCACGTAAAGCCGTCCCGGTTGTTATCTTGAGATAACAGTCGTTAAGCCATGTGGGAGGCATCGGGCGGCATGAAAAACTTTCGTCACCTCGGCTGGCCACTAACTTCTCCATCATAAGGTCATAAGGCGTGATCGAGTATGCTCTATACCTCAAGAGGAGAGATCCGTGCTCAATAGTGGGCCATTAATGGGTTGAAGCCAGCCAAAAGCCAAAGGGATTCCATTCCTTAGCCCAAGTCAATCTACCACCTGCACATTTAGTAAAGCACCCAGCTGGATGAACTATGGATGAGGATCCCTCTTACTGAAAGTCACTGAGCTCTTTACCATCCTGGTTATTTCCTTTTATTCACGTAGACGCTCGTCATACGCATGCTATCGTCAATTGACGCTTGCTTGTAGTTTGCTTGCACCTTGCATTGTTAAAGTCAAAATCTGTCAACGAAGCGGCATCGGAACGGATTTCACAGACGTATACTACGACGAAATTAATTAGTGTACCTCTATATCGAAGTATTCCATAAGTGTGTAGACGTATTTCAGAGAATTGCCCACGTACATATTCGGTTGCTGGTGGTGTCACGTGCGCGTATTGTAGATCAATTATCCACAATTCGAAGCACTCACAGATAGCATGACGACGACAGACAATTTGTAAGCGGCTACTAATTGCACAGAGTATTCTAATAAGTAGAGAATACCGGGTCAACATAGCGGTATGACATGTATGCTCTTGGTAAAAGTTGATGACCCTAAGGAGCTCATTTCCAATTGCATGCATTGTTGTTTTTTCCGGATCGTGATTTAAAATGATTTCTCTTTATTTTTAAGACCATATTCATACATTCACGAATAGTCAAATATTATGAACTTGTCATGAACATACGAATCCGTAGTAACTGTCATAATATTAACACTCTTATGGTGAACGCATGCGTTCAGCAGGTGCTCACTTCATATTAAATCACGATTTGACTAAAAGTGAAATATTCGAATTTAACTAATTGTTATTAGCCGAAGGGAATGAGCCGTAATGCCTGCAAGAGAGTTTGAAGTGACAATTCATGACGCAAAAGAATGCCAGACTTAAATCCCAAGCATGCGACTAAAAATTTTTTTGGATCTTATTAAATTGGTGAAAATTTCAACTCAAGAAATCCAAGTTTTCATTTCATTTCATTTCTTCTTAATTACCAATACTCGCAGTCATTCAAAATGATCGACTTCCTAACACAGACAATCCCACTTATTTGCCTAATATTAATTCAAAAAGTATATTAAAGGTGAGATAAATGAAAAATGTCATCAATTTAAAATTCTCGTGATGGAATACCGGTATCCTATAGGTAACCATCCGCCCAATTGGTCAGCGGGTTCTAATTGCTTGCTACTTTCAAATATGTAAGTGCAACTATTTTGTTAGCACACTAGAGATAATTAATTTGGGAATGTTCGAACGTTATGAATTTTACCGTTCAAAACACATTGGAGCTATGCCGTTTAAAAATGGAACTTTCTTTTTGTTTTTTAATTTTGTAAACTGCCAGTGTTTGGGACATTTTTAACAATTTTATTTCATTTGTTTTAATAAGCTGGTGAATGAGCATGTAAGTTAGGAGATGGTAAGCGTCATGATGTCTGCAGCACCAGGAATGTCACCGATGCATTACCGTGCAAGAAAACATCTGCCTCGGCTTGTTAACTGGTCTCTAATATAACTGATATAAGGGTGAGATCCTTTAATCAAGGAGATTAGGGTTATTAGCCAGTTACGTCAGGCTTCCAAGCAAACTTACTACTTATCTGTTTGCGACAAATAAAGTTATCGTAAGCTAGATTCGTATTAGTTAGCAAATATAACTAGGTATAACATATTTTAGTTTTATATACTTCTCCCGTTTGTTACAATTATAAAAATAACTTTCTGTGACAGAATTTTAACTCTCTGTATATTACACAGTATATGTCTTTTAACCCTATTTCAATATATTTAAACGCGCGCTTGTTTCATGAGGCGATCTTGTAATTCAACGGTGTCAGGTTTACATTCCACGACTTTACAGCAAAATTGCTTTGATTTAACCTTATTCTACATATTGTTTATTGTTATTGGTTTCGGTTTACTAACAATTTAAATTCCATGTTAATTCAAAACCAAAATATCTGCAACGCAGCTTAAATAAAAGCAATTGGTGTAGATAATAATATGTATGATGATGGTGAAATCGATCTAAAACGATATGAACAATCACATTCACACAAGAAGACATATATGATTTTAAACTCGTCTGTACACGTTTGCATTATAAATGTTAAGATAATTGGAAGAATAGCGCATAGCTTTAAGTAACTAGCACCTGATATTACTATGAAAACATTTCCAATGAAAAATGAAATAAATTTTAAGCGTCATTTTCGGTGTCAGTTGAAAGTTACTCTGTACAATTAGTCTAGATTGCCCATTAAAACCGTCCGAGATTCATGCAAATGACCCAATGTACGTCCGATATTACGAACTGACAATCAGCACCAATCAATAATCTATTGGCAAGACTAATGTCTAGCCAAGGATGTCAGTTGCCACCAGTAATTGGAACTGGCGATAGGAATAATTGGATGCTCTCAATAGTAATTGGAATAATTAAAACGATCTATACGTACTCCGTCGCCAACGAATAATTGATTGCTTTCATTGAAGATTCTTAAATCTACGCCACGATTTCAATTGAAAGACAATGGTCTATTTCTGAGTTGTTTGATTGAAGTACGTATTTAAAGTAATTAAAGTTGAAATTATGTTGTTACTAATTTTAACTAAATGTTTTTAGTACCAAGTACTAAACACGGGTCTCTCTTCTTGAGGAGGCCTAGGGCATACTCCAGCAAGGGGTTAGTGGTCAACCCAAGTAACATTTTCAAGAATTTCTCCAACTACAATCTGACGGTGGCCCTTTTATTGGAACGTTACATCAGAACTTAAAAAAAACGCAAAAAATTGTTACCCCTTACAATTAAAATAATCTGTAATAATTTTGTCCCTATATTTTGAAACATATAACTTCTTTAGAAAATCGGGATCTCACTGGAAGCAATCAAAAGTTATTCCCGATATTTATTCACCATGTCTTAAATTTCAGCAACATTGTCAACAAGACCAAACAACAAAATACTCTTTAAGCGAACAATACGGAGGCGTGAAAGTGCACAAAAGGATAAACAGTGTAATCTATGCACAAACCAATAATTACTCCTAAAGCGAAGACCACCGTACCCTCCCACGCAGGACCAACGTAATAAACTAGAGAAGTAAGGAATCCCACACTTTGCCGCAATTGTTGTGTCCGGTGTTAATAAAACGGCGTATATTTTAGCTATTTTGACAGTTCGAGCTATTCGTAACAGTTGATACCCACGGCTGTCCCGTGTGACACACTCATTGCCTACAGATCTATCGTGTATACACAGTATACAGTATACACCATAAGTTTTGACGTGCTCGAAAAATAAAAATAAATGTACCTTTTTTAAACAAAATTTATTTAACAATAGTTAATGAGTAAATAAAAATTACAGTGACCAATGAATTCTGATATCACTAAGTAATTTTTTTAAACAGGAACAAAATCGGTGAAAATGCTAGAAAAGTATAGATTTTGACTCACTTCATATTCTGTCCATGTGTGACGTATAATATAATGTCGCACAACAAACTCGGAATCCAAGAATAAACATTATTTTTTCAATGTGTATCAGTGCTGGGCATCGAACTCAGAACCTCTCACTTAGCAAAAAGTCAATACTGGGCTCCATTAGGTTCATAAATATATGAATTGAAATTATTTCTTAGATAATAATCAACTTATTAAAATCATTAGGTTTTAACCTTCGTTAATGTCGCTACCAAGGAATAAAATAAAATATATTGACGTTTTGTTTCAAGGAAAAAAAAATTCTTATAAAAATATTATCACTAAGAATGTTGTTGATATCCTTGATACATGTCGCTACGAAGCTTTTAATATATAAATACAACATTGTACTTCATTCAGATAAAAAAAATGTTTTTGAAAAATATTTTTTAACAAAAGTTGTTGACTGGACAGTAAGTCCCAAACAGCTGGAAGCAAGCAGCCGCCCACAGCGTTCATGAAAGCGTTCAGCTAACAACTTGATTTGTGATTCCAGAGATTATTGCTCGTATTGCATTATTGAGTTTCTGTAATTTACTCTTAAGCTCCAATTGCTCTGCAATGTTGCTCAATAAAATATAATGCATACGGTGACATCTAATCCAAGAAAATCTTTACCGCGATTTACAATTGTATTCAATGATCGAATTTTTATAACAAATATATTTGAATAACCAGGATTTTATTTTGAAGCACTCTTTGACAACAATTTGCAAATATTTCTCAGGTTTATTTTATCTTTATGATCTATATTTTATGATCTAAATAACTCCAAGAAGAATATTCATTTAATTAAAAAATACATAATACGTCTGATACAAAAGAAGTTATAATATTGTTGTAGTTTGGTTACTATAAAATTATGATTGTCAATGTGAAGGAAAATAATTTTTAGTGTTGCATTCGATGAAGATGCGACACGTTAATAAACATAGCATAGTAAAAACAAACAAACCACTACCAAATTTTAGAGCCACAAGTGTCACTACATTCTCATCAGCCGGCTAACAATAAGGTACGTTGACTCCTTTTTTTTCTTGTTAGCCCGCTAAGATGTTCCACTATTTTATTTTTAAATTTATCTTGGGTTTATGACAATTTTATTAAGGCCTGGGCGGTGCCTACGCACTGCGATGCTCATTCATTAAAACGATACGTGCCGTGAATGAGCCGGCCGCCGTGATTCGGTTATCTTAACAACATTTTTTAGAAATATCCGAATAGGCCAGTCATATTTCGTTTATTTTGTTATTTACTGTGTTGATTCTGTCCTCATTTTCGTGGCTTTTGTGGACATAGTGGTCCTGAATTGATAATATTTTAACTTTAAAGAGGGAGGTAGAGGAACGTGACATGGGACATTATTATGACGTCAGCATTGACTCGATTTTGAGGAGTAATTTCCGTTCGATTTTATATTTAATGTCCTCACTCCTCAGCTGCGAAGAAATAGGTCATCGGGAAAGTAATGATGAAAGAAACTCCTAAGAACTTTTAAAGGTATGTAAGAATAACTCGATATGTAACTAAAGCGGAACAAGATGGTGGTAGGGCCCGTCGGAGGGATTATATTGGTAATATTAATTGATTGATTTTAATTGCTAATTAATACCGTTATTACTATTATTATTTCTCCATGGGGTTGGCCTGGATAGCTACCACGCTTGAGCATGAGTCAGCCGCCAAACGACTCGTCGTGTTCTGGCTGGAGGCTTGAGAGCCAGTTCTTTCTTTCTTCAGAAGAAATTCAGTCTTTCTTTACCAGCAACACGCCGCATCAGTGATGCCTTTGGTGTTGCTGATGTCCATGGGCGACGATAGCCACTTACCATCAGGTGGATCGTCAGCTCGTTTGCCGGCTATTTACCTACATCAAAAAATGGAGAAAATATTTCCAAGCATTTTTGTCATTTATGTTTTCTTCTAGATGGAATAAAATATCCTTTGACTACACTTTCATACATCCCAAGATGTTTTAAGAGACGAATGAAAATTGATATTTTTTTTAATCTTCCGCTACAAAAAAAAAACGTTTTCTACTGGCGCTATTCTTGTAAAACACAAAGTAAGTTTGTAAGAAGCTCGCTTATCTCATTCATCGCGACGCAGCGGTATGTATCACCAGCTCAAATTACTTCATTAAGTTTCACAAAAAGGCCTGTGTGCACTGACCAAGTATCTTATATTTTTTCTTTTTTTCTAAAGTAATGACATTACTAATGAGTAATCATAAAAAAATATAGGATAGATAATACTTCGCAGATGGTGATGAAAATTTTAATAGTTTAACTCAAACTCATTCAAACTCGTTCTATTATCTGAGTATTCAGAAATCCATGATACCATAATAATATGCAATTATTAAACTCTAGTAACTTATTAAAACACTGATTATATACCTACATACCTATAGCATGCTTTTTTATAAAAATAATCAGAAGTATCAATTTAATTTCTAATCCCATTTCACAAAAGACTGATTCATACTTATTTGTAAATGCCACTAACTGTAACGACTTTTAAACTCAAACAAATTAGGTAACAAGTACCACATTACTTCAAGGTTGAAATAGTGAGCTTAGCTGAAATAATGCGGCACCTTCGCATACTTTCTGACCAGCAACGAATCAGTGACATCTTTGATATTAGTGATCTCATTTGTCGATCTTTTACAAAAAAAATAAATAAAACAAAACCACACAGTAAAACGTAGCCTACCTTCTATAATCTTACAAGCAACAAAAATCTTTAAACCAAATTATTACTGCCCTAACGGCGAATGGCAGCTTCTAAGGCAATAGCGACACAATTCTTAAATATGAAATATGCAAGTATCTTAAGAATAACGGCCATTACCATTCCAAGCAAAGCAAAAAAATATTTCATTCAGTATCAGGAGAGATATTCGCGAATGTATCACAAACCTAATTGTGATTCGGCCCACGCTACCTCGCCTTGTCTCCGAGAATGCATTAAAATATAGCTGCAAGCCTTTTTTCGCACGGGAAATATTATATCGCGTTTAAGTAATTGTTGTGGCCACGCATTGTTTGGATTATGATGTCATGTTAACAGGAGTGACTAGTAACGCCATCTCTGGACGAGTGGACCGATTTAGTTTACTTGAATTTTTAGAAATTTTATTGTAGTGATTGACATTTAATTATGTATGAACAGAATTTTGCACTCAATCTTTGCAATCTTTGTGCACGCTCGAGAGTGATAAGGTGAGATTTCGCTGCTCCACCCCGAATTGAAATATAATACTGAAGCAGAGATTGGCATAATGCAAAGTATACCATTTTCATTATATTATCATAATGAGCTGCGTGGCGTAGTTTCTTCTTGTTTCTTTGAGTCAAGAGTGCACTTTACTACTCAAGACTTCATTAACATTCACCGACAGGCGGAATTGTATGTGTTTATTGAATAGTCAAAATAATTCCTATGAATTAACAAAAAAAAATTAAAATGGCTCGCAGATGTATTGTAAATCACATCGTCGATGTCTTTATCAAAAGCTTTATTACATTAATAATCTTCATTGAAGTGTCTTTAAATGTAAAAACCGATGACTTCTACTAACATAGGACGTTAGTAACAAAATAATCAGCTCATAGCGAAAGTTTCTACTCTGTTTTAATTTAAACATGTATGGAACAAAGGCCCTTCAATCAAGGATTAACCGCGGTTTTGTTAAACTCGGTTAAAGTCTTAACGTGTGTTCAGTTCGAGTGTAAAGGATCGTTTGAACCCTTTGTTGTAACATTTTATTGGTTTAATTAAAATGTAGGTACGCTTTACATGTGGTAACTTTAAACTTTACTGGGCTCTAATTATTAAGTTAGTCAAAAGGTTTATTTGAGGCGGATTCGACCACATACCTATTATATATATCGTATTGTAGATTGTAGAGTAACTATTCCTTGCATAGTTGACGAATGAATGATTAATCAACTTGTACACGAACCAAAATAAAATACGTTTGTAAGGCGCATGTACAGATTTAATGTGCACTTAATTTGTGGATTATAATGACGTCAAGAACGATTTTTAATTTTATTCAAATTTGATAGTTTATTATCTGTTATGCATTTTATCACGCTCATTGCCAAATACGCGATGTGGAGTGTTCGCTTTGCTTTTCAATTTGGCCCTTCACGCGACGCCGAGTGATAGGTTACCTAGCATACCTAGTGTTTTATTTGAATTGTGTTGAGCGGGCCGTAGAAAATACTGTAGGCTTTTAGGAAAAGAATCACCATGTCGGAAAAGAGGCGTGGCTACTTGATTTACTGTGGTAGTTGAATTTGAGTAGATTATTGCAAAAAAGGTGTTAAGAGGTCATTGAACTTTTGTGTTTTGACATACTTAAAGATGTCACAAAGTTAAGAAAAAATATTCTCTCAATTCGCTTGTCGTCGACTTTATGACAAGTTACTTAGTCATTGAGGTGCCTATCGACAAAATGTGAGTGAGTTTCGTGTCGTACCTACCGAACGTCAATAAATATCAGAATTAATGAGTCGCACCGACGAAACACTGGTTTTAATACGTCGTGACGTGCTTTGCAATACAGGACGTATCCGGTTGTATTGAGCTGGTCGATATGGTTAGAATTTAAAATTGATATCATAATTTTTCACACAAATACCTACATTGTGTCAGAATTTGTTTTCTTAAAATATCTACATAAAAATGTTCGAATCTATTTTCTATAATTATTGTATTAATACATTATTAGGTACACAATATGTTGATGAATGCGTGATGAATATTTTGCATAGGGCGCAGTCGGTAATTGGATGAGTGGCTGCTTGTGAAAAAATGTCTTGAGCGCTTCCATTGCTTTTTTAACCGACTTCAGAAAAGGAGAAGGTATTTAACTCGACTATATTTTTTATGTTTGTTACCTCAGAACTTTCGACTGGGTGAACAGATTTTGATGATCCTTTTTTTAGTCGAAAGCTGGTGCTTGTCATGTGGTCCCACTTAAAAAGCTAGATCTGACGAGTAATTTTGAGTAATTTTGAAGTCGGTTATTTTTTTCTTGGTAAAATTCAGATTATTACGGAAATAGCGGACAAACGAGCTGAAGATCCACCTGACGGTAAGTGGCCATCGTCGCCTATGGACACCAGTGACACCAAAGGCGTCACTGATGCGTCGACGGCCAAGAAAGAGAAGAAAAAGAAAGAAAGAAATGCAAGTAAGGTCCCATAAAACAATGGCATTGTTAGATGACAGTCGACACGCCGTCAAATAAATGAAGCCTCTAGCTCAAGCCAATTCAACTACATCCACACTACAAGTATTAAGTTACTATGTTACTGCGGTCGATCGTATATGAACATCATAATCTGTGGCCGTGTGGGAATTTACACACTTTCTGGTTTTTAGTCAAAAACTTTTCTAAATCAGGAACTTCAACATCAAAATGTAACTACTAGTAGCTTACTAGTAAATGGAATAGAACATAACATCACAGCCCCTAACAAATGGTTGTATTTGTAGCTTTGTACCCTATGATCGTTAGAGGCGGTAGCCCACTTGAAGACAATTTATAGCGAACGACACGTATGTGTTTTCTCACGACGGTAGCTTAATATGTGACATCAGGAGGAATACTAAGCGATCCTTGTGTTTTATTAGGAAAAAGGAAACAATATATTTGATGGCTGACTTCGCCCTACTGACTGAGGCATCCAACCAAACGCTTACGAAAGCAGTTTCTGTAATAACATGAGAATTGTTCGTGTTAGCGATTTCATGATACTTACCTACTTATCTTTTTAGAGTAATAGGTACTACTATGATTTCTAAAGTGTTTTTCTTTTTCTTGAAATACTTGAAATTTGGTTTTGAGTTTACTGTTAATTGGAAGTTTAAATAAGTATCCACTAATAATCTATTATCAAAGCCAAATGCAAAGGGGATGCTTATTACCTTAGGGAACGTAGATACTACCTACTAGGTACTACCTACTAGGTCTCTTAATACAAGAAAAATACGTAAAGATATCTCTAGTTAATCTAAAAGGAAGATTGTAGGGCCTCACGACTTTTGGCCTAATCTTCGGCTAGATGTACTTTTATAGGTACCTAGTACAATATAAAACCATGTTCGAGAGAGAAACACTTCCCAGCAATATTTTTGCTGTACTTTATTACCTTTGACCATACCTTTGACATAATAATTGACAAAAAATAACCGACTTCAAAATTAGGGATTACTCAAAAACTACTCGTCAGATTTGCTCAAACTTAAGTGGGACCACATGACAAACACCAGATTTCGATTAAAAAAAGAATCATCAAAATCGGTTCACCCAGTCGAAAGTTCCGAGGTAACAAACATAAAAAATATACAGTCAAACTGAATACCCCCTCCATTTTTGAAGTCAGTAAAAAAAACTATTATCACAGGTTACACCTAAACCAATTACAATGTAATACAACATTGTACCTACCATAGCGCCCTCTGTGTTTAATATTCGCAGCGGCGTACGGGCGCGTTTCCGTGCTCCTGTGCTCGTAATATTATTCATGCTATTTGTATTAGTTACAAATGAATGGTTACCGAAATCATTTAAATGCTAATTCAATAATTAAGTCGATCCGTCCGTAACCACACTCCCCATTGATTCGAAACCTAACTGCCATTGTTGAATTTACATACTTATCTATTGTTGCGTCTGTCTGTGTTACCCGTATCAGTCTACATATGTACTATCTATGTACAAAAATATAGGCATAAATATATACTATTTTACATTATCTACTGTTCTAAATTGTGGAGTGGAACCATTTTTAGGAGACAGTTTCATGTTTAACTTGTACCTACGGATTTTCCAATTCATGCTTATATGTAGTTTTTTATAATTATATGTAACGATAAGGAAAAAATTAAATCCCTTAATTCAGAAAATGTACTTAATTATATTTTTACTGAAATATTAAAAGTAATTAAATGAGTAACTTACAAATGATCTTATAAATAATTCTTCACTAGGTAATTATTATAATACGATAGATGACCCATTCATAATACAAATATTATGTTGTTTTTAAGACCTTTGTAACATATTTTCTGAATTATGACTTAATACATATAATTTTATAATATTTTTTACATAACATTGCTAGATAAAGGCGAGCAGGTATTTAAAAAACGTAAAGCTCAACAGTAGCAGCATCATTTTAAACGACTAAATGGTGTTCTGACTGAAGGCTTGGGGGTTCTTTTTTTCTCTTCTCTTGGTCGGCAACGTGGTGATGTCCTTGAGCAACGGTGGCCACTTGCCATCAGTTGCTATCAGGTGTTTGTCAAAGACGATTTTTAAGACCGTTTGGATAGACGGTAATGTAGAGTTCATATTGACAGGTATCATAGACAGGTAAGTTACAAAAGGTCACAGAAGAATAATACTTAATACAGTCCGAGACCCTCCAAAACGTCAAATATTTTAAAATCGTACCTCCTCAATAGCGTCACAGACATAAATTTTCGTAAAGGTTATTATCATCAAAATAACAAATATTATTAGACAGAAAGCATGTTTTATTTTAAACATTATATTGTTTATTATGAAGCAAATTTATAAATTAAGGGATAAATTATAAAAAGTTAGCCATTAAAGAGATTTATTAAATGCCTTAATACCATTTGTTTAAAAATGAGCAATTTCCAAGCAATCACGTAAAATAATTTTTCAAAAATAGACTATGTATGTCATAGAATGTCATAGACAATACTATTAAAAAAATATACCGACACTCCAATCAATCTAACTTGTAGCGAATAAATTAGATACCTACATCAAGCGAAGTCGCGGTCGCAAATTAGTCGTCGCTTTGTGCAATCAAGCGAGCCCTTCGCCTAATGAATATGAATACGCTCAAATACGCTCGCTCTGCTCGACGCAACTCATTATAGTGGCGAACACGCACACCGAACTGTAACTCATACATTTAACGCAAGCTTCAATTTAAAGTATTTGAATTTGATTCAATTCAAACATTTAAAGGAACAAAGATAACTAATAAGAAGTAGAGTTACTTTTTATATCTTGTGAATAGCTGACAAGAAAAGCAGGCACTTGATAGTAAAAATAGACACCTGTCGCCCATGGACTAGTGTACGGATTGCCGTACTGAGAAGCACCGACGCCGAAACTGAAATACTTTAAAAACGGTTGATTCATAAAGATGGTGAAGTTTCAAAAGCTGCATCGTAATCGTTATTAAATTCGATTACACTACGAATAGGTGTGATGATTGTTTATCCCTATGAAACATTATAACAGTGTTAGCAAGTATTCATTATCTTAATGTATTCATTAGGACCACCGATGAATATTTAACAGAATGACTTATTCTGAAATGAGAAAATATGTATATAAGGCATATTGGAAATAGGAATTAACTATACACACAAGATGCTCAAAATAAAACTGGATGAGTATAAGTTGATACTAAAAAATAAAATCATTTTTGTATTCTCACTGGAACAAACTGAGGAAACACGCATACAATCTTGTAATTATGACACAAAAACAATAGACAAAGACAGTTTATAACAAAAAAATATTCATACAATAAAAATAATTGAGTATGAAATATTGCAACGGCGGTGTCACACAATTCTAGATGTAATGCACAACTTGAACAACTCAATTATCCTAGCTCGACTAGACAAAGAGATCTATGCTGTAGGATTAAGCCTGATTTAAATTTTAAATGACCTGAGCATGTTAATAGTTTTTACTGTAATTTTTAAAAATGTGTATTATTAAATATTTATTTTAGTTTTTTTATTATTACCAAATGTTTGAGAAGGTTCTGAAGGCTTCGAATTTTTGTGTGCTAGTTCTGAGTGGGGAATTAATTGCTGAAAATAGTAGATTTAGGTTGACTGGCCCTACACTCTTTGTCATCTGACTTAGTAATTAAAAGGGTTACACTCGTGAATTTTTATTACTTTAAATGCTATACAATCGAGTATTAAATAATAATAAAGAGAGAACTGTCGAAGAAGATAGGCAAGAGAAGAAGATAACCAATCACTAATGGAACGCGATGAAGTTGGATTTACAGCGCGGTACGGTACTTAAGATAACTAAGAATAATTCACACGTTGCGTTCCGCTTAGCCCGGAGGCTGTCCAAAGAGTAACGACGTTCTACTCTAGGCATCTGCTCAGCTCGGAGGCTGTCTTCAGACTCCTCGATGGTGGATGGCAAGTCAATAGCTCTCCTCGGTTATCCCGCTACCGCGTGTACTCAAAAATGGTAGTAGACCATTTGCAATAGTGCTGCCATCTTCAAAATCCGATTTTATGATCTCCGAACGATTGATATTTTCAGCAACCTAAATTAGTATAGGTATACGTGTTTTTAATGTTTGTTTTGATTGAGTTTTTTAAAACGATTATTTGTTCTGTTATCATGTAGATACCTAAATATGTATTGTAAAAATATTGTGTTTGTATTATTAAATATTGTTATGTTGTAATGTTGAGATTGTTTTTATGCACTAAATAATATTAACTGCCTGTATCGAAGTTTAAAGTTCTTTTTTAATTAAATATGCCTAAAAACATCTGTGACAGTTCACAATAAACAAGAAATTAATTCATGTACCTATTTCTACAAAAAAAATCACAAAGAGATCTTGATGACCACAGTTCTAAGTGTTTATTTTCTTAAATATAATAACTATAAAAATTCCTAGAATTAACCCTGTAACCTACAACCTCAACAATCAGTGTTCTAAGTCTAAACTTGCTTTACATCGTAACAAACAATTCAAGTCCACATTAACAAAGCAGTAAAAGTTTTAACCGGAACAAAGCCCCTTAAGCAAGTTAACCTCCAAACGTTATAATTGCATCCGAATTATTTATCTCCATGGCAATAACATGATAATGGCTATGAAACAGCGTCACACAATCACCATAGAAGCTATTATCTCGCTCATTACTCAGAAAACACGAAGTCCTCGCTTTCCGGCCAAATTGTACCGACAAAAGTCCGAAATGGCGGAACACAAGCGGGTTCCCATGAAGTCATAGATAATATTCATGATAGTACAGTCGTAACAATTAAACGTAGCGTGGCTTAGATAAAAAAAGTCAGTAGAACCGGTAGCGAGCGTGCCGCTAATATTAAAGAGGTCGTTCTACACGACAGTACAGTCAAAGGTAAACATTTCGTGTTTACGACCACCGGATACGATGCTATTGACGATCATGACGATAGGTTTTGTTTCTAAGCTAACAAAGAAGCGTAGAAATGTGTAGTTTTAAATCAATATGAAGCTCTTGGTACTAGTGTTACAGAAGAGCAACTTAATTAGCTGAATGCCGTAGCAGTTTGTATGTAATTAGTTAACAGAATGTCCAGAATCATAAAAAGTTGCAAAAAAACAGCTAAAATTCTGGTATAAGAAAACTAAATTTTTGTAAGCTTTTTCTTTTTAGTGCCAACTTTTCACTGTCAGTAATTTAAATGTCGTGATCGTGTGTACTAAACTGTCACTTTAATCCAAACTTAACAAAGGTTTACACGTTCGTTGTAAAATTAAACCGATGTTTATCTAATAATGTGGTATTAAGTTCGTGGTCCTCATCGCACGTGCACTAGTTTCAACGAATGGACACATCTTTTTGTAAGCGTTATTGAGGATGATGTAAGCTTGGTCTTCACTGTTGATTTAAGCAATTTGTCTACTAATTTTACGGAATGAAATTCAACACACAGTCATTTCTTTACATACATCCCTGCATATAAGCAATTCGAAAAACTAAGTTTGCACGCTGTCGCAACAAACCGTTGTTTCTTACTGCTGCACTCAGAGTCATTTAACAGTTACTTAAATCACTATTTAGTACAGACTTTGTATTGTCATGCTGTACTAAGCAGTGATTTAAGTAACTGTTATTAAGTGACTCTGCAGCCGTTAGAAATCTGAATGTAAAATGTAGTATGTGATATTCTATTTAATCTAAGTTTAAGTTCTAAGTTTAATATTATAAACGACATTTTGTGTATATTTCAACTTAATTGCTTTTATGCGCCGGCGCTCATCATTGTCTTGGTTCTAAGTAGAGACGTAATCTCGGGTCACATCTAACACGACGTGTTCACCCTTCAAAGGGGCTGGACATTTCCATTGAAAAGGTTGCATACTACTGTCTTTCTTTGTACTCGTTATTGCGTTGTGTTTATTTGTTACTTTATTTAAGTTCAGGCTTAGCTTTATTTGTTTCTTGTAAATCTTTATTTGATATTTCTATGTTTTAAGATGCTACAATAGAGAAAGAGAGTTTTAAATGTAAGTAAATATTGATTATGAGTATTGTAATTTTTTTATTGAATTTAATACACTGCCTATCTTTTATGCGACTTATCAAATTCAATTACTTATTATATATTTCTAATTGAAGTAAAGTGAATAAAAACAGTGATGTACCTACTTGAAGCGTTCATGCTCATTGTTTCCATTTTATTAACAAAAAGAAGTTGTTAAACTGAAAGGTGCTAGAACTTGTGAAAACATATTTTTTTCTTAAATTAGAACTTCTATTATTATTGGTATAGTATTTAAAGTAAAATTTCTAATTTATAGTTCTTACCATAACTATAATATTTTCTCAACCATGAGTCTTTCAATTCGTATGTTTCCCTTCAATATCCAGCTCGAATATAGCCTCGCTAAAATCATTGAGCGATACGCGAGAATGCACAAAAGAAAAAGGATTCTCGCCTCCGTCCGCTATCGGCGACATTATCGGACGCGCCCTCACTTCGATTTAATGTGGGCGAATCGGCCGCGCCTCCGTTTTACATACGAGGATGGATAGTCTCTGCTGTTTTGATTTTGGCTTAGACTTATCTTTGGTTTTTATATTATTATTATTATTTGATACTAGCTGTGCCCCGCGGTTTCATCCGCGTTAATTTGTGGAAAAAACTAACTAATAAAGTATATGATGTTATGTGGCCTTCCTCGATAAATGGACTATGAAACACTATAATATTTTTATAATTCAAATCAGTAGTTCCTGAGATTAGCGCGTTCAACCAAACAAACTCTTCAAATTTATAATATTAGTATAGATTTATTATTACGGATCAATGTGTAGCGTTTATTTATTTATTATTAAGTTATTTTAGATGGTAGTTTTTCACTACTGTATGACTGAAGAACGATGTAAAATGTAATATCTCACAAGAGATTTTGGCATGGGAAAATTTTCAATTCAAAATGAATCCCATTTATTTTTATAGAAATGAACTTTGGAATTATAATGTTGAAATTTAAACCTATATTTAATAAAATATTATCTAAAGTCTATGGTGTTACTCGTAAATTTTGCAAAGATTTCTACTAAGTAAAAAATTTGATGTTTTGTTATAACATTATGCATATTTTCACCTGAATTTTAAGAAAATGTTACAAACCCCCTGTTATTAATAGTAAATCCTTCAAAGATTGCTACAATTATTATTTGCAAAATTTTAATGTGTTGTACCTACAAAGATATATCCAGCCACAATGGCCATGCTGGTGGAAGGTTCGAAATCTCAACCTAGACCTAGAGTGTTGCCTGAAGTATAAACAAAATTAACAATCAACTATCAACTGTAGGAAGACACTAAAAAAATAGATTACGAACAAAATATACGAACTGGTTCAAATTCCTGAACACAACACAATTTAACAAATTTCAATTCTCTCGAAATTAAACTCAGTCCCAAAAGTTCGCACAGGAACGCTCATTGCGAAATCGCTCCCAAAGTTCGTAATTAGTACTGTTCAACCCGGAAATATCTATGCAGTCCATCAAACCCATTGAAGATACTACAAAGGCAATCAGACGTCACGAAATGGTACCGTGGAAATTAAACTGTGCAAATTCTGCCTCGGATTCCCCGAATAGCTTGAACAAGTGGCAGAATTACGACCCTTAGCTTTTAACCCTTCTTGTCATTCGTAGAGCAAATTAATCATCATCATTTAAATGCAGCACCAGCCAGATTTGTTTCTCCGATTATGTCACCCCTCTCGTTAGGGGCGAACAGATTTTGAGGACGTGTTTTAATAATTTTGAATGTTAATTACCGAATGAATGTAAAGGTTTAGCCCCTTTGTGTTTTTGGGAATATTTGGATTTTGGATACATTTTTGTTTTGCTGAATATCGTGTGTTTGTTTTAACATTCGCCTGGGGATCTACAGATGAATTAAATGAAAAAAAAAGATTAAATTAGCTATTTGCATAGTATAATCTTACACTCAAATAGACGGACAGGAATCATTTGAATTAGATGACAAAACTTATAACCTAACTAACCATAATATTTTGCAAATGTTTAAAATAGCCCAGTCAACTTAGGAACGCTAAAGATCAGTATTTTGTTCATTTTCATGGACATTTGCTGTTCGCTTTAGTGGCATTTACAGGATCCATGGCCTCCATCGGGACAGAGCGGCAAGCTTGAAGAAGCTCTGATGAAAATGATTCTAAAAATGGCTGGCTTTATGACAACAATAAGATACATCAAAGGCTTATGTAGTTTTACAGAAACATATTACAAATATTTAAAACGCATTAACAATATTATCAACTCTTAAAGGTTGAGTGGCAGCCAATGCTTTTATGGTTCGTTAAATTCTTAATAAATAAATATTCAATACATTATTCTGTAGTTACAATATTTAGTTCAAAATCATTAGAAGAATAATATTCAGTCGCAAATATTTTTTCAGAGTATAGTCTTTTAATTTACATTGTAACGACTAGCCAGGTAATTAAGGGTATCAAAGCTTTTGATGCTAATTATAAAGACGAATATCATGTACATGTTTCATTATCTGTTCTCGTTCTCTTTGATATTACCATTCATGCAATGTCAAACGTAACAATGCCCGACGGCGATCTGCTGGGCAGCAATTATTACGTTCATTTGGAGTTAGCGGCGCCCGAACCCTTTCGGTCAAGGGTGAGTTAGAGGGTCGTGACGAATTGGCTGTTCTCACTAGCCTAATCTGATCTAAATACGTCTCAAATATTATTTGTGAGGATTAAAACGTAGTAGGTATCTGGAAATTGCGTATAGCAGTTAAACGTTCAGAAAGAGTGAGTAGACCAAAGCAATTTTGAATAAAATATTTCATTTAAAATTCATTTCGTATCAAATAATGACAACTTACTCTTGTAATCCTTGCATGTTTAAAATTCTGACAGAGCACCCTTGGCCAATATTGTAGACTTGAGTCTTAACAAAAAGTATCCAAATGGGCTAGGGACAGGCACATTAAAGAAGGTACATATATTATGCATTTAAATCCATTCGGTCGTTTGTTTGCGCGTGATTCTCATACAGTCAGACAGACGGACAGATAGACACATAATCGACTAATATTAAATTGAAATTTAAAAAACCCCCGACAGTTTTATTTACACTAAATAAGGTTAAGAACACTCTCGATTAAGTCACCTTTCATTCAAAAAAAACTAGATCACAATCAGTCCATCTGTTTGAGAGCTAAGATGCCACAGACAGACATACATCCACAGATATAAATAAAGACACGTCAAACTTATAAAAAAGCTGGATCACAATATTCACAATCGGTTCATCCTTTTGGGAGCTAAGATGCCACATACATCCACAGATACGAAGACACGTCAAACTTATAACACCCCTCTTTTTTCGTTGGGGGTTAAAAATACTTTGGTTTCCGTATAGATAACTTAGCATGAACTTTTTAAAAATATAAAAAACGCTCAGAATATGCCCTACTAAAAACATTTTAAAATAACCGTAATTACGTATGATTCATAAACCGAATCTTTAACTATGTATCTTATGTATTACATGTTTATAATGGATTTCAGTGGACATCACCGTATGTCGGCGTACCCTGAAGCAGCAATGGAACAACTTTATTTGGCGTTAATTGTGTTATGGGGAGCTTTATTTACGTATGAATTTAGATAAATGTTTAATTTTGTGTTTCTTCCTTATTTTTTCTTTTTCTCCAGTCATATACGTTTGAAGTTAAATTCATACACATAATTAATAAAATCACTGCTGTTGCTATCTTGCGTATAATCCTCAATAGTGGATAGTGTCAATTATTACGTTCATTTGTATTTAGGGACGATGGACCCTTTGACCGAAAGGGTGACAGAGGGTCGTGACTCGTGACGAATTGTCTGTTCTCACAGAAAATTTGCTGTACTAATGAATTTAGTTTACAACCAACTTGTAACGTCATTTTAGTCACGAATTTCATATTTTACATACCTATTTAATTATCAGGTCTTTTTTAATTATCAGATCTTTTTTAATACCTATTATGTAGCTTACATGTATTCTTCTCTACGATGATGATATGAAAATGATAAATGTCAAATAAGGTAATTTTAATCAGAAACTGCAACATAATATGAGGATACGTGTGTATTTTTAGCGCCTCATGAATTCCCTCCCTCATCTTCAGTCGAAATAGAAGAAAATGATAGCTAAGATATTTGCTAAATTTCTAATATCTCGGGATTAACGTCACCCTTTAAAATTAAACGAGAAATTATTTTTGAAGTCGCAAGCGTTAAGAACTTCGAATTCTGTTTTAAATATATGAGTAGTACGGTAAAATAGTAGTAGTGTTGACTCTTGTTAATATAAAATTTATTATTCCCAGCTTAAATTATTCGGTCCTATTGTTCCTCTCTGGAATTGACCCGAACAATACCTTCATAATTTACTTTTCGAAGCATCCTTCTTCTATACGGCAGATAAAGTCGTGATAACAAATGGTAACTAAAATAATAAAATAAACCGAAGCTCTGTAGCGACATATTTCATTAATAAAGACAAAGAAACATCGCAGTATCATACGGACTCACTTCGCAGTGTCCATACGTTATAGAGATAAAACAAAAGATTCGAACCCGTTGAATTTATGCGTTATCGAACTTAGAGTGATGCGGAGTTGGAAACAATGGACGATCGTGGCGCCCCATGCGGCGAAGGACGGCGACACTCCAGCTTTGCATACGGCATGCAGTGACATCTATTGTGGAGTAGTGAAAACTGGGAGTTAAAATTTTTGGCACGTTTCGTTTCAGTATACAGTATACAGTGCAATGCAATAATTCTTAATTGTTTATCACATAAATAACATGTAAAGGAGTTAGTGCTTAATTTTATTTTGTTTTTACTTGTTAAGAATTTGAATGAGTAATTCATAAAAGTAAAATAATATTATAGTTTTATTAATGTTTCGTACTTTTAGCCTTTGTTCCTAATATTATAAAGAGGTAAAGTTTGTGACATTGTTTGTAGGAGATAATCTCTGGAGCTTAAAGTTAAGTGATATATTATGTATAGTAGGGTCGATTTGCAGCCGATATAAATGTAAACAAAACATTAAAATCTTTTTCTAGGGTTTTTACCAACTGACATGAATTTGTACACCAAATGCGTTTTATTTAGACAAACTACTCAATAAGGCAAAATAGTACAATAAGTTAAATGTTTCAAATCGCTTCTTCTATATAAGTTTGTAATTGCAGAGTATCTCAATGATGACAGTGTTATTTAACTTTCTTTGTTTCCACATTTATTCGGAGGTTATAAATTGTTATTTATTTAAGAATTCACAAATATGTACCTTAATGAGTAGTTTGTCTTAATAAAACGCATTTGGTGTACAAATTCATGTCAGTTAGTGAAAAATCCTAGAAAACGATTTTAATGGTTTGTTTACATTTGTATCGGCTGCAAATCGACCCTACTATAGGTAGGTTTTTAATTACATACAAACGAACAGACAGATCACTGAGCTGACGGTAAGTGATTCAAGCCTATCTTGGACGTCATTAATTGCATTAAATAACCATTGCAAACGATTAACGTAGATCCCTTAACCATGATTTTTCGAGATTTTGTTCGGTTATGTGTGATTTTATTCCCGCTAATCTCAGAAAGTGATTTGGACGATTCACACTATTGTGTTAGAATAAGCCTGTGTAACATTCCATTGCTTATTTCATTTCAATCGGTTCATCAAAAAAGAATCGTAACCCAATCGTAATTCCAGTTATTCATAGAAAGCGCATTGCGAACGCAATTGAATAATCTGGGTTAAAAAGTTAAATAAGAAACGTCCGAGCGATGGAAAAGAGGTGAATTTTGGCGAAAATATTCATAAGCTGTCATCAAGCGACTGGACCGTCGCCAGATGCGGCACACCGACGACGACAAAATATTTCTCAGCAAAATACCCCACCGAATCACCCCCTACTTTAAAATCACTTCTTTAAAATGAGCAACGAGGTCGTAAACTTTTGAATATTGGGTTTCTGGATTTATATACCGCGGTGTTTTATAATCTTACAAATCACACTTACTGGTTCGCTCAATTGACTCACTATAAGTAACTAACTATAATAGTATATCTTAGCTCTTAGAGAAAGCCCAGAATACTGGTTCTCAAACCATGGAGGATCGAAGAAGGAGGGTCTCTGTGTATGAAAAGTGTCTGTAAAAACGCGTCCCATTACGGGTGGCGCTGCGGTGCGGTCTATAACAGCTATGTTCGAATATCTATTTATGAAATTGCCATTATTGGAACCTCTATTTTCAGTAAACAGCTGGACACTTTTTCAACTTTCCCCTCATATGAGATGGCCCTCCTTCTACTCTATCCTCCATGTCTCAAACGTTTTTAACCACCGCCCTCTATTAGAATTGAGAGGAAAATGTTTTAAGTGTGTTATCGTATGCTGCTTTACGTTTGTGTGGCTATAAAAAACATTTGTTCTAATAAAATAGCAAATGATTTGCTATTTTTATTAAATCAATGTTTCCAAATATTTTTATGTCTTCTACAGCTCCACTTAATGACTTAACTTAAGCGTCTACGGGTAAGCATTTTTTGAGAAAGACTGTCCTAGACCGTACATACTCCACCACACCGCGTGTTTTTTTTTTTTAATAAACGCTACACACTCATAGCCCCACACTAGGATTCCCTATGTCATGGGTACCATGGACAACACACAAATCCTGCCCAAGAGCAGAAAAACTCATCATTCAATTGCCGCCTTCCTGAAAACTGAACCCAGGACCTCAGCATTCCGGTATGGTAACCATTGCGTCACGCGGGTCAATTGGTAGTGAAAAGATGACTGCTTTTTAGCGTTCCGAAGTAAAATCAGAACCCTTATAGTTTCGTCATGTCCGTCCGTCCGTCTGTCCGTCTCTCCGTCTGTGCGTCTGTCTGAAGCAAAGCGCCGAGACCCTTAGTGCTAGAAAGCTGTAAATTGGCATGGTTATAAATATTTATTAAAACTCTGTAATCGTAAAATAAAATATTAAAAATTTTTTTTCAGGGTACCTCCCTTACAGGTAACGTGAGGATGAATTTTTTATTCGTCACGCACCCTTAGTGTGGAATATCGTTGAAAAGCTGTTCCAAAAATATTATGGGTCTTATAAGAACATATTTGGAATTAGGTGTCCGTTTGCGAAATATTTGGCTTGAAACTGCTAATTTTGGTTAGAGTCAAATGTCCCCCCCCCCCCCCCTCCCCTGCCGGGTAAATGGTAAAAGTTGGACAAGTGAAAAAATTCTCGAAAATAGATTATAATTATGATGAATTTACAAGGAAAACTATCACGGCTATGTTAGCTTAAGTAGTTAATGAGAAATAGTCGATAAACTTACTACTTGGGAACCCTACATTGCGCGTGGCCTGACACGCACTTGCCCGGTTTTTAGAGATAAAATGGCTCAACAGGTTAACGTGATCTTTGAGAGACAAAAGTGTATACTTAGGACTTTTTTCCAACAGGCAAAATGTCATAAATAAAAATTTCATAATTACTTTCAAGATACAACAGTCCCACTACTGGACTCAGATTTCCTCTTACAATGTGCATAATTTTTATGTTTATAGTTCAACGAAAATTATTGAATCTTAGAAATTAGCTTCAACCCATTAATGGCCTACTACTGAGCTCCTGAGGAGACCTAGAGTATACTCCACCACGCTGCTGATTGGTGCCAGTGGTGGAGGGTTTAGTGGCCAACCCAAGGGTCAGAAATTTCTCATGCCGCCCGAGGACTTCCGACATGGCTTAACGACAATTATCTTACAACCGGGACTGACGGCTTCACGTGCCCTCCGAAGCACGGAAACGCTCAAAAAAATTTTCCGCTAGCGGTCACGGATCCTAGAAATTAACAAAAACTAATACGATTTACTCGAAGTAAACTGTACTCTCTACCACCAAAATGTCTTATAAATTATTGAATCTTAGAAATCAGCTTCAACCCATTAATGGCCTACTACTGAGCTCCTGAGGAGACCTAGAGCATACTCCACCACGCTGCTGATGGTGCCAGTGGTGGAGGGTTTAGTGGCCAACCCAAGGGTCAGTAACTCATGCCGCCCGAGGACTTCCGACATGGCTTAACGACAATTATCATACAACTGGGACTGACGGCTTTACGTGCCCTCCGAAGCACGGAAACGCTCAAAAAAATTTTCCGCTAGCGGTCACGGATCCTAGAAATTAACAAAAACTATTACGATTTACTCGAAGTAAACTGTACCTACTATCTACCACCAAAATCTATACTAATAATAAAAGTCAAAGGGCAAATTTTCTGTACATTGAATATTTTTTAAAAATTTCGATTAGGGGGCACTTCAATAACGTGTTAGTGCACAAAAATATTTTTTTTAGAATTATTGTCTGTCTGTCTGTCTGTTTGTCTGTCCGGGCATCAAATGAAAACCCTTGAACGGATTTCGATGAAAATTGATAAAGTTGTTACTAATACTCCAGGTCATATTTTAGGATACTTTTTATCCCGGAAAATTAAAAGGTTTCCCCGGGAAACGGGATGAAAATTTGTATGGAATTTTTAAAACATCAACCGATTTGCTTCAAATTTGCAAATAATGTCTCCTGATTAAATGGATGAAATATATATATTTCAGTTTTTCAAAAGTTTGCAAATAAAAGGAAAAAAATTAAAATTAATGTGAATATTGCTTATTTTTCAAATTCCGCTCCTGGAGAAATCCTTTGTGATTTTATCGTGGATTTCATAAATTACTAATAAATAGTATATAAATTACTAAATATAAGTACTTCAATATAAATTCACCGTTTTTAAATTTTCTTCTGCAAGAGTCTACAAATAAGGTAAAACATAATTTCCGTATGCGAAGCTGCGGGCAACAGCTAGTGTCTTATAATTTACAACTTAATTACCTTTAAAATATTTTATTACACTTAAAACTTGGCAGAAAATCCAGTTTACAAAGATGAGATAAAAGAACTTAAAACGATTTTCGTCAGATATTGGTAGCACGCCAACGGTTTAATTAGGTGCCTGTAACTGTACCTATCCTCTTCTACTGCACGAAAACTTATTCCTCGTTTAAGAAAAGTAGATCTCTCCCGGAAATATATCTAAAGGTGCCATTACAGTCAGTGGCCCGTTGCGTGGTTATTTATGCGTCGCATTAAAAACAAAATGATATGCCTTCACCGCTGAAAATCTAAAAAGAATAAGCAATAAAACGATAAAACCCAAATCTGATACATACTAGGGCCGTAATCTCCCGCAGGGCGTGCGAGCAAGACAGCGCTATACATCCACAAAATGAATACGATGCTACTGTTTCATCTCTCACCTCTATCGGCCGGCGATCTCTGAAGCGTCCTAACTCGTTTTACAATAAAAGAAAACTCGACCTTACTTCCAAGATTTAAACTTCTAATATCGAATGCAGATTACAACAAATGGATTTGAGATTAATATAGTACGAGTGCCACCCCCGTCTCATACCACCCCATTCGGCGCTCAGCATTCAAATAGGAATCGAACGGATGACCAAAACATAATATCGTTGGAAGATTCAGCCGCCATAAATCAAATGAGAAATAATCTGTTTCAGAACGAGATAGTCGCTCGCCGGGCCACCATAAAAACGCAAAACGGTTTGTCTGATTGAAATCGTTGCGTTACAGGCGGCTTTTTTGTACCGCTATTTCCTTTTTATTTTCCTTGATGTATAATCAATGTGTTAACGGATGGCCGCCAAGCGAGAGCTGCGAGAGTAGATTTGCTACACAAAAGATTCTGATATTGAGTTTGAAAGTAGTTTATCTTTCTTCTTTTATGTTAATGGCACTTTGCGAAGCGTTTGGTAATGGTTCGTGTGAATAAATGTCACGCTTTACTCACACACACGTGAATACACAATTATATTAAAAGGAAACGATTATTTAATGATCGTTTTAAATATTGCTTCGTTTCTAATGTTCTTCTCAGTCGTCGAATAAATAGTGTTTTTGCAATTGCTAATCTGCTACTTTTTCAATGGTATTAGTTCCGACATCAATTATTTATGTGCTATACATGCATAGGATGTATTTAAACACTAATTTCTAGACTGCATCCTTAACAAAGATGGTAAACAGTGAAGTCCTATCGACTTCTGAGGAGTTAGGAGTTAAGGGGTTTTGCGTATTCAAGGTACCCGTGCATTTACTAAGGAGTTTTTAGGATATAAGATGATGCTCCAACGCGTACTAGATATATTTAAGT
The DNA here is from genome assembly GCA_951805285.1 of Thymelicus acteon. Classification (NCBI taxonomy): domain Eukaryota; kingdom Metazoa; phylum Arthropoda; class Insecta; order Lepidoptera; family Hesperiidae; genus Thymelicus; species Thymelicus acteon. The sequence goes on along the minus strand of OX638225.1, from coordinate 11,018,112 downwards.
AACAAAAAAAGAGTTAAATAAAATAAAAAATAAAAAAATAAAAAAGCCTTTATTTCAACTACTTTACAACTTCTTTACAATGTTACATACAGATAAACTTATTATATTGTAGAAGTCGCCTCAGCGGCGTAGGCCTCCCCCAATTTACTCCAGTGGACTCTATCATGTGTCAGTTGAGGCCAATTGGGTCCACACTTACGTTGGAAAATATCTCGCCATCTTATTTTTGGCCTGCCCTGCTTCCTTTTCAAGGGTCTCAGAGTCCACTCTGTTACCTTTTTCGTCCACTTATTACTGTTCATTCTTCCAATATGACCTGCCCAACTCCATTTTAATAACCTTATTCTCCGTTTCACATCAAAGATTTTTGTTTTGTCTCTTATAATTTTATTACTTATTTTGTCCTATATTTTTATTCCTAAAATGCTTCTTTCCATTTTTCTCTGGCAGATGGCTAATTTTTCTTCTTCTTCCTTTGTGATTGCCCAAGATTGGCATCCATAAGTTAAGCAAGGCAATATAGCTATATCTATAATTTTTCTCTTAATATCTATTTTTATTTCTTTATTTTTAAATATTTCTTTTAGTCTCCAATATTTTTTCCATGACATGGCAATTCTCCTTTCTATTTCTTTTCTCGAATAATTTTCAAATGACACTAATTGGCCTAAATATATATACTCCTTTACAAATTCTAATTTTTCTCCATCCACAATAATGTCGTTGGTCTGTCCGTTTGTCATTATTTTAGTCTTAGTTAGATTTAAATTTAGCCCTACATTTTTACAATTTAAAAAAAGAGTTAAACTCAATAAAATATGTAACCTTTTATTGAATTTGGCAAATCTAAAAAGATAACAGCCCACTGATAAGGTTTATAACTGCGAAGGTTTAGGGCGTAATCTACTACGCAGATTTATTATCTACGAATTAATAATAATTTAATAAACACACACCCAGACTGAGAACACAAAATTCAATCTCATTGTCCAAATTTCTGCATTGTTTGGAATCGAACCCAAAACATTCGGACACCGCGGCGCGGCGATGCGATCAGGCATAATAATTGGTGAGGGAGTTAGTGGAACATTTTTAATTCATGTAATAACTGAGCCTGACGGCAATAAATTAACACAAGACTTCAAAGAGCGTTTCAGGTTAAAACACACATCAACAAACTTAAAACTAACACTTTCTGCTTAAAATAAAATTAGCTTAAAAAATTTATACGTCCATTCAAAAGTGTTGATCCTGTAATATATTAAATTAATCCAAACGAACCGATTAGGCCGTCAAATTATAATTTGAGAAATTCGATAAAATACCCAAGCAGATTGCACCACATGTGGTCAACCTGTCTCATAACTGGCACATGCCATGCCTACCTCCGACAATTACCGCGTGAAAAAACAGCAAGAGTTTTCGACGGCTCTTCAAAATTATTCTTTATTAACAAGGTGTGACGGTGTTAATTTATTTACACGGTTTTTGTCACGGTTTCAACCATCTGTTCCGGATGATAGTTATCGAAAAATTAACAATTTGTTTAAAGTAAATGAACCGAGGTCAACCCGTCGATAAATTACGGGAACGTTTAGCGATGCCTCCGACTTTATGCTCACCGAATGTCACCTTTCCTGTGCCGTGGGTCCTTATCTTCATAATCGGGGATCGAAATTTTAATCGGTTTTTTATTGGTCGTCATGCGTCGGTGGACAGCTGCATTATTATTCTGAGAGCAACAATGATGTATTTTTAAGACCTTAATAAGATCTGCAATATTTTTGCTGTTGGTACCTAATATTAAAATCTGTTTCTGCGTTTCACATTTAATATGAATTTAAAATACACCCACATTTTGTTAATATCAACCTGGAAATTGAAACAAAATGATTACGGCTTGAAATATAATAATAAATAACAAAAAAAAATCTAAATCCATCTAAAAAACTATCAAAAGTATTAAATAATAAAGCCGTGGATATATTCCAAATCGACTCAAATTAGTAAGAGTATATATTATAGTAGGTACATTTAAGCAAGCTTATGAACTCTTGAAATAACTATGAAATATATTTAATTATTAATTAACAAATATTTTAAAATAATAATGATTTTTAATTTTAACTAAAATCAAAAATAGTAGGCCATTTTGATATTGAACTATACATTAGAAAAAACCAGTCAGACAAACTCTGTGACATCATTATAATTTCATTAACAATTCTATTGTTTGGTCATTTATGAAATATTAAATCTAGAATTTTCAAGATGGGCTCATTTTCATTAAAATAACCTCCTAAAATTTTTTTAAATTTACTCATGCTCACCACTTTTACAGGTACTTTGTGCTTTCGTTAAGTTTGAATATTGGTCAGTATTCAACATTTTCAGTTTTAATATTTAAACACGTAACCTGTGACTTGATAGAAGATCCACATATTAATGAAATGCCCCATAGTTGAAATCATAGTCACTAATAACAATCTGATCCTGTACAGTTGGCAAAAGAATTTGGTATACTTGTTTTTATATTTGTTTCATGCCCTGCATTAATAATTCTTTTGCCGACTGTACGTACGTCGAATTATCATTGTACCTTAGGAATTATATTTTCTTGCTCTGTTATGTCGTTTCGTTTCTTTGTACTATTCAGTTTATAATTTTCTTCATTGAAATATTATTGCTCACCATGCTTTAATGACAAGGAATATTAATAAAATTTTACTTTTTTGTATTTTATGTTTATTAGTATTTAGTTACTTAGTTGGAAGATGTCATATCTTTATTATCTTTCCTACGACCTTTGTTGCGTGGACACGATATTTTGGGAAGTTTATTAACTTGTTTAACTCCTTACCTGACAAGCCGATTGGCACACTCGCAGTTAAAATTTTATTAACCTTTCTTTTACGAGTTGCTAAGAAATTTCAGCCAGGTATTGTGTTCGTGATAGCTCTTCATTTAGGTGTCATTAACAAAATGATATATTGCGGCAAATAAAAAACCAAATTAAGCAGGGAGCTCCGAATAGAAAATCGCATGTTGACAAGTAATTATCAGAATGTTTGCTTTCAAACTTTTTTTTTTGTATCGTGACTGTTTGGACAATAAATCTTGGCCTAATGAGATATTTATGCGAGCCGGAGCTCCCTGTCAACGATTAATCCTTTTTGAAATGAGACAGTCGTCATTGTTCCGTTAGTTTTAAGTATAGATTTCAAATGAGATGATTGATTATTCGTATTTTTTTATTACTTTTCGAAGTTCCACTTATTATGGTTGAATTAGACACTGCATCATGGAGCGTTGAGAGTGTCCGATAATATTGTTGAAATTCTTTTAGTATTGACTCAAATTTTTAAGATTCTCGGCCTCTATAATCATTATCCATAGTTCTTTATCTCTTATCAGAGAGGTCTTCCTAGATTGCGAATTAGGTCTTAATGTAGAATAATGTAAATTTGAACTGAATTATATTATGACAATAGTAACACTACTGTAAAAGTTTTTAAAAGATGTAAATCGGTTCTTGGGACTTTTAAGATTAGCCCACTAAAATTATCTGATAATTAATATTTTCTAGTAGGTAATTATTTATCTGCTGTGGTCTCTTATTTGATGCTTTCTTTTCTTTTTTTATCCTTTTCATACATTTTTTAACGTATAAGTTTAACAGTATTGTATGTAATGGGGACTAGACCTCATAGGGGAACAGGCAAAACATAAAAATAGTCTTGGTTGAACATGTTTTTATGGAAATAGCCGGCCAACGAGCTGATGATCGACCTGATGGTAAGTGGCTATCGTCGCCCAAGGACATCAGCAACACCAAAGGCATCACTGATGCGTTGCGGCCAAGAAAGAAAGAAGAACATGTTTCTTGAATCTTATTAGCTATATTTTAATTTCCTAAAGTTGGTGTTTGTGTCATGAAATTAATGTTATTTCTACTACTCTTGTTCTTTTTTATTGCTTGGAAAAAGCAACGAGCCACCTGACACCGTCGCCTTTGGACATACCTGCATATTCATAATACAGAATTCCAGTATGGTTAATGAACTAATTATCCTGAAGAACTCTTTTAACATCTTTAGAACCCATATAATTTAGCAATCATATAATTAAAATATTTCTTGAAAGTGTAATTGCTTTGTAAAAATTTTGAGATGCCTAATGATAGTAGTGTCTAACTTACATATTACTTTAAATGGATAACTACTAAGTATGTGCTAATACCATTTAATTTGAATCTATCCAATACGAAGTCAATAGACCACTCTACGGTAATAGATAGTTTTCAATTAACATAAGGGGTGCATTAGATTACGCAGTGAATAGGTAAACGTGGTTAATTGCCGTATAATGAACGTTTAATGGAATATAACTTTAGAAGATAAACATCTGAATAGCTTTAATGGTACTTGGATACCAATAAAATTGTTATTCGATGAAGCTTTTATTTTTTGCCATTCGACTTTGTTTTTGTTGTATTTTGTTTAGTGCCTAAATATTATATCGTCGGTATAAAAATGGAATTGGATATAAAAATGGAATGATTACGGTACTTCATAATTCTGTTGATAAAATAATAGATATTTAATTAGGTATTGCCTGTCCATTAATTGTATCTCTACGTAATATAAAATGTCCACTTACGTTTCAGTGTTTTTCTGACGATTAAAATCTCTGCGAAAGTCATACATACCTAAATCTGAAATTATTGTAGGAAAAAATCTTCTTTATAACTTACATTAAAAGGCCAAATTGATTTTTTGTTAAATATAGATAAAATTCACAAGGGGCCATCCATAAATTACGTCACATTAATTTCATGACTTATTGACCCCTCCCCCCTCCTTGTCACAGCTGGTCACATTTGTGAGACCTACCCCCCCTAATGTGACGTCACATATTATGAAATTTTACACCTAGAAATTATTAAATTAAAGCAGCAGTTCCGATATAAGTTTTATTTCCATTAATTGTTTTTAATACTTACCTATAAATACCAATTATTAGATTTTGAAATGTGACGTCACGAAATTTAGGACATCGACCCCCCCCCAACGTGTGACGTAATTTATGGATCGAGTATGATTTCTTTCTTTCAGTGATATCGATGTACTATTTAATTGGCAATAACATACATACATAACCTTGAGAAAAAAAATAATACGAGTGCTATACTTAATATTTTCTTCATAAGGTCGCCAATTCCTTGTCTTGTACTTAATACTTTTTGTTGGTCTCTATAAATAAATATCTTTACTTTACATCAGCAAATAAGTACTTAGTATTAGTAATAGGTACTGTTCTTATCATGATATCTTTCTTTAATAATACTTAACCAGTGTCACTGTTTCGACTTTTAAAAAGTATACCGGTTTTCAATAGATCTTATCGCAGTAAACACTTCTTATAATTCCGTATTCAATGAAGCGCGCTTCCCCAATTACCTTAAGCGCCGCTTAACATAAACAAATTAAGCCAACCAGATTAAAGAAAACATAATTAAACCGCCCATCGTTTAGGTTAACAAATGAAACCACTCGTCCATTGAGCAATTAACACGTTGTACAGTAAATTAAGCGCTCCGCCTTCCGTGACGACTATCTAGTTAGTAATCTACATTCTGTAGAATAGATCATTTAAAAATACGAGTATATCTACTGTACATTTTTATCTCGATTACAGTTTTATAATTTTATATTTTAATAGGCTCTTTATAAGGTTGCCCTTTGATAAAGGTCCATCCCTAGGTAGGGTAGCCGGTAGAGTGATCCCTATAGATCAAGATCCTGCTGCAAGTTTGCGGCGTTCATCGAATATTGAATCAAACCCAATTTTTTATACACAATAATTATAGGGGCAATATGGTTTGACTAGGCTGCCACACACAAATTGCAAAACACTATTGAAAACAAAAAAGTAGGATTGGCATTACAATTATTGAAATAAAAATTAAGGTGTAACTTCACCTTCAACAAATAAAAAGGTAATATAAATTAATATTATCTGTTCATCTGACTGTCCATTTCAACAGTTCTGAAGCATGTGGCGTGACAGTTGTTTATGACTTCCTTTACTTGTCGCTGGACTAGTCATTAAACTAGTTTAAGGTTTAAGGAAAAAATATTGATAATATAAAATACATTAAGCATTGGTCTGAAAATATGAGATGTGCGAACCTTTTTATGTACCACATGTACCATGTACATATTATGTACAATCACGAAAAGGCTTCATGAATTTTTTGAAAATTTTGTGTAAGTAACATAAATAACTACCTATACGATTTATTGCCTTCAAACATGCCTTCATACAATAATAATAATTAATTTTAATATGTTTATAATCAATAACATAGAAGGTAAATATAATTAAGTTAGACAAATTCACAAAAAACCATCCGCGCCCTAATCACGAATTACGGAATAACCGTTATAAATCCGAAAACAAAATCCTCTTACGGCCAGCTCCCGTAATTTACGGCGGAGGAGCGAATAATCACGGAGGTGTCGTATAAATCGTGGGCCATTTGTAAAATAGGAATTGCGATTCGCCCGGGCTATTGTCACCCTCCGAGGAAGCTGTATGTATACGTAACCCCTTATATGCAGCTACTTTAGAAGTTTAGACTGAGGCAATGGTCTGCAGTTCTAAGACCTATGTCAGTAGTAGATCTATGTCAATGGTAGATCTATGTCAATAGAAGATCTATTTCAATAGTAGATCTATATCTGTCAATAGTAGATCTATGTATATAGTAGATCTATGTCAATAGTAGATCTATGTCAATAATGGATCTATGTCAATAGTAGATCTATGTATATAGTAGATCTATGTCAATAGCAAATCTAGGTCAATAGTAGATCTATGTATATAGTAGATCTATGTCAATAGTAGATCTATGTATATAGTAGATCTATGTCAATAGAAGATCTATGTCAATAATAGATCTATGTCAATAATGGATCTATCTCAGTAGCTGATCTATGTCAATAGTAGATTTGTGTCAATAGCAAATCTATGTCAGTAGTACGACGTATGACCAACGATGGTCAATTCAATCAACGATGGTCAATCAACAATTTTGATGATATCCATCAGTATCCATTACACACCAAATGTAAGTTGCAGTGCTTATCAATCATAATAAAAACGATGTAAAAAGATTTCACGATATTGGAAAAAATGGTGGCTTTCATTTTTGCGTGTAAATATTCGGCAAACAAGAAGCAAGATGGTTAACAAAACGGAAACAAGGGAAAATATCTTTTATAAATTTGTCGTTTGCAATGAAGGGCAAAATAGAATATTATTATGGCGTCTATTTAAATAGTTCAGTAAAAAACACGGTATATTCTTATATTAAATAAAATATACACTCTTATGTTAAATGATAATGACTAATGTCAATGATTAGGTACAAGTTAGATAATTATGTAGATTGATACAAGTGGGTTGCTTACGTAAAACAGGAGCCACTGGCCACATATACTGTATCTTAGCCCAGTGCTAATGATAGAGTCAAGCCAGTCTGTCACTAATCCCTTCATATTCTGAAACAGACTTATAATATTACGTCTACCTAGATACGAGTACATCTACCATCAAATCCTAAAACTATAAAATCATCTTCTAAGTCTCAATAGCTAAGCCACTTAAGGCCAACCAGCAAAGCATTTAAAAGCAGCCTAGGTAATACGATAACGTGCCGCCAAGCCGGGGTGCCCGCGAAATTTCTAATATACGTGTCATGCACTCCACTCACGATTTCTTCAGCCGAAAAATGTACCACGTTACGTCGCTCTTGTGGAATTTTTAATAGTTTCACCCTTCACTCGTTGGCTGTTTCGAGTTCAGCACCTACTTACTTATACATATTATTATCCTGGAAAGTTGCAACGCTGTGTATGTACGAATATGTAAGGTATCTTAGAAATAACATGTGCTGTCAACGAAATAAACATTACTCACAATTAGGCGAGTAACTAAGTAATGGTCCATCGAGATGTGGTCGGGGTGATTATGGGCACTGTTTTAGAATTATTTTCGAATGGACTGTTCTTGATAGCTATTACATTTTGTGCGAAGTCAAAGGAGTCACCTTTACGAAAAAATAACTTCAGACGTTCTTAGGGCAAGAGTTCAGACTTCAGCTTAGGACGTCGCTTGGTCATTGATGGAACTAGAACTTAAAGCCTATTTAGTCGTTAAGTCAATAGTTTATAATCGACCAATTAAGCAGCAACTATCGCGATAAAATGGACATTGTTACGTTGCTTTGTCAGCCGAAAAGGAATTGAGCATGAGTCAGCCGCCAAACGACATATCCGGTCCCGGCTGGAGGTTTGAGAAATAGTTATTTCTTTCTTTTTCTTCTCTTGGTCGACAACGCATCGGTGATGCCTTTGGTGTTGCTGATGTCCATGGGCAACGATAGCCAATTACCATCAGGTGGATCGTCAGCTCGTTTGCAAGCTATTTCTATAAATATAGATAAATCCATAAATATAAAAAAAAAATTGAAAACTTTTTTTCGACTGAACCTCAAATTCCTGCTTCAGCAAAATGCTAAGAAGGTAGAAGTAGACCTGGTATTAACTAGCATAATAATAATAACAGCACATTCGCCGAGAACATTTATCTGTCCTAATCACAATTTTATGTTTCACCGGGAAATCGGAATTGAACCAGACGAATAGACTGAAATAGAATGATATAGACGAACTTCACTATACCTATACTTACCTAATATTTTTTGTATAATACAATCTAATATCAATTCATACTAGCTAGCTATATCGCAAGTAGGTACCTATCGTTATTCAGATACTAGGTATGATCACTGTCTAATGTATTTGGAAATCTTTGAATTTGTCTCCGCTTTATCTTCCGGAATGCTGTTTGAAACTACAGTTCAGTTCTGCACTACTTTTAACTACAAGTAATAAATCCTATAAGGCCGGCTCCCGTATCGCGTTGCAAGCTTGCATAGGAAACTGCGATTTGTTCAGAGATGATTATTATTTTGTTTTGTTTCATTTTTAAAATGTAAGTCACCGACAAATAAGCAACTTGATGGTAAGTCACCCTTGTTTCAATCAATCAAAATCAATCAATCATCAATTACACCAAAGACATCACTGATGGTTTGTGGACATGAACAGAGTGAAGAAACAAACAAACAAGATTACAAACGAACCAAATTAAATAATGTATTGGTGTTGATATTGAATATGATTTAGATATTAATTAAGATATTGATATTTAGATGGTAAGGGACTGCATGTAGATGATCATTTTTATTGGCGACGCGTATCTTATGGTTTATTGATTTTTCTATAACGACGAAATTGTTACACCTAGGTGTGACTAAGGGTCGCAATTGTAAAAATGTAGATACGAACCGAATCAAATGTACCTAAGTACTGATCTATTAGATAATTAATAAACTGTGCACATTACACATCAGTCTTTACAGTCTTCAAGAGTTTTACTTGCAGAGTACAATTAAAATTTAAACCTTTTGTCCGTTCTACCCCGTCTTCCTCCTGTATCGTAGACGGGAGCTTTATACGAATCTCCTCTCCACGAAAATGCACATTAATATTAAATGGCTTGGAAATGCTGCTTTGGGTAGGTGGGGGTGGGTGGTTCTGACTGCAATAAAAAAGGAACGGCGTCGATGATACGTAGGTTTAAATCTGTTGTTTTATTACGGTTGATTACTTTGAGGAATAGGTCGATCTATTGTGTTGTCTTTGAGAGATTAAGAGCCACTATAATTGCTAAGTTGATAGTAGATACCTACCTATTCGTATTGTTGGTAAGTTTTTGTTTTCTCTTTAATCAATATTTTTTAAACGCTACACAATTGTAGCCCCACACTAGGTTTCCCTGTGTCATGGGTGCCATGGACAACACACCCAGACCGAAAACAGAAAATCAAACTGCTCAGTGAAATTTCTGCCTCGCTGGCAATCGAAACCAGGACCCTTCGAATGGCTGTCGGGCATCAAAAATAGAGTGTTTTAAATGTCGATATTTTATGTCGAAACACTTATTGGGATTGGGGTCAGAAGATATTCTGGGCCTCCCAAAATGGTCAACAATTTGACCAATCAAATTTGATTCTGTAGATTATAATGTTTTCTTAAATTTAATTTTTTCAATAGATATCTTATAGATAATGTTATTTGTAAGTACCTAATTTGTAGGCAATCGCAAAATAATGTTTTAATTTTCGTTTATCTCTTCGATCTCTCATCGTTTGTAATAATACTTAGATCAAGTGTTTGTAAACACTTTTAAATATAATACTTCAGACAATAACAACAAAGATAAGGGGAAGTGAGTTCGATATAGTTTCACGAACACTCGCGCGCCATTAAAATGCTAGAGCCACATTCAAGTGGATTAGGTTACAAGCGTATAACCATCAACTATGGAAATGTCAACCGAGCAATTTCCCGTACAAAGCTGCTCGTACGTGTTTTCCTTATATTAACTACGTAGCACTATCCCCCTCACCCCCCCAGTTCCGACATCCAATAAGAGATGGCGTTGAGCAAAACTAGCGTCAGTGCTCTCACTCGCAAGCAATTTACTCCTTGCACTAATTAAAAGAGTGAGCGAGAAGACCCCGCCTACCGCTGAGAACAAACAAACGGGGGGATAGCTATCCACCAATCAGAAGGCTTGATTATTTGTAATTAGAACGCCGAGCTCTTCCTCCGCCGAGATGACCAATGGGATTTAGTATTTAGCGGCGTTATTACTCAGTAACGGAAGTTTCATTTAATTATGAAAGTCGCACGTTAAATGTTTCCATTCTAACGCAATCAGAGAAAATGGGTGTTTAGGTTAAATTGGATTTGTTTTACGATTGAGGATTAGGTATGTATGTACGTATGTTTCCATGAAAAGTAATTTGTTTCTCATCTAAATTTCTCTTTGATCAAAATATTTAATAGGTACCTACTCAGCCTACTTAGGCAGGTATGAAATACATAGACTGGGGACTGGATTTATAGGTACAACATATAAATTGCATCTTTGAAAACAAAACATAATTCATAAGTAAGGCATTGAGAATTTTAGCCATAAAAGAAATGTTTTACGTTTACCTAGATAGTACCCTAAGTTATCGTAAGATGACCAGAGATTTGCTAATGTATATGTAGGTATAATCTACATGAAACAGACTGCTTCACTCAGTTGTGTTTATGTGAAACTTATTGAAGCGATACTGAAACGCTCCATCTCAGAAACCACAAGTTCCAAAATATCTATGAACATAGCGTGGGTTCACACGCTTTATAAAGAGGAAAAAACGTTTTTCACTTTATTATTTTATAGGTTAAAAGATATCGAAACAATAGCGCTACAATCTATGACCACTCCAGAAAGGATATAGAATAAGATAAAGGTAAGTAAAACCCACTTTACTCAAGAAACTGCGAAATAACGAGGATACGTTAAAAAGACTGTTAGGAGTGACTTGAGAACAGAAAAAACTTTCTCATTTCAACCATTGAAATAGCACAATGATTCACGAAGAAAACTTCCCGGAGAGAATCAGAGCCACAATGAGCGGACGAAGTTCTCGCCAGTTTGCATATAGAGATAAAAGTGGGGAATATTAATGCGAACTCACCCCACGCTCCCCGGCGGGAGGCTTGAGACTGGAGTGGACGCGGCTAGTCGTTATTTTAATTGTTACCTACCTCAAATGTTACCTTTACGATTACTTACCTTAGACTTATCTTTTACCTTACTTTTAATTAAAACAGGAAGAATGATGATGATGATAATATGTAGATACGTTTAGGATACTTTGGGAAATTATGAATACGTGAACGACTTTACCTTTACCTGTGCGACTTTAGATTTAGGTAATTAGGGACCTTCCTAAGTCTTAGCTCCGGCAATTACCTAAGTATTTTTATTATGCATAGTTAAGGTAAGGACTAGATTAGACTATGTCGGTTTTTTGCCGATATAAAAACACTAGGCACCGACCTGTATCTACTCTCTAAGAATTAAGTTAATTAAAATCTTCTTGTTAGTATACCTACTGAAAAGAAGTTTTTCCTCTTCCAATAAAATTCCTTACAAGTTATTTAATAATCGTACAACAGATTACTGAAATTACAATTATAAAAGTTACAAATTACAGTGAAAAACAGCGAATGTTCAAGAAAAAGGGTTGAAAGCGAGAAATAATGAGGCCGCCTCACCCAAATCTCCCCTTGGGCGGAGGGGGAGGGGGGGAGGGGCAGGAGATAGTGGACGCGACTTCGTCATTTTAATTATATAGCCAAGAGGTACAGCTTTCAGACTATGAGGGCATTTTATACAATATACTTACCTATATAATTTACTTATCCAATTGTATCATTATTTTTACCTACCTACTGGCGATGCAAAAAATTCGACTTTCTCGATAGTAAATCCTTAGGGAAATAAATACATTTTCATAAAGTCTTCAAATTGCCATAACTTGAACATTTACCCTTTAACATAAATATCTGCTCCGATCGGGAATCAAATCCGGGGACGTTATCAGCAGGTACTGGGAGGTATACCTACACCTGTATAATCTGCATATTTTTTTATTAGGACACTGTTGCACTAATTGTAAGACGAAGCCACAGATCTTATCATCTTTATTAATTTAAGAATTATTCTGAGCTTTAAGGGTTTCCTCATACATCACAATTAGATACCGATTCATATGATTTCCCTAGACGTGACTACGTCATACGGTGGCTAACAAACGAGTTACCCCGCCTTCGCTACCCCTTCTTGGTATATAAGGTAAGAATCGGAGCAAATTACTTGGACTCATGAGGTTTGACCGATTTTGAGAAAAGGATAAGTTCTTCACGTATTACCTATTTGTGACAAGAAACAATAGAAGTAGGTAGGTATGGCTTTAACCCATTAATTGCCCACTACTGAGCAAGGGCACTCTTCTCTAGAAGGTAGAAGATTTAACTCTAGCTAAAGCGTAGGTAGGTACCACTCTGCTCCAGCGCGGATATATTTTTATAGAAATGACCGGAAAGTGACCTGACGCTCCACCTGATGCTAAGTGGCGTTACCGGCCAAGAAAGAGAGAAGAAAATGAAAGAAAGAACTGGCTCTCAAGCCAAAATTGCGGATTGGCGGAGTAACCTACCTACGAGTATTACCTTACACACGCATGGATAAGTGTGACACTTAAGATTTAATTAGCAGTTTTGATTTTGTCCTGCAAAGAAATGTACTATTTTAAGTTCAATAAAATAATTATTAATATTATTGTGTACGTTATCATTATCTTATTAATGTAATTCTCAAAACAATGCGAAAGATTTCCAAATAAATTGTATTCAAGAAAAAGCGTAACTCACAGTAAAACGTTAAAATTTAGCCTAATTTACTTACCTGAGTACGAATTTCGTAGTAAAATATGAAAAGTAAATTCAACGATTTAGTTCGAAAAGTATCAAGCCTGTTTTCTCACGCTAGCTGTCTGAGTGTCGAAGATAAGACCAACCGAACTATTAACAGCCACGTCTGGTGAATATGAAGTCAGGTCTACCGCAAGAGAAGCTATTTAATGAATATTTGATCCCATTGCAACTGGTCGCATATAACCCCGACATTCGAATCAATTGTACACTTGTTCAACAACAACCCGTTGGGAATATTAATATGGCGTCAGAATTTGAAATTGGAACACCGTTGAAATTTGAATGAAGAACTACAACATTGACAGTTTGGTCGATTAGTTTAAGTTTCGAATTGGAATATCAGTTTTATTAAGCTTTGTCAAAAAACTGGTTCTATTTCATTAAATTTAAAATTAATACGGTCTATAACTCGATTGACTTAAACCGTAGACTTCAGTAAGGTTTGAGTGATGATGACTGGAATAAAATTACAGAAGTCATGTTGTTTGTCTCAAGTAATAATGTTAAGGTTCTGTACTTGATATTACAAATTATAATTTATTTGTTAGATCGGTGCAACTGTTGAAACGGCTTAATTATTGGCATTAATATTGTCGATTACATTTTGTAGAGTAATAACATTTTAATTAAAACCAGTAAATACTTTAGAGCGCGTCACTATATTTCATTTAATAGTATAGTAAATAAATAACAAACTTAAGGTACCTAAGTTTTAGCTGATGGTCCAACACAGCGCGACTCAAGGATAACCTCCCTGAATTACGCTAATCCAATATTTATTCAAGGGAGGCGAGCGAAAAAAAATTTTGCCCCAATTAGCGTACGACCCGTTTCTAAGAGAAAAAGCGAAATTGCTACGTAAAAAGTCGTAACTCAATTACTCAGATGAACCACTGTCGCAATAAGGCGTTCGTTAGCTCCGAGATCTTGGAGCATGCGCCGTGACCTGAGGTCGATAATGAGAGGACCTCTCGCTCTGAAGCAACATCACACATCCTCACAGTTTAACGTTCGCGTATTTACATACGCCCCCACATATGCATATGCGCCCTTTAACTGTGACGTATGTGTAGTGTACAGAGTAGCTGGGGCGTAGACATTACGCTGCTCGTACCTGAGAAGCAGCTCTCAAAACTCTTTTCTGTGAGTCGGATGCCTTCAAAATGCATGGGAATGATAACTATTAGATATATGAATATGAGTAATTTTGGGTATGATGTATTTAACCTGACATATTTTTTTTAAGCAAACCCAATAACATTATTTAAAATATAAAAGCAAAATACATCTGCCAGTCCACGTATATCGAACGAGGTGTTACACCTCGTTGCAAGCCATCTCGGAGACCTTCGGGCGAAATGAAAACTTCCGAAACTTGAGTTGTTCACTAACCCCTCCATCCGCACTGGAACAGCGTGGTGACACATAGGTGGAACATAGGCCTCCTCAAAAAGAGAGACCCGTGCTCAGTAGCCTTTAATGAGTTGAAGCCAGTCCAAATGTGTCGAAGGCTTTCCTAGAGTTATAGTATAAAATATATCATAATTCTACATATTATTTGATCAGTTAAATAAAGTTAATAGTGAAGGTAGTCCCTATCTATTCGCAGTCTCTACATAGCGCGTACTCTGTGCCTAAAATAACTCACACAATCGCGCATTCTGTATCTATTTATCCGTACGCGCACACATACATGTAGTGAGGTCTCGGAATTTGTTTAATGGCGTTCTTACATTGACATTAGTTTGTCGAAATAAATTTATGGGAGTTTGGATATGTAGGAGTAAGTTTACAGATGACTATTGAAGTCTGTGAGTTCAAGACTTAGTTAGTGATTTCGGCTAGATTTATTAGGATTTGTATGAAAAGATTCATTATTCGGAAGTGAACTTCGTGTTAGATTTTTTATTGAGGAAGAAATAGGGAAAGATGAAAGATATGTGACGAAAGATGTACGTAAGATATACGTAAGGAGTGCGGTCATTAGACACTTACGCCCCAACTCAGAGTCACTAACGGTTACTTAAATCGCTGCTTAGTACAGAATTTGTACGGTGATTCTGTACTAAGGAGCGATTTAAGTAACCATCAGTGACTGTGAGTTGGGGCGTCAGTAAAGTAGGTATTTAATACTGTATTTTATCAAACCCAAGTTTAAAGTTCTCATTTACGCTACTCCCCAATGCACCCTACTTACTAAGATTACTTATCGCATTTCAACAAGACTTTTATTTCCGAGAAGCTAGAACTTTCTTTAAAAGCGTAATGAGAAATGCATGAGAAAGAACTGCGAACAAAAGAAGAGCTAGGTACACGAACAATGTAGTACTTTTGAAATTTTTACAGAGCGCCTTTTTACTTTATAATACCTTCGTTTTCATTGTTACCATTTTTCATCAACGCTAGTCTGATAGTTATGGAGGTAGATTGCATGTATCTATGGTTAGCAGATGATAAAAACAAACCGACGTGTTCCGGCCGGGGACTTGAGAGCCAGTTCTTTATTTCTTTTTCTTCTTTTTTTCTTGGCTGGCAAAGTATTATCGATGATAATACTTTTGGTGTTGCTGATAAAGAAAAGCGTCGAATCACATAATTCGTACGATATCATAAGTGACGAAAAATATTTTAATAACATTGTACAACAAACTCATTGAGATTGCATTTTGTCAAAATAACACCTCAACCATCGTCCGCGTCGTATCGTAACATAACGCGATTCGAACTTTGTTTGTGGCGGGAACGCGCATCAAACGCGTGCGCGCTCTCTTGTCCATGGGCAATGATAGCCACTTACCACCAGGTAGGTTAATCGTCAACTCGTTTGCCGGCTTCCTTTAACTATTACAAATAAAATTTCACTAATAATTCCGAATTTCAACCACTACTAATTACTTTAACTACTTTTGTCTACAATTCGCATAGAGCACCTATACGGTATACCACACTGACGACATATTGACTATGACACTCCACAGAGTAACAACTTATGCACAGACAAATTAAACTTAAGACTACAGATAAATAAATTTCAAGGATGAAATTTACCACGTTACAATATCCATAAGAAAATGTTATCTTTTTATGGGAAACATAATATCTCATGGGGTAACTCAAACCAACTTTGGTCGTTGTCGGCATAGTCATGTCTCCACGTGCAAAGGCTCTTTCTTATTCTGTGCTTCTACTCGGTTTGACTCCAAACAAATTAATTTATAATCCGACTCCTGATAGCGAACGAAGTTGATAGCTATTGACACGAGGTATAGGAAAAAGTTATTTCGTCGGACGAAAAATCCATTTTTTATTCTCGATTATTAGGTAGAAACTGTACTGCATAAAAGAAGGAGTCCTGACTGACTCATCAACGCCCATCAAAAATGAAAACTTTGCAAACAGGTTCTTTAAATTGCAATGTAAGAAAGAGCCGGATTTTTCGAACTAGCCATGAATTTCCTTGGGGATTTACATTTTTGCAAAAATATTACTAGGCACTCATAATGGTAAAATTAATTCGGTAAACTACATAAATAGACGTCCTACTTACTTTTTTTACATTAAAATTTTTAAGGTACCTAACCCTATACATTCCCCTAGCAAGCGAATACATTAAAACTCCTTGTATTGCAAGCATTTCCTAAACAAACATATGTCGGAGTTGCACCGCACTAAGTCCGAGGTATCATTTGTTTGAACAACACGGTAATGTATGGAGATTAGGCGGTGGACAGACGCGCCGGGTTGATCCGCCATGATACATCAACGTCGAGCTGGACAGTGGACACCGCCCTTTATACCCACCATCGGTTGTGCTGGTACAGTGGTGTGGAGAAAGACTTGTATAGGTATTATTGATACAAAAATAACCTACCTATAAGGGTATAAATAAAAGTAGATGTGTTATTTTAGATCCATGAATATTAAGTACCTATATTCAGATTTCAAATAAAAAAATCAAACAATCGCCAGATTAAATGAGTGATTGCGTTTCTCGAAACGACTGGAGATAAATTACTAGTTCGTTATAAATATCAAATCAAAATTTGTTTATTCTAAATAAGGAGTAGGGTGTACAATGCAGGTTTTACAAAAAATCTTAGGTACGAAATTGTTTACAAAAAAGTTTATAATCAGTGTTAATACCATTACAAAATTTAAAACGTGAAAGCCGCTTCCATACTCTCGCAGCTGGTCAAAGACTAATAGCATCACAGAGGTTCGGACACACTTTGCTTACCTAAGCCGCTTGTTATGTCGCGAGTGATGACGTGAGCATTAGTTGTGGCTGTCGTTGGCCAGGGTATTAATTGGCTACTAAATGCCTTGCATTTTCAATTGATTTTATCGCTTAAGATATTTTTTTAATTAATCTATGTGCATACTATATTATAGACTAACAATATATTATGATGTTATTGTGTAAGGACAACGAAGCGAACTAATCGTATTGACAGACTTGACCAACCTTTGAGAACTTTATGCTGCGTGAGGTGCAATGGTTACCGTGCCGGATCGCCGTAACAAGGATTCTGGGTTCGATTCCCACCGAAGCGGGCGTTTAATGAAGAGTTTGAATTTCTGTTCTCAGTCTGGGTGTGTCGGTGTGGGTGTGTGAGAAATCCCAGTATGGGATCTAACTCTGTGTAGCGTCTTTTTTAAACTACCGTACCTATAGGTAGGTACGTTTATACAGTCATCCAAATCAATACTGAAGACTTATACAAACGTAGTCATATGTATCAAACTGATGCAAATCGTCGCACCTGCATCGGAAGCTTTCGTCGTTAAAGCGCTTAAAAGATTTAGCAAGGAACTCCGAATTCGGCGTGAGTTTGTAAAATCTTTACTAGAATAACAGACGGAACGTTGAAACACGTTGAAAACCGTAGCAATTTTATATGAATGAAAGTTTATCACAATAACTTTTAATAGTTTCGCTACTGGTTCTCATTTCCGAATAAAACAGTCAGTACTTATACCTAAAATGAAGGTATTAAATGATTAAAAGATAAATAGAGGGCAATTACAAGAACAATTAAGAACAACAAACGTCCTGATAATGCCAGGGGAACATAGGTACAACCGGAATAAAATCTACCTCATCTTCTTGTCCTAGATATTTTATAAAAAATGGGTTGGCTTCACGTTTTAGAAAAATCTTAATTTAAATTTTTGTGGTTATTTCCAAAAAATACAGTACGAATTAAGTTATTCATATAATATATTATTACTGAAGTATATTTTATTATATTATATAATATTATAATTATAATAATTAGTTAGATGAGCAAGAGTTCATTGGAAAGATTGCCGGCCCGGGGAAGGTGGTCCAGCTAGATGAAAGCAGATTTGGATATAGGAAATACAACAAAGGTATTTTTATACATAATAAAAAGGTAATACTCTTATTAGATGTATATTTAATATATAAATTTTACTGTTTATATCATACTCTACTAAATTTATTTATTACATTCTAGTTAAGTTTTTCAAAATTGGTGACAGAACCGACTTAGTCAACCTCGACCCCACGTAGTACTAGTCTGAGTCTTTGGTCAACTCATCCCGCTCGATCTCATCCCGCGGGATGAGTTGTCCTAGTGCAATTTTTGAATCGGACAACTCATCCCGCTCTGCCCTACCCCTAGACTCTAGGGCCTAGAGTGAGTGAATCCAAATATCTAAACATCCAAACATCTAAACATCCATACATCCAAACATTCATAAACGTCACTTCGCTAACATTCACATAAACAATATTAGTAGGATACATAAGCTTATACATTTACAGGGAATTCGCTGAATATGTAGAAACATCTTACGAGTAGGTACCTAGGTTGGTTTCGCGACGAATTTTCTAATCGCGTCCGCTCGGAATGGGAAAACATCATATTTCACAGCCGCCCGGGGCTAGGGTGGGAGGGAGGGGGAGGGTGGCTAAGATGAGTTTTTTACGCATTACTTCTACACACGGACGTACCACCCTTGAAGGATACTAATTTCAATTATTTGGCTTCTGTTTTCCTTGATATACTTAAATGAAACATCAAGACGTGAAGAATTCCGCATTTTGATAAGTTCCTATAAAAAGAAAAACGTGCTGAGCTCTTTTGGTAATGTAATGTAAATCAAACTTTTTATTGTCTCTCTTAGTTTTTTGTTAACGTGGTGCCTTGATGTGGAGTCCATAGGCTACGGTTACCTCTTGCTTTCAATCAGGTCGTAAGCTCGTTTGTTGGAGATTTACATTAAAATCAACATTTTTAAAGTCTATGCAATAAACTATGGTAAAGTCACAAAATAAATAACATCTCATCACTTAAGATTTCCTGCTAACAAATCTTTAAATAGTTCTAATATAATTATGTTTACATAGTATCTATATAGATACATATAAAAAAAAAAACAAAAAAAAATGTAAGGATGTCCTTTATAGACTCTGAAACCATCCAACCGATATTCCTTAAAGTGGTTTTATTTGGAAGTCAATAATTCGAAGGTGGTTTGAGACCACTAAAATACTCGTAGTACATTAGGTATATGCAGTCCATTGATAAAATCGATTTTCCACTTTTCCCATACAACAATTTGAACGCATAAACAGATTACCAACACAAAATCACTAATCAGATTTTTTTTAGCGTAGTGGAACCAATGATATATAATGTAAACTAGCTGACCCGGCGAACTCCGTATCGCCTAACAATTTTTTTTTTCTAAAATAAAAGTAGCCTAAGTTACTCCTTGTTACATCAGCTATCTGCCAGTGAAAGTCCAGTCAAAATTGATCCAGCCGTTTCAGAGATTAGCCGGAACAAACAGACAGACAGACAGACAAAAAATTTTAAAAATGTTGTTTTGGTATATGTACCATGTATACATCCAAATACACTTAGTAAAAAGCGGTTATTTTAAAATTACAAACAGACACTCCAATTTTATTTATTTGTATAGATAGATAGATAGATACCTACAGATGTATAGATATCACTGAGTGGAACACGCTGGATATCCACTAGTTTATTATATTTTTTGTAAAAAAATTAAAATTATTTGTGAAAAATCTCCTGGCTTCCGCAATATTATTTCCTCCATAGACAATAGACGTTAAAGAACTTCGTCCAAAAAATCGACAGAAAAGTTTTTTCCAGCACAAAAATGTCTACCCAATTTAGGAATCGAACCCAGATCCTTCGTTCATAATAGTCACAACTAACTGGGATACAGCCATTGTTATCTTCTTATTTTATTTGCATTTCGGTAAAGTTAAGAGCCGTGAGCTAGTCGCCTGGGTTTTTAGGGTTCCGTAGCCAAATGGCAAAAAACGGAACCCTTATAAATTCGTCATGTCTGTCTGTCTGTCTGTCTGTCTGTCTGTCTGTCCGTCCGTATGTCACAGCCACTTTTCTCCGAAACTATAAGAACTATACTGTTAAAACTTGGTCAGTAGATGTATAACGTAAACCGCGTTAAGATTTTCACACAAAAATTGAAAAATAACAATAAATTTTGGGGGTTCCCATACATAGAACTGAAACTCAAAAATTCTTTTTTCATCAAACCCATACGTGTGGGGTATCTATAGATAGGTCTTCAAAAATGATATTGAGGTTTCTTATATCATTTTTTTCTAAATTGAATAGTTTGCGCGAGAGACACTTCCAAAGTGGTAAAATGTGTGTCCCCCCCCCTGTAACTTCTAAAATAAGAGAATAATAAATCTAAAAAAAATATATGATGTACATTACCGTGCAAACTTCTAACGAAAATTGATTTGAACGAGATCTAGTAAGTAGTTTTTTTTTAATACGTCATAAATCGTAGACCGCAAAAAACATCGATCAAAGTTACAATGAAGTACAAGAACTTTTATATTATGTTACTTGCTGCTACGGAACCCTTCATGGGCGAGTCCGACTCGCACTTGGCTGCTTTTTATATAATACTCCATTTCATTTCAGTAGCACGAGCTTCTAATCGAAGGAAAACATTGGATGCATGCGACGCGCGTCTTCACATAATCGCAGTTTAACTGGCTGGCTATGGGTTAGCTATACCAGAATTACTATTCAACTTCTCTTTGAGATATTTCGGAGACGTAACAATAAAATTATAGAAACGTTATTTAATCTAACCTATGAATTAAATCATTTATCCTTTCTATTACACTTACAACCCCAACTTAGTAGACCTTTATGAAAGTTAGGTAGGCACGAGCTACCTGTACGTACTTGATTTTAAGCCTCAAGAAACCTATACTTAAATGAACTGCAGAAGATAACATCTTGCCTTCATAAGGATGTTCCATTAAACTATTTAAAGCATAAACGCACCGACGTATTTACAATCACAAGTAATGTACTGATCCCGCATAAATGACCGATAATTATAATCCTATAACAAATGTAAATCGATAAGAGCCATACAATAAGCTACGCATACCTAACACAATATCCAATCTAAGAAAGCATTGCCTTATTTCTTTGCGTTGCAATGATACTTTATGTTGCAGCGAAACTTTATTGTCGTAATTTGGGCAAGTCACCCAAATAATTAAGTAACTAAAACTGGACCTACGAAATCAGTTTTCTGTGTCGTAAAAATTAGCATTTTATAACTATATCTTTTTAGGTGACGATCAAGTATGGTTGAGTAGTTAGTAAGCTTGTTAGTAAACATGCTTATTTTAGTGAAAACTGTTAAAAATATTCTCAGGTACACCACTTTGAGTACTTGAGATCAACTAATCGTGCCCCAATTCTTTGAGATAAATGAAGTCAGTTAAATTTAATAAAAAAAAAATTCACCATTAAGTACCTATTTCATTAGCAAAACAGAAACCTACGAAATCCAGCTGAAGGAACCTAGTCCCATAGCGTCGTCCGTTAGGACTTCTGTCCACATAGATGCACGTCATATACGCACGCTATCGTCAATGGTCGCTTGCTTGCAGATTCCTTGTACCTTACGTAGAAAAATAGCTACGAAATCTGTCCACGAAGCGGTATCGTTGCGTTTGCCTATTGCCTATATGTTTCGTTATGGAGCTTGCATGTAATCATCAAATGAAGCGCCATGGACAATAGGCCTTATTCTCGAGGCTGCACTACAAACAAGACAACTTGACTGGGACTCAAGATAGATGAAGCCGATGAAGCTAATACCCCAAAGTCATTATGTTATTTTAATAGTAAATTTCGTTTTCATTTTCATTTTCATTCATTCCTTTTCACATTACGTCTTTCTGGGCTATTATTAAATGACCCATTTTTTTATATTCTAGTAACATATAAATCACATGGGTAGTCCAGGCTCAGGCCTATATATCAAGCTAATACTGAAATGATATGTTGAATAAATAGACGCCTACAGGATATTGGGTTCGCGACGGGAATCGAATATGAATGGATCACGTAACCAAGGTGATATGTGGACGTTTCTGGGAAATATGGGATTTTGTTACGTGTCATGGGATGGGCTTCAAAATATTCTATTTGACCATAGAATGAAAACCAATTACATATATCTTTCTAGTAGAAAGATATAGTAGAAAATTTCTACTTTTAATAAGCTAGGCCCGCAGACGTACCTATTACTACAGTTTCTTATCGTCCTAATCATTATGTGGAACCTAGTTTCATAATAGTTAAAATAAAACCTAATGTCCAGTTTGTTGCTATAGGTATACCTTAAGAATCCTACTATAGCTGACTATAGTACTCGTATAGTGACCGACGCTCAAATGATTTACGATCAAAGAGTTTTTTTATGACAAAAAATAATTCACAAGAATTCAATAATTTTAGAAGATCAAGCTACATTCTATTTTATTGTATTCTTTAAAATAATCCTGAACTATACGTACCTAATGTACGTACATACATACTTGAAGTATACTTGATGACCACATAATAAGCTATGATATCAAACTAGTTACTTGAACAAGGAGCTACCCCTTCCACCTTTTAGTGTCAAAGTGTAAGAAGAATATGGGTAAACAAATCCTCCAATTTCCATCACATTTATTCGAGGCGTCTGACGTCACCCCACCTCCCTTAGTAGTATGTAATTTCTTTGTAGATAGTGTGAACCGACACACCCTATTGCTATTGGCTCCGATGTGGTGTATTGATAGCGAAATTTTGTCAACACAAGAACGAGTGAACCAATTTTGAATAATATCATTAGGTAAAGGTTCCGTGCTGGAAAGGTAAACCAATATGTCACATTGGTGCCTCTGAAGTAGATTGAAATGGCAAGTGAGGCCCCGCTGCAATGATCGATACATCTTGAACCGATCAACGAAATATTCGAGGATGGAGCGTCAATATTCGAGGATGAGGACTGAAAAACAAATGCTCGCATGGAAATTCAGACCAAAAAATGTTTTTGACGAACCAGCCGACGATATATCTGGCGATAAGCGGTCACTATTGCTCATTGCTCATAGATTGTAAGACTGAGGGCATCGTTGACGCGTTGTTGGCCATAAGAGTAAGTAAGAGAGTAAAAGTAAGTAAGAGAGAAGTATTACATTTAATTGAAACACGTGAGTCATTTTATGACCCGTGTGGCGCATTGGTTATCATGCCGGATCGCCGTGCCAAGGGGTCCTGGGTTCGAATCCCAGCTAGGCGGAAATTTGAATGATGAGTTTGAATATCTGTTCTCGGTCTGGGTGTGAGTGTTCTTGTCTCACGACACAGGGTATCCTAGTGTAGACTGTACAGTCAGCAAAAATGTTCGGTATGCAGGGGATGATACAAAAACGCTCTATAATGATTTAATATCACAGAATGTTTGTGTTGTTATCAATGTTGATAGTAGATACAATGGTCCAACTTAGTGTAGTTTTCCGTGAGGCATTTCGTAGGGATTATCAAAAAATTGGCAGTTAAATCAAATGTTAAGGGTTGCTACAATCTCGGTAGTTGCCCTCGGGCTAGTAATTGTCCGGCGATAACCGGATATATCTGGTTATGGGGCCCAACGAATTGACAACTGCGGGCTATGTTTTTTGCTTATTTTGATTTTTGGAAATGCGCTTCTTTTGTTCCTCAATCCATACAGGGTTGAAGCGAAACTAAGCAGCAATGCAAAATTTATGTTAAATATACTTATCTACTCGTAATATATAAAATTCTCGTGTCATGGTGTTAGAAATTGAACTCCTCCGAAACGGCTCGACCGATTTTCGTGAATCTTAGCGTGCATATCGGCTAGGGTGCAGAATCAGACAACATCTATTTTTCATCCCCCTAAATGTTAAGGATGGTCCCACCCCTAATTTTTATTTTTTACTTCTTGACAAAAATTTTTGTTTTTATTTTTTTATGATACAGCATACAAAAATAATATAAAAAAAAAACTTTTGACAGAACGAAGTCTGTCGGGGCAGCTAATTATTATATAAAATTATCCTACTAATCCAACTAACATTATAAATGTGCAAGTTTGTGACGATGATACTCTCACGCAAAAACTACTAAACAGATTTTCATGAAATTTAGCAAACAGATAGACCATGATCTGTAGTAGGGTACTTAATATCCCAGAAAACGCAGGAAAAGCCGCGGGCATACATAATTTAATGTTTGTGTTATATTGCTTTTTTTTATACATAATTTAATGTTTGTGTTATATTGCTTGAACGTAACATTATAACATTGAGTTATTAAGGAAATGCGTAAAAAGAAAATTCCAAAAGGAACTTAATTCAGAAGGAATAAGGCTTCAAAGGATAGTTTTAAGCGCAAGCCCCCATTTAATAACAGTGTTGAGTGGCTTTCCCCTCAAAGCAAGCAATCATGCGTTTACGAAAGTCCTTCGAACATCCCCTTTCGATGGCATTTCTTTCTATAATTTTCTCACCCCGAGCGTTGGGAAAATGCAAAGGACCTAAAAGGTTTTCCGCTTTACGTTTGTAATAAAATACTTATTCAGATTCTAAACATGAAAGTAGCTTTACAAAGAAGTTGCATGCCCTTTACATTAATTTAAATTAGAAATAGGATAAACAGTTCAATGAGTTATTAAAAATAAATTTTATTAGCCTGTTGTTTTAAAAATAAATTTTATGACCCTGTAGCCTAGTTGGTAGCGAACCTGCCTGCGAAGCGAGGGGTCCCGGGTTCGTTTACCAGCCGGGGCACATATTTATGTGACAGATAAATATTTGTACTCGGGTCATGGGAGTGATTATGATGTGTTATATGTGGCGTTCATGCCACCCGCGACACAGGTAATACCTACCTATATACCTGCTGCGGGGGTATGAGTGTGTTAGGGTTTATTTATTTATTATTATTCCATAAATACAAATGTTATTGTTGCCTTATTGGGGCAGCTTAGAATACTAATTGTTATTAGTCGTACGACTAAATCCGGTCCGCTGGTGGTAGGGCCTCTCGGAGATATTGATTTTAATTGCTAATTAATACCATTAATACTTACTACTATTTCTGCATGGGATTCGCCTGGATAGCTACCAACCTTGAACATGAGTCAGCCGCCAAACGACTCGTCGTGTTCCGGCTGGGGGCTTGAGAGCAAGTTCTTTCTTTCTTTATTTATGTACACACAACGGAATATACAATAAAGACAAAACATATAGGTAATTATGTACAAAGGCACTACTTATTTCTAAAGAAATTTGTACCAGCAGACCTGCGACTGGAGAAATAATCTTTCTTTTTTGTTCTTCTCTCTTTCTTGGCCGGCAACGCATCAGTGATGCCTTTGGTGTTGCTGATGTTTATGAGCGACGATAACTACTTACCACCAGGTGGATCGTCAGCTCATTGGTCAGCTATTTCCATAAAAAAATCGAGGATCAATCTCGATCTATTCATTAACACGCAAATATATACAATGATATTATAGGTACATATTGAGTGAGGTCAGGACTTCAGGATTTTGCTATGTGCCGACACTGACTAAAAGGTTAAATAGAGTTTATTGACCGCATCTGTGCTACGGAGGATACGTTCAAAAATCAGTAGCGGTTGTTTGCTCTTTAACTCTACTATGTTTATTTAGTTTTTAAAAACTTACGCCCCAATAGTAAAGAATGTCCATGCAAATTCTGCAAACTAAGGAGCGATTTAAGTAACCGTTAGTGATTCTGAGTTGGGGTGTTAGTGTATAATCATTATATGTATAACTTAGCAGAGCAAAGGGGGTGTAACAAAATATATAGTATTATTAACCCTATAAATGACATTTCGTAGGCACCTACACGACCGTAAAGTCTCCAAAACTGAGTATGTAATATTTCGCACCATTATAATGATCCCCAATGACCTCTGAAAGCAGTCCCATTGATTTACAACACTAACACATCCCGGCTGAATCCATTTACAATTCGGTCCCTGAACTATCCCAAATAAAAGGAATTCCTCGTACAAAAGGGAAACCTGGGGAAAGGAAATAAAAAATATAATAATTCAAAATGGCGTCTGGCCACTTAATAACTGGCTGACACCATTGGGAAATATAATTTAATTTTTCTATGCTGTTGTCCTTTTCGCTTACCTCTTAGTGGTTATATTTTATCCTTTTCTAACTTTCCACAGTTCACTCCCCCCCCCTCTCCAGCTTCCGTTTGTTCGGGTGGCCCCATGTCACCCAATGTTCTGGACAAGAATTATTTGCGATATTTTGTATCAGATGATTTGTGTATGTGTACACATACGCGGATTGAATTTATTACGCTATTATATGTACATTACGCGCTTGAGACAGATAAAATCTCGTATCTTAGTTTCGAGATATACTTAACTAAATTGTTTTGCAAACAAGAGAAGTAATTCACTTTCTTTTGTTTATGAAATCATGAGTAAATCTTCAGATACAGTCTCAACTACTGATGTACCTAATTAATGGATGTAAGACCAATGAATGAGTCACATTATGGTTAATTGTCTCGCCGTTTGTAGATGGGCGTAATTACGCACATCACCTACGCGTTAGCAACGTACAAGAAAACTGTGAAGGAGGTAGTAAGGTAGTTGTTGGTCTTAACCCATCACAATGCACGATGACGGAGTACCTATTGGCAGCTGAAGGATTGGCAGACTTCACAAAACTGAGATCATTGTATAGAATTTTATTTCTTTTCTTCTTTCTTTCTTGGCCAGCAACGCAGTAGTGATGCCTTTGGTGTTACTGATGTCCATGGATGACGATAACCACTTACCATCAGGACTCAGGTGGATCGTCTGCTCGTTTGCTGGCTGTTTCCAAAGAAAAAAAGAGTCAAGTGTGCAGGATTCCTCACGATGTTTTCCCTGACCGAACCGAAACAAGTACGATAAATTAACTTCTAATACTACGCTAATAAATAACGGTAATACCTAATTACTTTTGAAAACCTAGCTACGCTACCACTATTTATATTTTCATTTGAGACACTTAAAAATATCATGTTCAGAATGACAGCTTAATATCACGAAGCATGAATAGCCACTCCCGATTCCCTAGGTCCTTTGAATTTGGTTTATTTTATCAATGAAATTACGAATAATTATTTGGTATCAGTAGGTGACCTAGGGATCCTGTCCGACCTAGATCCTGTTCAGTCATGTCCCTGTGATCCGGCTGGATCCGCTCTTGGTCTCTACCACTCACTGCCTCATCCATTGGTCCTCTAACCAGCCAACCTCTTCAAGAATGAAACCTGTTCACTATTCTAATAGGTACCAGATGGTATCATCCAACACGGTACACATCATTGGAATTAAATTGGCCAATTGAAAATCATCCAAGCCAAGCATATCCGGTAAAAACTCCAAAACAATTGGCAAAAACTGTATTTGTGGGGACGCTGGGGCCAGGTGTGAGTATAATATTCTAATGTCGTCGGTAGCGACCCGCCATCCATAACAATATAACCCCATCCGCCCCTTTCATACAGATAACATAAAACACCCGCATTATTACACTATGTACATACTTGGACAAGTTTTTAATTTCGCGGATAAAATTAGTCGCAACAAATTTTAGTATTTCATATAGGTACCTAGGCATTGTTCATTACATAATTATTAATGAAGCAAAATAGTATTTTATATAATCTAAATTTTACTAACAAAAAATAACCCACTTCAAAGTTACTCTAAAACTACTTGTCAGATCTCGTTCAAATTTATGTGGGATTACGTGACAAGCACCTGCTTTCGATTAAAAAAAGAATCATTGAAATCGGTTGGCGTGATATTGAGTTATTCGTCCATTTGTCGCGCTTACTTAATACAAATTTAAGACTTATATGGTTTTATCATGGATGCCATTGTCAGATCTCAATAAAATTTATATGGGACCACATGACAGCCACCACCTTTTGATTAAAAAAAGAATCATCAAAATCGGTTAGCCCGGTCCAAAGTTCTGAGGTAACGAACATAAAAAAAATACAGTCGAATTGAGAACCTCCTCCTTTTTTTGAAGTCGGATAAAATAAGGGTTAAAAGAGTCATATTTAACTATTTATTGTATGACTCATGTTCTCAACTTCTCATAGTTCGCAGATAACGTAGAAAGTACATTAATTAATAACTTTCTACGTTACTTAAGTTTTTACTAAAAAATAAGGGTATGTAATAATAAAAATAGTAAATAAATAAAAAACTATAATAGGTACCTAAAAAGCGCCATCTATCGTTATATCAAAGAAATAATTGCGTTGAATGAATATACAGACTTGCCTCTAGCAAAGTGCCGTGCATACAGCGTATTGTTCTCACATTGAAACATAGGTGTCGCTTTTATTCATAATATATTATTTATATAGCATTGAACATTGCAGACAGCTCAAGTCTCATCATATCAGTCACAGAGTACTTTGTTAAATACTCTCCCAACTTAATTTATAAATCATAATAATATTGTGACCTTGCGTTGTAAGAACTGTTTACTATTTTTGTAACAAAAGTTGCCAACGTCCATACCACGTTGAACACACCGGTTCTCGTCCGATCACCGAAGTTAAGCAACGTCGGGCGTGGTCAGTACTTGGATGGGTGACCGCCTGGGAACACCACGTGATGTTGGCTTTTTGCTTTATTTTCCTTTTTATTTTGGTTTCTTAATTTGTTTTTTTTTTTCTTAAGTTTTTGCTAAAATAATTTCCATTTTTTTATGTTGTACATTTCATTTTGGTTTCTTGGTTCGTTTTTTTTTCTTCTTTGTATTTCGATTTTGAAAGGAGAACGGGGGCTCAATTTTAAAAATAGAACCTCCCGGTGGACGGATAATAATAATCTAAATTTTACTAACAAAAAATAACCGACTTCAAAGTCTCAAAAACTACTTTTCAGATCTCGTTCAAATTTATGTGGGACCACATGACAAGCACCTGCTTTCGATTAAAAAAAGAATCATCGAAATCGGTTGGCGTGATATTGAGTTATTCGTCAATTTGTCGCGCACATCTTAACACAAATTTACGACTTATGTGATTTTCTCATGGATGCCATTGTCAGATCTCAATAAAATTTATGTGGGACCACATGACAGCCACCAGCTTTCGATTTAAAAAACAATTATCAAAATCGGTTCGCCCAGTCCAAAGTTCTGAGGTAACAAACATAAAAAAAATACAGTCGAATTGAGAACCTCCTCCTTTTTTGAAGTCGGTTAAAAATAGGTAAAACCATTGAAGTATAATGTTATAGAACAGACATCTCGAACAAAATGTGTCCCACCGGGAGGATCTATTTTTAAAATTTAGCCCCCGTTCTCCTTTCAAAATCGAAATACAAAGAAGAAAAAAAAACGAATCAAGAAACCAAAATGAAATGTACAACATAAAAAAATGGAAATTATTTTAGCAAAAAGCCAACTTAAGAAAAAAAACAAATTAAGAAACCAAAATAAAAAGGAAAATAAAGCAAAAAGCCAACAGAGGATCTATTTTTAAAATTTAGCCCCCGTTCTCCTTTCAAAATCGAAATACAAAGAAAAAAAAAACGAACCAAGAAACCAAAATGAAATGTACAACATAAAAAAATGGAAATTATTTTAGCAAAAAGCCAACTTAAGAAAAAAAAACAAATTAAGAAACCAAAATAAAAAGGAAAATAAAGCAAAAAGCCAACATCACGTGGTGTTCCCAGGCGGTCACCCATCCAAGTACTGACCACGCCCGACGTTGCTTAACTTCGGTGATCGGACGAGAACCGGTGTGTTCAACGTGGTATGGACGTTGGCAACATTTGTTACAAAAATAGTAAACACTTCTTACAATGCAAGGTAACAACATTATTATGATTTATAAATTAAGTTGGGAGAGTATTTAACAAGTACTCTGTGACTGACATGATGAGACTTGAGCTGTCTGCAATGTTCAATACTATATAAATAATATATTATGAATAAAAGCGACACCTATGTTTCAATGTGAGAACAATACGCTGTATGCACGGCACTTTGCTAGAGGCAAGTCTGTATATTCATTCAACGCAATTATTTCTTTGATATAACGATAGATAGCGCTTTTTAGGTACCTATTATAGTTTTTTATTTATTTACTATTTTTATTATTACATACCCTTATTTTTTAGTCAAAACTTAAGTAACGTAGAAAGTTATTAATTAATGTACTTTCTACGTTATTACTACGTTATTCAATAAACAGTAAAAGTGCCTCTTTAAGTTATATTCACAGAACTAGTGGGATTTTTTTTCCCACTAGTACCTACCTACTGTCCACAGGACTAGGTACTCAACAGGACAAGTGGTAATAAACGGTTATATCTACGTTAGTCAGAGGACCAATGGATGAGTGAATCCTCCTCCTTCGTTTGAAACCAAGCCTAAAAGGCTAATTATCTACATAATCTACCTATTTAACAGGTCATGCATAACATAAAAATGTATTGTCATCGGAATCATAGCATTATGCAA
Source organism: Thymelicus acteon (assembly GCA_951805285.1). NCBI lineage: Eukaryota > Metazoa > Arthropoda > Insecta > Lepidoptera > Hesperiidae > Thymelicus > Thymelicus acteon. The sequence goes on along the minus strand of OX638225.1, from coordinate 10,986,739 downwards.
AATTTCACATTCGTAGGATGAAAGAAAATAGTTCTAATTCAAAACAAACAAATAAACAGAGCAAGCTAAACCAAAACCGTATAAAAATGTTTCTGCACAAATAGTTCGAATAATATCGTAATATGTTTAAACTGCCATCTAGCGTATATCTATTGTATTTCACGGTACTTGGGTCTGTACTACCTTCTTGGCACGATTTCCTTTTTGGTCTCCATGTGTTACTGTGAAGTAAAATTTTCTTCTCTTTTTTTCCCGAAAGCAAGAAAGGGTTCTATGGAGGAATGAAACCATTCCGGCCCTTAGGCGGCATAGCTGTCGGCACTGCTGTAGGTATCTACATGTTACCGACTTTTATTTTAATTTTATTATTTCAATTTTATTTCAATGCCGCCAACGCATTTTGTTGCCTCATGAAGCTCCTGATTATTCACATTGTTAATTAAGATTTACAATATATTATTCAATCCATATAATTAATTCTCTTTACCTTAAAACACGTTTCCAGTTGCTCCACCTTACCCACGATCGAACTCTTCGCTCCTCAAAAAATCTGTGCCTTGCTACTCCTACACATTCTTTTTCCTTCTACAAACATTCCTTCACTGTCACAGCTGTCCGTGTCTGGAACGCTACTGTATTCGTAACGCAAGTACTTTAAATTCTTTTAAAAACCAGGTAAAAGCCCATTATTTCTCTAATTAATCAGTTTGCCTCCTTCCTTCTCTCTCTCTTCTTCCTATTATTGTCACCCATATTTGTGTTATTATTATCTTAAATGTCCTCCATATTATTTGTGCACCTTACTTACCTTATTTAATCTTATTTTATTCAGCTCTCCACAAGCTGGAGAGCTCAATAAAAGGTTGTCTGGAAGAGATCGCTGTGTAGCGATAAGACCGCCTTCTGTACCTCTGTCTACTTCACTTGCCTACTTCTAGATTGTTGTTGTATTATTTTATTGGTGTACAATAAAGAGTTAAATAAATATGCTTGATGTGGTTAAGTTTTAAATACCTAATTAATTTTCTCAATGTGCGTCATTGTCATTTTTTTTGATCATACTGTAGTATGGTAATTTTTGGGACATCCTATATAATTTTTCAGAAGAAGAAAGCAAAAAAATGCTTTTTCGTTCGTTAAGTACCTACTAGACCATATTTAATATGAATAACATGGAGTATGAGGTAAATATGAAAGAGAAACTCAATGGCATTAATTAAATCTGGATGACAAAACTTAATTAGGTATTAGATTTATTAGTAATCCCTTGATCCTCAAAAGTCCCTTATTTCGAGGCATATTTGCGAAAAGATTGCGGAGAAATCCAATTTATTTACATTTCACTGTCGTCAGAATGAAAACACTGATAATAATAATTATCAAGTTGTTAGCAACAACTCGTTGAAAGGTGTATTATTTACCAGTGTATTATTAACCAGTGTATAGTCAACCAGTGTATAATTACATTAATTTGTAGTAATTCGCATCATTTTGTTTATATTTTGTTTAGAAAATGAGAAATATCACTACACCTTTTTCGCCTATATACTTTAACGTGGCTGAATATTGCTTGTTCGGGATAACATTGGGTGTGATTATTGGGATAATATTGTATTTTAATGTTGTAAATAAAAAATACAACACGGTAGCTGGATTTCTATTTGGCGGCAAAAATATGTCTGTGTTAACCATTTCATTGGCTCTTATTGCCAGGTGAGTTAAATTAAATTAAATTCTTATTTTTTCAAATTAAACGTGATTATACAAGTTGAATTTTACATAGGTAGCTGATATAAGAACTAAGTAAATTCCTGTGGTAAATTCCTATTAATATAAATTATAATTAACATTCTATTAGTATATAATATATTAGTCTGTTATTGTAATTAAATCCTGTAAAAACAATATAGATCTAAACTAAAATACAAATATTTCAAATGATTAATTGTTTTTTATTCAAGTTAATATTATGTATTACATCATCATTATTTTTTTTGGCTTCAACCCATTATTAGTCCACTATTGAGCACGGGTCTCTCCTCTTGAGGAGGGCTAGAGCATACTCCACCACGCTGCTCCAGTACAGATTAGTGGAGAGTTTAGCGACCAACCCATATGTCGGAAGTTTACATGCCGCCCTAGGGCCTCCGACACGTATCTTACGATAAAAACTAGGACCGACGGCTTTACGTGCCCTCCGAAGCACGGAAGCGCAAGAAATTTTTGCAACTAGCGGTCAGCCATCCAACTAATTATTTATTTTTATTACCTAATTTTATATCTGTGTATCTTTTTAGTCATCTAACAAGTATAACGTTACTCGGAGTGCCAGTAGAAATCTACCTGCGAGGAACACAGTACTGGGCGTCAGCTCTCTCGCTTATCATTGTCACATTTCTCACCGCTGTCATTTATTTACCGGGTATGTTAAATAAATACTTGAGATACGTAAGTAAATAGTACATTTTAATTCAAGCTTCAAAGATTATGATATCCAACAAATTTTATTAACTGTGTTATTAGTTCCATCAGTCATATCTCGTAAGTAAAATTGATTAGGTATAGTAGGAGAGTTAGCGCAACGTTCAAAAGAATAATTTCATACCGTCCATAAACCATATAAAATAAAGGTTGTGTGTACTTTTGTACGCGCGTGAGAAGTTATACTTCTTTGGCATCATTAAATAAATATTTAGCTATAGTATTAATTATATTATATAATAATATTTTATTTTATATTAATAAATAATACATACGGATAGTTAGAGTATAATTCTCTCACGATAGACTTCATTGCCTAATCAATTAATTTTTTTTACTAAAATTAATGTTTTTCTCTTTTTCTGTCTATTAACGATACGACTAAAAATATAGTAAGCGTTTGTTTATTTTATCAAACTATAAGCCATAGCTAATCTTACTAAAGATCCATTTGTAATGGTCATGAAAACCGTGGAAATTGGATAAACCTCGGATGATTTTAGTACATATATTTTTAGAAAAACTATAATTGTCAAGGAAATAAATACCTTAATTGTTGGGAAGATCAAATTCCTTCCTTAAGATAAAGGGTATACATACACATACAATAGAGATGCAACGAATTGATACTGATTGGGAGAGGGACAAGATAATAATAATAAGCATCCAGTGTTACTTTTTCAGTTTTTCACAAATTACAACTGTCATCGATTTTCGAGTACCTGGAAATTCGTTTTTCAACGCACACTAGGACGATTGCAGCTGTATTGTTTGTTGTTAGCAAGTTGATGCTATTACCAATAGTTCCTTATGTTCCGCTTCTGGCTTTTAGATTGGGTAAGTTGCATGTATGCAAAATCTGAAATATTATAATTTTTAGATCTAATCATAAGCAATCACATTACATTGTATTTACATTGCATTTCATTTTCATTGGGTACATTAAACTTTATTACACTACATGTAATATTAGGCAATATATTAGGTATCTCTTTACAAAGGAAACAAATGAGCATATCGAATCAATTTTAACTTCAATTGGAATTTCAATACCAAATTATGTGTTGCACTTCCAGAAAAAAGAGATCCATTACCTCTAAATGTGTGTTTGTATGTTACATTCTATTATCATGTAGGTTCTTATGGCATCTTTCTTATCAATAGATTTTCTGACTTTGCTAGGTCTCGTTATGAGGCAAACGTAGTAAGTAGTGTTAATATTATAATAATAATAGGACCTTGATAGTTCATTATTACCTTTTCAGGTATATCTTTATATAGTTGCTTAACCTTATCTTACATTGCTATGCTAGGTAAGATCATCTAATAGCTTTATACATAAATGACAGGTACATTCTTCGAAATATCTTGGGACTAAGAAGTCATTGCCGTTTCATAAAGATTTTAATCTGTACAGCACATTTTGACGCGTTTGTTTGAATGCTGATACAAGCCTTTGTTCTGTGACATAATCTTTGTGTTCGTGTACATTTCGTATTTACCTTAGAAGATATAACTTCACCATGAATTCGTGACGTGTATCAATGAGAATGTTATCATCTGGCATTAGAAATCTAAATATTATTTGTTTTTCATCACGTTTATCTATTGTGGTTACAATTGCTTGTCTGTTTTTTTTTTGTAAATAGCCGGCAAAAGAGTAGCAACACGAAAAGCATCACCGATATTAAAACTAATGTCAAGCAAACACGGACGTAAAAAAAGAACGGACGTAACCTTGTCTAATCGAGAGTGAAGCATAGCAATGACAGCTCGCTTACCATGTGTGCGTAATTTTGTAATTTTTGATTCGCGATGGTGTCTATGTCATAGCAGTATGGTGTCAATGTGTGGGTGTGTGTACTTGTACGAATAGAGAGTTTGTATTACTATGAGTGCTTCACTGAAGTTGTTGTTGGGATTAAGTCCGTCCTTTTTTTACGTCCGTGCAAGCAAATTATAAAACATTTCAGTTACAAACCCCCTCGCTGGACGCGTGACAGCAGTAATTTGCGTAGCATGTGCAACCTTAAGTGCTATTGGAGGCTTACGAGCTATTGTCAGCATTGGCTTAGTGACTTCATTCCTGGCATTAGCTGGTACTGCACTGCCCAGTGGATTGGCAACTCTTCCGATGGGTTTCAAGAAAATGTGGGAAATTAACAGTCGTGGAGGTCGACTGGTTCTTTACGAGTGAGTTTTAGAGTCATATTTTTCTTTTTTCAATCATATTGTCATGTCACGATCTTTTGGTTTATGTTTATTTTGTATGGTTTATGTATATTCGGTAAAGGAGAATACCAGAAAAAACTTGCACATCCAAGAACGGGACTAATGGGATAGAAACAGGTTTCTTCATAATGTTCAAAAGTGAGTAGTCGGCCCATCCGCATATAGATGGGACTACCGCTATCCCCCGATTTTATCTTTCTCCAGTAGATCCAATACCAGCAGTGGGATAGTTGTAGTTTGTAATAAATGAACGATATGAATAAGAACTGAGAACATACAAGAAATCAAATATTTTTAGGAGATAAGCAGCTTTTAATACCAAACATGAATGTAAAATACACTTGGTGGCGATCTTGCCTGCGAAGCGAGGGGTCTCGGGTTTGTTTCCCGCCCAGGCAGATATTTATGTGACAGATAAATATTTGTACTCTGTCATGGATGTTATTGTGATGTGTTATTAAATATGTATCGTCCATGCCACCCGCGACACTAGTTAAACCTACTGCACTGCGGGGGTGTGAGTGTGTAAGCATTTATTTATTTATTTAAAATCAAACTAATTCTTTCAGTCCGGATCCAGAACTAGCTCATCACACCTCATTCTTCGCTGTAACACTAGCTCTCAGCACCAACTGGCTTTGGAAGATGGCCCTCAGTCAGCTCACACTGCAGAAGCTGCTAGCAGTACCCACGATTAGCAAAGCGAGGCTTTGTCTAGCAATATCTTGTGTAGGCGTCATACTGATGAAACTGTTGTCCTGTTTTCTTGGCCTGGCTTTGTACGCATGGTTTGCTGGGTGCGATCCCTTGTTGACAGGACAAATTAAGAAACATGAACAGGTATGATTTGTAACAAAAATTCATAATTTTAATGTTAAAAATAACCGACTTGAAAGAAGTTGTGTTGATGATCAACAACTAAAAATTTTTGCTGGTGCTTGACTATGGTTTTGCGTTTATTTAATTCCGTATAATCCCGGTTGAAATTCACTTATAGGTAAGTTCTTTCAACCATAAAATTATACTTCAATGTTGCATCCTCAAGATTTAGATAACCATGTAGTTGTCCTTCGAGACACTGCATCGTCACACATTTGGAGTATATGAAAATAAAACAATAATAAGTATCAATTATTTAGTCTGTGTTGTTGCCATCACATCACTATTGTATATACCCAGCCCTAAAACAGAGTTAACAGTTACAACTAGAAACAATAATCGAAGGTTAAAGAGTGAATCAAATGAAGTGAAAAAATAATTGATTTAAAAATTTAGAACCTGACTCGAATTCCTTCGTATCAGAATAAAATAAATAAATAAATATTATTCATTTCGATGAAAGAAAAAATTGCGAATTTAACTTAAAAATCTTGATCTCAATAATCTTTTAAATAAGGCGTATGAAGTCCTATAATAATTTGAACTTGGCAGACTTGTGACAGCTTTGAACCCATGTATTGTGAAATCCAAGCAATGCAATCAAATGCTTTAAATAAAATTATGAGTTATGGTGAATTATAAACTTTGTATGTTTTCAGTTAGTACCTCAGTTCTTAAACAATTTATCAGCGATGTTTCCTGGAATATGTGGCATATTTTTGATCTCAATATTTAGTGCTACTACGGGGTGAGTTGTTACTAATATTTTATGTTATTTGCTTTGAATTTTCATTCTTAGTTTCTTGTAACCTTTTGGATTTTCTTACATTTCAGATGCATTGCATGTATTATAAATTCGATATCAGGAGTTTTATTTGAAGAATTTATCAGACCGTGGATGCCACAAAATACAAGTGAATTAGCTTGCTGCAAAATTATGAAGGTACCTAGTATTGGAATTATGATATTAATAAGCTAAAACGCGCGTTAAAAAATCACCTGTGACGTTTTTCGTCACCTTTTATGTCACCGTCAACGTGTCACAAATCTTAAAACAGTCTCATCAATTTTTCCATTTATTTCATAACGCGCCTAAAGAAATATAACTTCAAAAATCATTGACGATCTGTGTGGCGCAATAGTTGCCATGCCAGACCGCCTGGCCAAGGGTTCTGGGTTCGATTCCCAGCGAGGTGGAAATTTTAATGTTGAGTTCTAGTTTCTGTTCTCGGTCTGGTTATGTGTTTTTGTCTTTGCGTGTTGTCCACCCCCGACACAGGGAATCCTAGTGTGGGGCTATGAGGCTATGAGTGTAAATCATTTATTTATTAGCGTTTAGGTATCACATTGGTGGTGCTTCACTATTGGCCTAATACACAAGCTCAGAATAACGCAGCGGGCTATGGAGAGGGCTATGCTCGGTATTTCTCTGCGTGATCGAATTATAAATGAGGAGATCCATAGACGAACAAAGGTAACCGACATAGCTCAAAGAATTAGCCGATTGAAGTGGCAATGGGCTGGCCACATAGTTCGAAGGATTGATAACCGTTGGGGAAGAAAGGTCCTCAAATGGCGCCCACGTCTCGGAAAAAGGAGCATAGGACACCCCCCGACCAGGTGGACTGACGACCTGAAGAAGACAGCGGGCATCCGCTGGATTCAGAATGCTCAGGACCGGTCAGAGTGGCGCAACTTAGGGTAGGCCTATGTCCAGCAGTGGACCTACAAAGGCTGATGGATGAATGGATGGATCACATTGTTGAGATCACAGATGATACAGTTGATACAGAAGTTTCGGTCTGTGACGTCTGGATCGATACTCCAGACGATGAACTAGCAACACCTGATTCTGAACTGTGCGCTTTAAGAATTAGGCCTCCTGTTAAAACCACAATAAAAAAAACTTTCCACCATTAAGCTGAAACGCATGTACAACTTTGCGGCACTCGTACGCCAAAACTATTGATCTTACAAAAATACTATGTTAGAAGTTGAAGGAAATTCTCTCTAATTCTTTTAATTTCTTAATATGTGTTTTAAATGTAAAATGAGCAGGAAAGGAGATGATGTCGAAAAACTGCTACAAGGCGCCATTTTTCCAAAACGCTGGTACGAGCGGTAAAGTAAAGAGGTGGCAAATTAACATTCGGAAAGAGCAACTCAAAATCCAGAAAGATACCAATTTTAAAAACTCCCGGAAAACTTTCCAGATAAGACAGTAATAAAATTTTTGAACCAAATGACTGGACTGAATAGAGAAGGTTAAAAGTGTTAAAACATTTGTAGCATCCACCCACTTCATTGCACTCACCCCCCCTAGTGCTGCCTCTAGCGGATCTTTTTTAAATCTTGATGACGTTCACACCGTAATCTCTTTATATTAATTTCCTAAATTATTTATCTGTTACAGCTCTTATGTATTGTGGTGGGATTATATTGTGCTGGTGTAGTGTGGTCTGCAAAAGAACTAGATCGACTGCAGCACGTAGCTTCGGGAGTGACGGGAGTCACAGCAGGAACATTACTGGGTCTCTTCACTTTAGGAATAGTCTTCTCACGAGCAAATTGTTCTGTAAGTTCATAAACTTTTATGGAATAATAATTTTGTGATTTTGGAAGAAATATTTTTTGTTGCCATCTAGTGAACTCAATGTGTACTAATTTGAAAGGAAGGTACAACTCAACAGTTACCCTAATAATGCCATCTAGGAAATTGTGTTCGAACTGTTTACTTAAGTACATGACCATTTTCTAAAAACTTGAAAAGTTTTTGATATTTACAACTAGGTGTCACTATTTAATATTTTTGTCTGCGAGGGTATTTTATACAAAGGCAAAAAAGCCAAAAATATAACCATGTAAATGTTCCATGATTTTGGTATACCTACCGGAACCTACGAATATAATCGGTATTAATAACGTAACACCGTATTTACTCTTCAAAGACTGTACTGCCAAATCGTCCAAAATATTACCGATGTGTCGCTAAAAGCTTAATTACCCATTCCCTTTGCAGGGCGCTCTGAGTGGTTGCCTGTTAAGCCTGCTTCTGTGTGGCTGGTTGCTCATCGGCGCCGAAAACGCGCTAGCGACGGGGGCATTGACCTTTCAGGGCAAGCCGCTTGTCACTTCTGGCTGTGGCAAAGCAAACTTCACGCACGTTTTGGCAAATGTTGGTGGTTTGCCTGTTGCTACGTAAGTTTCTACCATTGATACTACAGAACAAATAAATCTAATACTAATAATAATATGACAAATCACAGGCAAGCAAGTGATTTATCAAAAATCTTTGAATGCAATTTTACTTATTTGTGAAAAAAAAGAAATATTTCTTTTCAGTAAAATTTGTCATCATTAATATGCAGGGTACTTTAATTTTCCTCCAGCCACATTATTTTTTGCACCCTGTAGGTATATAGATTAATTATAGCCTTGAACATATTTTTTTGCAACTTATTTGCGATACTTTTCTTTAGATATAATATTTGATAAAAATAATTTTTATCCATTGAAGTATTATTATTATATTACTAGCATATACATAGAACTGACACCGCGAACACAATGTATGTCCCAATGAATTGGCGCCGATCAGCTTCATATTTCAATGGATTCGTTCGATTTTGAAAGGAGACCGGGCCACCGGGGGCTCAATTTTGAAAATAGAACCTCCCGGCGGAACACACATTTTGTTCGAGATATTTATTCTATGACATTATACTTCAATGTTTTTATCCGGTAAGCAGGATGGGTGAAGAAACGCCTCTAATTTAGATCCAGTACGATAAGGACTGGGGATGGACGACGATGACCTCTTATCATAAGGTGGCTTGTATTTCCGTTTGTTGGCTATTTAAACAAGAAATATAAGATAAATGAGATAATAATACATTATGATTTTAATATTAAAAAATTCAATAACTACTGAATAATGTTTCCGTGACAAGATTTTAGCTTAAAACTCTTATAATACGCGTAATATTGTGAAACAGCTTCCTTCCTATTATGAAAGCTAACACAGCTTCTACATTATAAAAATAACGCTAACCGTAGCATTATGCGTAACAACAGCGCATGTAGAAGGATTATAATGTTAGCAAAGGTTAACTAGATTAATTTATAGATAAAATTAAAAATCTATACTCTATACAAATAAATAAAATTGGAGTGTCTGTTTGTAATATTAAAATAACCGCTTTTTAATAAGTGCATTTGGTAGATCCAAATGCACGGTATATCCATCCATCCATCCATCCATCAGCCCTTAGAGGTCCACTGCTGGACATAGGCCTCCCCTAACTTGCGCCACTCTGACCGGTCCTGAGCCTTCTGAATCCAGCGGATGCCCGCTGTCTTCTTCAGGTCGTCAGTCCACCTGGTCGGGGGGCGTCCTATGCTCCTTTTTCCGAGACGTGGGCGCCATTCGAGGACCTTTCTTCCCCAACGGTTATCGGTCCTTCGCACTATGTGGCCAGCCCATTGCCACTTCAGCCGGCTAATTCTTTGAGCTATGTCGGTTACCCTTGTTCGTCTACGGATCTCCTCATTTCTGATGCGATCACGTAGAGAAATACCGAGCATAGCCCTCTCCATAGCTCGCTGCGCAACTCTGAGCTTGTGGATCAGGCCAACAGTAAAGCACCACGTCTCGGATCCGTATGTCATCACTGGCAACACACACTGCTCGAACACCTTCGACTTCAGGCACTGAGGTAGTGTTTTGGACGACAAGATATGACGCAGTTTCCCGAACGCAGCCCATCCGAGTTGGATTCTACGAGTGACTTCTTTCTCGAAGTTGGACTTACCCATCTGGATCACTTGTCCCAGGTAATTGTATTCGTCTACAACTTCAAGAGCAGCGCCGTCAACAACAACCGGTACGGGTGTGACATGGACATTCGACATGATTTTCGTCTTGTCCATGTTCATCTTAAGACCCACCCGTTGTGAGGCGCTGTTCAAGTCCCCGAGCATTGTACCAAGTTCTTCCAGGGAACCCGCCAGGATGACTATATCATCGGCATATCGCAGGTGTGTGATGTATTCGCCATTGATGTTAATGCCACGTCGTTTGCACTCCATCAGCTTGAACACGTCTTCCAACGCAGCGGTGAACAGCTTTGGGGATATGACATCCCCTTGCCTGACACCTCTCTGCAGTTGGATGGGGTTCGTTGCTGTGTCGTGTACTCTGACGGACATGGTGGCAGATGAGTACAAACACTTCAACACCTCGATATACCGGTAGTCGATCCGGCACCGCTGGAGAGAGTTTAGTACCGCCCAGGTCTCGATAGAATCGAAGGCTTTCTCATAGTCCACATAGGCAACACACAACGGCAGATTATACTCCTCGGTCTTTTGTATAATCCTCCGCAGTGTGTGTATATGGTCTATGGTGCTGTAGCCTTTTCGGAATCCTGCTTGTTCGGGAGGCTGGAAGTCGTCAAGCCTGCGTGCAATGCGATTTGTGAGTACCCTCGAAAACAGCTTATAAACGTGGCTCAGAAGTGCAATGGGCCTGTAGTTCTTCAAAAGGGCTTTATCGCCCTTCTTGAAGAACAGCGTCACCACACTTCTGCCCCACACTTCCGGGGTAATTCCAGTGTAAATGACGGAATCGAACAATTTTTGGAGTGCTACTAGAAGGGGTTTCCCTCCAGCTCTTAGAAGCTCGGTTGTGATTCCGTCATCTCCCGGTGCCTTGTTGTTTTTAAGCTGTTTGAGAGCCTCTCTAATCTCATACAGGCTGACGTCCGGGATATCCTCTGTGTAGTGTCGGGTCAGTTTAGCTCTCTTATCGCTCTCCTCGCTAGGAGGTGGAGCTTGAGAGGAGGCATACAACCGTCCGTAGTATCTCTCAGTCTCTCTCAGAACTTCCGGTTTCGACGAAACCATGGTGCCGAACTCGGTCTTCAACCTCGTAAGCTGACTTTGCCCAATAGACAGATCCCTGGCGAACACTTTGGAGCCTTGGTTTCGCTCAATTGTGTTTTTTACACGATTTGCGTTGTGTTTTCGCAAATCGCTTCGCCTGCACTTGGAGATCTGCTCATTGAGCCGTCGGTATTCCCTCATAGAGGTTGGAGACTGCACACATAGTTCTCGTCGATCCCTCATAAGACCGAGAGTTTGCTCTGAGAGAACCTGAGATCTACCACTAGGGTGGGTCTTGAAGTACTTCGACCCTACCTCGTGGACAGTTGTTAGTTTAGTTCAGTTGTTAGTTTTAGTGCACGGTATATACCAAAACAATATTTTTACAATTTTACAATCGGTCTGTCTGTCTGTCTGTCTGTCTGTCTGTCTGTCTGTCTGTCTGTCTGTCTGTCTGTCTGTCTGTCTGTCTGTTTGTCTGTCTGTTTGTTCCGGCTAATCTCTGAAATGGCTGGACCGATTTTGATGGGACTTTTTCTGGCAGATAGCTGATGTGACAAGGAGTAACTTAGGCTACTTTTATTTTAGAAAAAAAAAATGTTTATTAGGCAATACGAAGTTCGCCGGGTCAGCTAGTTAATTATAATCTTCTAATTTCTATAGAGATTAACTTTTATACAGATGAGATTAACCTTAGTGTGGCATGTCTCATATAAGTAGATAGGATTCATGACCGTGCACGATTAAGTAGGTATTCTGTTTAATATCAGGCACACGTAATTACTACAAAACGATCCGAGAACTAATACCATTATATTATAGGAGAATAAATATCATTACTGTTTACCGAGGCTGGGCGTTGAATCCGGGACTTCGTGGCAAATTATCGAGGAGTCTGATGTCAATAAAAACAACAACAGCAACAATACAATTTGACAAAAATTTAAGTTTACTGTTTCTATTTTAATCCAATCCAGTTTTATTAATTAATATTTTACAATTTTAATATTTTTTTCAATTTTATCTATTACTATTTTTATAATTTACAATGTATTTTTTTAAAGTGTCTTTTAAATTTTAAGTTTAATTTAATAATGTAATTCTGTACTCTAACTACAATTTATGTGTATAGAGGTGTATCCCTGGAAATAAAGGCTTTATTATTATCATTTATATTAATACAAAAAGAGTGTTAAAATTAAATAATATTTTTTACAATACGACAAACATTTTGTTGGTATATATCTAGGTACCATTTAATTTACTAGCTTAGGCCACAACTTGCAGCTACAAGCGTAAATTGTTTTATATTTACCACTCCATAAAGCAATAAAAACTGCTAAAAAGTTAAGGTACTCAGTGCTATGGTTTTATTTCGAGCGAAGTTTTATTTTACTGCTATAAAATGTTCGGGTCCCAGCCACTCGAAATACCAACTTTTTTACAATATTTCGAAAGTTCAGCTTAAACAATCGTGCATGGAAACTTTGTTTGAAACTAAACAGTAAACATGGCTAACCGAGAAAACCACTCGACGTAAATAAATTAAAAAATTGGCTTTTTCAAATTAATTAAAACAATCTTCGTATTATATTTATGTTTAAAGATGTTGAATATTTTTTACCCAAAGTCCGGTTTAGACGTATGAAGTAGCTAAGTAGATTACTAAATTTTAACTAAAAAGTACCTGTCCAAACGTCTTAAGTGATAAGCCCCGCCCACCTACTTAACAGAAAATAGAAAAAATTCTAAATTACTTATTTACTTGCGTACTAAATTGTCCGTTTACACGTATTAATTTACTTAAAATTTAGTAGACATTTATTTACCTATTTAATACGTGTAAACCGAACATAAGGGATATGAATAATGCACAGATATCATCTGGGTTAGTTTTTCAATCATGTGCAGATTAAATAAAATAAAATTCAGATTTGATCAAGTTTGCATTATGATTAAACGTAACTAATACATAATTATTTGTCAATACACTTGAATAAATTAGACGTCTAATAATAATGCGTAAGATAAATGATGCACCGAAAATGCCAATTTTGGGTTTTTTGGACGGTAAAAACATTATTTACGAATAGACATTAATTAGACTTAAATGGTTTAGAAATGATATATTATCTGAACTTTGTATTGAAAACGTACCTACTGGTTAGTAAGACTACCGCCTACTTAACTACTGTGTAGAAAAATCTCTGTATTTCCATTTAAGTATTATGTACACAATATTTCAGTGTGTCTTTCAAATATTCACGGTGACTTATAAACTCCAGATATATATTATTATATGTATATGATAATCACATATATGTATATGATGAACCCATCACGACAAGCTCAGCGAATTCACACCTAGTAAGAGATTCCCCCGGTCAAACTTTTAATCTTGGCTTAGAACTTGGGTGATATCGGGCCGAAGCACAGTTTTATTCCCCCTTATTAAAACTTTTCCCATATTACTATTACCCGATTCGCACAGTTTTATGACTTTTCTTCTTGACTCTTTTTCTTTGAGGCGGGTCTTGCATTAATGTCTTGGTGATCATACTGATCACCGCATCTCTATAGATATGACTAGGAATATGAATGGCGCTTTACTAGAAAAGGCAATACTAATAATTCAAGGATATGGTTTATTTCAGTATGTTTATTTAAAGGTGGCAACTTTAATCAATAGGGTAATGTCGATGTTATAATAAGGTATTATTGTAATAAGTAGGTACGTAACGAGATTTTAAAGCGAATGTTTAAAATAAGTTACTAACTTTAGCATCCTGTTTGGTTCTTAGTAACAAGCGGGACTTATCCTCATAGGAACCAAACTGAATAAAAATAAATAAAGGATACGGTTTATTTCAGTATGTTTATTTAAAGGTGTGGCAACTTTAATCAATAGTTATATTAAGGTACCTATTATTGTAATAAATAGGTACTTAACGAGATTTTAAAGCGAATGTTTAAAATAAGTTACTAACTTTAGCATCCTGTTTGGTTCTTAGTAACAAGCGGGACTTATCCTCATAGGAACCAAACTGAATAAAAATAAATAAAGTATAATTAATTTGCATTATCTTTCCAGAACTCAATTACCATCAAAGCCATTGCAGTCTCTCTTCAGAATCTCCTTCACATACTGTCCTCTTGCTGGCGCGCTGGCGGTGCTCATCATCGGAGTGCCAATGAGCTATCTCACCGGAAAATCCAGGTCTGAATCCATGAACCCTGATGTCTTCTGTCCGTTGACGCAGAGTTTCCTCCACAAGTCAGCAGTGAGAAGCCCGACGGTATCTCTGGAGTTGAAAGCTCCTAATACACAAGAAGTATACCTTGCTTTGGATGAAGCCCTGAAACATTTGAAGGAAGTTATTGATCGATAGTTTTTCTTAAGGACTTGTGCTGATGGATGAGTAGATGAAGTTATAATGAGCGGATGTCTGATAGTTTTTATACTTTTCTGTAAGATTTCATAACGGCATGGAGGATCTCGAAATTTCTCGATACTAAGGCCTAGTTTATTATTTTATTAAGACCATTGTAAATATATTATTTTTAAAAGTCTTTTTTTTCATTTTCCCATTTATTACCTAACTAGCTGACCCGGCGAATTTCGTATCGCCAAAGAATGTAACAAATCAGAAATCATTAAGATCTGTATGTTCTTAGCCGTTACAGTTTCTGTGTGCTCCTCCCTCTCCCTCTCCCTCTCACGCTCCCGCTCCCGCTCCAGCTCCCGTTCTCGCTCCCGAAAATTTTACCTTATCCCATAGGAACAGGTCTATTTTCCGGGATAAAAAGTATCCTATATCCATCCCCGAGCTTTGTTTTATATCTGTATTTTAAATAACTAATCTATCAGCTACATATAACAAAATTTTACCTTATCCCACAGGAACAGGTCTTTTTCCGGGATAAAAAGTATCCTATGTCCGTCTCCTGATTCTAAGCTACCTCCTCACCAATTTTCAGCCAAATCGGTTCAGCCGTTCTTAAGTTATAAATAGTGTAACTAACACAACTTTCTTTTATATATATTGATTTATGCAACATTTTTTCATGTTGTTTTTCATGTCACACTTCAATAAAGAGGACGATTGCATCTTCTTGACAAAATCAACCTTTTTATATGGCCAAGTTTTATATCTGCTCGTATACTTATAATAAAACATCTTTTTTTGTGACCAAGAAATATTATATTGCTTGAGGTTAAAGTTAGGACCTACGACAGAACGAGAGCTCGTAATATGAGAACGGCAGCAGCTTGATGTCGTAAAAAGTTTATAAGCAGACCACCGAATTGTGGGATCAAATATTCGTTTACACTAAAATTCTAAATTTATTGTGTACTTAAAATTTTACTTACTAGCCGTGCTTACTAGTTACCCATTCGTTGAAAAATATAACTGTACAAAAATCTGTGATAATTATATTTTTGATGTTGCTGCACCATAGACATCTCGAACCCTCAGGAAAAAGAGGCATAACATGAAAATTGTAATTTTACAGGAGAGCAAAAAAAACTGTTAAGATATCAGTAAGTATTCAAAGGAATTTACGTTACGATTTCTTGCACAAAACCGTCAAGATTAATGACAAAAATTTGAAAAAATTGAGCATATACAGTTTTTGTCCCTCTTTCCAATCATATTTATAACTAAATTCAAAGTAACACGACTTATGCTTTTTTTCCACTGAGGATCTATGGTCGATGGTGACAACACTGACAATTTACCATGGCGTCTGCTCGTACAACAGCCATTTACATTACACAAAAAATATGATTCAATTAATTGTGAAATAGAAATTAATAGATTGATATAATTGATAGATTAATAGATTAATAGATTATATTGTTCATACATAAATTTTCATGCAACTTATGTATTTAAATCAAGTTATTAATGAAATCTGTAGCACTAAACTTGTAACTGGCTATGTGAAATGGGAGCGAAGTTTGAAGAAAAAAAGAATTGCGCGACCGCGAACGCCGCGCCGCGAAAAGAATGATAGTAATTAATGAATTTAATGTAAAATAATTGAATTGTTAAGTCAATGTATATAATAATTAACTAAGATGTGTTATTATAAACTCACAAATGAAATACGAATAAATTGTAATATTGGTCAGGAAGCGTTTTCTTACATTGAAGAAAACCTTGAAATGTCGATAGTCTTTTTGGAACGGCGCGGCGTTTCGGTTTCTGTAGGAGTTTTAGAATGTTAACGCGCCAGTGGCTTCAAGTGATTCCGAAAATTGCTTTCTTTACAAGTCCGACGATTTGTAGCAGGAGCAGCTACCTTTCAGGATCGTTCAAATAGCCATGAATGAGCAGCTAAGATATTAAAATACATAAAGTCTCGCCACAACAAATAATATAACTCAAGCGTAATAGCACAAAGACATGTCTGGAATTTTGAATATCTAGAATTATTGAGTAATACCTATCAATGCTCAACGAAATTCCTCCAAATTTCGCGTCATCTTCCATTATTCATGTGGCATAACGATGACATATTGCTTGTCATTAAGTCGTTTACCTGATCTGAATAAAGCCATGAATATTTTCTTTTGACTTTCCTTTAGCTTCCAGCTCATCGCTACTAATCCCCAATTATTGATGGATATTGACGGATGCTGGAAGTAATGTCATCGTTATTACTTTCTCCTGACGGAATAAGAATGTTTCTTATTGAGGGACAGTATTTTGACTGTAATGACACGAAAGACACCGCGAGAAAACCTTGTTCCCTTGTTGAGAGCTCTACGATATTGGTTTCAATAGTATTGGAAATATTTTAATTTGATCAAATGTACGATAAAAAATCTTTCTTCCTTCTCTCATACATTTCAGTCTATTCTAACTAAATTCGTTAACCTTATGAAAGTGACCTAAGTCAGGCAGTAGGACAATTTATAGGTGATGATGATGAAATATATTAAAAATTCGTTTATATACAGTCTCTAGTTGTAACTTTTTCCTTACAAAGTTGTGTATATTAAACTGTAAGTTATATAAGAAAATCCATAACTTTGTACTCAGGTAGGTACGCTGTTTCTTTACTTTGTTCTATGCGAACAAATCATAGCGTAAAAGACTAGAAATTAGAGTAAAGAGACAACGCATTTTCCTATTCATTATTGGTTCGAGCATTTTTTATGACCCAGTCAAAGGCACGTTCCAAACTGAAAAGTAGCTTCAAAACTAATGAGTCAGACGAAGTTGTCTCGATGGAAAAATCTTGTAACATTTTTAGCTCTTAGCATGGGAGGAATAAGGTTGATATTGATCAGTTTCTGAGTATTTCCGTCGTTTTGGAGCTGAGGAGTGGTACACTCGAGACAGTAGGCGCTGGCTGTGGTCTGAGAATTAATGTAGCGCGTCTCAGCTAGTGCTGTAAGCGAGTACGCACTTCCCTATGGTGTTTTCCTTTGTTAAGCAGACATGTCTGGCGGCAAAGAGACGCAGTTTTGTTGACAAGATATGCGAACACACTTCAGGGTGAGAGTTTTTTGAGAATTATTTTGTAACGAGAGAGCTTTGTAATTTTTTTTGTGATAAGGATAGAAAGAGAGCTTGCAGAGCCATCATCCTCCGCCGCCGATGGACATCTATGACAATCCTCGAATAGGAAGAACTGTAGTCAGTTAGTAGGTTCATGTTAGTAAAAATATCAGTCAGTTATTATTCGTTAGTAAGAGGACCGTGGAAGTTAGGACTGTTTAGGTTAGTCCTGTTAATGATATTATTATTATTCAGTCGATAGTTAATATTTAGTTAGTTATAGTATTGAATAGTTAGCAATCGTATTTGTCCCATTCGAAGTTGGTCCGAAATGTCAGATTATTTTGAAAGAATAGCCCTTAAATAGCCCTTTTCTTCACGGTGCAAAAACGCGTGTTTTTGAGACAACTTCGCAAGGTAATAGATACTTACTTGTGACTATTTGATTTCGTGCTAAACAGTTTTAAATGCCATACGAAATAGAAACAGACGTTCGCATGAACATTCTCTTCCACAACACTACTCAGTAAGTTATAGCTGTTACCTACCCCAATGTCTTGTATTTCATGATACTGAAGCCTGTACATACTTACCTGTTCCCAAGACACGATGCGCACATAGAGTATCCAATAAGCCACCTTAATCCCCACCTAGCCTTCTTGTAACAATAGGATGCACCGGTTTAGCGTTACGAGGGTTGCGGGATCGAAACGGCGAGACGCATTCGGCACACTCGCATTTTGAATGAACATTGTGTTTGTAGTTTAATTTCGAACGTTTAAACAAACGACTAAAGACTCATGTGTGTTGTTGCAGTGTTGCCCGCAGTTCGCACGCGGAAATTATGCTTATCATATGTATCCCCTATTTCACCCCCTTGGGGTTTAAATTTTGAAAAATCCTTCTTAATGGATGCCTACGTCATAAGAGGAATACGTGTGCGAAATTTTAAGTTGTTAGCCCTAAGAGTTTGGCCTGTGCGTTGATACATCAGTCAATCACTTTAGACTTTTATATTATAGACTAGCTTATCTTTGTATATTTGTAATATAGGAATATATATTCACGGTCTTATTCATAAAAAGATATAGTATGTAGAAAGCTTATAAGCCTGTTATAAAGTTGTTGTTAGAAAACAGTACTCATAAACGTTATATAGTGTCGAAACGTTATAGAACTAATACAGAGACCCCTTCCATAAGCGTTATAGGACAGTATGTGATGACTGAGTATAACAGACGACCTAATGACAAAGTAATAAGATGGTTAATTGTTTTTAAATCAAATATATCATATATTGTGTGTATTAATTTTTATAATATTATGGCTACAGCAGAATAAGCAATAAGACCGTCAATTTTAACAGGCGGTTCGAAAAACAATTCTTCACAAAAAATAACTAACTTCAAAATCAGGGATAACTCAAAAACTTCTCGTCAGATGTCGCTCAAATTTAAGTGGGACTACATGACAAGCACTAGCTTTCGATAAATAAAAGAATCATCAAAATTGGTTCACCCAGTCGAAAGTTCTGAGGTAACAAACTTAAAAAATACAGTTGAATACCTTCTCCTTTTTGAAGTTGGTTAAAAATTGTTTTAAACAAATTCAAAATGAACAATATGGCGTCATAACTCGAAGCATGTAATTGACACTGCAATAAAACGGCCAAGCGTCCGGAAATATATTTGAGGGAATTTTAAACGACGATTAGCGGTGTGCTCTGCGTTTATGGACGCAAAATGGACGTAACGGAACATTAATTCCGAATGCGGATGACGTATGTGTCTGGCTCTGGCCGCTTCGATCTTTCGACACCTGAGTTTTACAAGTTTTTATATGAAAACTAGCTGATAATGTAAGAGGTATATTATAAAATGATTTAGCTTTTTAAATTAGCTGTAATACAGTAAATAGAAATAAATAATACATTGTTTTTTTATCCTATTTATTGTTGAATTACATACATTTAAAGTCACCTTTTAAGCTTAAAGTAGTATATTCATATAGGTCTATGCAGAGTGCGTGTATTAGGAGTCTCTGCACATATTCTGATAACAGTGTTTAAAATAATAAAATAATTTCAACTAATTAAAAAGTGTTTTTTTTTTGTTTGAAATTTGAAACATATTTTGTGTTGTGTTTTATTGATCCCCGGCCGGGGCCAACATTCTAAGGGTCGTGGGAGTTTGCCCTAATGTCATTACGCATGTAGGAGTTTTGGATTTGATATAAGTAAGTAGGTACCTACTTAAAGTTTACATCTAAAAGATTTTAAAAAGCTGAATGAAATTTTGGCAAAATAATATGTAATATATATTACGAATACCTACTTACATTTATTAAAGAAAGTCACATGTTATGTCACATGTTATGTCACAAAAAATTCATACAGTATGAAGAAACCCTTTGACAAAATTAATAAGGTACTTATTACATTAACCTTTGAAAAATTTAATCACATTTCGAATGTCGAGGGTTTTTCTAAAAAGTATAATTGACTACAACAGTACTTTGGCTTTGAATATCCGTACCTAATATTAAGAATCAATTATTCACAAATACCAGTAAAATTTATTAACAGGTGAACTACCATTTGCTTCTTTCATTAAAATTACAAAAAGCATAAAATCTCAGACAAAAGGAACCTAAACATCCAAAATACTTTAATCAATTCTCGGAATCAATTCGATTCCTTTAGGTTCCGCTAAACGAATTCCGATCGAGTATTCAGAAGCGTTTCAGCAGTTTCTAGCTTTTTATTGAGAGAACGAAAGAGGAATTTAATATTTACCTGTACTTACTATTGTCATTTTTAACGTCTATTGAAAGGCTTTGATTCTGTGCGCTGAGAGCAATAGTGATTTTCCGTCTTTTTAAGGTTCCGTATAAAAAGTGATAAAATCTGATAAGTATAGGAACACTATATCTATCTGTTCTTCTGTTGCATCCGATTTTCTTTGTGTCCACTCTACAGAAAAGGATTTCTTACACTGCACACATGATTTTATAAGTCGTGTGCTGTAAATAACTGTAACAGGGTTTATATAATGTACGGATTATACTCTTAAGGTCAAAAACGCATAAAGTCAAACACGCATAAAGTCAAACACTCATTATGTCAAATCCGCATATCGTCAAAGACGCACAATGTCAAACACGCTCAATGTCAGACACGCTCAAAGTCAAAAACGCATTTGGTCAACCCTCATTTGGTCAAACTTTCCCTGCTCGCTGTCCAACCTGAACAATATTGGCAGTGAACAATAGAGGTTTAATACCTTATGGCTTCAATCCATTAATGGCCCACTAGAGAGCACGGATCTCTCCTTTAGAGGAGGCCTAGAGCATACTCGACCACGCTGCTCCAGTGCGAATTGATAATACCTTATACTATATTCTATATATTAGTAAATGTCTTCGCTTCGCTTCGGTAAAACTTTCGTTAAAATAAAATAAAATGAATGAATGAGTGAGTGAATGAGTTAATGAATGAGTGAATTAATAAATGGAGGCTAGGTTCACATGAACGTGCGATACTAGTTTTTTTAATGTAGAATATGTAGTACTTGACCACAAAACCACCTGATGGTAAGCGGTAATGAAGTCGTGGATGGTAAAGCACACTAACTTAGTAGAAACCTATTCACTCTTGACTTGAAGACATCCACATTATAATCTGACGGGAACACACACGCGGGCAATTTATTCCAGTTCTTTGCGGTACGCATAATAAAAGACGAAGCAAAGCGCGACGTCCGCACCGGGGGGATGTTGACAATGAAGGGATGAATACCCGCCGTGCGTCTGGATGTTGGATGTTAGAAAGGAAAGGGGGGAATTAAGTCATGTAATTCCAAAATGTATCCTATAAAATACTGAGAAGCTGACAACTCTGCATCTGTGCTCGAGGCTTTGTAGATTAGACTCTATCAGCTTTGGGTCACCAAATAAAAGACTATGTTCATATGGCCGCGCAGTACCGTGCGGAACGATCATCGCGCGGTCATATGAACGTAGCCTTTTATTTAGTTGGATCTTGTATCGCGCGGTTAGTCATGTGAACCTAGCCTTAATTGTCGTCTGGTCTGAAGCAGAGAGAGAGGTTAGAAACCGGAGGCGGATTAGAAACCGGAGACCTGTTTGAGGTCAAAGTCGGGATTGGAGAAGGAGTCGGCGTTGGAGTGGAAACGGTTTGGGGTCGGAGTTGGAGTCAGGTTCGAAGGCGGGTTCGGGCTTGGATTCGGATTTGGAAGTCGAAATAATAAAAAAAAATCAATATCATACCGGCCAATGAAGAAACGTTCTAAAGCGTATTGGGTAAGATAATTTGACTATTTGAGTTTTTGACCATTTGCGTCTTTGCCAATTTACGAGTTTGACTATATGCGTATTTGACGTTTTGCCTGAAGCGTTTTACTTTTTGTCATTTTGCGTGTTTGACTTTTTGCGTTTTTGACCATAAGAGTATAATCCTAATGTACGGATTATACTCTTAAGGTCAAAAACGCATAAAGTCAAACACGCATAAAGTCAAACACTCATTATGTCAAATCCGCATATCGTCAAAGACGCACAATGTCAAACACGCTCAATGTCAGACACGCTCAAAGTCAAAAACGCATTTGGTCAACCCTCATTTGGTCAAACTTTCCCTGCTCGCTGTCCAACCTGAACAATATTGGTAGTGAACAATAGAGGTTTAATACCTTATGGCTTCAATCCATTAATGGCCCACTAGAGAGCACGGATCTCTCCTTTAGAGGAGGCCTAGAGCATACTCGACCACGCTGCTCCAGTGCGAATTGATAATACCTTATACTATATTCTATATATTAGTAAATGTCTTCGCTTCGCTTCGGTAAAACTTTCGTTAAAATAAAATAAAATGAATGAATGAGTGAGTGAATGAGTTAATGAATGAGTGAATTAATAAATGGAGGCTAGGTTCACATGAACGTGCGATACTAGTTTTTTTAATGTAGAATATGTAGTACTTGACCACAAAACCACCTGATGGTAAGCGGTAATGAAGTCGTGGATGGTAAAGCACACTAACTTAGTAGAAACCTATTCACTCTTGACTTGAAGACATCCACATTATAATCTGACGGGAACACACACGCGGGCAATTTATTCCAGTTCTTTGCGGTACGCATAATAAAAGACGAAGCAAAGCGCGACGTCCGCACCGGGGGGATGTTGACAATGAAGGGATGAATACCCGCCGTGCGTCTGGATGTTGGATGTTAGAAAGGAAAGGGGGGAATTAAGTCATGTAATTCCAAAATGTATCCTATAAAATACTGAGAAGCTGACAACTCTGCATCTGTGCTCGAGGCTTTGTAGATTAGACTCTATCAGCTTTGGGTCACCAAATAAAAGACTATGTTCATATGGCCGCGCAGTACCGTGCGGAACGATCATCGCGCGGTCATATGAACGTAGCCTTTTATTTAGTTGGATCTTGTATCGCGCGGTTAGTCATGTGAACCTAGCCTTAATTGTCGTCTGGTCTGAAGCAGAGAGAGAGGTTAGAAACCGGAGGCGGATTAGAAACCGGAGACCTGTTTGAGGTCAAAGTCGGGATTGGAGAAGGAGTCGGCGTTGGAGTGGAAACGGTTTGGGGTCGGAGTTGGAGTCAGGTTCGAAGGCGGGTTCGGGCTTGGATTCGGATTTGGAAGTCGAAATAATAAAAAAAAATCAATATCATACCGGCCAATGAAGAAACGTTCTAAAGCGTATTGGGTAAGATAATTTGACTATTTGAGTTTTTGACCATTTGCGTCTTTGCCAATTTACGAGTTTGACTATATGCGTATTTGACGTTTTGCCTGAAGCGTTTTACTTTTTGTCATTTTGCGTGTTTGACTTTTTGCGTTTTTGACCATAAGAGTATAATCCTAATGTACGGATTATACTCTTAAGGTCAAAAACGCATAAAGTCAAACACGCATAAAGTCAAACACTCATTATGTCAAATCCGCATATCGTCAAAGACGCACAATGTCAAACACGCTCAATGTCAGACACGCTCAAAGTCAAAAACGCATTTGGTCAACCCTCATTTGGTCAAACTTTCCCTGCTCGCTGTCCAACCTGAACAATATTGGTAGTGAACAATAGAGGTTTAATACCTTATGGCTTCAATCCATTAATGGCCCACTAGAGAGCACGGATCTCTCCTTTAGAGGAGGCCTAGAGCATACTCGACCACGCTGCTCCAGTGCGAATTGATAATACCTTATACTATATTCTATATATTAGTAAATGTCTTCGCTTCGCTTCGGTAAAACTTTCGTTAAAATAAAATAAAATGAATGAATGAGTGAGTGAATGAGTTAATGAATGAGTGAATTAATAAATGGAGGCTAGGTTCACATGAACGTGCGATACTAGTTTTTTTAATGTAGAATATGTAGTACTTGACCACAAAACCACCTGATGGTAAGCGGTAATGAAGTCGTGGATGGTAAAGCACACTAACTTAGTAGAAACCTATTCACTCTTGACTTGAAGACATCCACATTATAATCTGACGGGAACACACACGCGGGCAATTTATTCCAGTTCTTTGCGGTACGCATAATAAAAGACGAAGCAAAGCGCGACGTCCGCACCGGGGGGATGTTGACAATGAAGGGATGAATACCCGCCGTGCGTCTGGATGTTGGATGTTAGAAAGGAAAGGGGGGAATTAAGTCATGTAATTCCAAAATGTATCCTATAAAATACTGAGAAGCTGACAACTCTGCATCTGTGCTCGAGGCTTTGTAGATTAGACTCTATCAGCTTTGGGTCACCAAATAAAAGACTATGTTCATATGGCCGCGCAGTACCGTGCGGAACGATCATCGCGCGGTCATATGAACGTAGCCTTTTATTTAGTTGGATCTTGTATCGCGCGGTTAGTCATGTGAACCTAGCCTTAATTGTCGTCTGGTCTGAAGCAGAGAGAGAGGTTAGAAACCGGAGGCGGATTAGAAACCGGAGACCTGTTTGAGGTCAAAGTCGGGATTGGAGAAGGAGTCGGCGTTGGAGTGGAAACGGTTTGGGGTCGGAGTTGGAGTCAGGTTCGAAGGCGGGTTCGGGCTTGGATTCGGATTTGGAAGTCGAAATAATAAAAAAAAATCAATATCATACCGGCCAATGAAGAAACGTTCTAAAGCGTATTGGGTAAGATAATTTGACTATTTGAGTTTTTGACCATTTGCGTCTTTGCCAATTTACGAGTTTGACTATATGCGTATTTGACGTTTTGCCTGAAGCGTTTTACTTTTTGTCATTTTGCGTGTTTGACTTTTTGCGTTTTTGACCATAAGAGTATAATCCTAATGTACGTGCTAGTTGTCAGATACAAATAAAAAAGGAAAGAAGAAAATTAAAAGATAAAAAGAAGGGAATAGAAATGGACTTCTAAACTACTTAACCGATTTTAATCTTTGCATACCGTGTGCAGTTTGATCCAACTTGAAAGATAGGATAGCTTATATCTCAAAATAAAATAAAAAAACTTTTGACAGAACGAAGTCTGTCCGGGCAGCTAGTTCGATTGTATTTTTTCTTTTTTTCATATTTGAATTGGGTGAAGCGATTTTGATGATTCTTTTTTTAATCGAAGTCTGGTGCTTGTCATGTGGTCCCACTTAAATTTGAGCGAGATATAACTAGTAAATCAAATCAAATCAAATCAAATCAAAATCTTTTATTCATATAGGTATCACTGATACACTTATGCACGTCATTTTTTTAATCTACCAGCTTTTCGGAAGGGTGCTTTGTCATGGAGGAGAAGAAAAGCCGAAAGAAACTCCTCGCACATCTTTTAAAATCATGAAAAGTTACATAATATCTTCTAACCTACGCGGAACTGGATGCGGCACTAATTTCCAGGCGTCTTTGTCATTAATATATTCATTTATGCTATAGTATCCTTTTCCTACTAGCTGAGATTTCACATATCTCTTAAACATTTGGATAGGTAAATCACGTACTGACTTGGGTAATTTATTGAAAAAACGTACACGGAGCCCCATATAAGAGCGTTGTACCCTACTTAAGCGAAAAGATGACGTCACCAAATTATGTCTGTTTCTAGTTAGATGATTATGATAATGATTAGTAGTTTTTGAGTTATCCCTAATTTTGAATTGTGTAATTTTTTGTCAAGAATCATTTATTGAGTACTAACTATACATATACGAAACTAAAAATCATATACACAGCCATTACGTCGTGGTTGCTTTTATTTTTATAGGAAAGGAAAAATACATACATATGTATACATACCTAAATACATGGATACAGTCAGAACCCAGTTTCTTCCGAGCTCATTCGGTCTTAACATGTTTTATTACTTTTACAAAGCGCTTATTTCAATCGACTTCCACGTTAATGGCAAAATACCTTTTGATTTTGCCCTTTCGGAATAATAGTTTTTCTTTAGTATCTTTCATGTGAGCATTTTCATTCATTTATTTCATGCTCCTTTTTATATATTGATATCATTTATGTACTGACACCGATTAGTAACAGTATTTTTATATCAATAGAGAAACATATCACAAGTTGCTCGCAAATATATGGAACATGTATCATTTTACTGAAGTCTGATGAAAAAACTTCTGATAGTAAAGAAATACTTGTAATAATATTCGCTAGTTACGTTAAACTTCGTAAACTATTTTAATCACGTTTCAGACTTCCAATTTGAAATTCTTACTAGGAGTCGCTCGGGAGCAGATTTACCGAAAGGAAATTTTCTTTTCTACATATTTTTATTAATTTCCACATTTCTGAATTACTAGCACAAGTCAATGTCTATAAAAATATACATATTATTTTTGCATTTTGCTTTATTATTTGATTTAGTTAGAAGATTAGTCCGTTTTAGTGTTTTCAAAAAAAAGTATTCACGAGTAAGTATTCCTACAAAATTTGCTTGTTGCTAGTGAATTTCGGTGAATGGTTACTTCATCAATAGTTACTTGTACAGTTTGTCGGCTATTATTGCTATTAACATAGGTTAAAATAAGGCATGCGAAAGTAACTTTAATTCAATATTCGATTCAATCAAGCATTTTAATGTAATGGAACTCGATTCTAAAACGAATGTCTCCTTTCTTTAACACTACATTCTACGCGCTAAGCACAAGAAATCTCACGAAAAAGAACTTCTTTCTGTTGTATTTTTGTATTAAAAATAGTAAAGAGAAGAGAAAAACGTTGTTGATGATTTGAAGTTTATTTTTGAAGTATAAAAAACATAAAAATAAAGTAGACAAGTTTTGATTAAATATAGAACGAAATACCTATAACAAACCAGTATTACAACATCCACCCTTAATCAAAACTCTACTTAAATCTTATTCAAAAAATAAAAAATCTAAGTTTACACTAAGCCTATATCGCTGATACATTTCAAATGTGCGGTCTTACCTAGGCACTTAGTTAAAACATCAGCTAACATATTACTGGACTTAGTATACTTAAGGTTTATCACATTATCAGATACTTTTTCTCGAATAAAATGATATTTCGTATCAATGTGCTTAGTTCTCCCATGATGTATGGGGTTATAGGCCAAGTTTTGTGCACTCTGACTATCGCTATGTATTGTAACGCTAGTTAACTGGTTGTTGCATACCTCAAAGATAAACCGTCGCAAATAAATTGCTTCTTTCGCAGCATCAGTTAAAGCCATGTACTCAGCTTCCGTCGAAGATAGTGCAACTGTGGGTTGTTTCCTAGATGCCCACGACAATGGACCATCAGCAAACTTGAAACAATATCCCGTATACGATCGTCTATCTTCAGTGCAATTCGCCCAATCCGCATCAGTATACCCGACAAGTGGTTTTCCGGTCTTCCTATAAGTAACGGAATAATCAATAGTGCCCTTAAGATATTGCAATACTCGCTTAGCTGCCACCCAATGACAATGGTCAAATTTACTATTAAATTGACTTAGATAGCTTACAGCAAACGAAATATCCGGTCGAGTATTTATAGCAAGGTACATTAAACATCCTATGAGATTCTGGTAAGGATATTCCATCGATTTATTACCTGTAGAATTTGTAGCATTCATTTTACTGTGTGCGAGAGGCGTATTGTACTTTTTTGCATTTTCCATGTTGAACTTTTTCAATAAATATTCGATATAGGAACGTTGGTTTATACGAATTTCTCCTTCACTGCGAGTAATATTTAAACCTAAATAATAATTTAAAATTCCTAAATCTTTCAACAAAAAATGCTTTTCCAAATCCGATTTGACACTGTCAAATGTCATATCATTTGAGAAAAATATTATAATATCGTCAACATATACAGTCATTATAACCAACTCGGAACCAAAAAGTTTTTTATAAACACATGGTTCTGTAGGCAATCTTTTGAAACCTATTTTACATAAAGTTTCATTTAATTTCATATTCCATGCCCGAGGAGCTTGTTTGAGTCCATAAAGCGATCTTTGCAGTAAACACACCTTATCTTCATGGCCTTTTTTCACAAACCCTTGAGGCTGGTACATGTAGACCTCCTCTTGAATATCACCATATAGGAATGCGGTGTTTACATCCAAATGACGCATTTTTAAATTCATTTCCGCAGCAATGGCAAACAAAGTACGTAGAGACGAATGCCTGACCACCGGAGAAAAGGTTTCATGGTAATCTACACCAGCTACTTGGTTAAAACCTTTTATCACAAGTCTAGCCTTGTATTTTGTAACGTTGCCATGTGCGTCCGTCTTCAGTTTGTAAACCCATTTGCATGGAATAATCTTCTTATTAGGTTTATCAACAAGTTTCCACGTATTCAAACTCGTCAGCGAATCGTACTCGTCTTGCATAGCCAACTTCCATTTGTCAGCATCATCAGCTCGACATGCTTCCGCATACGTTTTAGGCTCATTTTCTTCAGTCAAAGTATGATAAGAGAAATAATCAGGAGGTTTCCGCTCTCTCACAGGATATCTTCGATCTTCCATTATCTGTTCATCCATTACAGGTGAATCTGAACTTTCAGGCAGAACATCTGTAGAAGCATCTTGAAAATCTTCTACTGTATCCATTTCCATAGTCTGCACTGGTAACTCCGTCTCTTTATCAATTTGTTCACTTTCCTGACTTACATTATCCAACAACAGTAACGTAGGAGGTGCAGGGACTGGAACAGCTCTAGATGTACCGGGTTCCTCACAAGATTTATTTATGTTTAAACTATTGAAGCAATCTTCGAAAAAAGTTACGTCACGTGCTTTAATTAATCGCTTCGGGCATTGAGGATCCCTAAACAAATAATTATTTGGTTGATCCGAGTAACCAACAAAAATAGACTGTATCGCTTTCATATCTAATTTCTTCCTTTGACAGTCAGCAACATAAATCAAAGCTCTACATCCGAAAACTCTAAGATGGCTTAAATTAGGCTTAAAGCCATACCATTTTTCGAAAGGTGTTAAACAGCCTAAGGCACGGTGCGGGGACCTATTTTTCAAATAAACAGACGTTTGTAAGGCGTCTTCCCAATACGCTTTGGAAAGCGAACACTCTGCCAACATAGAGCGACATTTTTCGACAACTGACCGAATAGTCCTTTCTGCCACACCATTTTGTTGTGGACTATATGGGACTGTAGTCTGGTGTACTATACCTTTTGATAATAAATAATCATTTAATTCTTTGTTGACAAACTCGCCTCCGTTATCCGTCCTAATAGCTTTAATTTGAGCTCCAGTTTGCCTTTCCACTAATGATTGAAAAACACAAAATTTTTCTTTGACTTGACTTTTCGAAGAAATAAAATATATGAATATAAAACGTGTAAAGTCGTCTACAAATAATAAAGCATATTTATTACCTTGCATGGACGTTTGTGACATTGGTCCACAGACGTCACTATGCACCAACTCTAGTATTGAAGTCGCAGGAGAATAGGTTATCTTTTTGAACGGTTTTCGAGCTTGTTTCCCTTGTAAACATGCTATGCAACTGTGTTTATCTATTTCTTTATAATCTATACCTAGACGAAAATCCCTTAGCTGGTTCATACCGATGCGACACAGATGACCCAAACGCTTGTGCCATAACTGGTACCTAGTCAGAGTGGAGTCAGAGTGCACATCACAAGCCAATTCGCGAAGAATATTGACAGTACAATCTAATTTGTACAGTCCTCTATGGGGCGAACCGTGAAGAATAGAGTCACCTACAAAAGAAAAAGTATCAGTATGAAAGAAATTACAACCGTTTTTATCAAAAAGTACAGTTAAACCTTTCTCAACAGCATTATAAACAGAAATTAAATTACAATTTAAAGAAGGAACATACATTACGTTATTAATACTATTTACAGTGGACGCAGTGTTTATAGAAACATCTCCTATTCCGCCACAGTCAACTTCATTTCCATTCGCAACTGTAATCTTTTTATTAGATTCATACGGTCTAATGTTTTGAAACCATTCCAACTTCGAAGACATATGTTTAGTGGCTCCCGAATCAATGATCCAACAATCATCGCTGGAATCAACTTTAGTACCGAGTGCAACTAATGACTCCTCAGTCTTCTTTTTGCTCTTCTTCAAAGGGCAATCAGGCCGT
The DNA here is from genome assembly GCA_951805285.1 of Thymelicus acteon. NCBI lineage: Eukaryota > Metazoa > Arthropoda > Insecta > Lepidoptera > Hesperiidae > Thymelicus > Thymelicus acteon. Next base: position 10,956,141 of record OX638225.1, on the reverse strand, counting down.
TTATGTCCTGGCTCATTACACTCATAGCAAATTATGGGTTTCTTTTTCTTAGTTTTATTTTTAACTACTTTGGACAATAAAGCAGAATCATTATTTGTCGTTTCCTTTAATTTCGACATTTCATTAAGAAGTTTAGACTTCACCAACTCCGTTGTCACTTCAATATTGCTATTTTCAAGTGCCATAATCAAAGCATCATACCTTGAAGTGAGACTTCCAAGTAAAATAGCAGCTATAGAGGCATCTTCCACATTTTTACCAATATCCGCCAAATCTTGTACTGTAGACATCGCGGCATTAATGTAGGCTTCTATATTGTCAAAGTCACTGAGGCTCAGCCTATACAACTTCCTCTCTAAGTTAAGACGACGACCCATGCCTCTGTCCTCATATGCATTCCGTAATGCTATCCAAGCCTCTGACGCTGTTTTAGCATTTCTTACATGCGTAATAGCAGAACCTTCTAATGTGAGACATATCTTGGTCAATGCCTTTTTATCATTTTTTATCAGGGTTGCACTAGATATAGTGTGGCCTTGGGGATACCCGTCAACAGCTTCCCATAAGTCTTCATGCATCAGATAATTACGCATTTTAAATTTCCATATACTGTAACCATCTCGACTGCTAAGACTAAATGAGGGCAGGGAGGAACTATAGCCTCTTACCGTAGCAGTATCTCCACTTTGAAGTGCCATACCAAAATCTGACGTACACGGAAACTATTGATATTTTCACTTCCCGATAAAATGTTTTTCAAAAAATCACATCAATACATTAATCTACGTTCACTTTAGCTATTATTTTCGTGCTGATAACGATTTTGTTGTATTTTTGTATTAAAAATAGTAAAGAGAAGAGAAAAACGTTGTTGATGATTTGAAGTTTATTTTTGAAGTGTAAAAAACATAAAAATAAAGTAGACAAGTTTTGATTAAATATAGAACGAAATACCTATAACAAATCAGTATTACAACACTTTCGACAATCTTATAAATCTCAGAAACATACAGAAAAGTTACATGCTTTTTAAGGTGTTAATTAAAAGATTTGACCACAGAGTACTTAATCACTATGGATTTGACACCTCTCGACTATGACATACCCTGATATAAAAGGTGACTGGACTGTGGAAGGGTCAAAGATCGATCGCCTAGAACTAAGTAGGTATGTGTCGGTCATAAAATAAATTAAAGGTACCGTACCATTGAAGTACCTATAATGTCATTGAAGTATAATGTTCTACATGCTAGTAATAATATTTCAATGGACCGCACGTATTTATTATTACATATACCAAAGTTCAAAAATTTATTGAGCAACTAAAGAAGACTAAAACCACAAAGCAGATTTATTTTGTTGTAATTTTATAAGGTTACAAAAAAAGTATTTCTACCACGTTTCTACCCCTGTTTTAATAGAAATTATATTTATGCAGTGCGTGCATAATCCACTGTCACTCTAAAGTTACACGGTCATGTTGTGGTCATTTTAGGGCAGAGGGAGACAGACAGATACTTGTCATCTATTATCACTTAACAACCTCGTTATGAATGAGCTAACCCAGATTGACAGTCGGTCACAGACTGCTTACATATTACGTAATATTACGTTAGTATCAGTCTATCAGTGAGCCGAAGTTAAACGGCTTGATCGCACGCGCATGTATTTTAACGTTCTGAAATAATCAGTTTTATAATAAACAACAAATAACAATGGAATGGTATAGAACTGAAAATGGTATGTACGGAAAATGTTTTATTCGTTCAATTATGACCAGTTTTTAACTAAATTAGGGCGAGGATTTTTATTAATATATGTTGTCATTAATATTCGTATTCTGCCACAGATAAAATACGACAAAGTATAATAAATTATTGATTTGTTTTACGAGTAGGTGTTGAAGTGTAATGCATTTAACGTTTAACCAATATTTTAATTTTATACTAATTAAATCATGCAACAGTGTATAACTTGTAAACATTTTAAACATTGTCAAATATGTAAATTAAGTAATTTACAGAATAGTTACCTACATACAAAACTAATTTGCAGTCAGAAAAGTAATTATGAGTTAATACAACCAATGATGAAAAACAAAATTCAGTAAAAAACATCGGTTACCGCACTTATAAGGGTCAAAACACTATATCGACGGTCCCTACGTACATACCCCTAACTACAAAATACAAATTTTACAGAAGAGCACTTTGAAGTTTCAAACATGTGTATTAACATGTTCTACTTAAAGTAAAGTCATGAAATTTGGTATGAAGATTTAATATGTGATATATTTTATAATTAATAAAAAGATAGGCCATAAAGATCACTTTTTGTGTATTATTTGCCACTTACTTACTTATACATCGGAATCATCTCTATTGCACATAGCTTAAGTGGTTACATACTGAACATTACGTGGTAGTCTCTGAAGCAATCAGAGTCGTAATTGGCATGTATCAAATTGTACGTGGGAAACGGGGGAAATAAATATTGTAAGCAGTTATGTACGTACATGATGCATTTACAAACCAGATTTTTTTTGTAACTGTTTTTTCTTGCATTTCACGGTTGCGCATTACGATATTTTGTAATGCTTGCCCTTTGAGGCATTTTTTACCTATAATTAATTGACATTAACCGTCTCCTACACCAGTGCGCGTGTTATGTCCCGCAAGTGGCAGTTGCGGGAGAGGCGCCGCGACGCGGCGGTACGATGAATAGTCCAACGTAAAATTACTGAATTACCACTGCTGTTGTTTTAAGTCGGAAATTTTACTTAATTTTGTAGTTATGGGATATATCGTATACGGATTTAACGTTCAGTTTGCCAACTATTACTTATTTTTATTAAACTAAACGAGAGTTTAGGTTGCCCTGAAGGTTACGATAGCAAAAAGTGCAAATCACGTATCTACCACTTAGGGGATTGTACGTAGGGACCGTCGATATGTATATCTACTTTGTCTAGTGGTAGGTAGGTATATTATTATTATAGTCGGTATTAACAAAGACTAACACCCCTACTCAGAGTCACTAATGGTTACTTAAGTCGCTCCTTAATACATAATTTGTATGGTGATTCTTTACTAAGGGGCCATCCATAAATTACGTCACACTAATTTCATGACTTTTTGACGATTGAGCGATTTAAGTAACCGTTAGTGACTCTGAGTTGAAGCGTAAGTATGTGAAAATATTTTTGTTTTTATTGATTCTTATTTTCAGGGCGATACAAAATAGAGTCCCTCTCGGCATCTACTTTTCCCGGTGCGTTATATGTAAGTTTTTCCTTTATAGGTTTACCATCACCCGTATTGGGGTGACTTAGAATCCTTACTTCCAATCCCTCGCTGGATGGGTGTCGTAAGAGGCGACGATATCCGGCCTGCTGGTGGCCCCTCGGAGAGATAATATTGGTAAGGGGCCATCCATAAATTACGTCACACTAATTTCATGACTTTTTGACCCCTCCCTCCTTGTCACAGCTGGTCACATTTTTGAGACCTCCCCCTAGTGTGACGTCACTACACCTAGAAATTATTAAATTAAAACAGCAATTCCGATATAAGTTTTATTTCCATTAATTGTTTTTTATTATTTGCCTATACATGATACCAATTATTCGATTTAGAAATGTGACGTCACGAAATTTAGGACCTCCTCCCACCCCTTGTCACACAATGTCACACTACATCGACCCCCCCCCCACCACCCCCCTAATGTGTGACGTAATTTATGGATGGCCCTTAAGATTGATTTTAATACATTAGTAATACCATTATTACTATTACTACTACTGTTTCTCTGTAGGGACTTTCTTGAGTCAGCCGCCAAACGACTCGTCGTGTTCCGGCTGCGGGCTTGAGAGCCAGTTCTTTCTTTTTTTCTTTCTTTCTTGGCCGGCAACATCAGTGATGCCTTTTGTGTTTTGCTTTGTTTGGTAAACGCTTCTAAACCTACTAATTGATATCACAAAATAAAATACCATTATTTGCCAGTTAAAAGAAAACTTACTTTTATGACTTTTCAAATCAGGTGATTCAAGAATCCTTCTGCCAAGACGAGTATGTTTCAATTGGAGCAGAAGTGAATAAGAACCCCGAAGCAGCTGAGGAACTATTGGAGTTATGCGCTGACGCAGCGCTAGACGGCGTTTCATTAGTAGCAGTTGATGTTGCCAGCGGCGAAGTGGTATCGGTCGCGTTTAATAAAATTCAGGTAAGGTTAAAACCAATTCCAATCGATAATGGTGGAAAGTTTTCAGGTTTTGAGACACAACACTTGGTAAAGCTATTGAAAAGCTGTTTACAAATGCATCCTTATTCTTGTTCTCTGGTTCCCTTCTTCTTGTTGGCTGGTAACTCACCGATGATGCCTTTAGGGTTACTACTGATGCCCATGGATGACAGTGATCACTTATTATTAAGTGGCTCGTCTCCTCGTTTTTTGTCAGCTTAGATAAAAAAAACATAACCGTCGACTATAACAGCTGGCACGCAAATAGTTCGTCTGTTATCACAAAGAAGTAGGTCGCGAACAATACCTATGATTCTTTAAATGAGTTGTTGTGTAGAGACATTACGAGTTGCAGTAACTAGCTACGTAACATGTTGGTTTATTTCGTAGAAAACAATGATGCAATTTAAAAACGTCACATTCAGAACATTTAATGAGAAGATAAGGTACTTTTTCATCAATTTCTATCATGTGTGGCTTAACATTTCTTGTTAAAACATCTTGGAAAACATTTAAGTTCGTTATTTAATTTGATTAACTTTTCATTGAAGTACCTAAATTAAAAGCAATTTCTTTTTTGCAGACTCAGGCGTCAGATTCATCAGAAAAGCCGTTCTTCGAAATATTTGCCGAAGAACGATGTAAGCATGGTTCTTCCCAGTCGCTGATACAGTTCATGGCCACTGTCGATGAAAGATGTAATTTATTTGAAAAGTAAGTGACTGAATTTCTTTAGACCTACTTATCGATAACGCAGATATTTGTCCTAAAAACTTGAGGCTTTTTTTGGCTATAGGCATGTTTGTTTTCTCAGTAGGTATGTTTGTTCCCAAAAATGTGTGAGGTTTTTAAATTTTTCTATCAATTCATATATTAGTCTGATTATTAAAAGGTACTACTCCAATATTATTGCAGATATGGCGTCGATTGCAGCCTTGAAATAATGTTCCTAGCAACACTGCGCGAACACAGGCATAAGAAACTAGCGACACTACTGTGCAAGATTTCTATAGACATAGCAAATAAATTGAAAGATGGGCCCGTCGCGTCACTTACTGTAGCCGACTTAGGACCGAAATATGCTAATCTAAAGCCTCGCAAAACTGTGGCAAATGTGCCGAAAATCTGCCAAGCGATTTGGACGTCTGAAGGATCGCAGAAAGTGGGGAGCGCTTTAAATTTTACTGTGCACTTAACAGTACCGCTCTCGGAATTTGTATTCAATGACAAGACTTATTCCGAGAGAATAGGAAATGAATCTGCGTTTTGTGAAGTAGCTGCTATTCTTCTTTAATGAGTCTGAATCACGTGATCGTTTACTTGCTTAATTATTACGTAAACGTACTATTGTACTAATATCTTTATAACTAGTTATAAGTTTAGAAATATTTTAACTTACTACAATGGTAGAAGATTTTTGCGCATTATTTTCTTGCATAAAATTATGTCTCATAACATTAATAATTATTATTTGTGTTTGTGATGATAACACTTATTATTATGTTATTATTGTAACATTTTTGGAGTTTAACTACTTATTATAAGTACTATTATTTATTCTGTGGTTTAACTCCTTATCTATCGATTTCATATTTAAGGCCGTGTTATGTTTTTGTCAATTTTTTATGTCAGTTTTTTATCATCATCATCATCACCATGGCGTTAAACTCCAGTCGTGCATCGGAGCTGATACACACCTTTTTATTTTTATTGATTCGGTTACTTTGCTATTAAATTGTATGTTTTCTTCATAAATATGAATGAATATGGGCTTTTGAAGCCAGTTCTTTCTTTTATAATATCTTTTTTTTCTTGGTCGGCAAATCAGGGATATATTTGGAGTTACTGATTTCCGTGGGCGACGGTGGAGACTTGCTATCAGGTAGAAAGTCAGCTCATTTATCAGCTAGTTAGATAAAAAATAAACCACATGATAAAGAAAATTATTGTAGAAGAAAATTTACCTCTCCAGCTAAAATATTAAAAGACATATTTTATAAAAATCACTTTACTCGTACGGAGTGTACACATTTTATTTAAATGAATTACACAGGCCTAGCGCTAGTGTAATGAAATTCATTACTTGTACGCTCGTAGGAGCTTCGCGCTTATTCTAAGCACGACCACCCCTTATTAACATGCTTGTCAGCTCTCCGCCCTTATATGAAATGTACACGAAAGAGAAAATTACGTCACTCTGTAAAAGAAAACAATTCTGCCAAATTTTTACAGGCAGCCGAGTTCCCTTGGTGCTTGTTTGTAAAGGTATTGTATATTTTTATGTAGAACTAGCTGACCCGATAGACGTTGTTCTGCAACAGGCTATATTAATAGGCTATATACATAGTTACTCCTTGTTACATCAGATCTGCCAGTGAAAGTCCCGTCAACATCGGTCCAGCCATTTCAGAGATTAGCCGAAACAAACAGACAGACAGACAAAAATTGTAAAAAATGTTGTTTTGGTATATGTACCGTGTATACACCCAAAAACAGTTATTAAAAAGCGGTGATTTTAATATTATAAACAGACACTCCAATTTTATTTATTTGTACAGAGTATAGATATTTTAGACTCCCGTATTAATTTGTAACTTTAATATTGTAGACTTACGCAAATAATTTGTACCTTGTCTTGTCTTGCCTCAGTTCTTTTTGATAGATTAATAATTCGCTGATACTTCCAGATAGCAGTCATTAAGCCGTATCGGTGTCCTTCTACCGAGAACTTCCGTGACTTTGGTACCATTTCCTCTTATCCACGTGAAGCATGGTGGAAAACACCCCAAAATATGTCCTTGTAGAGATCCGCGCTCACTAAATACTTAAGTTTCCTGAAAAAAAAATCTCACACGAACGATCATATCTGAACTATATTGTTCGATATTGACTACGGAACCCTAAAAACCGATTATAAAATTTAGCGCTCCAGGATACTTTTAAAAGATACTTAACTTGCGAGTATGCCTAAAAATAGTCTGTGTTTGAATATTACAATCGCATAATAGGCACTGAAAATTATGCTTTGAAGTGTCAATATCTTTATTGCGAAACAAATTACCTCATTTACTACGGGTATCGTTGAATGATTTAATTTTACATAAATTATCTACGTCCATGTTCAAAATCGTATAATTATTTAAAATTATTTTACAGATTATTGATGTATTAGTGATGAATCTTTTAAATTTTTTTAATTATTATAAAACCTAGTTTAAAATATTGATGCAGATTTTCCAGGCGTTAAATGATGTATCTATAATAGTATAGAATCTATTCTACTAATATCCTGGTTCGGAATATTGTGACCCCTGTTACTTCTGTTAAAATCTTTTCTATTTAACCTACATCTCTGTTCAGAACGTCTTTGCAATAGTCACGTCTTTTCGGCTGCTTTTTCAGTAATTGATTGAAGGCGTTAAGAGGGAAGTTATATTCTGTAGAGAATAAATTCGTTGATAGATTGATCTGGCCGTGAAAGTTGAACTTAGTTCTTAAGTTAGTTCATTAGTGATTAATTAATCTATGGTGTAGTAAAGAACAAAACATGACCAGTCAATATTCTGTTAACGTAGCAAATTTTTCTAAGAACTAGCACTGATGGAATTCAACTATAGTCTATAATATCTTGTGTTGTAGCTTGCGAGATGCACCAGGCTTGGAAAACATTTTTAACGCTTTTTTATGAACCAAATTCTTAGCAATATAGCACTTAGGTGGTACAAAGACCAGTAAACTTATGCAAGCGGGACCGTTTGCCATAACTTCATCCGTTAGCCAAGTGCCCACCTAAGTAACGTAAGAGATGAAGCTGTAAAGTCCAACAGCAACTGTCTATTGGAAAACTAATACAGTCATCTGCAGAGAAAAGTAATCTATCTATTTATAAATATACAAACAGCAAAGTTTCCGTTGCCTGTTGCGTGTAAACAGATGGGTTACTCTGCAGGTGACTGTACTATAAATTTAAAAATTAAAAATAAAACCCGCCTGCTATCAAAAAAGCTATCACGATAATCCTTATGATAAGCTCTTTAATTTGATACCCATATTGCGTTAATTGATTTATTTTTATTTTTTCACATTTCAAACAATAGCATCTCAAAGCCACCATATTTGTTTTTTTTTTTTTAATTTCACTTATCTTCGTACGGCCTAGATCATCTATCAGAGCATGTGGTACGTTGCTTAGAAGAGCACTGCGTCTTATTTAGGAGGCATCACGACCACGGGAGTTTGGCTTCACTTAAGATTAATGGAGTAAGTTGTAATTAATAAACCGATCTCGGCTCAAGATCGTGATCTCAAATCTTACAAATGTCACTAATTCATACGATCCGACTTATCTCAGGATTTCAAACCGAAACTTGAGATCGCAGATATCTTAAGATTCTGACATTTACTAAAAAAATATAAAAATTCTTATTCAGGTACTTGTCTAGATTTCTGATATCCTTGTTTTTTGTATCGCTCAACAGTCACGTGTTGCCAGTGGCAGCCGCTGCTACTGTTATTAGTTTTCGTAATTGATTCTTGTTGCCTACACCAGCCATCTACTAGTATGGTGTAATAATTCAACAATAAAGTTAGGTACATAATTATACCTATTCCTAATATTAGGTATCTTAAACCTAATATTTTCTAGTTCCTAAGTATATACGTAGTATTATCTAGTTAAAAATCTCTTTAAATATATTTAATTAAAAATAATGTAACGCATTAAATCCAAAAAAAAATCATTACCTTTAATTACTTAAAAAGAAACTTGACTGCCTAAAACACTGAAAAGAAAAAATAAGCCCAGCAGTTTAGAATGTTATTAAAAGTAATAATAAACAACTAAACCGTAAAAGAAGAACAGATAAACCATATCCTCCACCAATCCGCACTGGAGCAGCGTGGTGGAGTATGCTCTAAGCCACCTCAAGAAGAGAAACCCGTGCTCAGTAGTGGGCCGTTAATGGGTTGAAGTCAAACCATAGAAGGATCAACATTCTTCAACCAATCAAATCTTGTTTGGTTTTTCCCAAGCAGTCCTGTAAAATTTAAATGGGTCCCGACTGTTAATCTTTCTATGGTTTAGTTGTTCAGTATTACTTTTTAATCGCTGTTAACTAGTTGGTATGAAATCAAATGAGTAATACCATAAAATAAAGAGCGCCCTACATTTTCGTGAAAGGCACAGCTTATTTTAAAATCTATGCCAATGTTATAAGACTGATATTTTTCAAGTAAAATGTAGTAGCTCTCTAGTGGAATAGCACTTGAGAAATTGAATTCCGTTCCCGTGCCGTGCGTACTGATTGCTACTCTCTGAATCAGATACCTTCGGACCTTACGTTGGTGCATTACCTTTCAACGTTAGTTTTAAAATGTAAAGTGGATTTGCTTTTATGTGGATTTTACGTGAGTCGTGTGTCTGTACCGCGTTTGGAAACTTATACTTATCAATTTATACGAAAGCTGAGGGTGAATTTTTGAAGTAGGTGTGGATGGCCAATTCAGAAACTATGAGGAATAGCGAAAAAGATTATCGGGTTGGGTTTTGATGAAAACTAAAATGGCATAATGATATTTGAAAGAAGACCATTTAATCTTATTTGGGCCTACTTTCTATTTTGTGATAAAAAATTCAATCACCTACATGGTTTATAATTAAAAATAAAAATAAGATTGTTATTTATTGTTATTTTACCATCCTAAGCGTTTAGGCTGATCAGATATTTTCATATTGTTGGAACGAAGTTCCTTATCGCGCGTTGCGAAAGGGGGCTAGACGGAAAAAATTAAGAGGAACAGTTGTAACGACACATTTTGCCGTCGTTCATTAATTAAAGCGAGTACAAGGCGACCAGAAGTGTACGAGGGTGCGACAAGTGTCTTGTCAGAGTGACAGTGATAGATTTATTCTATCCCTGTCGCTCTTCCGCATATTAATTGGCATGACAAGAGGAATAGCTATGCATGATCGTGGTATGGACGTCCCTGTTGTGCCTATGCTAAATGCCGAAGAGTGAATAAGACAGCCACATACTATGATTGTACAGTATCACTGATGTCGCACCCTCGAAGACTTCTGATCGCTTAGTATTAATCAAAAGGAACTTCGTTCCATCCGGGTGTCCCTTGACACCTCTCATTTTTTTTTGGTCTCTGCAATCGAACAATATACTGAGGAGAAAAATGAGGTAGAATTAATAAAAGCTTATTCATACAACCCAAGCGAGATAAAAATGCACCATGATTTTAGCTGCAACACTTTCCCAGAAAGCCTATTCAAGCCTTCAAGCACGGACGTCCGAAGTAAATCGCTCTAAAGGTTCTTATAAGAAAGGCGGAAACGGATCCTTTGTCTGCATAAGTGGTGTGTCTACAATACGAGGGTAGCGCCGGGCGAAGAGTCTAGCTGCCCGGTCTCCAGGCGAGATAATATTTGAGATGTGTGATTTTTAGAGTTCCTCGCAGCACGAGTAGGTACGTAAATACATACGCATAAATACATAGCATCGGTGACGCGTGACATCACTATTTGAGTGAATATTTTTTACAAAATGGGTTTCCAATTTAAAATCATTTAGGTATCACTGATAGATATTACTTTATCACATAAGTACGTTATTTTATTCTGCCACCACTTTGGAAAGGTGTTTTGTAGGAGAAGACATGGCGAAAGAAACCTAGGTTTATTTTAATGCAGTTAGAAAATAATATTAAATTAGTACATAGTAACTGCCTTCGTTTCGCATGTCTCAGTGTTGGCAATCGTTCTTGTGAGTGAATTGATTAAAACAAAACAAACACAACATGTTACCACCAATTTACTTTTATGCATCACTAAAACTGCACTGAATTAAGAGCCGAAATATCGGTCGGTCACAATTTTAATTTTATTATTATTTATACCTGCTAGTCCATAATTAGATTCACGTAGATACCTAATGGATACGGCATGTAGTCTCATTACTCGTGGAGCGGTGACTGATAACTCGACTAATGACGCAAAGCGGTAATGAGGTACCAGATAGGTGTGCCAAAATGGCAGCAATGTAATCCATTTTCAATCAGGCTTCGTTAGGACATCTAAAGTAATTCTCGCCTTCGTTAGCAGAGCAGATGGCTCGGCTTAGCCTCAAGCAGCTTACAATCGCTTTTGACGCTGCTGTTTATGTCACTAACAGAGGTTTATAGAATATCTAGGTGTATCTACATATTAACACGTGAAGGGAAAATTTTAAATGCTTACACAAACGCTTACACATTCATACCCTCGCAGTAAGTTTTACCTGTGTCACGGGTGGCATGGACGACACATATATATAACACATCACAAAATTTAACACCCAAGACCCGAGTACAAATATTTACCTGTCACATAAATATCTGCCCCGGCCGGGAATCGAACCCGGGACCCCTCGCTTCGCAGGCAGGGTCGCTACCAACTAGGCTACAGGGTTGTAACCCTTTTATGAATATTGCACCCACGTAGAAGTGTGAGATTTGCAAAACTTCTAGTTAACGTTTATATGGAAAAGTGCACAATAGCACATAAATATCCCAATCATCCCAAGGGAAAATAAAAAAAATCTTCCCTATATTCTTGTCCTGGACTAAAACTATTTGAATGACGAATTTCATCTTAATCCGTATAACGGTTAGCGCGTGGTGAACCGATAAACATCCAAACATTTTCTAAGTACAGTCGGCAAAACAATTAGGTAGGTAGGGCATGATTATAAAACCTTTTATAATTATTTATGTTACAGATTGTTTGTGTTATTATCAATGTTAAATGATACCTGTACATGTAAGGTATGATTTAACGTTCATAATAACGTAAACCTTATCTAATATTAAATATTACAGAGGGTTTTAGAATCATGCCCTGCATACCTAATTCTTTTGCCAACTGTACATTCACATTTTATAATATCAAAGATGTGTTTCAAATATTGAAGTATAATGTAACTTCAATGGTTTCAAATACATTTATTGAAGAAAATGTTTAAGTTCACATTGCAATTGTGAAGTACATAATAAAATTAATTATAGTCGGAATTTGAGCATCAAGTGAGTCTCTATTTTTAAATAGTTGAAAATCGTTGAGTGGTTAAGATTCATTGCCCAGTTTTGTCGAAAACGAAAAGTCTTTTATTTCATTTTTTAGGGTTCCGTAGCCAAATGGCAAAAAACGGAACCCTTATAAATTCGTCATGTCTGTCTGTCTGTCTGTCTCTCTGTCTGTCCGTCCGTATGTCACAGCCACTTTTCTCCGAAACTATAGTTTGGGAACTATAGTATCGTTCGAAACTATAGTATCGTTCTTATAAGAACGATACTGTTGAAACTTGGTAAGTAGATGTATTCTGTAAACCGCGTTAAGATTTTCACCCAAAAATAGAAAAAAGCAATAAATTTTGGGGGTTCCCCATACATAGAACTGAAACTCAAAAAATTTTTTTTCATCAAACCCATACGTGTAAGGTATCTATGGATAGGTCTTCAAAAATGATATTGAGGTTTCTAATATCATTGTTTTTAATTGAATAGTTTGCGAGAGACAGTTTCAAAGTGGTAAAATGTGTGTCCCCCCCTCTAACTTCTAAAATAAGAGAATGATAAAACTGAAAAAAATATATATGATATATATTACCATGCAAACTTCCAACGAAAATTAATTTGAAGGAGATCTAGTAAGTAGTTTTTTTTTATACGTCATAAATCGTAAACCGCAAAAAACATCGATCAAAGTTACAACGAACTACAAGAACTTTTATATTATAATACTTGCTGCTACGGAACCCTTCATGACCGCTTTTTACTCTTGCTAAGATAAAGTTACTGTGAAAGCGACTTTTCTCACATATAATACCCAAATGGAATAACTTCCACTTAGTTTCTAGTGAAAAACCTAATAATTTGTGCTTTTTAAAAAACCTAAGAATCTTCCTATTCTTTGTATTACAAATTGAATTGTTGAAGATGTTATTAATATTCAGCTCTTTCTTCCAAGCGCACTTAATGAAATCGGGAGTATTCTCGGCTCGTGATTCTACTCACGTTGATAACCCGGCACAATACCAAATGATACCGGTAATCTGCTGGTGCCATTATCTTCTATGGAAATATCTTAATACTGATCTATTGATGTGCTAATTTCGCATTTTGCACTCTACTCTCTGTTCTTACTAATCATTCCACTGTTTTGCCCAAGTCTAGCTTTTATCCACAATATTCACGTAATTTGTTACTCGATGGCTATAAGATTCACTAACTCCATTTGGTGTGTCTTACCACATACCGGTGTATGTAAGAAACATATGTAAATGAAACGAAATAATTTCGGTCTTACAAGGTACTGCCTTCTAAATTGGTGATTGTCAACATTCACCGGAGAATTTTAGAAGTCCTTTATATCGGACATGTACATTAACATTATTCATAAAAAATAATATGATGCTCTTTCCAATTTTATCAGATACATGATTGTTTTATATGTTAAAATTATACAAAATTAGTAGGTACCTACATCACTTCATACTAACACAGACCACTTCCTTAAAATGCATTAACATTAACGCACGAAAATCATGATGGACATGTTTAATGATGCCCAAAACGACATCATTACGTGCTCTAATGAAACTCAATGACTGGATCTGTACCCTGCAAAACTGATTGGCATGAGGGAAATTACATTCTCGGGGGCACTGCATATGTAATTATTGGTCACTAAAACATGAATAGAGGTAGTATACTTCAAAAATAAACGTGGGGGCGCGTTATATTTTGTTATGTGGTGGGTATATTTTTTTATCTATAAGAACATTTTTAACTATCTTCGTCTGTTTGTCTGTGCGTTTGTTTCCGCTTATCTCAGATCTTAAGGGATTTGAATGCAGAGTTTGTTTTAATTCAGTCAGTCGATTCAAAAAAATATGGTAGAATTATAAGTAAGCTTCGGTTTTTGTAAATTAAAATCCTACATATAAATAAGTAAATTATATGTAGGATTTTCATTTACAAAAACCTAAGCGATTTTCTGCGAGCTTGCAAAATGTATGGAACTTCTAAAGATAAAAATAACTTATGTACGTCATTGTACATCGTGATGATACCTGCATACCATATATTCACCGTAATGGACACTGAGTAAAATCAATCTTAAATTTTCAGAAGGCTTGAGCACACCCAGTCTGTCAACATAGGATGTGATGATGGTAAAATATTTAATCTTCGTAAGCTTTCGTGAAACTATCACTAATTGTATCGAAATAATTGGATTCAACACATACCGTATTATGTCACATTATATAAACGTGAGTTTTTTGTGTGTGAACCATTGAAGTATTATTACTAGCGTATAGAACAGACACCGCGAACACAATATTATGTTCCGATGAATTGGCGCCGCGCGGCTTCAATGTCCAATGGATTCGTTCGATTTTGAAAGGAGAACAGGGTGAGTCCCTGTTCTCCTTTCAAAATCCATTTTGAAAATAGAACCTCCTGGCGGGACACACATTTTGTTTGAGATGTCTTCTCTATGTATTTACCTCATTGGTGTGAACCTCAGGTTATTGAGGCGTGAACGCAAAGTAGTAGGTACGTGGAGCTAATGCCAGTACACGAAAAGAGTATCAGCAGCGTAGTATTCACTATACAAAATTAAAATTTGCGCATGATTTAAAATTTAATTGAATTTCGTGCATATGTGTACAAGTGATACCTATATGAATAAATTATTTTGGCTTTGACTTTGACTTTCATACAAAAAATAATTTAGTTAATTTTTTATCAACGCTGATATTTTAACCACATGCGGAACAAAACTAACGCGACGTAAAATTGTTTATATCAATGGAACCCTAATGCTTAACAATGCAATATTTTTCCTAATTGATCATTACTTGAATCTTCAGACAAAGGGAATCGTGCATCGAGGAGAATCGAACAACGAGCAGAATCGATTTGCTAAGCTTCAAATGCAGGTAGGTTAACTTTTGTTATCCGATTATTTCAATAACGATGACTTTAAGAGTAAATAAAACTATACTTTTCAATATTTATGATTTTTAAAGCGATAAGTACCCGGTACCCAAAGGAAAGAAGCCACGTCGGGGAGCATAAAAACTTTTGACACTAATGTCATGGATTGGCCTCTAAATCCTATTTTATTCCACTATATAGGTACTATCCACGTGGTGGTACTCCACCGATGGTGATCTAGGCCTTTTCAGAAGAAGCAACCCGGTTCAAGCCCCCTAGTGGTCCAAAAATGGGTTGTAGCCACATTACAAACCGAATAAATTAAAATGAAATCAATATTTTTAAATAATTAATCTATAATTAATAAAGCATTAATTATAGATTAATTATTAAGCAATTAAAATTTATAAAGCAATATCACAGAATCAGTAAAATGAAATACAGCGGCAAAATCCTTATCTGTTTTACAATGAATATAAAATATATCTACATGAACAATAAATCGATTCAAAAGTGAAATTGAGCGAGAAATCGATTAACAGATCTTTTGTACACGGCACAACACATTTTGACAACAATAGCGACTAATGAAATAAAGCGATAGCTTTGGAATGATACCTTGTATTGAATCCAACTCAATTAACGAGAATCAATTCGTACGATTGATAGCCATGATGGCTAAATGGACTGAATATCAGTTTCTACGACGCAGAACATCGAATCCTGCACGAATCCCTAATTATTATTCCAATTTTGTGATTATGATTGCTCAGAAACTAGCAATGAAAATTTTTGACCATGTAATTGAAAGGTGTTTAAAATCTGCCATCCTCCTTTGTCATAACATACTATCGCCCCAACTGAGAGTCACTAAGGATTACTTTAATCGCTCCTTAGTAAAGAATCACCATACAAATTCTGTGCTAAGGAGCGATTTAAGTAACCGTTAGTGACTCTGAGTTGGGGCGTTAGCTACCAGTTTTCACTCTGTATTCACTATTCACACATTCACAATTATTAGCATACTAAGAAGGCTATTACTGCGTACGTTATTTTAAGCCTTCCATTTCACAGTCATCACTCGATTATTGTTCACGAAATGTTTTGAATGACTCTGTGCGACTAGTGAATATAGGGGTAAGTCTTTAGTAATAATGAAATTACATTAGACTTATATTCAATCTCTTTCTTTATAGACTTTATTTTAGTGTTATTAACATACACAAAATCATGTACGATTCCAGGACTATATCGCTATTTACAAAGGCATAATCCTTTCTCATCCGCTTCTCTTTGCATAGCACTTGAAATTCAAATGGTGCAGTTCATATTGAGCTCCCCTGTCTAAGTGCCGACTGGTTGCCATGACGACTAAACTTACTAGGACATATTATCCTCATCGTATCTATAATGCGCATCGTTTGAATGAGTTTTACGTCGAGAGGTTTAAGGTCGTAAATCCTTTATCATCCCGACAACAATATACAGTACTCATTAAATTTATTATTATCTACCTTATTATGAGATGACCTGATATCTTCTTATAAGTGGCATATGTGATAGCCTAACGGTTAGAAGGTTGGTCTCCCGAACGAAGGGGCCCGAGTTCGAATCCTGGCACGTACCTCTAATTTTCAAATATTAATGAGCGTATTAGAAGATTTCATACAAATACGAAAAAAGACGAAGCGCTCATAGCTCGGCTGCTTGCGTTGCGCAGTCGGTAGTTGGATGGGTGACCGCTAGTGGCAAAAAATTCTTTAGCGCTTTCGTGCTTCGGAGGGCACGTAAAGCCGTCGGTCCCGGTTGTTATCGTAAGATAACAGTAGTTAAGCCATGACCGACACTTGGGGTGGCCACTGACCCCTCCACCAATCCGCACTGGAGCAGCGTGGTGGAGTATGCTCTTGGCCTCCTCACGAGGAGAGACCCGTGCCAAGTAGTGGGCCATTAATGGGTTGAAGCCATTAGAGGATTTATCACTTGCTTCGGTGAAGGAAAGCATCGTAAGGAAACTTGCACCTGAATGTTCTCAAAGGTGTGTGAAGTCTACCAATTCGCAGTTGGCCAGCGTGGCAGACTATGGCCTGTACGCCTCACATTGTGAGAGGAGGAGACCCCGAGCCCAGAAGTGCGGCAATAATGGGCTGTTGCTTTGCTTTGATTTTATTCATTCTTACCTTGAAGACATCTATATTCAACTGAAACACCGACATTAATTTAGTTCAACCATTTGCAGTATGTATAATAAATGACGAAGCAAATTTCTTCATTCGTACAAGTAGTGGTACAGAGCTCAGCGACTCCATCGTTTAATCTATCCATCTATCCGTCCATCCATCCATCCATCCATCAGCCCTCAGAGGTCCACTGCTGGACATGGGCCTCCCCTAACTTGCGCCACTCTGACCGATCCTGAATCTTCTGAATCCAGCGGATTCTTCAGGTGGTCAGTCCACTTGGTCGTTGTTTAATAGAGTGGAGCAAGTCACAACCTGATTTTAATCTGTTCCTCTGATGTGGTATCGTCTGGAGTTTTGATTGAAATAGGTATCATTCAGTGATAAAATTATTCCAGCCATTAAGTAAAAGGGACGGACGTCGCGATTCAGGGTCCTAGTTATCTTTGTTATGAAACAGAGATGTTTGTCTTTGTTATTAATTTAGTGTTCCAGGTATTATTTTGTGGAATCTTATTTTGTACAAAATAATATTCATTATAGGGCACATATCTCTCCTTATAAATGTGGAGGCCTAGAGGCCCTAAAGCATATTTCATTACGTAGCTTTAAGGTGGATTGGTGGAAATGGAACTCGAAAAATTTATTATTATTTGATTTTTTCGAGTTCATTTTATTATTTTATTGTACAGTTATAAGCAACCCATCGTGTGAAAGTTCGACTCGCATTTACCCGGTTTTTAAAGTCAACAGCCGGGAAATGTGCTGATGGCTAATGACTCGCGGTGACCGGCAGTCAAGTGGGGAAAAAGTGCAATATAGAAACCTATTCGATAGCACATGCTGTAACTTGAACGCTCAACGCACCCTCCTATAAGCACGACTTAGGCTTTTAAGGTTCTATTGTCTCAACCCTCAAGCCTTAGGGTGCCTGTATTTCAAAGCTTTTATACCATAAAACCTCTTTTAGTCATCGAATTAAAAGAACAGCTAATACGAAAGTGTGTATGTGATAAAGTGTGTTATAAGCACTTGAGAGGTGTTAAACTCCGTTTAGGGGGTCTGTGTAATTTGGTTAATAGAACTATTAATTAAAAAGTGCCCATTAGATATGACCTAATTAAAATAAAGAGAAAGTTGAATCGATTTTAAAATCACGAAATAGTGTATTATTTTAGCAGATAATTCAATATAATTATTAACTAGTGGATACCCGGCGTGTGCAACCTACAACAATAAAAAGAGAAATACATAAATTCAAGAAAAAATATGCATGGGAAAAGCCGAAATTCGACTTCATAGATAGACTGACTGTTCCTAATGCATTGTTTCCACTATAAAATGGTCTTAAACCATCTTCGCCTTTCAAATGAAACCGGTCTGGGGAACATCGGTTGAATGGTTTCAAAGTCTATAAACAAGAATATAAGAAGTACATAGCAAGAATTTATTTTTGTGTTTTATTTATACGTATATGTATAGATTAGTAAAAGAAGAAATATCAAATGTATCAAATGTAACTGGAACTATCACTTACCCGGCGCTCATAGCCTGGCGGCTTACGTCGATCAAGCGATCGACAAAGTTAAGCAACAGTGGGCGCGGTCGGTAGTTGGTGGGTGACCGCTAGTGGCAAAAATTTCTTGAGCGTTTCCGTGCTTCAGAGGGTACGTAAATCCATCGGTCCCGGTTGTTATCATAAGATAACAGTTGTTAAGCCATGTCGGAGGCCCTCGGGCGGCATGAAAACTTCCGACAATTGGGTTGGCCACTAACTCCTCCACCAATTTGCACTTGAGCAGCGTTGTGGAGTATGCTTTAGGCCTCCTCAAGAGGAGAGATCCGTGCTCAGTAGTGGGCCGTTAATGGGTTGAAGCCAACTGGAACTAAAATATACTTATTGTACGTATTATAATACGTATACGTATTGTACTAAACCTATGTTGTATGCTGTAATTTTGCACACAAAAACAAATAAGGACTCATCTTAGGGTATGCAATACACAGTATATTATTATTGTCTCGTGACTCATATCTATAAAGCGGCTAAAGGCATATTACCTTGGCTTATCATTTCGTGACCCTAACGTAATATTATTTAACTAGTATAGGACATCAAAGCCAGGAGGCGGTCCCTTTACGATTGTCCGTACTATAGCAAACATCAATGCTCCTTACAAATTGTTCCCAAGTTTTATATAAATGTTGGTCATATTATATGCCAGTGGTAGAACCATCCGTCATGAAGTAATTTGCTTCAACTCATTCGTATTTTAGTATAAATAGAGCTACGTTTTAGCTTTAGCGTGACGATTGACGCTAGAGTTTTTATAGACGACCGCTAAAGGGTACACTGTTTTAGTGCTTCTGTGCTTTATAGGGCACGTTAGTAGTTATTGAGAGCAGTATACCATTCTTCTGAACCAGTAGACAACTCTACCAGTCCTCACTACAGCGGTAGTAAACCCCATGATTACTAAAATAACTTCAATAATTCCCGCTAATATTAATTATTAAAAGCTCTATGGTTCAAGACGTTGTTTGCCTACAGCCTTCGCATCCATAGCATTATATGGATTTAGGTAAGAGCTCTCCGTTTACAATAGATTCTAGAGCCCTAGATAGGGCACAAGATAAACATCGAGCAGAGCCTATCGAAACTATTTTACAAGATTATTTTATATTGCAGATAAAATTACGTAATATAATATTATAATGTACATAATAATATAGGAACTTTGACACATCTCTTTCATTATAAAGTCCAAGTCATTCTCCCTTGTTCGTGATGTGATCATTTTTCATCTTGATGAATCACAACTGAGGCCTCTTACGCAAACGTCATGAATCCATTCAATAAATCAGTCATAAATAAAAACTTTCAATGTAATGACGTCATTACATCTTGACGTCATTATCATAAAGTTTTATTTTAAAAGGGATTTGCGTAATATTTCTATTTAAGCCTGCTAAATGACGTAAAAAGGAAAACTGGCCCTTTACGATGGTCCGTAAAGTAAATATTACTGATCTCGGAAAGATGTTCGCGGCAAACTGTGTTTACTAACCCACTTTATGGCTTATTTAGGTTTTATGTTCAGCTTAATCTGTATGATGTCGTGTTTTTGTAACGTAAACCCGGTTAATAGGAAGATTTGGGAAATAATTAGAGGATTGCTTTCTATTACGGTATTGTACATTCTTGGTTGACACTATAATAATTAAATACCTATCGTTTTGATTGGACAAATGAGGAGAACAGACTAACTAATGTAAGTATAGATATTCGGACGGATTGAGGAAAAACTGACGCGTTGCGTCGGGAGAATATCAATCTTAATCGAACTGTATTATCTGTATATACCAGTATTTTACCAAACAAACAAACATTTCTAATTACCATCTACCGGGGCTGTAATCAAGTAATACATTGTATAAATGTATTGAGCTTTCAAACAAAAAAAACTGCATCAAAATCGGTCCAATCGTTTAGGAGCTACGATGCCACAGACAGAAATACACACTTATAACACCGCTTTTTTGCATCGGGGATTAAAAATACACTCGAATTCTTTATTTGAAGTCGACTAAAAATAAAATGATAAGTGTGCACTGTGCATGGATACATCTAATGTTCGTAAACGTACAGTATACTCGTAAATACATGAAGAGACATTCCGCAAACCTTCAAACGGTTACAACTCGCTTCCATCTATTATTCATGCGGCCGACAGATAAAAAAGATAGCCCGTGAGAGACAAACAATGAACCCTAATTTCAGAATACCCTTTAGAGCAGTCAACAAGGGTAAATAAGTACGCGTAGATAGCAAGGGCTGAGGGAGCTCAGGAATTGAAGCCTTTCACTGGACTATTGACAATGTTTCTTTACAGCTTTATAAGTACGTGGTTTAAAAATTAAATTTCGCGGCTTAGAGATAGCAACAGAAATAGCAAAATTCAAATTCATTGATACTCAGGCAACTAGGGCTTATTAGATTATTAGATGAACTCTAAAGTCTAGGTAAGTTGAAATGTTTAAAAGCCTTTGCGTTTGGTGGTGTATTTTTTGTTTGCATGTATTTGTGTGTTTACGAATACTGTTTTTTTATATCAATACCCACAAGTGATACCAGAAAGACAGATGATATGTGGTAATGACAAAGTCATCACCAAGGCTGGTACGACCGGAACATTTTTGGTCAAGTGGGAAGCGAGAAACAATTTATTGAGTGGACCTTCGACACAGAACTTTATACTAATGTATCTAATGCAACAACTGATTCTAAATCTCATAGGTAGCTAGCTATATTTATTATTTGTTACGTGTACCTATATAATTAGGTATAATAATTTACTTAGAAGTTGCCAAATAAACTTTCTTAAAGCAACCATTTTTTCTAACAGTCCTCTAATACATAAATACTTAATATCTTCTTTCTTTTATGAGTATGTTGTACTGTGTAGGTACTTCTTTAAAAGGCTCACTTTAAAAGGACCGTAAAAGGCACCCGAACCCTTTCGTAATCTCTTATCATTCGCGGTGAATGAAAGGAACGGCGGTTCGATCGAGCAACACGTCTACACACGCCTCTATGATGGCAATAACCATGGAAAATGGCTTTTGTGTCGCTGAAAGGGAAAATAGTGTCTCTAGATTACCTTCAAGTCCCTCCGCTTGTCAGATGAGAGGGTTATTTTCTTCCGTGTCTGAAAAAGTTTTCCTTGGCGCTCTGAAAGATTTACGCCTTATTGTTATTCATTCATTCACAACATAATCTATTGTACCTTGTAAAGTAATTAATTATATTAATCTATTATTATGTATAAACATAGCATAATTAGATAAATATAAATTAGTTTTACTTCATATACTTACAATACAGATAATTTATATAAAAAAAATTGAACGATTTTTCTAAACAAAGCTTGCGTTATCAGAGCTGGTAGGAATCACATTTTACCTTATCTGTGGAAATTGTATGCAAAAGTGGGTAATACTTTCTCCCTCTCTCTTTCCACTAATATTGTTTTATATATTCTCATACCCATTAATTATGAAAGAAAATTTAATTGAAAATAAGCTTTAATATGAATTCAGTTTCTAAGTCGTAGGTCATGTAACCCTCGAACGTTCAAAATGCTCCGCTCTTTATTCGGTCGTGTAGCAAAGAAAAAAATCCAGCCCGAACCCTACGATAGTATCTACGCATACTTATTGCGTTATTTATAGTCGACCTGCAATTTAGCGTTCTGTTAGGGGAACCCCACAATTAAGGCATATTGTAAACCGACGAGAGGAAGAGGGTATCCATCTTTGTATCTTTTAGATTGCTCGCTATTGAAATGACAACAATTTTAGTGACAACACATGAAGCTTGATTCGCCAGAACAAATATGTTTTTGATGGACTAAAATTAGCATTAGACACAATTTTGGTAACAAAAGCCCGAGTTATATATCTATACTAATGTATAAAGAGGAAAGATTTGATTTTTTGTTTGCATTGAATAGGCTCCGAAACTACTGAACCGATTTAAAAAAATCTTTCACTGTTGGGAAGCTACACTATCCCCGAGTAACATAGGCTATATTATATTTTCAAAAAGTAGGGATCCTTAATAAAACTCAAATAATGTAACCCAAGGTGTGAAAAAATAAGAAAACCGAAGCAAAGCGAGGGCGGTTACTCGTTTTAAATAATTTTAAAAGGAACGTTACCGTAATTCTAATTTTTGTGATGTGTATAAGAATTCATTAGGCATGTAACTTAAATATGGATAACAATATACATACGTATCTGGTACATTAAAGTAGGTATGCATTTTTTCCGGTAGGATGTTTATGGAGATGCGCACTGATGATTTCCACGCCATTGCGTACAATAGAGTGGTTTCCCTCTTGCAGCATTATAATATAGCTTTTACGTATACGAAATGAATATTATAGATTTTTTTTGTGATTATTGTAAAGAGAAGGAAATACGAAACTAAGATGGGGCCATCCACAAATTACGTCACACGTTAGGGGGGAGGGCGGGTGGATCGATGTAGTGTGACATTGTGTGACAAGGGGTGGGAGGGAGTCCTAAATTTCGTGACGTTACATTTCAAAATCGAATAATTGATATGTATAGGTAAATATTAAAAAACATTACTGGAAATAAAACTTATTTCGGAACTGCTGTTTTAATTTAATAATTTCTAGGTGTAAAATTTCATAATATGTGTCACACTAGGGGGGGACGTCTCACAAATGTGACCAGCTGTGACAAGGAGGGGGGAGGGGTCAAAAAGTCATAAAATTAGTGTGACGTAATTAATGGATGGCCCCATGACCTCGTTCATCGAGTGGCAAGATGAATCACAAGAGGCGAACACAGCCTCTTACAACCCTACAATGATCAGTTTGATTCAGCGTAAGAACGGACAACATTGATATATGTATATGTTAACCCTCTGTGTCCTTAATGTATTGCCGTCAATTTTTTAGTCGACCGAATGCGATCCGAACAGCCCCAACATTCGTAAATCACAATAAAATACGATTCTTTCCTGATACGAATTTATTTACTTTAAGTATAATGTTATAAATTACTTTCAATTAATAAGCATGTTTCTTGGAGAAAAATATATTAAGGATAACTTATTATTTATTCCACCGAAATTGTGGAACGCAAAATTAATTTTTCAGAATTTATGTATTTTATGAAAATAGCCGGCGAAATAGCTGACGATCCACCTGATGGTAAGTGGCTATTGTCGCCCATGAACATCAGGAACACCAAAAGCATCACTGATGCGTTGCCGATCAAAAAAGAAAGAAAGAAAGAACTGGCTCTCACGCCCCCAGTTGGGGCACGAGTCATTTGGCGGCGGTCAGATTCATGAGTGTAGAACGTAATAGGTATGTATATTATTATATTATATAGACCAGTTATAACAGTGGTATTTTCTTTTGGATATATTGTTATATCTATCTTTATTTCAAAACATGAGTTGTTGATACAAGTCTGTCTGTATTTTTATCTATATTTTATCATAGTTTTCGTGAGGTTCTGGAACCGAAAAACGCCCAATTGGTCGAAACATATCGCCAACTTCCTTTATTATGCAGCACTGTCAGACAAAGAATAATTCGATTATAAGTGGCCTTTTCGCTTTTGAATTTCAAATAACGTGCGGGCAAAAAACAAAGCGAATGTTACAAGGGTGCCTCGAGGGGAATCTGCTTTGAAAATAAATTTACAGGCTGCCACGTGACGCCAGACAGCCAAATGTTCTTACCGGATGTATCTCTAGATTATTCTATCCAACTGAAAGGATATTAAGGTATGAAATAAGGATTGAAATGGATATCAAGGACTGAAAGGACGACCCGTGTAGCGCAATGGTTACCATGCCGGATCGCCGCACTGAGGGTCCTGGGTTCGATTCCCAGCGAGGCGGAAATTGGAAAGATTAGTTTGAATTTCTGTTCTCGGTCTGGGTATGAATGTCTTTTTCTAGTGTATTTGTCCATGGCACCCACGACACAGGGAATCCTAGTGTGGGGCTATGAGTGTGAAGCGTTATTTATTATTATTATGTTATGATTTGTGATAATACATATCTTTAATTACTTATTCTGTATAAACACTACACACCTCACCTCCTCTCAACACCCCTAGTGTAAGCAATTAGGTACCCGCGATACGATAACACGATTAAACTTTGCGCGATCACTATTTAAACATGATAATCACGTGAACACTCATCGCAAATTTCAATTACGATGTTTAATCGACATCTATATATTGTATTTTTATTGAGAAACCAGCAAACGTACCACCTGATGGTAGACACAATCGCCCGTGGACACAAGCAATACGAATGGTACCACTAATGCATTGCCGGTTTGCAGACCCCTCTTTCCCACGGGGCACTCTGGGCAAGTGCCCAGGGCCCCGTGATTGATAGGGGCCTCTTAGTTCCTGCCAGATTACTAAACGATAACCGATATTTATTACCGAAAAACTTTTTTTATTTAATTATTACTCTCGCCCAAAAATTAGTCTTTCCGGTGTCAGCATGCTTAGATAAATCAATAATCTAAATTTTACTAACAAAAAATAACCGACTTCAAAATTACTCAAAAACTACTTGTCAGATCTCGTTCAAATTTATGTGAGATTACGTGACAAGCACCTGCTTTCGATTAAAAAAAGAATCATCGAAATCGGTTGGCGTGATATTGAGATATTCGTCCATTTGTCGCGCTTACTTAATATTTATCATAGATGCCATTGTCAGATCTTAATAAAAATTTATATGGGACCACATGACAGCCACCAGCTTTCGATTAAAAAAAATCATCAAAATCGGTTCGCCCAGTCCAAAGTTCTGAGGTAACAAACATAAAAAAAATACAGTCGAATTGAGAACCTCCTCCTTTTTTGAAGTCGGTTAATAAAAATACATAAATCTAGAAGCTTACTTATCTACTTTCTTTGTTTATTCTAACATAAAAATAGTGTTCTGTCAGTAATAAGGGCCCTATTATCTTAATATGCCCAGGGCCTCCAATGGGTTAAAGATGGCCTTGCCGGCTTGGAAAGAAAGAAAGAACTGGCTCTCAAAACCCCAAGCAAAACCCGACGAGTCGTTTAGCGGCTGACTCAGGGAAGAGGGTGGTACTGAGCCAGGTAGGTTTAATACCAGTTTGTGTGTTAATAAAACAACGATAGTTTCTCATAACAGTAATGAACTCAACCTTGATTGGCTTCAAGTAATAGTTCCCAAAAATTTGGACCGGATCTATCCTACACCAATGAAAGTCATTTACGAAAACGTTGAATTACAAGCTTGTGAAAGATTGTGGATCTTTGGTTTCTTTGCAGTCGGAGGATAGAATAAGGGAAGAGAAGAGCGAAAGGGAGACAGAGATGCTGAGATAATCCGATCTCTTTATAAAATTTTATTTTATAAAGAGATCGGATTTCTGTGAAAAATAGGTTTATTTATTAAAATGTACGAAATTGGTATAAAAGGCTCTTTTTATAATTTTCAAATCACGCCTTATAAAATATCATGACAATAAAAAAGCGGGAGCTACAATATTATGTTCGTTTTATCTTGACGACGGTATCTTATTTAAAAGAAATGAATTTATTAAACCTACAAAAATTTTCGGGTCTTTAAATAGAACATGAAGATACTTTGTGATTATTTTGAACGTGTTTTCTGTATTTAGGAACACAGTTTAAGAAGTTTAATAGGAAGGAGTTATGACTATTATCACTCACATCTGTAACCCTTCGCTCCAATATACTGATTAATATACTGATTAATTACAATGTACTTTACATTGTAATTAATTAGTATAAATTTAAAAAAATAGAAAAATCCGCAAAGTGGTAAAATGTATGTCCCCCCCCTGTAACTTCTAAAATAAGGGAATGATAAAACTAAAAAAAATATATGATGTACATTACCGTGCAAACTTTCAACGAAAATTGGTTTGAATGAGATCTAGTAAGTAGTTTTTTTTAATACGTCATAAATCGTAAACCGCAATTTACCTTTGATACTGTACAATCATAGTATGTGGTTGTCTTATTTACTCTTCGGTATTTAGCATAAGGCGCAACAGTGATGCCTATATTGCGATCATACACATTGAGTTGTTATTGCTATTTCTCTTGTCATGCCAATTGATGTGCGGAAGAGCGACAGTGATGGATTTGTTGTTACTGTCGCTCTTCCGCATATTGATTGGCATGACGGGAGAAATGACAATAATAGCTTAATGTGCATGATCGTGATATGGACGTCCCTCTTGTGCCTATGCTAAATACCGAAGAGTAAATAAGACAGCCACATACTATGATTGTACAGTATCGCTGATGTCGCACCCTCGAAGACCTCTGGTCGCTTAGTATTAATCGTAAGGAACTTCGTTCCATCCGGGTGTCCCTTGACATCTCTCATTTTTTTTTTCACTTGTTTGAGAACACTTGGGTTATTAAGACCAAACGTTATTAAGAAAAACCCCTTCCTGACAGTTGGGTAAAAAGTATTCAATTTTAAAAGGCTTTCAAAACAAAGGTACATATTTTATTCAAGCGAATTGTTACGGAAATTACAGAAACTATGTATGGAAATTAATCTTAGAATATAGATTTTTAAACAATTAGTCGTTCAAATTGAGTTATATATGAGTAAAATTGTCTAACCGAATTCGTGAAATTTTCTTACAGTACATTTTCTTAAAGTTATTTAAATAATGTAGGAAAAATGTGCTAAAGTGGCCCAAGTCGAAGACATGAAAGACGGAATAATAATATGGTGAGAAAATCGGCATTTCTCCGCATAAGGCAGTAAGTTGAAATATGATATTTAACATTTGTGGTATTACATTTATTATTCTATTCTTATATCCACCAAATAAATAGTTTAGTAATAATTATATAAATAAGTTATTAAATGTAATCAAATGTAACAAATCCGTTAAAGTCCCGGTTGTAATGGCCAGATTAATATCTATGACGGAGGCTTTCGAGGGGCATGCAAACTTCCGACGGTTGGCTTGGCTACTAAACCGTAGGAGTCTGCACTGGGGCAGCATGGTGGAGTACCTATGTTCTAGACCTCCTCAAGAGGAGAGACCTGTGCTCAATAGTGGGCTAATAAACGGGTTGAAGCGAGCGCAATACAATCATGAAATACGAGAAAAAAATCAGAATTTTCCCAAAAGAAGTGTTAGGGCTGTTTTCTCGGGAAGTATAGAAATATACACTAGCATGAACGCAAAAAATAAAGTCGGGCCAAAAATGTTCGCAAAAACGGTAAGCGAAATTGTATACGTAACTTAAACGGCACACTTTAACAGTTTCGGAAGCGCGCTAAAAGCTTCAAAGTGGTTGCGAGTTTCGTCAAATGTATGATGTTTTAAAATATTTACTACCGAACTAAAAGTACTGCAGCGTAGAACACTTATCGAACGAATATTGGATGAATAGATGATCGATGTTCTATGCTCCGGACATCGTAACTGTATAGATACTGCCACATGGGACATTCATCATCATCACGTATCCATCAAGTCTCTTTAATTCTGTAGTTGTCACTACCCGTATCCATCCATCCATCAGCCTTTGGAGGTCCACTGCTGCACATAGCCTCCCCTATCAAGCGCCACTCTGATCGATCCTGAGTCTTCTGAATCCAGTGGATACCCGCTGTCTTCTTTAGATCAGTCCACCTAGTCTGTCGTCAATCCACTTGGTGGGGGGTCTAAGTACTCACTACAGATTAAAGTTCGTGACGACAACGCGACATGTTTGTTTAGAAGTTTGGCTGAATGTCTTGACGTACCTTTATATTGTTTGTGTTTGAAATTGTACTTAAACTACGACTAATTATTGTATAATTGTTAGCGTAATATTTAATGACTGAAAAGACTAAACCAAATACTAAAAAGCAATTGTTATTGCTAAAGTAAAGCTCTTCTACGTCACTAATTAAGCAAATTGTCT
This sequence comes from Thymelicus acteon, assembly GCA_951805285.1. Taxonomy (NCBI): domain Eukaryota; kingdom Metazoa; phylum Arthropoda; class Insecta; order Lepidoptera; family Hesperiidae; genus Thymelicus; species Thymelicus acteon. The sequence continues at coordinate 10,927,222 of OX638225.1, read as the reverse complement.
TGAATTAAGTTGTTACACGAATATAAGAACATTAAACGACAATAACAATAAATAATGAGAGTAATTGCGCTTAATTTTTGGCCAGCACGACATCAAATAAAAAAATGTACTTAAAATTAAATGGATACAAAATAGAGCCCAAACGTACCATACTAAATAATTACAAAGCCTAAAACACTTGCGGTGTTTCGGGAATTACTCTTCCCAGTGACCACCTGTGTCCACTACGATAGTTTAATGGGAAATAGACTACATATAATAGACTGGGGACTGGATCCAGAATAGCCATACATTTTTTAGTATACAAACAAACTTCCTATTCTGAAAACACAGATATTATAATATATCAAAGCACTTTAGCAAACATATTTATATTTAAAATATGTTCTCTATTTTCATGGAATTTTCGGGCAACCTTCAGATAAGCCCAAAGGGTTATCATGTGAAGTTTGGTAGAGATCAGATCAATAGTTTTTTGTTTAATTACTGGTATCTTAATTACTGGCAATGTGAAAAACCGAGACGGGGTACAGTACAAATAGTAGATTAGTATATAGAAGTACGACAGCAATTTACTCAGTAGATATGTGTAAAAAAACTGCTTATCAACATGTTCTTCAGTATAAAAGCTAATGATTAATTTTATTGCGTTGAAATAAGTTAACTTTTCTTGAGCTAATATTATTTAAAATTGGTTACCACTCATACTTTGGATCGGGAAAAGATTTCTAAGATTTAATACCTAATAATTTGTACATATAAGAATTGTTTAGTTTAGTGCATGAGGAGATGATGTCGCGCGATAGTTCTGAGATAACAAATATAAAAAAATACAGACGAATTGAATAACTCCTCCTTTTTTGAAGTCAGTTAAAAATAATCATATCCACGTGGTGGGTACTAGGCCAACACAAGGACAAGCCCAGACCGAGAACAGAAATTACAACAGTCATCCTGCTTCGATCATTTTTAACATATTACCTATAACATTTATATATTAAGTTTAACATATTACCCGTAAACAAAGGTATTATGGGCACTTGATTCTGATAATAAAATCTATAAATCAGTTTGAAAAAGTAAATAAAAATAATTGAATCTCTACCACATATATTTTTCTTGTTCTTAACAAATTCTGAACCTTAAATTGAAAACGTAATTAAAGTTATCTTTATTCAAGGTAAATATAATATTTCTTTTGTAATGTTCATTATTATTTAAGGGCCTATTTAACTGCCTGCCATTATCGTTATGTTCTTAATGTTTCATGATAAAATAAATTGTTTGTGATGCAAAAATGTGAAACTTATTTTTCTAAAACTTGTCCCAACATTTATCAAGTCTTGGAGAATCTTAACCTTGACAGATGATGATGACGATGATGTGTATGTCACCATCACAACTCATAACAGGCCCACTGCTGGACTTGAGTCTCCTCTCACAATGGGAAGAGTACATTCAGGGCTATGGAAAGTATGTGACAATCTTCAGGTTAACCATCATTCGCTTACCATCATAACATTTAGAGTCGTTCTCTATATTCTATCGTTTCACCCTCATGTAAGTTACCTAGCAACAGTTAAAGTCACATTATATTGTTAGATTATTGATTATGAATATGCCTATACATGAAAACGGCCCAACCACCTTAACCTCTATAATTTATAAAAGTGCCTGAGCACCGGAGAATGGCATAACCCCGGAAAAATTATACAAATCTTATTATACATATTATAAATATTTAGTTAAATAACATATTTGTCGGACAAATCCCGCCAAGCGCCCGCTTCTTGAAAAAGGGATGATCGCTCTTCCATAAAGGGTATGTTGAATAATTTACGCACCCCTGGAACATCCCGGACATGGAATGTTGTGCTAGACAGTTATTTACTCAGCCAACTTAATAAACATGTTTAGTTAGGTATGGGATGGAAGTTAGGATGTAATTCCCCAGAAATGTTATTAGTCGTAGCTCAGTCGAAACAAGTATGTGTAGCAATAACTCTAAAGAGTGGACATTATCACTCTAAGGCCCGTATTAATAAACCGATCTCGGATGAAGAGTGCGATCTCAGGTCTTAAAAAATGTCATTTTTACATACGATTTGATAATTTCAACATCTTAAATTAATCTTCAGATCTGGGTTCATAAGGGCGGTTTATTAATACGGTCCTTAATTCAATTAGACGTGCGGGACTTCGTTTGTTTTTTGGTCGGTCAACGTTTTTGTGAGAAAATCTGCGTAAGTGGCTATGGTCATCCACCGCTATGATATTTATCCTAATATCTTAAATCAAATCCAACTTAACACTTGGTTTTCGCGTTCTTTCCTGTTATGGGCCTGCGGTTACTTGCAGAGAATTATTTATTTATATATTTATTTATTTACACTTTATTATACTCTTAAACCTAAAGGTGGACTTAGTGCTATAAGCATTCCCTACCAGTCGACCTTTGGTTTAAATAGAAAACAGCGAAGGCGATACAACATGGAATGTAAAAGTAGAAATAGAAGAAGGAAACGGAATACGGAAAATATAGTATGTATACGGAAAATACGATAAAATGTATAGTGATCATAATGTAATGTAATATATGTACAAATAATAATATCTGAGCGTGAAAATAAATGTCAATAATATTCTGCAAAATAAATAAATAATGTTTATCTTTGGATAACTCATTTATATGGATGGATAACTCCCGACATTTACCAATAACTGTCAGAAATATACTTTAATTTATTCGATTCCTTAATGCAAGGTCCGTTACTAGTCCTTAGACAAATGGGATCCTAATCCTAAAACCAATAATCCTTTGTCCCTGAATATATTTTCCAATATTCACTTTCTTCTTTAAAAAACGGCAGGAATTTTAATCTCGCACTTTTACTTTCTTTGTTTTTACCTTCAGCTGGAAAAACGAAGTAAATGGATTTACCCATTGAAGATAACGGATTTTTATCAAGTCTTGATATTTTTTGTTTTAAAGGAGCTTTAAATTTAAATAATACTAGCTGACCCGGCGAACTTCGTATCACCTAACAAAAAAAAATTTCTAAAATAAAAGTAGCAAAAGTTACTCCCTGTTACATCAGCTATCTGCTAGTGGAACTCCCGTCAAAATCGGTCCAGCCATTTCAGAGATTAGCCAAAACGAACATACAGACAGACAGACAGCCAAAAATTGTAAAAAATGTTGCTTTAGTATATGTACCGTGTATACATCCAATCACTTAGTAAAAAGCGGTTATTTTAATATTACAAACAGACACTCCAATTTTATTTATTTGTATAGATGTATAGATTAACAGTAACTGATATTTTGTAGTAGGTACTTAGAAATGACACGTCCTATTATACTTGATTTGGTATTGAATGAAAAAATAAATCTATAAGGCTTTTCCGGCGTTTGCCGGGTACACATTTTTTCATATTTATAATAAAATTATTAAAAGGATAATAAGGCTGTTACTGATTAATGCTAGGACAACGAAGATATTCCAGAAAAACTATTGAAGGAATTAACAGATGATAACAATGATTTTAAGAATTGCTTTCTGCTTGTCTGTGCGGTAAGATCCTGTTTTGATTTTTCGGTACTTATATTTTATTGAAATAATAATAGGACGTCGTTACCTACATTTTTTTAAAGATACTTTCTGGATACAATTGTTAACTGAACCGTCGATATTTTTTATCCGTTTCGTAAACGGTACATTAAAGCGTGGAATTTTCTTTCTTGTACTTATTGCTTAGCATGTGGACGTTAAGATACCTCTTGGCTTTTATCTAGCAAGGTTGTCTTGACAATAACCAGACGTGCCTTGTGGAAAAGGCAATTTGTGGAGACCGGCAAGGTACCCTCGGGATTAGTCCATGGGGCTTAGAGGAAAGGAAACTCATAACAGCGTTAAGTAAGCCGGAGGTTACAGGGTGAAAATTTTCTAACCGTTCAAATATTTATACCTATGTTTTTCCCTATTTATTTGGAGGGCATGACATTGATAAAACGTATGTATGTTTAATGTTTAAGCAGTGATAGCCTAGCGGTTAGAACGTTGGTCTCTCGAACCGAGGGGCCCGAGTTCAAATTCTGGCATGCACCTCTGATTTTCAAATATTATGTGCGTATTACAAGTTAATTATCACTTGCTTCGGTGAAGGAAAACATCGTGAGGAAACCTGCACACCGGAGAGTTCTCCATAAAGTTCTCAAAGGTGTGTGAAGTCTTCCAATCCGCACTTGGCCAGCGTGATAGACTATGGCCTGTACCACTCACATTGTGAGAGGAGATCCCGAGCCCAGCAGTGGGACGATTATGGGTTGTTGCTTTGCTTTTTTGCTTTTATGTTTAATGTTTATACATACATAAGTTTTAGTCAAATTTATATGTACATGTTTAGACGAAAACTCATGTTTGCCTGTAAGTGGAGCTTAAAAGTGCTGCCAAACTAGTAAACGGTATAGTGTAAAGTAATGTTTGAAACATTATAACAATATAAGTACTATTCTCAGATTCTTTCATCTGAGGTACTATTATATATTTTGTGGCATTAAACCCTGTCCACAAAAATCTTAGAGACTAAAATGACAACCACTAATGTCAAAGTTCAAAATAATGATACCAGCTAAATTTGTGCGATCTACTTTTCCGGTTTTTTGAATCGCAAACTATGTCGTAAGAATAGTGACATATAAGAAGCGACACTCATATCTACCTAGATATTTAGTATTCGGCTAAATAGTATAAAATTAACTGAATACCGAATGTAACCATAACCAAATACTCGTTCTTGTAAGCAGAATAACTTTTAAATTCAGTTAGTAAGAGTAAATATATTATGGATATTAAGTATGGCAATTGCTGCTAAAACTAATTTTAATACTAATTTTAGAGACTCTTCAATAATAATACAAATAATCGATCCACCATAAAAGTTGCGAATATTTTTCCGATTTACTTTTCGGTTTATGTTCATCACTATTTAATTTGCACCCGAAACTAGTCACCCACGAAACGTCAGTTTAGTCTCTAAGATTTGTGGACGGACTATACTTGTCTTATAAAGCTGTGCCAATGTCATGAAATACTACGCTCGCTTCCAATAAATAGTCCGCTGTAGCATTTTATTGGACTGTTTTTACTTTAAACATTCGTTGAGGAAGACATTAAGCTGTGCCAATGTCATGAAATACTACGCTCGCTTCCAATAAATAGTCCGCTATAGCATTTTATTGGACTGTTTTTACTTTAAACATTCGTTGAGGAAGACATTAATGGCTTTTTAATTAATTACTTAACTTTTCGACTGACCGACATAATTAAATGGGGTACCAATGAAACTGCGTACTGTTTCAACCAGGCTTGGTTTGAATTAGGTGTAAGAATTTAAATTAAACGCTTTATTACTTTTATTTACATTTTATTAAGGATATAATATAAATTGTAAGACAATATGTGTAAAGATATCTGTAATACTGAAAATAAAAAAAATGAGAGGTGTCAAGGGACACCCAGATGGAACGAAGTTCCTTTCGATTAATACTAAGCGACCAGAAGTCCTCGAGGGCGTGACACCAGTGACACCGTACAATCACAGTATGTGGCCGTCCTATTCACTCCTCGGTATTTAGCATAGGCACAACAGGGACGTCCATATCACGATCATGCACATCAAGCTACTATTGCCATTTCTCCCGTCACGCCAATCAATATGCGGAAGAACGACAGTGATAGAACAAATCCATCACTGCCACTCTGACAAGTGTCTTGTCAGAGCGACAGTGATAGACCTATTCTATCCCTGTCGCTCCTCCGCATACTAATTGGCACGACAAGAGAAATAGCAATAATAACCTAATGTGCATGATCGTAACATAGATATCCCTGTTGTGCCTATGCTAAATACCGAAGAGTAAACAAGACAGCCACATACTATGATTGTACACACAGACCTGTATACCTAGAGTAGATGAAGTATGTACCTCGAATTGTATGAAAACCAAGCGTGTCACTTTTTTTGACACAATGTTATGTCACAAGAAAATTTGAGTGATTGATATACCTCATCTTAGCAATACCAATACGAAACCGATTTCTTACCGATTCTCGATATCGATAACCGATTATGATCAGTCTGGTTGATTGTTATTGTATACGTATAGGTTAAAGTGCTGAATAAAACCAAATAAATAATTTTGTTTTGTTAATGTTTTGTTACTAAACATATATCATTGGGGTAAGTTTGATTTAACTTGATTATTTATTTATTATAAACATTATTTATTATAAACACAAATTATAAAATTTATTAAATTTTTATTAATATTAAAATTATAAACACGTTTCAAAAATATAAATAAATAGATCAATATCATATTTCTTTACTTATAAATTTTACGTAAAATAAATTAAAGAGAATTAAATCAAAATATAATCATTTATTTATTGAAATCAAAACCTTTATAATTTAATAATCAAAATAACAAAAATGTACCACCATTAATTTAGAAAGTAATAGGAATGTTGAATAATTTTATGATCCAGTTTTATTTTATATTCTATAATTTTACAAAGAGGGAAGTTTCGATTTTTTTTAATGGATAAACCGAAAAACTACTGGACCGATTTCAAAAATTCTTTCGATTGATGAAAAACAACTGGTCAAGAGCTTGTAAGGCCATGCGCAATGTAGGGTTCCATAGTTGATTGATTATTACTCGTTAACCTGTAGCCGTGATAGTTTTCCTTGAAAATTCACTGTTTATCCTATTATTGTGAATTTTTTGTCGAACTCCACCTTTTTTGAGCTGGCATGGGAGACGGAAACTTGACTGTAACCAAAATTATCACTTTTTTTGTTTTTTTTTTAGAAAATTAGCATTTTATAATTTTAGCTTGTTTTTCTTATTAGACTTATTAGTGAAAATGAAATTATTTCACTTATTAGTGAAATTGTTGTATTCTTATGACAGTAATGTTCTATAAATCGAACCCATAATATTTTTATAATATCTTTACAACGATACCCTACACTATTGGGTAGGCGAGAAAAAAAACCATCCCCATTTGAACTGTGATAAATAAATATTTTTAATATTTTATTCTACGACTTTGTAGTTTTAATAAATATCAATGCCAAATTACACTCAGTAAGTTGCAAATGGACGGACGGACGGGCGAACAGACATGACGAAACTATAAAAAAAATACAGTTAGTTATCTTTGAAATAAAATTTGTGTTACAACATATATATCTATGAGAATATATTTATTCGACGATTCTCAAAATCGATTAAAATCGAGATAAGACTGGATAAATGAAAAACACTATATACTATATTTGAGCGAAAAACTACAATATTGACAGTACCACGAAGTAAAGCGTTACTTAGCAACGGTTGATAGTAACGATTGTTGTATTTTCATTGCGTGTTCCAACAGAGAAGCCCTACAATTTTGAAACCAGAATGGGCAATGTATTGTATAGTATGTAGTACATATACTCAGTAAGTGCTTGTCATTGTAAAACGTGGTAAAAGCACAATAAACATTAAATTAATTTATTTTAAATAGATAGGAACACAATTTTATAACGAAATTAATTAGCGATGAAAGAAAATGTTTTCTTTATCTTTCCTAACTATATTTGTAGATTTTCTGCAGTTCATAACATTAAAATCAGGCATTTTTCGTTATTTCAGTTGACATCTGTTGCCAATAGCAATGAACGGCCGACTAAATGACACGGCGCCTGATTAGGATTTCAAATCCTAGTTGTCCCACGTGAAATGTATGAACTTACCGCATCTACTCTAGGTATACGTCTGTGATTGTACAGTATCACCGATATCGCACCCTCGAACACTTCTGGTCGCCTAGTAACTCGCTTTAATTAATAAACGACGGCAAAAAGTGTCGTTACAACTTTTCGTCTTAATTTTTTCCGTCTAGCCCCCTTTCGCAACGCGCGATAAGGAAGTTCGTTCCAACATGAAAATATCAATATGATATACGTAGGTAATTATAACAGAAGGTTATATTTATAGATTTTTATAAACCCTTGTAAATTTGGGATCCTTGGGTTAATTTGCTAATGTTATTATTTAAATGAACATTATTTTGCCGGAGCGTCGCCACCTTTTATTAAAAATTATTAATAAATCATTAGCCGCAAACAAAACACGAATAAATAATTACAGAGACCGTGACTCACCAAAGGATAACGTAATCTCTAATCCTTTCATAGATGGCTTATACAATGAATACTTAATAGATCCATGATTGCGAGTTAATCGTATTCTACTATCCGTTTTAAGATCAAAGGGGTATGAAGCATTTCACATAAAGCCCTATACTTAATCTAAATACCTTATTATAAAGGGAATTGTTACTCATAATATCTTGAAATATTTACTCAAAGACTCAATAATTTTCAGTGGGTACCCAAATTTTTTTTGTTAAAATTTTATTTGTCATAGATTTTGTAAAAATATATTATTTATTTTTGAATGGACATGTTACATGGATCATGTTCAGTACTGCCAGTTTGCATTGCATATGTTTCGATAATATTTCTTTTAATGCATCTTCTTCTGCATGCAATCTTTTAACTTTAACGGTTTGGAAGAAACCCTCACCCATGCCTGTAGTTAAGGCGTATAGTATAGCCACGCCATCAACGCTTTACTACAAAATAAAGAAATCCTCAAACTGCAATACATAGGTTGGTATTACTACTTTTTTGTATTCAGAATTTAAAAAAGTTCCATTCGTAAACTATGCCCTGAAGTAAATTTAACTGAAGCGCTTCAACATTCGCCGTACAGATCCGATGTAGGAAGCAACTGGCCCGGGGAGAAAAATACTTTTTTCTCGGTTATTTCAAAATCGTCGTAGTTTGCCCGCTGCAGGGGATTTAATTAAACTTGTCGGAACGAAACGCCCTATCCTGATTTAAAAATTCATTTTAAACGTCGCCGGTTACAATTTTGATTGATGGAAATGCTCCTTGTATTCTACAAGTAGAGTATAAAAACAAACTCTCTTCTTATCTCTTGAGATGACCGCGATAATCACAAAATATTAATAGGTACCTTGCACATATTTTCACGCAGACGTTGTCATAATAACGAAGTAAAATCGGAACCCTTATAGTATCGTCATGTCCTCCGTTCGTCCGTGTGTCCGTCTGTCTGTCCGTCCGTCTGTCCGTCCGTCTGTCCGAAGCAAAGCGCCGAGACCCTTAGTGCTAGAAAGCTGAAATTTGGCATGGATAGTATGGAAACACATATTTATTAAAACTGCAGAATCGTAGAATAAAATTTTTTTCAGGGTATCTCCCCTACAGGTAACGTGGGAATGAATTTTTTATTCATCGCGTACCCTATAGTGTGTGGTATAGAGTTAAGTGTCCCCCCTGCTGGCTAAACGGTTGGAGTTGAACAAGTGAAAACATTCTCAAAATTAGGTTATATGATGAATTTACGAGGAAAACTATCACGGCTATGTTAGCATAAGTAGTTAATGAGTAATAGTCGGTAAACTTACTACTTCAGAACCCTACATTACGCGTGACACGCACTTGCCCGGTTTTTTTATTTTAAGTTTTTTTGTACGCGTAGGTACCTACGAATATGAATATGAATACAGGTTTTCCAAAGCAAAGCCAGGGAAGTTCTTAAATATGTAATTGAAAAATAGATTACAATACTGTTTTATCTTAGAACGTTTTGTAAGAGTTTTATCTTAGAAGGTTTTTTAGGGGTCCATTATTGGTACAACCACCTTAAGTAAGTTTATTCAGGAAAATTTGAAGATTATTTATGCTGAGGGGAGAAGCGTAAGTTTCTTTCGGAGTCTATAAATTTAGAGCACCGTAAATGTCTTCGGGGAAAGCTTAATGTGTTTTCAATTGCTTTAGTCGATGGATTAGGGGATAACACGGATGTTACGATCACATAAATTTAGCACTCATTTGACTAAAACTGAACATTAAGCGAAAAGGAACGAAATTGGTTTAATCGTGTTTTTATCAAGGAAAGCAGTTCTCGGTAAAGTTAGCCACTCACCAAACATCTCTCCCAGTACCTCGTGATCGCAACCATTACCACTGTAATATGAGTGACCGACTAAAAAGAAGTTTTTATTAAACGATATTATTTTTGCGTTCGTATTGTGACTAACTTTTATATCACAAGTTGTTTAGGCTAGATGGTAGATTTCCATCGCCTATAGATATATTATCTAACACAAAAAGTAAAGCGCTGATACATTGCTGAGCAATAAGGAGGTATTCTACTAAATAAGCTCACTTATACTGAAACAGAAACACTTGAATTTTTTTACTAATAGTATTCGCCCTTGCTTCTAAGGTAGCTTGGGGAGATCTATGACTAAACCCAATAAAATGCTTCTCTAAATATTAAAAGTAAAATATTTTCATCCTTAACGACTGATTTAAAACAAACATTAAACGTCCCGCTAAGCTTACTTAAATATCATACAGTAGTGATAACCCCATCTAGATTGGTTAAGCTGTTTCTGAAATAAGCGGAATCAAACGCAAAGAACAAACGGTCAAAAATTCTAAAATTAGTTATTATGGGAAAGACATATTGTGTTAAATAACTCCAATAAAAAATTTTCATGCAGCTACAATCTAGTCAATATAAGTTTCCATCATACATGGGTAACTGTTATTATGGTACTGGTAATTGTTATTTAAAAAGACTGTGAGAATAGGCATGATGACAGTAAGTAAAAATCACAAAAAAATTGTATTTATTTAATGAAACCCTATTAATGAATTACAAAACACGCGTTTATCGTATTATTATTAGTGAGATAAACAATATTACTGATAAAATAAAAATACAAAATACGGCAAGCCGCCATCTTGGCTAAAACGCCAGTCAGTCTCAATTAGCGCAAATTACGTCACACGTCTTAAATGAATATAACCATACTAAAAATGACGTATCGTCTTTTGTTTTCCTGAGGCATGACGTCACCACCACGCCATTACATTTATTTTATACTAAACCTTATTTTTTTGCGGAAATATGATAACCGTTGTAATTATAATAATTATATTTCCCAACAATACATATAGAACAGTATTTCAAAATCGTAGGTAGACGGATGAAAATACTTATTAACATTTTATTTCAATGTCTTATTAAATATATTATTTGAGAGACTTAACTTAGAAAGGTCCTTCTTTGAAGTTATTTGGGATTTATTTATTTATTCTTTATTGCGTTCACCTTATACTAGGAGGTACAAAGGGCGAACTTAATGCCTATAGACGTTATCTACCACCCAACCCAGTGTCATAGAGATAAATGCGAGAATTCCTACCCACTAACATTCAAAAAAGAAAATATGAGCTGGCTCTCAAGTCAGATAATAAATAAATCGTACTGCCAACTGGGTAAAGATTATTAAGTCTAGGCAATACAAATGTAGAGATACGGTCGGCCGACAGCTCTCAAATTGCATCGGCCAACTTCGAGCAAATTGGTTTTTGTTAATTGATTTGGATTCGACACCGAGTTTCCTGTCACCACTGTCACCAGTATTATGCTTTACAGTTATTATGCTTTGATTAAAATACTATGTATTCCAGCGTTATTTATAAGATAAATTAATATAACTGTATTTTTTTAATGTACTTTGTTTCGCTTCGGGAAACCTAGCTATGTCTTATTACCACGCTCGATCAAATGCCTAGACTGGATTCTTTACGTTGTCATATTTTTTTGTACAATTGAAATAAAACAAATATATTGTTACGCCAAGTTTTTAAGATTTTTGACTACAAACAGACAAAAGTAAAAAAAATGTAAGAGAATCTATCGCATTAGTTCTCAAAAATCTCAAATATGTTTCATTTGGGTACAGACAGACATTATTCAATGACAGTTTAATTATGTATTATGTAACTACTCTAACTTTTCCACATTTAATAAGTCTGCTGGAAGAGTTTTCTATTACAAAAGAGCAGTAGCAATGAGCATTTTGGTTTTGTTTTGATTTTTATGATAATTTTGACACACTGTTGTACATACGATTACATCACTTTTGATGATAGAAACCAAGGGTGCCAATTAGTACTTCATATTAAAATTACTTAAAGAAGCTTTATTAACATTCCCGTTTAGTTCGAAACCCTTATTGATTTCACAAAGGCCTACGGCCGTGGCGTACAGAATTAAGTGCCTTTTAAAGTCGCGACAATATGAAGCTTCACAAAAGATTTTCGTGGCTCAGTAACATGACGTTACTTGTTAAATAGAATAATTAATTTCCAGAAAATCTACTTATAATTTTGAGAGAATCTAGGGCTGACATGTTTAACTTCAATATTAATGTTTATTTATGTAAACAAGCTTACGCGACTATTTTCGGTATAAAGAGATAAGTTAAGCCGATAAAAGACACATCGCGCTGCTACAATATTAAACTTTTTTTCAACCTAAAACTCTCCTAAACTATAAATTTAACTTATTCAAATTCGTTTAAAGAAAGTAAGACGCCAAAAGAGAATTTGACTTTAGCTAGGAGGACGATATAAAACTTAGAAAATCAAAGTAAATAGAGAATTGAATATTAAATAGGTATGTTATTTTCAAGAGCACTTTTAGTGGCTTACAGAATTAGTCTGACAAGTTAAAATAAATAAACAGTATTAATTACCAGTTTTCATAAGTTTATAAAAACGCAGGTAAGTAATTATATTTTAGTACCTATAAAGCCAATTAACTTCTAACCATTTTTTTTTGGTTAGACCCGGCTGACCCGGCGAACTTCGTATCGCCTAATAAACTTTTTTTTTTTCTAAAATAAAAGGCTAAAATAAAACTTAGGCTAAGTTAGTCCTTGTTACATCAGCAGCTATCTTCCAGTGAAAGTCCCGTCAAAATCGGACCAGCCATTTCAGAGATTAGCCGGAACAAACAGACAGACAGACAGACAAAAAACGTGAAAAATGTTGTTTTGGTATATGTACCGTGTATACATCCAAATGCACTTAGTAAAAAGCGGCCAAGTGCGAGTCGGACTCGCCCATGAAGGGTTCCGTAGCAGCAAGTAACATAATATAAAAGTTCTTTTAGTTCGTTGTAACTTTGATCAATGTTTTTTGTGGTTTACGATTTATGACGTATTAAAAAAAAAACTACTTACTAGATCTCGTTCAAACCAATTTTCGTTGGAAGTTTGCATGGTAATGTACATCATATATTTTTTTAGTTTTATCATTCTCTTATTTTAGAAGTTACAGGGGGGGGGACACACATTTTACCAATTTGGAAGTGTCTCTCGCGCAAACTATTCAGTTTAGAAAAAAATGATATTAGAAACCTCAATATCATTTTTGAAGACCTATCCATAGATACCCCACACGTATGTGACCCCACACACATGAGTTTCAGTTCTAAGTATGGGGAACCCCCAAACTTTATTGTTTTCTTTCTATTTTTGTGTGAAAATCTTAATGCGGTTCACAGAATACATCTACTTACCAAGTTTCAACAGTATAGCTCTTATAGTTCGGAAAAAAGTGGCTGTGACATACGAACGGACAGACAGACAGACATGACGAATCCATAAGGGTTCCGTTTTTTGCCATTCGGCTACGGAACCCTAAAAATGACATCTCACAGCTACCATATTTACATTACAGACAGACAGACAGACAGACAGACAGACAGACAGACAGACAGACAGACAGACAGACAGACAGACAGACAGACAGACAGACAGACAGACAGACAGACAGACAGACAGACAGACAGACAGACAGACAGACAGACAGACAGACAGACAGACAGACAGACAGACAGACAGACAGACAGACAGACAGACAGACAGACAGACAGACAGACAGACAGACAGACAGACAGACAGACAGACAGACAGACAGACAGACAGACAGACAGACAGACAGACAGACAGACAGACAGACAGACAGACAGACAGACAGACAGACAGACAGACAGACAGACAGACAGACAGACAGACAGACAGACAGACAGACAGACAGACAGACAGACAGACAGACAGACAGACAGACAGACAGACAGACAGACAGACAGACAGACAGACAGACAGACAGACAGACAGACAGACAGACAGACAGACAGACAGACAGACAGACAGACAGACAGACAGACAGACAGACAGACAGACAGACAGACAGACAGACAGACAGACAGACAGACAGACAGACAGACAGACAGACAGACAGACAGACAGACAGACAGACAGACAGACAGACAGACAGACAGACAGACAGACAGACAGACAGACAGACAGACAGACAGACAGACAGACAGACAGACAGACAGACAGACAGACAGACAGACAGACAGACAGACAGACAGACAGACAGACAGACAGACAGACAGACAGACAGACAGACAGACAGACAGACAGACAGACAGACAGACAGACAGACAGACAGACAGACAGACAGACAGACAGACAGACAGACAGACAGACAGACAGACAGACAGACAGACAGACAGACAGACAGACAGACAGACAGACAGACAGACAGACAGACAGACAGACAGACAGACAGACAGACAGACAGACAGACAGACAGACAGACAGACAGACAGACAGACAGACAGACAGACAGACAGACAGACAGACAGACAGACAGACAGACAGACAGACAGACAGACAGACAGACAGACAGACAGACAGACAGACAGACAGACAGACAGACAGACAGACAGACAGACAGACAGACAGACAGACAGACAGACAGACAGACAGACAGACAGACAGACAGACAGACAGACAGACAGACAGACAGACAGACAGACAGACAGACAGACAGACAGACAGACAGACAGACAGACAGACAGACAGACAGACAGACAGACAGACAGACAGACAGACAGACAGACAGACAGACAGACAGACAGACAGACAGACAGACAGACAGACAGACAGACAGACAGACAGACAGACAGACAGACAGACAGACAGACAGACAGACAGACAGACAGACAGACAGACAGACAGACAGACAGACAGACAGACAGACAGACAGACAGACAGACAGACAGACAGACAGACAGACAGACAGACAGACAGACAGACAGACAGACAGACAGACAGACAGACAGACAGACAGACAGACAGACAGACAGACAGACAGACAGACAGACAGACAGACAGACAGACAGACAGACAGACAGACAGACAGACAGACAGACAGACAGACAGACAGACAGACAGACAGACAGACAGACAGACAGACAGACAGACAGACAGACAGACAGACAGACAGACAGACAGACAGACAGACAGACAGACAGACAGACAGACAGACAGACAGACAGACAGACAGACAGACAGACAGACAGACAGACAGACAGACAGACAGACAGACAGACAGACAGACAGACAGACAGACAGACAGACAGACAGACAGACAGACAGACAGACAGACAGACAGACAGACAGACAGACAGACAGACAGACAGACAGACAGACAGACAGACAGACAGACAGACAGACAGACAGACAGACAGACAGACAGACAGACAGACAGACAGACAGACAGACAGACAGACAGACAGACAGACAGACAGACAGACAGACAGACAGACAGACAGACAGACAGACAGACAGACAGACAGACAGACAGACAGACAGACAGACAGACAGACAGACAGACAGACAGACAGACAGACAGACAGACAGACAGACAGACAGACAGACAGACAGACAGACAGACAGACAGACAGACAGACAGACAGACAGACAGACAGACAGACAGACAGACAGACAGACAGACAGACAGACAGACAGACAGACAGACAGACAGACAGACAGACAGACAGACAGACAGACAGACAGACAGACAGACAGACAGACAGACAGACAGACAGACAGACAGACAGACAGACAGACAGACAGACAGACAGACAGACAGACAGACAGACAGACAGACAGACAGACAGACAGACAGACAGACAGACAGACAGACAGACAGACAGACAGACAGACAGACAGACAGACAGACAGACAGACAGACAGACAGACAGACAGACAGACAGACAGACAGACAGACAGACAGACAGACAGACAGACAGACAGACAGACAGACAGACAGACAGACAGACAGACAGACAGACAGACAGACAGACAGACAGACAGACAGACAGACAGACAGACAGACAGACAGACAGACAGACAGACAGACAGACAGACAGACAGACAGACAGACAGACAGACAGACAGACAGACAGACAGACAGACAGACAGACAGACAGACAGACAGACAGACAGACAGACAGACAGACAGACAGACAGACAGACAGACAGACAGACAGACAGACAGACAGACAGACAGACAGACAGACAGACAGACAGACAGACAGACAGACAGACAGACAGACAGACAGACAGACAGACAGACAGACAGACAGACAGACAGACAGACAGACAGACAGACAGACAGACAGACAGACAGACAGACAGACAGACAGACAGACAGACAGACAGACAGACAGACAGACAGACAGACAGACAGACAGACAGACAGACAGACAGACAGACAGACAGACAGACAGACAGACAGACAGACAGACAGACAGACAGACAGACAGACAGACAGACAGACAGACAGACAGACAGACAGACAGACAGACAGACAGACAGACAGACAGACAGACAGACAGACAGACAGACAGACAGACAGACAGACAGACAGACAGACAGACAGACAGACAGACAGACAGACAGACAGACAGACAGACAGACAGACAGACAGACAGACAGACAGACAGACAGACAGACAGACAGACAGACAGACAGACAGACAGACAGACAGACAGACAGACAGACAGACAGACAGACAGACAGACAGACAGACAGACAGACAGACAGACAGACAGACAGACAGACAGACAGACAGACAGACAGACAGACAGACAGACAGACAGACAGACAGACAGACAGACAGACAGACAGACAGACAGACAGACAGACAGACAGACAGACAGACAGACAGACAGACAGACAGACAGACAGACAGACAGACAGACAGACAGACAGACAGACAGACAGACAGACAGACAGACAGACAGACAGACAGACAGACAGACAGACAGACAGACAGACAGACAGACAGACAGACAGACAGACAGACAGACAGACAGACAGACAGACAGACAGACAGACAGACAGACAGACAGACAGACAGACAGACAGACAGACAGACAGACAGACAGACAGACAGACAGACAGACAGACAGACAGACAGACAGACAGACAGACAGACAGACAGACAGACAGACAGACAGACAGACAGACAGACAGACAGACAGACAGACAGACAGACAGACAGACAGACAGACAGACAGACAGACAGACAGACAGACAGACAGACAGACAGACAGACAGACAGACAGACAGACAGACAGACAGACAGACAGACAGACAGACAGACAGACAGACAGACAGACAGACAGACAGACAGACAGACAGACAGACAGACAGACAGACAGACAGACAGACAGACAGACAGACAGACAGACAGACAGACAGACAGACAGACAGACAGACAGACAGACAGACAGACAGACAGACAGACAGACAGACAGACAGACAGACAGACAGACAGACAGACAGACAGACAGACAGACAGACAGACAGACAGACAGACAGACAGACAGACAGACAGACAGACAGACAGACAGACAGACAGACAGACAGACAGACAGACAGACAGACAGACAGACAGACAGACAGACAGACAGACAGACAGACAGACAGACAGACAGACAGACAGACAGACAGACAGACAGACAGACAGACAGACAGACAGACAGACAGACAGACAGACAGACAGACAGACAGACAGACAGACAGACAGACAGACAGACAGACAGACAGACAGACAGACAGACAGACAGACAGACAGACAGACAGACAGACAGACAGACAGACAGACAGACAGACAGACAGACAGACAGACAGACAGACAGACAGACAGACAGACAGACAGACAGACAGACAGACAGACAGACAGACAGACAGACAGACAGACAGACAGACAGACAGACAGACAGACAGACAGACAGACAGACAGACAGACAGACAGACAGACAGACAGACAGACAGACAGACAGACAGACAGACAGACAGACAGACAGACAGACAGACAGACAGACAGACAGACAGACAGACAGACAGACAGACAGACAGACAGACAGACAGACAGACAGACAGACAGACAGACAGACAGACAGACAGACAGACAGACAGACAGACAGACAGACAGACAGACAGACAGACAGACAGACAGACAGACAGACAGACAGACAGACAGACAGACAGACAGACAGACAGACAGACAGACAGACAGACAGACAGACAGACAGACAGACAGACAGACAGACAGACAGACAGACAGACAGACAGACAGACAGACAGACAGACAGACAGACAGACAGACAGACAGACAGACAGACAGACAGACAGACAGACAGACAGACAGACAGACAGACAGACAGACAGACAGACAGACAGACAGACAGACAGACAGACAGACAGACAGACAGACAGACAGACAGACAGACAGACAGACAGACAGACAGACAGACAGACAGACAGACAGACAGACAGACAGACAGACAGACAGACAGACAGACAGACAGACAGACAGACAGACAGACAGACAGACAGACAGACAGACAGACAGACAGACAGACAGACAGACAGACAGACAGACAGACAGACAGACAGACAGACAGACAGACAGACAGACATGACGAATCTATAAGGGTTCCGTTTTTTGCCATTCGGCTACGGAACCCTAAAAAGCGGTTATTTTAATATTACGGACACTCCAATTTTATTGTATTTATTTGTATAGATCTAGGTTTGCAATCTGTAAAATACAGCAACGTTTTGGCATTTCCCTATAAATCTGCACATCCCACACGATTTTAAAGTTTAACGCAGTAGTACAAACTTCACTGATCTTTGTTATTTACGACGGACGTCGCCGAGAAAACCAGTCTAAGATACGTCACACAATTTAACTTTTATATTTCAGTGCACACTACCATTTTGAACCGTACTTTAGTGTAAAACACTGTAACTGATCTATTAGACGTCTGTACTTAAAAGATGTTTGAGAAAAACTAAGTATTATTATATTTGAGAAAATTATTGAGAAAATATTTGAGAAAAAATTTACTAGGGTATGTTCTTTACTAATTTTTGTTTGTTGGTCTGTGCGTTTTTTCCGGCTATATAATAGTTTTCACGTGATTGTAGCGAACTAGGGTTAACATTTTTAATGTTTATTTTATTTCAATCGGTTCAGAAATAAAATAGTAATGTCAATTGAAATAATTTAATAGGCCATATATTTTTTCGAATTTGTACTATGCAATATATATACTTTTAAAAAATATACATAGGTGCGTGTAGGATTTGAACTAAAGTTTCGCATTTGAGAGTACAACGTTCATACCAGTAGTGTATATTTAAGCAAAGTTTTTCTTTCAAAATATTCACGGTTTCTCGATATTGCTAAGAATGCATACCCTCACCCTCCCACCCTAGTCATATTTTCTTCATATTACAAGGTTAACTAAATCAAGGGCTCTTTGGTTTTGCGATATGACATCTTTCCGTAACCTTTTATGTCCCTTTTATAAGATATTGAAAGTCAACTTTTTAGGGATTTCCATAATACCGACCTTAAGGGTTTTTCTGATTTATTTCTTTTTATATTATATTTTCATAGCAGCGTTCTATTGCTTCGTAACGGTTTTAGTTTTATGTTTGAGTACAATTATCTCAGGTAATAGATTTTTAGTAAAGAGTTTGTAAGAGTTAGTAGACATTTTAAACATTATATTGTACAACCATAGTCATAAAGAATAATATAATGTGGTCGGTAACGTTTCATAAGTAATTTTATAATAATAATTGAAGAAATAAATATTTGTTAAACTTTGAATTTTACACGTAGTATAGCTAATTCTCAAATTCCTTTTGAATTAGAATATGAATCTCAATGAAAAAATTTGCATTTCTTCAATAAAGATTCTGGATTAAAGTTGTTTAATCCATCAAGTTTAAATACACTTTTAATGAACGAGTTTATAACTTAGGCCTCCTCAAATACAAGGAGAGATTTTTATTGGACCACACAGCTGTATTCCTTTTTTAACTTTAAATACATGGACAAAAGATAGCTTTGATACAAAAAAGTAAATTTAACGCTTAGTCGGAGTACGGTATTTATTAATTCATGACCGTCGGTAATGCATCGGCATAAACCACTAGCAATAGTAATTTTACTCCGCGCGATGGCAAAGGGAATCTTTAAAAACCTCTATCAAAAGCTTCCTTTAGCTGGCATCATTTCCTATTCATAGTTCACCTATAATGAAAACTGTATATTTTTACCTACAGCATGAAAGATTTTCTTAATTTTATCGTTCTGAATTTCAGTTATATTACATTAAAATTTTGTAAATTCGGTCATTTATCTGGTCAGAATGAGATAATAGGAGTTGATAATTAACTTAACTAGCTAGACAGGTGTTAATGAAAGATAGTATTAATGAGTTAATAAAAATAATTGATAGCAATAATAATCTTGTGGGATTGGGATCTGGTGAGATTTCTGGTTTTTACGGCGCCCATATCTGCCAGCATTGAATTGGGACAGTCTACTAGGCAATACGGTAGGTAAATAAATGGACTTTACCATCCATAACGAAATGTCTTTTAAACATTTTACCAATATTCATTTTGAATCGAAACATTTATGTTCATTTGTTTTACATTTCTGTGTCAAAATAGATAATATAGGAAAATAGTAATAAAGGAATAGTTAATAGGTACGTAATGTGTAAAATAAGCTGTTGGCTTGATTTTTGCGACTATCTGTCATAGTAGGTACTTTGCTGAATGTAAGATAATGAAATATTTGTAGAACCATCTTTTAATACATACAGATATAAAAATCTCTTGTCATAGTGTTTGTGGTCGCACTCCTCCGAAATTGTTCAATCAATTTTTATGATTTTTTTTTGTGTATGTTTGGTAGATGTGAGAGTAGGTCGTAAACTATATTTCATACCGCTAGGCAATTAGGGTTCCCAGGGATCGGGATTTACGCGGGAAATGCTCCCAAGCGAACGAAGTTGCACAGCTAGTAATATTATAATCATGAATAAACAATGACATTTCCGTTGATTCGGTGGTTTAGAAGTTACGCGATAATTATTAGAGACTAAAATAAGTACATAAAAATAGTATGAAATCGGCGTCGCTCGCGTAAACTTGGAGTATTGAAGATTAATATCTTTTAGGGTACGTCCGCACAGACAGGCGGCTTGCTTAGCGCCTAGAGCCTAACTAGTCACCTAGCGAGTAGCTTAGTAAAAAAAACGTTCTATAGTGTTCGTGACTGGCCGCACTGCGCGCTTGGTGCCTAGTAACGCGCTTAGCGTGTATCCAAGTAAACAAACGTGTTGGTTTTTTGTCACTAGGCGCTAGGCATTTTTGAAGCAAAAATGAGATTGACAGTCGGGTTGTCATGGATATAATATTATTGATGAATGTCAATGGCAAAAACTAAAAGCTGAAACGAGAAATTGTTGCATTTATTTCATTAATTTTGTAAGATATTTTTGAGAGTGACATTTCGTTAACGTCCGACAAGCAAAATGACCAAGGCACCTAGCGACCCACCACGCAAACCACCTCTCAGTGCGGTCACCGTGTATCCTAGCAAGTAGCCAGAATGCAAACCACTAGGCTCTAGGCGCTAAGCAAGCCGCCTGTCTGTGCGGACGTAGCCTTACTCAGTGGCGTAACGTGGGCTCCCGCCGCCCGGGGCCGACTGAAAATTTGCCCCCCCCCCCCCCCCAATGAACTTTGCCGCCCCCATATTATTTAAAATATTTTTTTATTAATTAAAAATGCACTTTTCTTGTTTTTTTTTTCATAACGCAATTTACATAAAAAAATATAATAATTAATTTTAATATTTTATACTTTCGCATTAATAACACGAGTTTAAAGAATGTGTACAAAAAACTGGAAAAGTGCTACTAAAACCAGCACCTTGAAGATTCTGCGAAGTATATTTTAATTTTATAAAACAGTTTTCATCAGGTGGCTCCTTTGCTCGTTTGCTGACTAGGTACATTAAAAAATATAACTTATGTATTTTGGAAATTGTGTTTGAATTATTTACTTCCTGTTAAAAAGTAATAATTGTCGAAACATATCTGAGGCACTGTAGTATATGGCCATATAGAGAACGAAATGTATTTTTAGTGATGTCAAGAAGACATTGCTATTCTATTATTATATGCTGAAAAAAATACGCGTTTCTATTAATATCAATGATGTTGTATGTATAGGGAGGATTAATATCCTTAAATAAGCCCTAAACCAGGAATATTACAGTGGTACCTACATAATAAATAATTTATAATGTAACGTATCTGTATTATATTTGCTAAGTTTCATAAAAAAGCCTACACACATCTCCACTGTATTAAGAAATACTACTAGCTGAATATTAAATTCCGAGTTAAGCCCAACGAATTGAATATAAGCCCTCCTTTGAAAACCTTTCTTATATATAGCCGTGGATTTTAGCGTCCAAACGCGTTCAGAAACATTACAACCTGAATAATCGATATAGGAGCGTACGTTACCTGTACATCGGAGAGAGTTATCAGACCATCTCATCCGAATGTTTGCCGAAGTAGACCAACTTGGCTACTGGACCTCAAAGCGGTTTGTCCGCATAAAGCCAAGACAAGTAAATACCACTATGGCCAACAACTACTGTCCATTCGAAAAAAGAAAACGTTACAACCAACAATCAAACCTATATTCAGCTGGCCCGTGTACTTGTAACTTAAATATTTTTGAATGCATATGCATTAATTTTGAATGCATTTTGAATATTAATAAAGATGAGTGATAAGAATGTTGTTTCTGTGCTGTTGGTTGAGAAGATTTCTCAAATGGAGCCATCTCTGAGTGCAGCAGGTCAAGAAGGAGTATCAAACGAGCTGTCGATACTGAATGTGAACATGTTTCATGCCTGTAATATTAACCACTGTGGAGTTCCCTTCCCTGGAGACATTAATGAACGTAGTATCAGGATGAATACTACGTTCATTAATGTAAGGAGAACTTAATGAAATGACAATTATTAAAATCCGTTGCAAAGTAAAGCAATACCACCATATGATAAGAAGAAGCAGTTGTAAAGCTTTCGGCTTGAATATTAACCCAAGCAAAGTAACAGACTTTTCAAATTAAATTAATTAATCTTGTCTCATCATTGCCTATATTATCATGACATTGTCATATCTCCGTCACGGTCATAAGCACTACGATACCAGAACTGTCTCAAGAATCAATCACCAATTGGATAAGTTGGCCAAAGTATGATGGAAGCTTGGCAAATTGTTTTGTTATTAAAGTCAGGCATTAATAAATGAAATATGAAACATTCGAAATTAAAGTGAACCAGTTAAAGTTACGAGTAGAGTACAAAAAGTTTTTATGTTAAATTTTCTACGGTCTCAATTAACCCGAAATTGGCGTATTGTCGTCTAAACTCGGCTAGAATTTCAAGTCTATTAAAGTTGTCGGAGTTGCAAAGTGGGTCAAATTGATTCCGGTGCGCGTTCAAGTGCTTTGTCCTACTAGTAGTTAGACCTGCGTCGTCACTTGCCGGATATGGCCAAGGCCGTCTTTAACCTACTGGAGGCCCTGAGCATATTAGGATAATAGGGCCCTATGACTTTGTCAGAATAACTATTTTGCTAGAATAAACAAAAAAATGTATTATATTAGTGTATTGTAGTCAGTACTTTAGGTTCGATTTATTCGAGTTAAAAAAGTTTTTCGGTAATAAATATCGGTTACCGTTTAGTGATCTGGCAGGAACCAGGGAGCCCCTATCGATCACGGGGCCCTGGGCACGTGCCCAGAGTGCCCAGTGGGAAAGAGGGTTCTGGATAAGGCCACGCACTTTAGGTAAGCTAATAAAAAAATAAAACTATTCTATAATCAAAAAACCAGTTAGAAGCTAATTGGACTTGTATGTACCATACGTACATATCTGTTTCACGGCATACTAGAACACTGAACTTCTCAGGTATTCTTAAAGCTCCTATAACATGAAGTTCTCCAAAGAGTTCGAAATCAGGGCCGGCATTGCATTATGTGCGAAGACAACCACTTCCCTAATGTTCCAATAAATTTTCATCAGCCCTTCACGCTGTTAAATTATTATTACATACCAAAACTAATGTTTGTTAAAACGCAACAACCTATGGTCTTGTACCGTTGTACGAAATAACTGAACAAGGCCGCGTTCACAAGATTGCCACTGCGATCCCTGTCATTTGTCTCTCCTCGAGAATTTTCTCAGTTAATATTTCAGAGGAATCAAATTACGCAACTCGTAAAGCTAAGGGAACATATTGGGGACGTGCTGTTATGCGGAATACACAACGAAACGCCTTAAGGGTTATGCGTGAGCATTTACTAGAGTTATTGCTGTCGTAATGTAGCTCTCGGTTCGGGTAGAAGCAATGGTTAAAATTTAGAATGAGAAATTCCTGAAATCTGGGCCTTGAGATTACTTCAATTACTTTGAATAAAAAAGACAAATCCAAAATACAATATTTTCGGATCTTCATATCTGATGCATTTGGATTATACGTAGGTAAGTATTATTCTTAAGGCCAATGCACACGTAACGGGTTTTTTCCCATCGTCGGCGACGATGTTTTTCCCGTCCCGGACGTGCCACGACACGCACGGGACTCCGCTGCACTATCGTATACATTTTCTATGGAACGATGTTTCCAAAACTTCACATCCCGTCCCGTACGGGAAAAAAAACCCGTTACGTATGCATTGGCCTTAAGTAGATTCTACAAGGATAGTAATAGCAAGTACCCCGTGCAAGAGCCCCGTCTGATTTACTCTGGGCATTACATTGCCCAGATACCTGAGGTAGGCCCTCCCGGAATGCCGTTTAGTGTGATTGTCTTATACATAGTCCGCGCAAAACTATAACACATAATATTTCCATTATGACTTTTGAGAATAAACACTATTATCAATATTTTTTTTTTGTCACGGACTGTATTAATATTAGGTTATATCACAAGATATGCGCCCAAATGCGTGATACTAATTTGCAGAATTTCATAAACTCTTCTATGTAAGATAGGTTACGTAATAGTGGAGAGGGAATGAGCTAAATGCCTTCATATTCCACTGAAAGCAAATTACATTCCAAATTACAGCTCCCAACTCATGACTTCACACAATTACTTCTGCTGTGTCATTCGTTTCATTAGTATTGAGTTTTGTTATTTCTTTGACAACGTGCTACCTATATTAAAAGTAATGAAAAACTGTTGAATGTTTAATTTTATGACTTTTTACATTCTGAAAATTTGTAATTTTTTTTTATGGAAATAGTCGGCAAATGAGCTGACGAGCCATCCGATGGTAAGTGACTATCGTCGCCTACGAACATCAGTAACACCAAAGGCATCACTGATGCGTTGCCAGCCAAGAAATAGAGAACAAAAGAAGGAAGAATTTTTTACCCGAATAGACGACAAACGAGCCACCAGATGGCCAGTGGTGGCTTCTGCCCTCGGGCATTGGACATCACTTTGTTGGCTAAGAAGGAGCCAAGGTTGAAGGAGCCAAGGGTCGTTGAACAGAGGAAGAGAGACGAAAGGAATTGTAATTTGTTTATCCCCACACGGCGAAACAACGCTGCGTCATAATATCGCACCTTTTGTAAATTACACAGAATTTAGGGTTCCGTAGTCAAAACGTTTAACGTTAACGTTTTATTACCTTAATGTATCACTAACGTTTTATTCTAGAGGGAATAAAGAAACGGTGTTACCAACATATGTACAGATCAAACACATAACCCTCATTTTAGATGCTATTTTATCGTCGTATCAACATACCTGCCAGCTTCATCATCAGACCTTGGAAATCATCTAAGACCAAAGTACTTCTCATGACAAACGAGGCTCAAATTTAATAGGCCTACATCATATGATCTCTATTCCCGTTTATAGCAAATTTTCAGGTGTTTGATTGACCTGAAAAAAGGATTTGATTACATACCGACAACGGGATAGGAGAAAGAAACTAATTAAAAAGAAAATGTTTTAAAAGTTAGTGTTGAATAAAGAAGTGTTCAACTTGTCTTTAGAATCTTACGCCCCAACTTAGAGTCACTAATGGTTACTTAGTAAAGTACATCATACAAATTCTGTACTAAGGAGCGATTTAAGTAACCGTTAGTGACCCTGAGTTTGGGCCTTAAACCCTTAAAATAGTAAAAATCTAATTTCAAAAATTAAATATCTCTCCTATCTCGTAAAATTTGTGATTTATTATATCTATTTAATTTAACGATCTGTATGTTTTATTTTTATTTTGTTTTTATTATTTCATTTTTCCAATATATTTTATCAACTTACTTTTAATTGTGTTCATGTGTGTGTATGGCTGTGGAAATAAACAAAATTCCATTCTATTCTATTTATAAAATGTCCTTTTATACGAGTGCCAAAAGTTTAAACATACAAAACCAGTTAAATTTAATTGTGTTTAGACTAGGGACAGAACGAGCCAACCGCGAATTTCACTAAACAAGTTCTAAATGTAATTATTATCGGAATTTCATTAAGTCTGGCTTTTCGGCACTTTAGTTCAACCATAATGGGCAGTTGTAACAAAATTGTAACGGTAGTTATCTCAGGAACATCAGGGCTATTAGGTAAATGTCGATTTGCGAAGTTGGTCGATGTTTTTGCTTACTGGAGGCTATTAACGCATGACAATTTTTATGTCGCACTAACTGATTTTGATTTGTTTATTAGGAATATATGTACATATATTTGTTTGAAACTAGCAATATTCGGTGGCAACCTTAGGCGACGGTGACCATTTAGGTCGAAGTCGCGCACGGCAGGTTCCGTACAAACTTAATATACTATAATTTTCGCAAACAAACGTATAAAATACTAGCATTCTGTCGGCCGGTTTGCTTGCGTTTTCCAGAATAATAAGTACCCTATATCTTATTTCAGATCATGATCTACCTCTGTGCTAAATTTCATCACAAACCGTTCAGTAGTTTTTGCGTGAAAGAGTAACATACGTATACATTCTTGCAAACTTACACATTTGTAATATTACTGAGATAGTCAAATTAATTCCTATGCTATTCTATCGTTAATGGTCAGACGAAAACCTTTAAAGGGATTAACGTAGAGCTGAAATCGTAATGGTTGCGTTGTGTTATCGCATTTAGATCAAGGCTCGGCCCTCGATAAAACTGCAAAGAAAGGGCAAACTGACTGCTGAGGGCAGAAATGTTTTCTTTGTTATTATCATTATGACTGCTTTGAATAACTTATTCGCTTCAGATTATAATCACCATAATTGATGCCCATTTTCTGAGATTGGTTCGGAACCTTTATTTTGCAGCAAGCGAAGGCAAATCTGTCAAGCTTTTATTCAGTGGGGCAAATATTTATTGCATTAGCAAAAACTACGCAAACAATACCAACTTTCTTATAAATATTATACTTGTCGGAAATTGTAAAATGGAAAGTCAAGCTGGAGCTAGCTTGGGTGTATTTGGATATTAGAGATGGCAGCACTATGCAATTTGTAAACGTGTTGACCGCCTCAGTTCGCGGTATGCCGGAGCTAGTAAAAATTGCTGGTTGACTGTTTTCTATGTACAGACATAGCCTTTTATAAGGTTATCAAAAACCTGTATGTTTATTCGTGTTAAAATAAAATCTATTAAAACGCCCACTGACCATTATTCTTTGACCACATCTCCATTAGGTTAAACCGTTTCTGAGAGGAGCCCGAACAATATCAAGGACAAACCGACAATACGATTATATCTAAAAATCATCGTGGCAATAAAGTAATGGTTTTGTCAAACGTCGTTCATATAAATACATTGTTAGGTTACAGTTTATAATAAAAATGTAATAAAACTGTAGAAAAATTTTTATATCATGTCTTTCCCGAACTTTTAGAGTCATCGATAAAGTGTCAACTGTTCCAAGTGGACGACAGTTTTGCGACATTATGGAAATTAAATTCGTGTTTTCTTATTATGACCGACGTAAAAAAGTCTAATGAGTATGTGGACTACTTTATAGCTTATGTACTTCATCAGATGATCTGTTCCCGTTTTCACACTTAGAGCAACATTTAAGACCGGTTAAGCAATCCTCATATTCTGTCTTAATAAATTATCATGACTTGTTTCAAACGTGGATTATATTATTAATGAATACGAAATCAGTTGTTCATTTTTTTCGAATGCATAACTGCTGTAAGCTCTAGCGGCCTTGAAAGCTTCACGTAGATAGAAAGTTGAACTTGGAAAGGCTTAGCCAATAAGATAACTTATGAG
The DNA here is from genome assembly GCA_951805285.1 of Thymelicus acteon. Taxonomy (NCBI): domain Eukaryota; kingdom Metazoa; phylum Arthropoda; class Insecta; order Lepidoptera; family Hesperiidae; genus Thymelicus; species Thymelicus acteon. The sequence continues at coordinate 10,898,701 of OX638225.1, read as the reverse complement.
AAGATCTAGCTCACCCTTTTTAGGGTTCCGTAGCCGAATGGCAAAAAACGGAACCCTTATAGATTCGTCATGTCTGTCTGTCTGTCTGTCTGTCTGTCTGTCTGTCTGTCTGTCTATCCGTCCGTATGTCACAGCCACTTTTTTCCGAAACTATAAGAGCTATACCATTCAAACTTGGTAAGTAGATGTATTCTGTAAACCGCATTAAGATTTTCACACAAAAATAGAAAAAAAAAAATTTTGGAGGTTCCCCATACTTAGAACTGAAACTCAAAAATGTTTTTTTCATCAAACTCATACGTGTGGGGTATCTATGGATAGGTCTTCAAAAATGATATTGAGGTTTCTAATATCATTTTTTTCTAAACTGAACAGTTTGCGCGAGAGACACTTCCAAAGTGGTAAAATGTGTGTCCCCCCCCCTGTAACTTCTAAAATAAGGGAATGATAAAACTAAAAAAAGTATATGATGTACATTACCAAGCAAACTTCCAACGAAAATTGGTTTGAATGAGATCTAGTGAGTACTTTTTTTTTAATACGTCATAAATCGTAAACCGCAAAAAACATTGATCAAAGTTACAACGAACTACAAGAACTTTTATATTATGTTACTTGCTGCTACGGAACCCTTCATGGGCGAGTCCGACTCGCACTTGGCCGCTTTTTCAGAAATAGGGGTTGCGAAGGTCCTAATTTCTCCCTCTGCGGGGTTCGAGCTTCGTCTTAGGACGTTGAGGAGGACATCGGGGTTAGACGGCCGCTCACACGAGATTTGGTGAGAGACCTTGGTGGTCGTTGCCCATATAAATCCATTTTAATTAATAGGCAAAACGGATGTAAACATAATATGGCTATTGAACAATAAAATCAAAATACGCTTAATATTTACGAGTGACTTCGAGACGAGAGAAAAGTAAAGTATATAATTATAATCTACATCTATAATGTAATGTAGATACTAAGTTTTTTCGACACAGTTCTAACCAGTCAAATCAAAGTAGTGTGTGTTTAAACAAAGTGTTTTCAAAGTTAGTTTAGAGAAGATTAGAACTTTGTGAAGAGCATGAAGTAAAGTAACAATCCTGTTAATATATTTAATGTTTTTCAACATAATATTTTGCTCAATTCTTATTGAGTTCATAGCAACTCCGGATTCCATTATTTATTCAAATCGTGATATAATAAAAAGAGAATCAATTTTTATCAAACTGAAGTAAACGAGAAACAGAATTTCAATAGTTGAGGCAGCCACCGAAGAATTTCTTACAAAATGTATCCAACTGCACTCGAGGGGCTAAGACGAAATAAAGCTGCTTATTTATTTTATAGAAGTGCAGTAAAAGTGGATGTGTGGTATCGAAGTTTACATGTTATTGTTCGAGTTACGTCCCAACGGTAGAACAAAATTTACTTGTGTACTGAAACCGAAGAACAGCGCTATAGGTCTACATTAATGTTTACATTACCTTAGCAGTAAGGCTGAGGTCAAACGAGCGTATTTTTCGAACTGTGAGTCGCAAATAATGAGCTGGTTTCATACTAAAGTCCAAACTCATTTTACGTCGCCGTGTGGTACAAACAGGACTTTACTATGAAACGGAATGCAAGTGACTCATTTATTGCGACTCATAGCTCAGAAAAATACGCTCGTTTGAATTACCGCTTCACATCTACATAACAAAAGGCCAAAAGATGACCACTGTTAACTATATAACTTTCTGCAAATAGTGATTTGATTCTGAATAGGGAAATTAGGGAACAAAATAATTTTGATTTACTTTTTTGCATGTAGGTAAGTAAATAAACAGATTAGTTTACTATTATTGACTAATAGTCGATGAACTTACAACTACGGAACCCTACATTGCGCGTGGCCTGCCACGCACTTGACCAGCTCTTATTTCTATTGAAAGGACTCCATATAAAGCCGACGACGTAGGTACAAAGAAAGCGACATTTGGCAAATGAAAAATCGTCTTTAAAATAATTTAAAAAATCCTAACAATCCTTTTAAAAGATATCGGTAATCCTCTTAAATCCATGCCCATGATGGTCATGGAACTGAACAGACAGTAAAGCACTGTCTGTTCAGTTCCTGTTGTTGATCACAATAAATTTATGTTTTGTACCTACACCTATGATTACAGACCAACAAAAAACTAAGGTTCTTAAACATTTTAATATTTATCATTAAGACACGGAACTCTAAGAAGCGAGACAAGATTCTCAGCTCAACCAAAAGAGACTCGACGTAAAGGTAACCATTCAAAATAATGTATTCTAGCGATGACGGATTAGGAACCACTTTGGTTTATTGAGATGTTTTAAAAACTACTATTTCTTAGCGTCGGGAAATATAGCCTTTGTGTATAATATTTCTACCTTTGAGTCGAAGGAAAGGAAGTTGTGGGGTTCCATGTTACAGATGTCGATCTGTAACATATACATTACTACAGGAATATTAAGGTGCTTTCCATTATTAAGGTCTGACTCGTTAGTTAAACATTAGTCAAATTTCGATTTCATATAATTCAGTTTCAGAGTTCGACTGTCCAAATGACTAGAGACAATTTGGACATAGACCTAGGAGATTGTAGGTTTGGCCAAAAATTCCTTAGTCAAAGACCGAAAGTTCCGTTTTCTGAAAGGAGCGCTGAAGTTTTGAGATTTGTATAACACATAATATGCAGTTAAAAAAGACACCCACTATTGTTTCAGTATAAATACCAAAACTAGCATCCCACCCTGGCTTCACACAGGCAGAATATAACATCTATAATGCTTAAATTTTTTACTGTTTTCGTGCTTCAGAAAGCACGTAAAGTCGCCGGTCCCGATTGCTATTGTAAAATAACAGTCGTTAAGCCATGTCGGAAGCCCTTGCGCGGCATAAAAACTTTCGACACTTGGGCTGACCACTAACCCCTCCACCAATCCACACTGAAGCTGCTCCACCATACTGTAGTATTCTCTAGGCCTCCTAAAGAGAAGAGACCCGTGCTCAGTAGTGGCCATTGATGTATTGAAGCCAAACCAGCTAGCGATCTTATGTGAACTTTATTCTCCGTATTTTTATTTTTTATTTTTACAATGTTCAATTCCAGAATAACAGAAGGAAGGAAGATATTTGTTGAATTAATCTTCCGCAAATTTCCAAATTAGCTTAAGGGCGTTCAACAAAATTAGGTGTACAGAAGTAGCCATACTAATTTAAAAGCAAGGAATGTTGCTTTGTAGCGATTGAAGCAACTTGTCTTAATATAATTGCTACGAAGCGCCTGCAAATGAAATGAAAGGTAAAAGAAAATTAATTAGGCGGAGAAAAGCGGAAAAGTATGAGCTTTTTCTTTTCAGTCATCTTTGAAGAAAAGAAAAGAGAATATTTGTAGTCTATAAACGCAGAACTTTGTGATAAATAGACTTTAAAATACTCCTCACGAATTGCACAGAGAATTCTTTCAACAAGTTATGTCTTTTTTATAAGTAGCTGACAAAAAGGCAAATAACAGAAATTTATGAAAATTGGACACACTGAAGAGTCGCTTAATGCACAAAATACGGGCACAAAAAACAGTTGATAGAATAACATATGTAAGTACTAACAATCTTTTGAACTAATAACAGCTGTTGATATACTTCTTTTAGTATAACGATCAAATGATATAATGTTTTATTGATATAATTTCATCTATACTAATATATAAAGAGGAAATATTTGATTTTTTGTTTGCATTGAATAGGCTCCGAAACTACTGAACCGATTTCAAAAATTCTTTCACTGTTGAGAAGCTGCAATATCCCCGAGTAACATATATGTATATAGCTTATATTATATTTTCAAAAAAAATAGGGATCCTTAATAAAACTCCAATAATGTAACCCAAGGTGTAAAAAAATAAGAAAACCGAAGCAAAGCGAGGGCGGTTACTCGTATTTTATAATTTTATATGGTCTAATGAACATTTTGTATAATGCACAATTGAACTAATATACAATTAACTAGTATCTATTGGGGCTTAGAATACTAACCTCAATTCCACGCCGGATGAGTTTCGTAAGAGTCGACTGGATCCGACCCGCTGGTGGTAGGGCCCCTCGAAGGATTGTATTGGTAATATTGATTTTAACTGTTAATTAATACCAATATTACTATTATTATTTCTCCATGGGGTTCGCCTGGATAGCTACCACCCTTGAGCATGAGTCAACCGCAAAAAAACTCGTCGTGTTCCGGCTGGGGGCTCGAGAGCCAGTTATGTCTTTCTTTTTCTTCTCTCTTTCTTAGCCGGCAACGCATCAGTGATTCCTTTGGTGTTACTGATGTCCATTGGCGACCATAGCCACTTACTTACCATCAGGTGGATCGTCAGCTCATTTGCCGGCTATTTACATAAAAAAATAGTATAATATGAGGTACTATACTATTCAAAATCTAAAAGTTGCGTATAATATAATTTAGAAACCTACTTTGTTTTGTAGATGTATTCACCATTGTTCTACTGTTTGTTATACTAATAGAATTGATGGAAAATTCCAAATAATTGTCGTTTGGCCCAGTGTTAACGTCAACGTTAGTGACAGAAACGAATCGCTGCAAAACCGACTCCACGTAGTCGTGTCTGCCCTACCCCTAGAGTGTAAAGTAAAGCCGCGTAGGCGCGAAGGGGCGAGCCGTGACAGAAACCATCTCATCTGCTTGCTTGCTGCATGCAGAATGCCTCGTGCTGTTTGCCGCATGCTTGTCGCATGTTGTAGATCTTTTAAGGGTGTGTAACGTTTGAAGATTACATTATTTGAAAATTAGGTCAAATGAACGTTATATGAAAAGAGCATTATACTATGTAAAAATTAGTACTCGCATGACCGAGCTTAGGTAGGCAAAACGTTTTATTTAGCAAAAAGTAACCACGCTCGCTTGTCACATAACTACTTCTTACATCAGGGACAATCGCATCCAAATTAGTTAAATCGTTTCTGAGATTTGCGGAAATAAAATCTACAGATAAATCGACAAAAAATTTGTCGGTAGACCAAAACTGTAGAATTTTATTGACGTATTTCGATATAAACATCCCCAATGGTAGTTTATTTTTCTCAAATACATATATTTTACGGGGTTAATTACTTACAGTACCTAAGTATAGATAGATTAATGCGCAAACTAAAATACGAGTACTTAGCACAAGTCTAGTCATGTCAGTTGTGTTTCTGTTACATTGCATATGATCTTCAGATCGCTAGCTATTAGTGTTAAATTAAATTACCTTCGTTTTAGTCGCTTGAATACACAAAAGGAATGTAGCTCGAAATTCGCTTTGTCCTGTTCATCTTGGAATTCGACAGGCACGGACAAACATAATTATTGCAGGCATCTTGTCGTTTTACCCTTTAGAGCTGGCCTGTCCTCTACTAGAAGTTTCTTCTTGAACAATTCTAATTCTAATTTAAATATAAAGTGATAATACTTTAAAAGCTAAAAAGCTCAAATAATGTATCTTAATTGCTGTGTTTTGGGATATTGTTAATCAATCTAATTTAGCCATTTCTTTAAAGCTATACATAAAATTAAAAAGTCTGTACTATCCATAAAATAAGTACTCACCAATTATAATTGGTATAACTTCATGTATAATAATTATTATACATGAAGTTAAGAAGTTAAATATAAAGTAAGTACCTACCGGCTCACCAATTATTTTGTGAAACATCGAATGCTGAAAGACAGCTGTTGATATGTTGCAGTATTTTTTTCACTTCGGAACATATTTTCTGAGTTTTATTTGAACTAATACGCGTAAGTGATTATTTATTACTAACTTGTAAAATCCGAATTTATACAATTTTTTGGTTATGCCATCATTTGTTTGCTTTACCAAACCTAATATATTTTTATGCCTTTATCAAGTGTTCCAAGACGGCCAAATTATTAAATTTTTTTTCACCTAAGACTTAACTATTGTCAACCTCCCTTAATTACACTTACATTTATTACTATACTCATTTTCTGTCTCCTTTTTCTGTTTAAAAGATAAAAGTATAAAATTAAAAGGTAATTAAAATCCAACTTTCAGAAAGATGTCCTAAAATTATCTGTGTTTTCACCATAATGTTACCTATACATTCATAAAAAGCTTTTTGGGAAAACATTGCGATCTACACCTAAAATCCTTTGAACTAAAATGTTATTTACACGTTTTAAACGTCGAGCCTAATTAAATTTATCCCGTTTTAACTTTGCGCCAGGATTTAGCTTGGACCTTTGATGTCAGTAACCAAAAGGCAATTGAAAAGACAAATATAAAAGGAGAATAAATTTCACGAAGCGCCTTAAAAACAAAATTTTGTTAAAAATATATAAACTTAAAATTTACATATATTTTTTTTTGGATATTTAAAATTTACGTGTCTAAATCATAGTGTCTGAGAGCTAGAAATAATGCGGTCCCTATATCGTCATTGCGACTTTAAGACCTCTTATGTGTTATGTTCCACTTTTGGCAAAATCACTTTTTGACATCAAATGAGTCAACATTTTGAAGCGCTATCGAATTCAAAAATTCTCATGTGTGTACTACGTTTCCATCGTAATTTATTCACCTAATTAAAAATCACCTACATGGTTGATAAACAAAACTTTATCGATTTTCATCGATTCCCTCAAAAATCTGATTTTTTACACATAGGAGGTCTTAAAGTCGCAACGACGATATTTAATTTAGGCCGGCAACGGTCTTTGAGCTTTGGTGTTACTGATGTTACCAGTTTGCAGATGAACTACCTGCTGGTAAATGGTCATCGTGGACATTTATAACAAAAGCGACTTTTTGCCGTATTGGGGTGGCTTAGAATACTAACTTCAATCCCATGCCGGATGGGTGTCGTAAGAGGGGACTAAATCCGGCTCGCTGGTGGTGAGGCCCCTCGGAAGAATTATATTGGTAACATTGATTTTAATTGCTAAATTAATACCATTATAACTATTAGTATTTCTCCATGGGCTTTGCCTGGATAGCACCCTTGAGCATGAGTTAGCCGCCAAAAGACTCGTCGTGTTCTGGCTGGGGGCTTGAGAGCCAGTTCTTTGTTTTTCTTCTCTCTTTCTTGGCTTGCAACGCATCAGTGATGCCTTTGGTTAAATCCTTTGGTTAAATATTGAAGTTTGGTTAAATTTTGCAGATGTTCATGGACAACGATAATCACCATCAGGTGAATCGTCAGCTCATTTGCCGGCTATTTCTATAAAAAAAAACACCGACTTTTAGCGAGCCGAAAAGGAAAAGATCCTGCATTTTTTCATATGATTTCATATACCTTTTCATTATGGCATCTATCTAAAGGCTTAAAGAGGCTCTTTTCTACTAAACAACGCACTCAATACTTGCGTCTTTGTAAAGTTTAAGATAAAACAACAAAGATTTTGTATTCCTTTCCTCTTATAACTCATTCATTCTTCATTCGTAAATTGGGGAAGGTTTAAGTGAAGAAAGGAGTTCTAAGTTCTAAGCTCAAAAGAACCCTATATTGCAAATAATATCTTTAGTTCAGAAGCATAGCTTACTTAGCATACATTCTGATAATTTAAAGTAAAATCTACAAGTCGAGAGAAACTAAAGTATAATAGGATTAAATAAATATTGTTTTTATTAAAAATTAAAATTCAGGATGTTGGGCATATTTGCTGTAATATAATAATTATTTAAACAAAATATGGAGAGCTTAATTAAGTGTTCCATTTATGGATATTCTATTTATTACATTCTATTTAACATCATACTATACTAACGTTACTAAAAGGTATAAAAATATTAGCATATTATATCTTATTTTTTCGTAATAAAATTATTCTTCTGCAAGCCAAATGTCGGATGTACAATCACCACCAGGATATCTGAAAATATTTTTATATATTAAACTCTGTAAACAGCCGTTGAAGACACAAATTGGCATCTTATTGTTTCAACTTGTCCTAATATGATCTAGATAAGAACAGTGACACCGTAGCAGTTTAAAAATAAATTATTTACGGTTTAATTTTCAAGTGACTCGGGGTTGTCGCACACTCTTTTAACACTTTTTTCGATTAAATGTTGAAAATTCAACCGTAAAGAAGACCATATAAATTTAATCAAATGCTTTCTCATGAGTTAAGTGTTGTAAGAATGGAGTTAACGTCGAGTTGGTTGGTTGAAATTTAATGGAAGCCCAGCAAATACACTCTAGAACTTGATCCTTCGAGTTTGATTACAACCAGGGCGGTAGGGGTATGGATTCCACGACCAACTAAGCTTTTACATCTCTCTTCGTGCCTTTTCCTTATATGCTGGCCAGAGTGTCCATGATAAGGAAATTAGGTTATGTTTCAGTTTCTAGATGGTTTGTTGCCCTTGTTACCTACCATTACTACTACCATTATTACTGGCAGTAACACGAGCAACAATCTTTCTAGATTAATATTTGATTGTTATTATCACTCTTGCAATCAAAATAATGACAGCTAAATATAATTAAGCTTTTGCATAAATTAATCATTGAAAGGATTTTCACAAATTATTCTTAATTCTTACCTCATTTCATGCGGCAGTACGGGACCGTTTGGTTCTTTTCCAAAATCGATAAGGAAGTCGGGGTCTAACTTCAAGCCACCATTTGTAATATCCACGTCTAATTTGACAATCCAACCACCCTACAAAACGTTTTTAAAGATTAAGATAGTATTGATTGTATATGGCGAATGTATAACCAGTATACATATAGCATAATTAATAAAATTCATTACTTTTAATTTTCTGTAAATAAAAGCCGTAGTATTACGGAGATGTTTCTTTTCATATTTCAGTGATTGATTAGAACAATTATTTTATTCTCTCAACTACCTATTTAGATTATTTACAAGATTCATGTGTTATAATTATGAAACTGTTTATTATTGTGAAACTTTCCACGCACAGCAGCAATTAAAACATTGCAGCATATTGTATTGATCATGTACTTAATAGGTACTTATGTTTCGTTCCTACTTAATACTTATGTTTCGTTAAGGTCCTATAAATATTCCCCACTATGTTGTCCCACGTTCCCGAAATACACCGTCACTAAACAATTTCTATTTGTTTCCAAATTATATTACCTCTTCAGCCATCTTTGGGTAGAATTGCTTATCCCACGGGGAGTACAGTGAACTTGACACGTACAAACGTTTTCCATCTAGAGACAATTGCAGCATTTGAGGCCCTCCGAGCAATCGTTTACCTTTAATAAATACAGGCGTCACTGGGTCCTACAGAAAACAAAAAAGTAAAAATCAATTTACCCGACATTTTAGAAAAATTACTAATTTGAAATGGAAAACAAGAGGAAAAATTAAATGTTACAAAGAAAACGTTTACAGAAACCAATATCACTCACATAACAGTAACAAATGACAGGGCAAAACTTGAAATGAAAATAATGACGCAGCAAAACAATTGTGTAAAATCATTAGACATTAATTTAGAGTGGTATTTGTTTTAGATGCAAAAAGTTCTTGCCTTTAATTCCTTGTCTTCGATAACAGTAAGTCCATAGTTAGCGATCTGCCCACCTAAGTGTATTTGTGCAGTAAGTTTTGGATTTTTCGGGTCTGATATATCATATTGTCTCACATCTCCGTGTAACCAACAGGAAAAATATAAATACTTATCATCCAAAGAAAGAAGAATATCCGATATGAGACCTGGGGAAAAAAAGTTAATGGAACTGTCATGTTACCCTGAACAAAGCAAAAGATGAAACAACGCAGCGAATAACAAATTGTAATAGAAAGATTAGAATTTAATCTCAAACAAGTCAGAAGCAGACTAGTTCTTTAGGTGAATTAAATGACCTAAGAAAAATATACAAAATGAGTTTAATTTAGTTACATGACAATTAAAGTGTAAAATTTAAAAAACGGAAAGTAACGTTTGTTTATTATTACCATTTAATTTGGTTTCTTCGTTATTTTGAAGAACAGTCTTTGCTGGTATATCAATAACTTTATGAGTTTTCCATTTGCCGTCTCCATCTTTGTAGAACCTTAAAGACCAAATTTTTTTTACTGTATTAAGAATAGAGAAAACCTACCGATTATAGATTTAAAATTTTGTATAGGAATAATAGTTTTTATAGTAATTTGAGAAAACTACGAAAGCTTTTGAACTGTTTTCTTTCAATGTTTTCCTTAGTCGAAGTGTTATTCAAGTCAGACGGAAGACAGACGTTAAAATCACTAGACGATCACTCTTTTTACCTCAGAAATATCTTACCTGTAAACGTTGGCTTCAACAGCGCACCCGACAAATCCTTCCGAGGATTTAGGATCGTGAAGAAATCTGATCTCTAAGGGCGCACATCCCTCTTTGCCTAAATCTATGACTTCTTGCAATTCACGGGTTGACCATTTGTAAATATTAAGGGAGGTCCCATATCTTTCCGAGTTGGGTATATCTTCAGGAATGAAGCCACTGTAAGTAATGGTTCATTTTATTATTCAAAACAGGAACAAACGAATTGGTCTCGCGTCAGACAGGGCCCCGTACTTAAACTTATCTAGGTCATTTCAATGACTTCGAAAAAAATCTGTGTTCGAAAAAACACACAGACATAAAATATCATATGTCTTTTGATGATATGAGGACTCTAATTTTGATTTCTTAATATTTTGCAAGTCATAACACAAGTGAACTAATGTACAATCGTAAATATGAAATTATTACCTCTTAAAATACTTCGGCGTACCCCATTCAGACGCAAACATAACATCATGATAAGGTTGATACCAAAAGTCATATCCGAACTTCGCCAATTTACCTCCTTTAGTCCAAGTCCCTGTTACAAATTCGTAAATGAAAACAAAAACCGAGCAGCGAAAACCTACTATTTCGTCAAGTAATCTTTGCGTCACGACTCATGACACACCCACCTGTCACCTCCAAAGTCTTTGAATCGATGAGCACGAAATCCCCCTTTCCGTTTTCGTCCTTATCGCCCATCGTGGAAATCATGATTTCCCCGGTTGCCAGGCAGTGCGTCGTGTGCGGGAAACTGCAGTTGAATGACCTCATCTCGGAGCCGTCGATTACCTGGTAATGAGATTTTCGACGCCATGACACACGATAAGGGAGACGTTTACTTTCTGAGCGGTTGAAATAACTTTCAAAGTAACATATGACCCCTCGAGGAAAACCATTACAGTGAGCAAATAATTTAAGTTTTCTGACTTAAATTGTAAATATTTTCTGAGTAGGTATTTTCATAAGTATAGATAAAATAGTAGCTATTTCATAAACAAAATTTTTAAACTTGGCAAATAAAATAAACGGAACATAACAGGCTATAAAAATCAATTGCTTTAAATAATAATAAAAATACATGTTTTACTCACTTTACTCGTCTTGAGAAAATCGACAGATTATAATGAGTAGAATGATTTTATTGTGCAAATTTTGTGATCTCCACTCTCTTACATCACGCTCAAATAGATAATTGAAATACACACTTCTTATCATCTAATAAACCCACCTTACCTTTATCTAATGCGCTCGACTAAATCCCAAAATCTCCCTGGACTTCCTTACACATACCTTATATTAGGAAAACTTAAAACAATTAATAAACATGAATTTTAAAATAATATTAAATTAAAATTAAAAAAAAAACCCGACAGTCTTATTTACATTAAACATAGAGCACTCTCCATTAAGTCACCTTATAACTACATCAAAATCAGTTGATCCGTTTGGGAGCTACGATGCCACAGTCAGACATACAGATACACAGACATACAGATACAAGACACGTCAAACTTATACCATATATAACACCCCTCTTTTTTCATTGGAGGTTAATGATATTATCTAATAGATAAAATTCTCGTGTCACGGTGTTAGAAGTTGAACTCCTCCGAAACGGCTCGACCGATTTTCGTGAATCTTTGCGTACATATCGGCTAGGCTTGAGAATCAGACAACATCTATTTTTCATCCAGAACAACGTTTACCCGGTCAGCTAGTTTACATATAAATTTTAATTCACAATTGAAAATATACAGAAAGCAGTAAACGTAAACAGTTAAAATGAGTCGAGAACAGTTTAAGTTTTGTGGTCGGAATACCCAAAGTTTGACGACAGATTGGGAATGCGATCATGAGTTGTTACTTGTTGTAGTTCACGCAATTACGTTTGACAACTATGCGTAGTTTATGTCAGTTAAAACTTACCTACACATACACTGTCTAATATCTACGCAGTATTATGTATTACAATGTTACATTAGTACATTAGCCAGCTTCTACAAACATCAATACTCTAAAAACTATGTCAGTTGTATTTTTTGCTCTTTGTGGTAAGAAATAAAGTTTCATTAATTTATTATTTATTATTGTTATAAGTAGGTAAATTGTTATAACCTTATAACTTTACCTATTGTAAAGTTTTTTATCATCATGATGAGGCATATTAGAGAAACGCTCTGCTGTCTAAATTCGACCGTAACACAATGTTTCAAAGGGTTACTTTACATTGGCACAACAACTCGTTTTATTTTGTTTAATGAATGTATTTGTAACATAATATCTATGAAAAAGCGATATAAAAAGGTAAAATATACCCTAGCATAATAAAAATGAAATGTTTTTGTTCGTTTGTTTGAACGCGTTAAATTCAAGCATTGCCAGTCGAGTGTGAAAATTATTTCTGTGTGTGATAGCCACATTTATGAGGAAGCAGAGGAAGACTATAAGCTATAAAACAAGTTGTTACTTCAAGGGTACGGGGTATTTAGAACTTGAAGGGAAGCAAGGGCGGAATAATAAAATTTAGCTTTCTCGTGTAAATTTTAACTATCCGAAATGTGAGTGTGAGTGTGAACTGTGAGCAGGAAAAAAACAAACCCGGTAGTTTCTTGCTGCTTCTTCTCCCGGGGCCTCTCACAGTAGGGCCTCGTTGAAAGCATTGGCGTAGCTTGCATGACTTTCAAAAAGTGTTTGTAAACCCAACCAATTTTGAATAAAAACATTTGATGTGATTTGATTTGATTTGATTTGATTTGATAAACGTTCCTTATATAAAATTATATATAAAATTCAACATTATAATATTACTACTACAATACAATACGTGCCTTGATTGTTTGTTGTTGTTCTAAAAAAGTAGTTGTAGCTCAACAAAGGTTTTCTCCTGACATTTTGATAAAGATTGTCCCACGTACTAAAACGACCCACGTGTCATTCTGAATGTTCGATCACACGACCACGATCACGAAACCGAATTTTTTTTTTATGTAACATGTTCTTCATAAAATTTTTACTCTTCTCACTTGGTTCTTACCCAAGGATAAACTTATGAACGGAGTGGAAATTGCAAAGCATAAAAAACGGGAAATTAAAAAAGTTTCGGGATCCGTTGACATGAAATTCCAGATTTACAACTTCTTTTACAAACAAGATTCTGTTTCGGCATCAATTATTTACCTTATCATGTAACAACTTTTCAAGTTTTAGCAACATTTATTTTTTTACAAGCTTTTATTTAACTTGCAATGTATTTATGTGTGTTTTTCCGGGCGGAATATTGCAAGTGAATTTTAAATAGAAAATGTTTCCTATAAAATATGGAAATCTCGCGACAAGCTTTTACATCATTTAATAAATTGTACTTAATTGATTAGTTTGATTTAATTTAAAGTGCATTTTCCTCTTTTTAGGGCAATTAAATAAAAGCCTGTTTTTAAAAAGTTTTTTTTACCATCAATTTTTGATCTCTAAAGATCAAATAATTAAATATTATAATTATTTTTACGTAAAGGTATCCAAACACCTTTCCAATTTACTTTGTCCATCCACTCAGAGTATTTCATACGGTTTATTTTTCTTACCTTTATATTCAAAAAAATACTGAGACAAAATTTTGAAACAAAATGTTTTAATATTAATAAAAATGTTTATCTTCTCCTCAAATGGAGAGACCTGTGCTCAGTATTGGGCTATTAATTATTTGAAGCCAGCCATTAATAAAAAACCTGTCTTCATTGAAAACTAAAGTTATAGTAAGCTTGTAGTGTACCTTGTGCAACTCTGGTTTCCGAGGGTCAGTTCCAACGTCCATAACAAAAACCTTGCAAGAGTGCAGTCCGGGTAGGATCAGGAAGTCTCTCTTGAGCTCTGGCTTGTTATAGCAGCTGGAGCACACATTCCATCCGCTATGGTGTAGCTCATCACCAACACTGCCTGTATACGTTCGATGGATTACCTAGGAGCAGAAGTAAATTAACATAAAGAGGAAAAGAGGAAACGAAGAACGAACTGACTGAGAGGGGTATCCTTAACGAGGAATTTATAATTCTGCTATTTAGTGATTTGGTTATGCTATTTAGTGATAGTTGGATGGGTTACCGCTAGTGGCAAAAATTTCTTGAGCGCTTCCGTGCTTCGGAGGGCACGTAAAGCCGTCGGTCCCGGTTGTTATCGTAAGATAACAGTCGTTAAGCCATGTTGGAGGCCCTCGGGCGGCATGAAAACTTTCGACACTTGGGTTGGCCACTAACCCCTCCACCAATCCGCAATGGAGCAGCGTGGTCGACTATGCTATAGGCCTCCTCAAGAGGAGAGACCCGTGTTTAGTAGTGGGCCATTAATGGGTTGAAGCCATTTAGTGATTCTGTAAGATTTTGCATAGTAGATTTTATAGTTAGTTACCTACTAATATAATAATAAAATTAATTGTTTGTTAAAATTTAAATCACCATTTAATTAAGAGCTTGTGTTTCACTCTTCTGAAAATATTCCAACAGACTGAATTTATTGTTTTCATTAAGAAATAAAGTACTGAATGTGTTGAAACATTTTTTTTATACGGCGCCATATTTTCATAGTCAGTTCTTACTAAAATTTTCATTTACATTATACTACGCACGAGTCAGTAATATCTTTACTAATAAGTAAAGAAACAAAACACCAATAATTAGTTTACTAAAATTAGCTAACGGTTATATCTAATCATATCAGATGTCTTAAAGTCAAGTATTTAAAATTAAGCGTCTTGTCTAATAATTATTAGTTTTATTATTTGCTTTTGAAGTTAACCCTTATCAGCAATATATCCATCAAATCGGAACGATTTTACCCAGTTTATGAACTTTCCTTAGTTTTTGTTAGCCTTTACTACACAGAGACAAATCCCGTCAATCCCTAAATAAATCCCAGCTCCCGATATTGCATTCCTGTCTAACCACGCTCGAATCCTGCAGGATTACTGAGACTTTATTGCTACCAAAAGAACTACATATTGGTATGTATTAAAGTTTAGCTAGAGACATTCATTATGTTGAGATGTTATTTGCATTTTGCTTTTATTCTCCAGTGTTTATTGGTGAAATTGTCAAGTCGAACCACTTATCTAGTTCATAATAAATCATAACGTTATCTTTTTAAGAGTTGGCTGCAATGCCAACTACTCATGATTCGGTAAAGCAAGTTAAAAGAAAAATGTATAAATAGCAGCTACTGGAGCCAAATTTTTTGTCGTTGCCCTAATATGTATTTTAGTATGTATCTACATATATGTATTCTGGAATACTAACCTTGAATTCTTTATCGTAATGCACATTATTTATGTCGAAGATTTTGACATACGAGTAACTAGTCCTACTATTATAAATAATATGAAAAGTCCTAATGTTATAAGTATGAAAATTGGATAGATGTTTGTTGCTCTTTCACGCAAAAAATACTGAATAGATTTCCTTGAAATTTAACACAAAGTTATACCATGATCTGAAATAAGATATAGGGATATTATCTCGGAAAACGCGGAGACAGTCGCAAGCAGGGCGCTAAATCCAAAAGAAGGCTAAGCGAGTATAGGATTAAAATTTATATTGTGACTTCCGGGTTTATAACGATGTTATTTCTGTGTTCATGAACTACTTACCGTATGAACCCAGATGTTCTCCAAAAATATATCTAATATATAAAGAGGAAAGATTTGATTTTTTATTTGCATTGAATAGGCTTCGAAACTACTGACCGATTTCAACTTTCTTTCACTGTTGGAAAGCTACACTATCCCTGAGTAACATAGGCTATATTATATTTTCAAAAAAAAATATAAATCCTTAATAAAACTCCAATAATGTAACCTAAGGTGTAAAAAAAAAATAAGAAAACCGAAGCAAAGCGAGGGCGGTTACTCATATACAATAATTGTAGTTACGAACCTGGCTGTAAGTAGGAGACTTCGGGTTGACGTCGACAGTAGCCAAATAATCCTGTTTCGTGTAGTCTGGCTGCACACACACGACATATAGTAATTCTTCCCTCGGACCGTTCTTAAAAGCGTCGAGTGGCGAAGCATAGCCAGGACCACCTTTGCCTAGGCATAAAAAAGCATACAGTTAAGTTATGACACAATTTAGGATGAACTGTCATGTTCGAATGCCTAAATAAAATTCCATGTCTGTGGTGTTAACTAGAAAGAAAGACAAAGAAAAAAAAATACAACATTAGGTTATTGCTACAAAAATAAATTACAGTCGCGAATATAGAAATATTTAAAATCTCAACACCATAGAATATAAGAAATTAGTTCTATTATTTTCAGCTTGACTAATTGACCCAAACAAACTGCTAAATAAAATATCTTATAAACTATCCACGTCAACAAACATTGCAAAGAAACTAAAAGCATAATGAATAAAAATTATTATCATTCATACCCATTTGTCCCGTAGGTAATTAACAATCAGTTGTCGGCATTGTTGGGTAAGCTGAATAGTAAAGAAGGTAGATATCTACTCTTATTATTACTTCAATGAATTATGTAGATATACTCCTTTTTTACGACGAATCCTATTTAATAAACCAACTTACGCTGACTTTTTATCGTTATTTTTAATAAGAAAAGGCACACATAAAGCGATAATAATTTAAAGATGACTAAATATAATTCCAAAATGATTTCTGTTTACCATTAAATATTTTTTAAAATTAATTTAAATTCATATTTACATAAAAAGTAGTGCTTTTGTAAATAAGTCTCGTTTAAAACAAACATGCAGGTTAAGCTAATATAAAGCGTGTAAAAATATAGATCACCCGTTAGTTTTCCTCAGGTTTCCTCGCAATATTTTCTTCACCGAACAAGAGATAGTTAATCCAACGATTGAACTGATTGATCGATATTTAGTGCTTACGCATACAGTATACTGTCTATGTATTTCAATCCTGTGGTTTGGACCACAGAATTTAGTACCTAATCGCGTCAGGTAATGCCTGCATATAAATTAGTCCTTTGTCGGGTATAATCCCATCAAACCGTCATTGTTTATTAGTTAAAGTAATTATAGACTAACTTGAGAGATTACGTGAGGATCAAACAATATCTTATTATTATTAGGTTCACGGTGATGAACATGACTGATCAGGTTTTCATAGTTTATTACCTAACAATATACCTTTTGGTCTTTAAGTTTTATTTTTCTTGTTAAAAAAATATTCTTAAAAATCTACAAAATGTATGGAGAACTTGTAAAGCTTATCTAGCTGTGATAGTTTTTCTCTTACTCCAGTCCTTTGAATTCACTTTTCACTTCACCCTTCACGTATTCTTAATAGTTTTCGATATTTTTATTACGTATTCGGTTGTTGATCGGTTTGCCGGTTTCTTAGTGAAAAGCACAGCATGACATATGAATATCTCGTGCATTAAGCGCAAGTGCAACTTTGCAACTATGTGTTCTCATCGGCCTTCTTTTGAAGTAGCCTTCTGCTGAAAGTCTGCCGTTGGTTTTAAGGATTAAGTACCTACCTCAGGAATTTGGTTCCCTTATTATTATCTTCCACAAAAAGATCAGATTGTAACAGAAAGAGTATAACATTTTTAAATAATTATGTTTTACTATTGCAATACATTTTGGGAGAATTTAGCCTGTTGTGACAACAAATAAAATGTTTTCAGACTCATGACGACGACATATTGTGGGGAGACGGGCCCTAGAGGAATTGAACAAGGGGAAACCGGTGTTCATATGGGATTTGAAAATCGATACCTATCCAAATGCTTCGGATGGCTCACAAGGGGATTTAAATGAATAAAGATCCCATATAATCTCATCTTATCTTGTCGCCTTCCCATAGAAGGCCGAGTACCTACGCTTGAAAGATTTCATTCAAAATCCTTACCACTTTTAATACACACGTGAATTGATATCAAGGCTTTTCAAAATTACTTTGTTTTCGTCTTAGTCTACAGAGAACATGGAATTTTCGACGTTATAAAGAAAAATGGACAGTTGAACTTTTAAATCATGACAAAGCTCCTTGAGTTTGACGAGTCACAAACGATTGATAAATTGATGTTATGTACAATTTTAGAAGACCCTTGAGCAAACTATCTTTGTGTTGAACATCGTATGTATGTAGTGAACAAACAATGTGAACTAAAAAAGTCCGCATTACAATTCAGGTGATGCCACAGGAGTTAAGTGAGGCAAAACCGATGTGCCTTTTCTAGCCAAGATTTATCTAGAGGAAATGTTGGGTATCCCGATTTATACTATGTGGAATCCTTTGAGAGGTTTTCGAATCTGAATTCCTTGTAAACAGTAGGATTAAAGTCGTATGGACCGTTTGGAAAAGATCGTTTGTTCAGGTAGTTCAGTCTCTGTGGAGAGGCGAATGATAAATTACTCTCACTTGATGTGTCGTACACCTTTCTTTGTTGTGTTTTCATAGCACACTGTGACCTAAACCCGATCTTAAGTCTAGCTTTTCCGTCCGTCCTTTTTGTCATGGTTTGAAAATGCGTAATTTTGTGTCTCTATTAATAGTAGACGACTTAAGTCAAACATTTTGGGGAGGTGTAAAAAATAACCACTTTGAATACAAGAAAGCATGACTTTTAAGTGCCACATAAAATATTATCTATACGATATTCTTGACTTAAGTGGTCTATTATTTTATCTTACACACTTACCCTAACGTAATGTATCTACTATTATTTATAGCCCTCCCTGTTATACGATTCATTGTGTCGTGGGTAACGATAACGCAAATATTTTGACATCAATAGCACCCACCACCCGTGGACAAAAATTTATCATATTAATGTCTGCCCCAGCCTGAATCGAACCCAGAACCAAATAACTAGAATACTTAAATCAATCTTAATTATGTTTGTTTATATACAGTTATTTATAAGTCCCTAGACCCTAGTAGGTATTTTTATGACTATTGAAAATTACGTAAGCTACAATACCATTTTTATTTCAAAAGAAATTAATTCTAATACCTAATGCTAATCAAATAATAACTTCAATAAAGATATTACGACGTAGAATGATAGATTATACGAGAGCTTTGTGTATGACAGATTTTCTGTCCTAACTGTAGTGGATCTTTTATTTTGCTTATCGCTTGACACGGATGGATAGGTTTCTTAGGGATGACAAATAGGATTTAGAAAGGGAGCATGGAAAGTTTTTGACGCGTACATTTATTTTAAATCAAAATTGGGCATGGTTTTGGATAAAATCCTTTTCTTTTATATTAACTTCCCTTCTCAAACCAAATAAACCTTCACAATACCGTTATGAAAGCGCAAAGGCAAAACGCGGGAAAGTGAATGATGTTATTAAAAAATATCTCCTGTTCAGGGGATTTGGATTCGAATCCTGCACGTTCTATTTTATTACATACGAGTAACTGCCCTCGCTTTGCTTCGGTTTTCTTTTTTTTTACACCTTGGATTTCATTATTGGAGTTTTATTAAGGAACCCTTATTTTTTTTAAATATAATATAGCCTATGTTACTCGGGGATAGTGTAGATTCTAAACAGTGAAAGAATTTTTCAAATCGATTCCGTAGTTTCGGAGCCTATTCCATGCAAACAAAAAATCAAATTTTTCCTCTTTATATATTAGTATAGATTCATCTCGATTAACCTTATTATTTAATAAAAAACGTCCTCAGAAACCGGCTTAATACGAGTTACTTGATGTTATAATGTAATGTGTTTCAAAAGATTGAAAACTCTTTTAATGAGTGATCCAGTGATCAGTATGGTGAATTATGAGCTTAATAATTAACACAACATACTTCATACTGGCTTGCTGTGGAATATTTACTATGAGTGAAGATTTTTGTGATGATGATAGTAAATGAAGTTTACTTGAGAAAATATACGAGAATTTTTTCTCGGTAAAGTGTTTACACTGTGTTAAAAGATAAGAATTAAAATTAAATTAAGACATAAGATTTATTTTGCTAGAAACCGGCCTCGCTTCGCCTCAATAAATTAAACACTTGAAAGATTTTTTGTTTGTCAATCATAACAAAATAAATCTTATTGATTGACCTTGTATTACAATATATGAATGAAAACAGCAAAACAGAGACGGCAGAAGTTTCTCAAAAATATAATTATGGGATGGGTAAATAAATACTTATTCAAAATTATTGTTTTCTGGAATATGTACCTACTTTGTATCTACATGTATATAAATCGATCTCTATTTACAAAAAAAAATGATTTATGGATATAAATTTATCTTTACCTATGAAATTGGAGATTTCTATGAAAATTTTAAAAATATAAAATTTTTGTTTTTTTATTTTAGCTAGTCAAAATACTGGTCCAAATTATCTATACAATTTTGATATTTTGATGGCAGTTTGTTTATCCCTTTACTGTAAAAGTCTGCCGGACGGGAGGCGATGAAGTCATCGAAAGCGTTTTGTACTGCCTCTAGGATGTTGAACTTTTCCCACATAAAAATTGTCTAAATTTTGAAAAAAAGTTGAAATTTGTTGGATCAAGTTCCGGTAAGTAGAGCTGCCGGAGGGCTGCCAGCTGTAACTCTTGTAACTTTGCGATGGTCTGTCGTGAAGTGTGGTCGAGAAGCAATGGGGAAGAGCGATGGAAGTCTTTGGTTGTTTAATTGCGAGCTTCTTCATCATTGTTTGCAATTGACATCTGACGTCACTGTTGTGCCATTTGGAAGCTGTGATGTACAATTTCGGCACAGGTCCACCATCATCTTCCTATGAGTAATCTTTTTTAGCGCACTGTTTAAGTGCTGTACCCGGGTCCACACACTGAGACGAACGCTTACGGTTGTCGTACAAGATCCACTTTTCCTCGCACGTAGCAATTCGATTTCAAATTCCCAGGTTTCTATGCCGATTCAGTAGTGCTATCCATACTTCGACGCGCAAGTCTCGCTGTTGGTCGCTTAGTTCGTGTGACAACCACTTATCTAGCTTTTTAGGGTTACGAAGTAAATTTGGAACCCTTATAGTTTAGTCATGTCCATCCGTCCGTCCGTCTGTCCGTCCATCTGTTCGAAGCATAGCACCGAGACCCTCAGTGCTAGAAAGCTGTAATTTGGCTTGGATATACATATTTATTAAAACTCCAAAATCGTAGAATAAAACATTGAAAAACATTTTTTTCGAGGTTTTTTTAAAGATCTATTAATTAAATTTGAATATTATACATAAGTAACTAGTACTCTAGTAGTCTCAGCTTCGATTAAGGTACCTAGGTATTGGCACCTTGAGCCCCTAAAGTCTTTTTGTTAATAATTATAATATTAAAGCCTATAGCGTTTCCAATGTAAGTATATGGCTATAATTATACTAAAAATTTTTTTTTAATCCAACTGGCAGTTCAAGAGATAGCTCCCACAAACAAACAGACAAAAACTCTGCACTTTTATTACATTCACACAGATAAGAGTTTAGGTGACAGTGTTGACCTTCCGTTGGCCACTAGATAACGTCTGCACGTTTTGTTGGTAGATTTTGGTATAGTTCACTGCATCCTATCACTTGTTCACACTATCTTTTTCGATGTATTTTCAAGTATATGTACATCGAAAAACATAACATTAAAATAACTGTCAGCAGCATGTCAGCAGAGAGTTATTTAACTGCATTCTTTAGATCCTTTTAGATTTATATATTTTTTTATGGAAATAGCCGGCAAACGAGCTGACGATCTACCTGATGGTAAGTGGCTATCGTCGTCCATGGACATCAGCAACACCAAAGACATCAACGATGCGTTGCCGGCCTAGACACAGAGAAAAAAAGGAAGAAAGAACTGGCTCTCAAGCTTCCAGCCGGAACACGACAAGTCGTTTGGCGACTGACTCATGCTCAAGGGTGGTAAGCTATCCAGGCGAACCCCATGGAGAAATAATAATAGTAATAATGGTATTAATTAACAATTAAAATCAATATTACCAATATAATCCCTCGAGGGGCCCTACCACCAGCGGGCCGGATTTAGTCGCCTCTTACGACACCCATCCGGCGTGGCGGCGTGGAATTGGGGTTAGTATTCAGAGCCGCCCCTACAGCTAAACAGCTAAAATATTATATTATGGAAACTAATAAATAATGTTGAAATATTATTTTGATTACCGAATATCATAGGTACTCGTAGGTACTATATTTTCTTTATTTTCATATAGTAGTATTACCCTAATAGTAATATACTTATTTCTTAATTATAGAAAATATGTGATATGTGTATTTCAGTAATACTTAATAGTTATTAAACATTATGCAGGTACAAAACAGTATACAGTGTACAGTGCACAGTAATTTATTCACCCAATAAAATCTGTTACTTATAAGACGATTGGAATATAGTAATATTATTAATACGAGTTGTTTCAAACTAGTTAATACAAAAGCAGCTCGTCTTTTTTACCAGTTTAACAACGTTTAATGTAAAACTTACTAATTGATGTTGAAATTTTAGTTGTTTAAAGTAATCTATATCAAAGATTTAAGCTAAGATTGTATTCAAAACTAAAAGCAAAACTATTCTTATATAGAATAATACTTACAACAGGACATAGTTAACTAAATAATAATGACACAAACACGAAATAAACCAATCACTCTACGTGCTAGCGTACGAATGTGTGACGTGTGACAGCTTGTCTACGATGCATACAATTATGATCTGACCAAACCAGCCATGTTTACATTAGGTGTCTCTTTCTGACATTGGCGAGAACAGTGTGTAGAGTGAGAGGCACGCTAAGCAAACGTTAGTTACTATGCCGCTATGTCTGTGTTCAGATTTAGCATATAATTAGAATTCATAAAATTGTCCCCTGCGAGTAGTATGAAAACAAAAATTTAATTGTGTGGTCTTATGAATCCACGATGCAAGTGAAACTTTTTTCAGTTTGTTGTTTCGTGAATTATGCATTCAAAAAATGTAGTTACGTATGTCCAACAGGTTGTGGGCAGACTGTGAAGTTTATACACAATTTAATAAATTTAATAGCCTCTTCTACATCTACTTAAACAAAATATAAGTAACTTAAGTAGGTATTTTTAATTATTCAACGTTAACACTTCTTATAAAATGCGTTAATATTAAATCTATCCTACTATTCCTATTGTAATAATATTATGTACCTACATATGTACTGTATCTATATACAAGTTTTCTATGAAAATAAATACAAAACAAAAAGTTACAAAACGCCCAAACAAAAACAACATTACATAAAAACAAAGAAATAATCGATTCACCAAGCAATCCAGTTCCTGTTTAAAATGTACGAGCAATGCCATAATTCTGGGTAAACGTGGGAAGCAAAGATACAGCCAGACCATAAAATAATATAAATAAAGAGAAACGTTATGATACATACGTGACTCGCAAAGCAAATGTCGAGTACTAAGCTTGGGTTTAACCACAGCACGATACAAATATAAAAGTTTATTGTCGAAGTCCGCGTTCCCTATTTCATTAACAGTCATTGTTCTTAACACACAGATTAAAATTAACAATAGTTCAATTCCTTTAAAAACTATTCCAACTTTATCACTTTCGTAACAATTTCCGTCTCCCGGATTCGTGTTTGTGTGCGTGACTGTCCTGCATGATACGTTTGAGACTAGCATACTGGTGAAACTCATGCCGAATCGCAAAATTTCTGGTGATATTTTTGAAAAGAATATGCCACAGCGCTTTATCTTTGTCCTTCCACAATAAATCTGCAGTCTTCTCCTTAATCCTACGCATATTTTCCTCCAGTCTCCTAGCTTTTATTTCCATTTGTATGAGCGAAAGGGTCGTATTTGTCAAAAGACGGTACAGGTATTCTTTTCTCGTTTTCCTCGGCTTCGGGTCGGTCACATTTATCTCAGGCTCGTATTCAATGTAGTCAGGCTCTCGAATTTGGTCCGTTTCACTGAGTTGCGACTGTTCGACTTTAAATCTGAGTAGAAGGCCAGCAAATAAGATGGCTAGGCCGAAGCTTATGAGCATCAACAATTTGGCATGTTTATAAAACTGCTTCGATATAAAATTCATGTCAACTGCTTGTGTATCTAAACATCATTTGAATGTTATGTTCTATGCTATATAAACAAAAGTAACGTCAAGCAACAAGTCACGTGGTCGCGGGTGAATCGAATGCGACGCCCTCTCGCGTCGTAGGCGAAAACGACACTGGCTGAAGTGAAAACACGGCGTGCGACGCACCCCACGAATTTCCCCAACGACTTTTCCTCTTGGATGTGAGAAACGCGGATGATTTTGGATGTGCCTCTGATTTACATCTGATTAACATTGTTATGTAAACAGATGTTAATTGATGTTATCAGACATTTATTGCTTATTAAGTATACGTTATATGCTTAAATGCAGTCTCACTTGATTGTAAGTGATAAAGAATGAGAAGATAGAATGAATTTGCTATTATATTTAGTCGGACTTCCCTGAAGCAATATATAACTTTTTACATTTAGTGATTAACTAAGTTGCTTGCTATGTTAAGTGTAAGTAGGTTATAGGCGTCATGTACGAGTATGTACATCTTTCCACGATTTTTAAGAGAATTGATATTAGATTACAACTATACCTCTTTCTTTCCTCCCTAAAAACAAGAGTTACATACTTTTCATTAATGACGTTATTTCGTACCTCTTTGAACCTGTAGGTGCGTAACTGGTGAGGGTGAGAGGGTAGAAACCGGTGTCTCTGATAATGGAGTACTCACTGTATAGACAGTATTCAGACTGCTAATATTGTTTATTGAGAGAAACTAGTTTAGTATCATTGTAGTCAATCGTTTATCTATAACAAATATAGACATTTGTAGGTTTTTTTGACAGCAGCAAAAGCTCTGAAACGTTTGGACTAATCTGGAGTAGGTACTAAAAATAAATAAATAATAAATAAACGCTTACATACTCATACCCCCTCAGTAGGTTATTTACCTGTGTCCCGGGTGGCATGGACGACACATATATTATAACACATCACAATAACACCCATGACCCGAGTACAAATATTTATCTGCCACATAAATATCTGCCCCGGTCGGGAATCGAACCCGAGACCCCTCGCTTCGCAGGCAGGGTCTATAACAAATAAAGACATTTGTAGGTGCCTATATACAGCGTTGTTAATGGATTAATATTAATATTCTCATCTATTTTAGATCAAACTATTGATTATACGCTACGTAGAATCATCTGTAATTTAGCTATTTTAAGTTTAAGTTGCTGTTTCCATTTTCTGTCTTTGTAACTGTATAACTAGAATTAAGAATCCTATATAGAATTTTCGGTAATACGGAAAATTTGTAGAATAATATTTTTCCTATAGAATGAAATTAAAGTAATTATGTGCAAAGTTTTAAAATTATTTTTTTGAGATAGTAAATGTAATAGTTATTTGCTTTTATTTATATTGTCACAATTTTATCCATCAAGCTATGATGGCATTTTAGTAAGTTGTTGTTTTATCGTAATTGCAGTTCGCATTTAGCCCCGTATCCACAAAGAACACCACGAGGTCTCAGTGCCGACACTGCCGACTAATATCTTTACATTATGATCGTATAAAACAACAATTCATACAGAATACTTGACTGTCAAAATCAACGCAGCGGTAAAGTAGCTACTGATCTATTTTTGAATATTAAAAAAATTAGGATTAGGGGGCACTTCAATAACGTGTTAGAGCAGAAAAATATTTTTTTTAGAATTATTGTCTGTCTGTCTGTCTGTCTGTTTGTCTGTCCGGGCATCACATGAAAGCCCTTGAACGGATTTCAATGAAAATTGTAAAGTTGTTACTAATACTATGGGTCATATTTTAGGACACTTTTTATCCCGGAAAATTAAAAGGTTTCCTCGGGAAACGGGATGAAAGTTTGTATGGAATATTTCTAAAAACATCAACCGATTTGCTTCTTTACAACAAATGTTCCTTGCTTAAATTGATGGAACACATATTTTTCAGTGTTCAAAATTATGCAGAAAAAAAGAAAAAAACTATTGCTTATTTTTCAAAACCCGCTCCTGGAGGAATACTTTGTGATTTTATCGTGGGTTTCAGTATTTAAATGACTAAATATACTTCAATGTAAATTCAGTAATCCTAAATGTAATGTACATGTAAATCCCACGCCAGATGGGTGTCGTAAAAGGCGATTAAATCCGGCCCGCTGGTGGTGGGGCCCCTCGAGGGTTTATATTGGTAATATTGATTTTAATTCTTAATTAATACCATTATTACTATTATTATTTCTCCATGGGGTTCGCCTGGATAGATACCACCCTCGAGCATGAGTCAGCCCCCAAACGACTCGTCGTGTTCCGGCTGGGGGCTTGAGCCGGCAACGCATCAGTGATGCCTTTGGTGTTGCTGATGTCCATGGGCGACGATAGCCACTTAATATCAGGTGGATCGTCAGCTCGTTTGCCGGCTATTTCCATAAAAAAAAATCAGGGTTTTTTTAATTTTCTTTTGCAATAGGTACAAATAAGGTAAAACATATTTCCGTACGCGAAGCTGCTGGCAACAGCTAGTCATTAATATACACTATCGTAATACTTAGCAGTGTTAGTAGTTTTTGAAAACGAATCTTTTCAGGTAGAGACCATTTTAGAGACCATTTTAAGCTAGTCTTATTTTTTAAACAATCTTGGGACTACTTTTTCATGAAATATTAAAAAAAAGATTAATAGTAAATCGAAATAAGTATGAGCGTTAAATTACATTTCATCTTTAAATTCTTTTAATTTTACACATGACTTAATTTTAAATAAATTACATAAAAATTACGACTCTATAAGATTGTTTACTGAATAAGTCTCGTCTTAAAAAATGGACTATAGGTACTAATTTTAATAAAATCAAAGAGTTTTAAAACCATCGTTTCAGCTGTTGTCTCGACACAGCTGCGCAGAGAAGATAAGCGACCCTTTCTTTTATTTAAGTTCATGTCTTAAATTGATTTTTGGCAGGCTGAGAGCCCATAAAATATTTAACAGTAGGGTCCGTAAAAGTTACAAGTTTACCCAAGTGTCGATAACTGGGATCGATTGCAGCCTTTTGCTAACTGAAAATAATATTCTTTGATCCATGTTGATGTTTCAGGCTTAACATTTTAACGCGTGAATGTTATTTCGCTGATGACTATGTTAAATCAGTGAAATTAAAAGTACTTTCTTCATCATTTGTTCTTTTTAATTACAGAATTAAAGTTCTAGTAATACAGAAGAAATAATAGTACATATTATAATACCTAATATTCAGAGTTATTGCATGGCAACGTTGACAAGTCCATTAAATATGGACATTTAAAACGAATAACCGCCCTCGCTTTGCTTCGGTTTTCTTATTTTTTTACACCTTGAGTTACATTATTGGAGTTTCATTAAGGATCCCTAATTCTTTTTAAAATATTATATAGCATATATCACCCAGGCATAGTGTAGCTTCCTAACAGTGAAAGAATTTTTCAAATCGGTTTAGTAGTTTCGGAGCCTATTCAATGCAAACAATCATATTTTTCCTCTTTATAATATTAGGACAGACTGATGTATGGTACATATGTATATACGTTTTTGATATTTTCTGACATCTCAAACAGTTTGCATTTTAAATGTCTTCTTTTCTCAAATTCTTCTCAGGAATTTAAAGAGGATTGCTTTACGTGCTCTTTGAAGTATGGATTAAGTTATTAATTTTCTCAATTAGCATACCAATCACGCTTTAAATTTCTGGTTGTAAAGTGATATTACGGCCGATTATTTTGATTGACGCCGAACCACAGGCTACGGCTTTTGTAATTTTATGGGTATTATATCGTGTTGACATTTATAAGATTCTATTAATTAATATAGTTGGCTCAGTCAATGTAATTGAATTAAATAAATATATTCATTAAACTATAAGCACATTGCTGACTACTTACCAGTTTTTAGGGTTCCGAAGTAAAATCGGAACCTTTACAGTTTCGTCATGTCCATCCCTCCGTCTGTCCGTATGTCCGAAGCAAAGCGCCGAGACACTTAGTACTAGAAAGCTGTAATTTGCCATGGATATACATAGAGCAGAACCTCGTTAAGTCGAACCTCGATAAGTTGAAAACCTCCAAATCTCGAAAAAATGTTTTGTTCCCTTCCCTTCAAACACCAAAACCTCCATTACTCGAAATCTTAACACTCTATTAGTCGCAATAATCAGTGAGTCCCTCTAAGCCATTTTGGTACATATTTTCCCTCCATAACTCGAAAAATTTAATTTTACCTCTGTATCTCGAACATAGCAATGTTTTATTTTACAACCTTTACAACTCGATTATTTGGGATTTATAACCTCTATAGTTCGAAGAAAAATAAGTTACCGACTTTAAGAATTCGCCGACAGTGTAAGTACACCATTGTTTCTTAGAAAGTAATTTAGGAGTATACAATGAATAGAATTACCACGAACTTATAACTCACGTTAACACGTGTTTGCTTGCTTGGTGTCAGATGTTTAATTGTATAATTTTTTATTTCATTTGAACTTTAGCAAAGCAAGTCGTTTGTTGTCGAGTGAAATATTGTCAGAAGTAGTTTGGTTCTACTGCAATACACATCAATTTGTACAACAGTTTACAAATTAAATTGTTGAAATATGAGTGTTGTGAAACGTAAACTGAAAACTTTGAGTCTCACTGAAAAATTAGAAGTGCTCGAAGCTGTGAAGAGCTGTCAAAAGAAGAAAGATGTTGCTGAACAATTTGGCCTGCCAATGAGTACTCTGTCAACAATAATAAAAAATGAATCAGAAATCATGAGAAAAATACAAAACGGTCAAAGTTTGTCCTGCAAAAGACGACGAATTGCAGAATTTCCGGGCCTGGAGGAGTGCTTACTTAAATGGTTTAAGCAGTGTCGGAGCCAAAATATCAGTGTCAGTGGACCACTGTTACAAGAAAAAGCCAAAATATACTCTAAATCACTGGGACTCGCTAATTTCAGGGCCAGTAATGGATGGCTAGAAAAGTTCAAAAGACGACATGAACTTGTTAGGGTTCCGTAGCCGAATGGCAAAAAACGGAACCCTTATGGATTCGTCATGTCTGTCTGTCTGTCTGTCTGTCTGTCTGTCTGTCTGTCTGTCTGTCTGTCCGTCCGTATGTCATAGCCATTTTTTTCCGAAACTATAAGAGCTATACCATTGAAACTTGGTAGGTAGATGTATTCTGTGAACCGCATTAAGATTTTCACACAAAAATAGAAAAAAAGCAATAAATTTTGGGGGTTCCCCATACTTAGAACTGAAACTCAAAAATGATTTTTTCATCAAACCCATACGTGTGGGGTATCTATGGATAGGTCTTCAAAAATGATATTGAGGTTTCTAATATAATTTTTTTCTAAACTGAATAGTTTGCGCGAGAGACACTTCCAAAGTGGTAAAATGTGTGTGTCCCCCCCCCCCCCCCTCTGTAACTTCTAAAATAAGGGAATGATAAAACTAAAAAAAATATATGATGGACATTACCAAGCAAACTTCCAACGAAAATTGGTTTGAATGAGATCTAGTAAGTAGTTTTTTTTTTAATACGTCATAAATCGTAAACCGCAAAAAACATTGATCAAAGTTACAACGAACTACAAGAACTTTTATATTATGTTACTTGCTGCTACGGAACCCTTCATGGGCGAGTCCGACTCGCACTTGGCCGCTTTTTTTAAAAAAGTGTGTGGACAAAGTGCAAGTGTCAACATTGAAACCTGTAACAAATAGAAAACGTCGCTGCGCGTGCGAATCCGCGTAAGAGCAACTTGTAAAGACCGCGTATTTGCTTTTTGATGATTTTACAGGAGGAAGACAAAACTTAATATATCAGCGATTTTAATTCTTATTACCGACTGAACTTACTACAACTCAGCACTTTTTAAAGTAACACAAAAAAAACCACGAACATAAGAAACACTGTATAATGCTTCCTATCTCATTTTCTCCCAAGTTAAATCTTGTGAATTTATGTGTCTGTCTCTTTTTACTGTCGCTTTTTCGTTTCATCGATTTTCTAATCACAACGATGCTAAAGAAATTTTCACTTCAAAAATTTAATCGATAAAAAAAATTGGATGGCTACTATGGCTGGTGTAGGTTAGTACTGTTATTTGGCTTCAACCCATTAAAGGCCTAATACTGCGAATGGGTCTCACCTCTTGAAAAAGCCCAGAGCATATTCACCCACGCTGCACCAGGGCGGATTGTTTTCATGCCGCCCGAAGGCCTCTAATAGATACGTCTTTGCAGCACACTCCCGATGAAGGGTCCACTTCCAGATACATGCATGTGGATCCACTCCACCACTTCGAATTACATATCGACGGGTTCCGGGCTATTTGTGTATTAACCGACATTTTTGAAACTTTACACCAGAGCAGTTTAAAGTTTCGATTTTTAGAAAAAAATCATATTTTTAACTAAGATAAATGTCGCTTAATACAAAATGACCCATATTTTACTTTTTTTTGTTCCAGGCTAAATGACTTAACCGCCTATGATTATTGTTTCTTATTCCAGGCTAAATGACTAAAGCGCCTAGGTTTATTATTTCTTGTTCCAAGCTAAATGACTTAACCGTCTAGGCATGCAAATGATGGCTCTAAGCTAAGTGCTTTAATCAAAGAGTTGGTCATATTTCAAACCTAAGGTAATTGATTTAAATACCATATCTTAAACTTATTAATGTATGGCTAAATATTTTATGCGACTGATTTTTTTAAATAAACTTTTTATAATCATACTCGAATAGTGAAGTTTGCAGAAATTGTTTCTTGTTAATAATTATGAAATGAGAAATAAAATACACATTATAAATTATTTAAAGATGAGTTTTTTTTTATTTAAAATGACAATCACCTATTAACAGCAGTAAAATGTCATGCATGCACTGACCTAATGTATGGACCGACACTGGGTATGAATATGACAAAGAGGCTAAATGTATTAAACGACATTCTTGTATATTTATAAGATAAAGCTAACTGTATTAAGCGACGCTGCTTAAGAATTTAACGAAGAGGCTAATTGTATTAAGCGATATTTCTATATATTTATAAGGTCAGGCTAAATGCTTTAACGTACGTTGCCTGTAAATTGTTACTCCAGGAAAAAAAGTTTAAACGACTGTCTGGTGTTTGGTAGTGAGCTTAAGTACACAGTACCTAAATTTGTCAATATTTTGTGTCGCTTCATACATTGCACTCCAAAATGGGCCCAAAAATGCGGTTGTTTTAAGCGACAAAAAAGTACTCCGATCGGCACCAAACCCAGCTCAAACGACGCAGAAAAAATCGCTGATTCCAAATATGTATAAAAGTCTATATCGCCCAGAGTGTCGCTTAATACAATTAGCCCGGAACCCGTCGATATGAAAGTTCATGTCATCTTAAGACGTTTCTACTATACTTTGACATTTGATGTTAACAGTTACCTACGGTGTTTTTCAGGATTGGTAGTACGATCGGCCGTATTCGTGTAAACGACGCCGCGACTTATAAAAAAATAGAAATTTGAAATGAAAACACTATTGAGGTAACCTATCATGTTCAGAAATAGCATGATAACTCTATAGCCCAGTTGGTAGTGATCCTAAGCTGAGTTAGCACGGGTTCGATTCTCAGCCAAGGAAAACATGTGACAGATAAATTCAGATTTTAAATATGACAGGTTACATAAATATTTATGGGAGACTTGGACGTTTATGTATGTGGACATATGATCGCTAATTATGATATATTTGGTAACTTTAACAGTCAGCAGCCATTTGCTAATTACTATACCGACTTTATTACATGTATTTCTTCAGAGCGCTATCACCAAAACTTGTGTGATGACCTCCGCGAGGCAGTATGTTACATCAATTAGGACAACGCAGAGGGACTCTAAATTTTCATTCGCCACCGAGTTGTTTGTGTGATTATCCTTTTAGGAGGGGTACGGAAATTTATAGTTTTCCAGTTTGCTCCATTACACATAGCAGGCGCAGGTAGGGTGAGTTTCAACAACCCGTGACAACATCCCTAATAGTACAGGAGCCGTATTAGAGGTGTTTCTGCATCCATTTGGTTACTAGATAAAAACTGTTTTATATCAAATATGTTATGTAAAGAAAAGTATCGCGAATGGGTTGCTTAAAAATATGTTCAAGGCTATATGATGGCAAATTTTACTGAAAAGAAACATTCCTTTACTTTCACGAATAAGTAAAACTGCATTCAAAGATTTTTAACAAATCACCTGCTTGAGCCGGGAATCGAACCTGTAAAATGTGAAAAAAAAACACCCTGTATTTTATGATACCAATCGAAAGGATCATTCACAAGAATCAATTTCTTTTGAGCAACAAAGTATCTTAAATTAAAGGAAGACCAAGAAAAATTTGAGTTAGTTGAAAATTTATTTTATAGATTACCACCCTGTATGTATATTAATGATAGCCTTGAAAATATTTTTAGGCAACCCATTCGCAATACTTTTATTTACGTAAGATATTCGATTTAAAACTATTTTTATCCGGTAAGCAGATGGATGCAGAAACGCCTCTAATACGGCTCTTAGAGTATACGTTGTATGGGACTTGATTGATTATTCTGAATTCAACAATAATAAGAGTTATTACGTACACGGAGAATCATTTGGATAATTCCCTTTTTTTTGTGGAATCGGAATAAAATATGTGAATAGAAAAAATAAAAGGAGACTTTTTTTATTATTTTATTATTAATAGGCTTATTAATAGACAAGTTCAGAGTTATTTTCTTCTCTGTTTGTCAAATGTCATTTTTTTGTTTGACAGCTTTTATAGCAGACATTAGGGTCAATATTTTACTACGAAATAAATTATAAAAGAAATATTTCATTTTTTTAGTAGAGAGAAAAATTGTGATAATTATATGAATTATACTGGGAGGAATAAGTTTGTAATTCATAGAACTAGAGAACCCGATCCTTATAATAGAAGGGCCAATTTAATGCCTGTTAAAAATTAATAGCAATTGTTTCGGGAAGGTACCTACGTAAATATAAACATAACCCGTATATTTTCTGAAAAGACTCGTTGATAAGTGAATAAATATTAATAAATTCTGAGAAATGATGATATTCATCTGTAACAAGGCAGGTAGACACTACACAGGTCGGAATCCTCTGATCGCAGTCAAGAGGCACGTCCGTGACTTGAGTGGCATCCAACAATATACGTATTTATCTATGATGACTTCCATGTCTGTAGTAATTGAGCGAACAAATTATAGTTTGTCCATAAATGTGAAGAAATGTTATATTGTTATGTTTGCTATAACTAAAAGCAAAATGACACGCTTTAAAGTAGGAGTCGCAGCCCGAATCCACAGTACCTTATCACTAAATAAGACTGATCCCGATAACTTATATAGGGCCCTCTTCGATACTATAAATAATGAATTTAATAAAATCTTTAAATATAAGCAGGTTCAACTAAATAAAAATTTGAATTTTAGTGATTGGGCCACAAGAGGTATTTTTAAAAGTAGGGATAGATTATTTGAGCTATATGGAGAAAAACAATATAACCATTCCCCATCTTTCCTTGAACATGTAAAAAGTTATTCAAAAATTTTTAAAGCCGTGTGTATTATGGCTAAGTCTATGCATATCAAGGAAAAAATTGTCAAATCAAGCAATAAGATAAAAACCACTTGGAGTATTATTGGAAACGAGATTGGTAGTAATAATTTACGCGATTCTAAATATGAATTATTAGTTAATGAAAATAAAATAACCTCTGATAAAGAGGTGGCTAATGCATTTGAAAATTTCTTTCAAAATATTCCGGTTAGGTTGACTAAATCGCTGACTTCATCCCCGGCAGCAGCACATTCTATTTTAAAAGATACCGTTGATGAATGTAGTGTTTCGTTTCAATTTAAATATACTTCCTCATTGGAAATAGTTCGAACTTTTCGAGCATTGCACATTAAAAATACGGGTGATTTGTGGGGAATGTCTGTCAAAGTTATAAATAATATAATAGATGTGATAGCCCCTTATTTAGCTAGGTTATTCAATAAATGTGTAGATTTAGGTACTTTCCCAAATCTTATGAAGTATAGTAAGATTATACCGATTTTTAAATCTGGGGATAAAACAGACGTTAATAATTTCAGACCTATTTCTATTTTACCAACTCTCAGTAAAGTATTCGAAAAAATTATATTAAATCAAATGCTGATGCACTTCAACACTTGTAATTTACTCCACCCTGATCAATACGGCTTTACCAAAGGCCGTAGTACAACAGATGCTGGTGCTAGGCTTCTCAAACACATCTTTGAGGCCTGGGAGAATTCACAAAATGCCATAGGGGTATTCTGTGACCTGTCTAAAGCATTTGACTGTGTTGAACACGAAACACTTCTACTTAAGCTCAGCCACTACGGTATCAAGAATAACTCACTTAACTTGATTGCGTCGTACTTAAAGGGTAGAATCCAATGTGTTAGCATAAATGATACCAAGTCATCGGGATCTCAATCTGTTATGGGTGTACCTCAGGGCTCGATTTTGGGCCCCTTCCTTTTTCTAGTATACATAAATGATCTGCCGTATTATATTAAGAAACATGCAGAGATTGTCCTGTTTGCTGATGACACTTCCCTTATATTTAAGACGAATAGAAATAAAATGAATTTTGACGACGTAAACAGTGCTCTATCTCGTTTATCACACTGGTTTACAACAAACAATTTGCTACTTAATGCTAAAAAAACTAAGTGTGTTGAATTTACACTACCTAATGTACGGAATATTAGTAAAAGCCTGAAATTAAATAATGAAATTCTAACTATGGAAAAATCCACAGTTTTCTTGGGTGTCACCTTAGATTCTAAACTACAATGGGGCACCCATATAACGGCTCTCGCGAGTAAGCTAAGTAGGTCAGTTTATGCGATTAGAAAGATAAGACAGTTTACCGATGTAGAAACTGCGAAACTTGTTTATTTTGCATACTTTCATAGCCTCATATCCTATGGTATATTGATGTGGGGTTCAGCGGCTAACATTGGTTCTATATTTGTTTTGCAGAAAAGGGCAATCAGAGCCATTTATAAATTGAAATCACGTGATTCTCTGCGTGAGAAATTTAAAGATATAGGCATATTAACAGTAGCCTCTCAATTTATTTACAGCAATATTATATTTGTAAAAAACAACTTAGGTATGTTCAAGCAGAATAGTGATACGCATAATCATCTAACTAGAAACAGACATAATTTGGTGACGTCATGTTTTCGCTTAAGTAGGGTACAACGCTCTTATATGGGGCTCGGTGTACGTTTTTTCAATAAATTACCCAAGTCAATACGTGATTTACCTATCCAAATGTTTAAGAGATATGTGAAATCTCAGCTACTAGGCAAAGGATACTATAGCATAAATGAATATATTAACGACAAAGACGCCTGGAAGTTAGTGCCGCATCCAGTTCCGCGTAGGTTAGAAGATATTATGTAACTTTTCATGATTTTAAAAGATGTGCGAGGAGTTTCTTTCGGTTTTTCTTCTCCTCTATGACAAAGCACCTTTCCGAAAAACTGGTAGATTAAAAAATGACGTGCATAAGTGTATCAGTGATACCTATATGAATAAAAGATTTTGATTTGATTTGATTTGATTTGAAAAATGTTATCCGGAAATTTTAATTACTTTGTAGATCTTAATATATCTATGAGAATTATGAAGTACAAGTCACCGATCGTGGCAATTTGATTACGAAAATGACTAAAGCCTGCCTTCGTTAGTTTTCACATTACTTTCGCTTTCACGTAGTTACGTACAGTAAGTAGTTACCATCGGTAATTAACATCAATAACAGCGAACATATAACCAATGTGCCAGTCAAGAAAAAAGAGAAGAAAAAAATGTTCGACCCTAAAACAAAACCTTGTTACCAAGACAGGATTAGTATTGTGACATTGTAAAACAAGCGGGGACAAGAAAAACACAAAACTTGGGTCATTACGTCCGTTGAGAGGGTAAGCCAAGTGCAAAGTTTCCCCCATTCGGCACGAGGTAGTAAATCGTGCCTTTCCTGACTAACGGATTCGAAAGTGTTAACATCTGAGGAACTTTTCATTCTATTACCAGTTTATCCATACTAAGTTGTCATACTGAGTTAGTGCAAAACGTGGATTGAATTAGCAAACTCGAATCTAATTCGGAGCTAGTCTTCAATGGAGTTTCTGAACTAGAAGGTTGCTTTCCTTTAGATTCTGATCGTAAGCCGAAGTTTTAGATTTCGGTCTTGTAAACGGACGTTATTCAAACTCCATGAATAGAAATGAAACGAAATAAATGCTTACAGACGGATACTATTACTATGCGTTCCTGTATCAATTGACAACAGGTAAAAAAATTAATGAAATAATACAAGACATGGTAGCGCTATGTTACATTCCACCATAACATTATACTTAATATCAAAGGCATAACTAATGGATTGCCTTTCAATTAAACGGAGAACCTTTTTTACTTACTACGAGTAGGTAGTACCTATAGTAAATGAACTTTATCTTTAGCTACAATTTATGTGGCGAAAAGTGGCTTTGTAGTCATATGTTGCTTGTTTCTTGCATAGTAAAAGTGCCAACATAATGCCGGTCCCAAGTCCGGATAAATGGGGAGGGCAACGGAATGCATAACATGGGTACTTGGGTCGTGTCTTAATCCATCAGGATTCGGACAGGACCCGGACTCAATTATGCATTCCCCACACTACACAAGCACTCACACACTCACTCACATTCACACACACACACACACACACACACACACACACACACACAACACACACACAAACACACACTTCACACCACACATACATACACGAATACACACACACAAACACACACACACAAACACACACACACACACACACACAAACACACACACTTCACTTCTTTTAGGTTAAGATAGTTCTAAGCTAGGATAGGATAGGATAGTTCTAGGTTAAGTTAGTGGGGAGGGAAGCTTTCCACATGTCCCTCTGCTCATCAGAGGGCATTGTCGACAAGCTAATGGGCTGTTTTTCCTCGTGCCATCTTCGGGGCGATGGAGAAACACAGACGGGCGCAGCGTGCACTCACCCTGCCACTGAGCAGGTTAGACAAACTTGTTTGTCTAGCCACCGTCTATCTCGTAACCCAACTCGATTGATTGAAAGGTATAGTAAGTGTGGTGATAGTATGAACAAATTACTGAGTGAGTGATCGAGTGAAAGACTTAGTGAGTGTAAAGACGTGTGAATGATTATGTAAACAAGTGTATGAATGAATCAATTGAGTCGAAGTGTCGTGGTCATGTCTCGCGGCTTCGAACGGGACCGAGGGTCTTGCCTTGATTGGCCGGACTACGAGGAAGAAAACCTCTATAAAAATAACCCCGAATCTCAAGCGGCGGCACACCGTGAGGAGATGCGTGGCTGATGGGTAGTTCAGCCTTTAGTGTGACCCCCGCCAGGGCCCAGCCGACTCCCTTGGCGGGTTACACCCTAGGCTTTTCCGGGCGCAGGGGGCACCGCTCGGTTCGACCTTTTATTTCCCCCATACTCGTGGGAACAAATATGAATGAAATCAATTATAAAAACGAAGAAAAGAAGCAAACAGATGAAGTGACGAGAGAGGAAGGAGAAACTCTGTCGGGATCTACAAGTCAACGAATTGAAAGTGATGCAGACTTGTCGGACTGCTCATTTCTATCGACTGCGTCGATGACCTCGGAGGTACGGCGAGGACGTAAAAGACGACCGCCGCAACTAATGGCCGAGCATGCAAAGAAAGCGGCTATTGACGACGCAAATTTTCTTGAGCCAACAAGAGTCTCAATGGCTACTCGGGCTAAAGAAAATCTGCCAACCTTAGAGGAACTTCGAAATGACTTACGCAATCAGCGGACCACCGATATCAGTGCTCGAATCTGCGAGTGTATGTCAACGGTCGAGAAGGTGGCAGACAGCTCCCGCAATCTAAAGGGGACTTTGGCACACTCCCTCCGCCTTATGGCTCGTACGGTACAGGCTGCGGCTTCCGAACTTGCCCAAAGGTCCCCTGCCGGTGACATCACCAGATTGCAGGAAGAGAATAGAGAGCTGAGATCCCAGGTTACTGCCCTGGAGACCAAGGTATCGTCCTTGATGGAAGAAGTAGCTGTTTATCGGAGGAAAAGGGAGCCACTCCAAAGGCTAAGCGAAATGGGACAAACCACTAGAAGACGACTAGAGAGCGATTCATTGGAGCAGATCGAAGCTATGATGGATCGTAAATTAGATCACTTTCGGGCAGAAATTTTCCCTGAGAGATGCATAAGGCCACCTCTCAGAAAAAAAGTAATCCAGATGCGGGAACAAGAGGTATTGACGCAACCCAAAAAAGGAGTCGCGAAGAAGGTGGCAAAACAACGGGATGAAACGACTACTGCAGGTCAGTCACAGTCAAAACAGATGACAGTGCCAGATGTCAGAGTGGTGCAAGTGGAGCCTCAGACTTCAGAATGGCCACCACTAACACCGTGGGCTACCGTGACGAGCCGCAAAGTGAAAGGTAAGGCTAAACCGAAAGTGTCGGTGCCGGCCCCCGTTATTAAGAGACAGATGGCGACTGGGCCAACGACTACAACTCCTGCTTCCCAAAGCCGGAAGAAGACGGCAAAAAAACCACCGCGGGTTCCTAAGACCGCAGCAGTTACGGTAACTGTCGCTGAGAACTCGTCGGTTGGCTATGGGGAGGTAATGGCTGCTGCGAGACAAAGGTTGAATTTATCCGAGTGTGGAATACCCGCGTTACGGCAAAAAAGAGCAGCGACGGGAGGGCTGCTCCTAGAAATATCAGGTCCAGAGTGTGGGCAAAAAGCAGACTCTCTAGCGTGCCGCCTTCGGGAGGCTCTCAAGGATATGAGCGTAAAAATTTCACGCCCTATCAAAATGGGGGAAATTAGGGTAATGGATTTAGATGACTCTATTACCCAGCAAGAGGTGGCAGCAGCAGTGGCCGAGGCTGGTGGGTGCCTTCTGGAGGAGGTGAAGGTGGGCGAAATCCGCTCTAGCCCTTCCAGACTGGGTACCGTGTGGGTTAAATGTCCGCTTGCAGCAGTGCATAAACTTGCTGGCGAGAAACATTTGAAAGTGGGCTGGGTCAGCGCGAGAGTACAGATCCTTGAAACAAGGAAGCTCCAGTGCTACCGATGCTTTGAAACTGGTCATGTCCGCCAGCAATGCAGGAGCCCCATTGACAGGAGCTCGTACTGCTACTGCTGTGGTGTACCTGGTCACAAGGCTCGCGAGTGCACCGCACGGGTGCCTAAGTGCTCAGTGTGCTCCGATCTAGGTCTGCCTGCAGACCACCGTCTGGGAGGGGATAAATGTACACCTCCCAGAAAGAGTAGGACTCCGAGGGATATGCAGGTTCCTTTAAATAGTACAAGGGCTGGAGAACAAACACTATCGGCAAGCCAGACACAGGAGGCTATGGAGACCCAAATTTCTCAAAATTTTGGGTTCTCCAAGGCAACTTGAATCACTGCCGCGGGGCGCAAGCCCTGCTATTGCAAACTCTCGCGGAGTATTCAGTTGCCTTGGCGGTAGTAGCGGAGCCCTACGATGTACCGGACCATCCTCGGTGGTTTGGAGACAATGGGAACTCTGTCGCTATCTATTGGAGTGGAGGGGAAAGCGATCCTTGCTGTTCCCTCTTAGAAAAAGGTCTGGGCTTTGTTGCCGTGGAGTGGGGTTCTCTGGCCCTAGTGGGTTGTTACATCTCACCCAACTGTGATTTCGCCGCATACGAGTCGTACTTGGACGATTTGGCTGCTTGCATCCGAAGATGCCTGCCCCGTCCAACAATTGTTCTGGGTGACTTCAATGCTCGGTCTAGAACATGGGGAGACACTCAGTGCAATCGCAGGGGAAACATAATAGAGGAATGGGCGGCAGGTTTAGATCTCCGGCTCTTGAACCGGGGTTCTACTAGCACCTGTGTGCGGTGGCAGGGGGAGTCGATCGTGGATCTAACATGGGCGACTCTGCCTGCTGCACGCTTTGTGTCAGACTGGAGAGTTGCTGAAGAGTTGGTCACTCTATCCGATCACCGCCACATCATATTCCAAGTGGCCCTGCGACCTTCAAATCGATCTCACCGCCGAAACATCTCGTCGCGGCGTTGGTCCCTCAAGCGGCTTGATCGCGACAAACTTATCGCCGCTGCCAACGTTGCGGCATGGCCGGAGAGAATCTTTTCCGAACCGGAAGGGGAGGCCCAATGGTTTCGGGATACGAAGACGACGCTTTGCGACGTGTCGATGCCCAGAGCCGGACGGTACACCAAAAGGAAGGCCGTGTACTGGTGGTCTGAAAATATTGCTCAGTTGCGCACTGTGTGCTTTATAGCTAGACGCCAGTACACGAGGACCCGTAGGAGACGGCGAGCTACAGTCGGAGAGATAGAAGGGGCTTATAAGGCCTACCGTGATGCCACAAAAGCGCTCCAGGATGCCGTGGCGGAGGCAAAAGCTCGAAGCTGGAATGAGCTCATGGAGGGACTTGATAGGGATCCATGGGGGCGCCCATACAAAATGGTACTCGGCAAGCTCAGACCGTGGGTCCCTCCTTTGACGGAAACTCTGGACCCGGATTTTGTGGGAGAAATAGTAAATACCCTATTTCCGTCCGCCCAGGATAGTCCCTCATCGTTATCTTCTTCGCCGGAGCACTCAGAGTGGTTTGAGGATTTAGAAGTGTCCGAAGATGAGCTAATACAAACTGTGAGGCATTTCGGAGCAAGAAAGACCGCTCCCGGCCCAGATGGCATTCCTGGCCGGGCATGGGTATTAGCCTTATCTGTCCTGGGGAACCGATTAAGGCGGTTGTTTAGCAACTGCCTCCGCCTTGGTGCGTTTCCTTCCGGCTGGAAAGTGGCGAAACTGGTCCTCTTGAAGAAGGTAGGTAGGGCCGCGGACTCACCCTCTGCATACCGACCCATATGTTTATTGGATGAGGTGGGAAAATTGTTTGAACGGGTGATTGCCGCCCGTCTCAACAATCACCTATCGCAGGAGGGCCCTGACTTGTCGGACAGCCAATTTGGTTTTCGACAGGGCAGGTCTACCATAGACGCGATCCTTCGCATCCGTTCCCTGTCTGAACAGGCTGTAAGAAAGGGCAGGGTAGTGTTGGCGGTGAGTCTTGACATCATCAACGCCTTCAACTCTCTGCCCTGGGAGGCAATTAGGGAGGCACTGATCTATCACAATGTGCCTCCCTACCTACGGGATACAGTCGGGGCGTACCTGCACGACAGGTATATCCAATATATGGGTCGGGATGGATTATTGCACAAGAGGTCTGTTAACTGCGGGGTTCCACAAGGGTCAGTGCTAGGGCCTCTTCTGTGGAACCTGGCGTACGACGCGGTCCTGCGTATCGAACTCCCGTTCGGTATCAGTATCGTCTGCTATGCGGATGATACGATGGTACTAGCCGAGGGGGAGACCTTCGAGAGGACGGCAAGGCTCGCCGAACTTGGCGTGGCCTGTGTTGTTGCCAAAATCCTCGAACTGGGCCTTAAGGTAGCACCTTCCAAAACGGAGGCGCTGTGGTTCCACAGTCTTCCCAGGCGAATGGAGCCACCCAGTTCGATGATTCGTGTGGGTGACGTTGACGTCCAGGTGGGTCGGTATCTTAAATACCTCGGACTCACACTGGACGGTCGCTGGGGCTTCGAAGAGCACTTCGAGCGGTTAGTCCCCCGTATAGAGAAGGTAGTAGGGGCAATGCACCGGATGCTACCTAATCTCGGGGGCCCTCAGGAGGGAGTTCGCCGCCTCTATGCAGGGGTCGTGCGATCTATGGCCCTCTATGGCGCCCCGGTATGGTCGCATAGACTGTCCGGAGTACGGCGCTGTAGAGCCAAACTGTACGGCGTGCAGCGGAGGATGGCCATCCGGATCGCGCGAGGTTATCGCACGATATCCTATGAGGCGGCAACCATCCTGGCACGTTTCCCGCCTTTAGATATACTGGCTGACATGGATGCGAGGGTTTATACCCGAGTTCGCTCCATTCGCCAAAGGGGTGGAAACGTAGCAGCTAATGAGCTCGGAGTGCTTAGGCGCAGGGCGTACCAACAAACACTTGTTGAGTGGCGCGTACGTCTGGAGGAGGAGAGGGCGGCGCGCCAACGTGTAGTTGGTGCGATCCTGGCCAGCTTTGAAGCCTGGATTGAGAGACGCGAAGGCAACGTCACCTACAGACTGACACAGATTCTCACCGGACATGGCTGTTTCGGTGAGTATCTGCATCGGATTGGACGCGAGGCAACAGCACAATGCCACCACTGTGGAGAGGACCGGGACGACGCACAGCACACGCTCGAGGTATGTCCTGCTTGGGCATCCGAGCGGCGCGTCCTGGTCGAGCGGATTGGAAGGGATCTTTCCCCGCTATCGGTAGTGGCGGCGATGCTGGCGGAAAAAGCCGCCTGGAAAGCTGTGGTCTCCTTCTGCGAAACCGTCATGGTAAAGAAGGAGACCGCCGAGCGGGATCGGGAGAGGGCCGATCCTGCTCGTAGAGGGCAACGGCGGGTTTGAAAAGGGGAAATTCAGTACGCAGGGGAGGCACCGGTGCGTTCATTAGAGATCCCGGAGCCTCACCATATGCAGCGGATGGCTGACGAGGGGGTTTTAGTAGGTAAAAATCCTACAGTTAGGCGATACGAAGTTCGCCAGGTCAGCTAATGATAAATATGATTGAGTAAATTAATAAAAATAAATCCATGATTATTATATTTTGAATTTTTACTTTGGCAATCACACGTAACCTGAGCTTACTCGTAGATTGTAGTTATGGCGCAGTGGTTATGGGAGAACTTAATGGATAGAGACAAGATAAAGTTGAAGTAGAAAGTTGGTCATGTGGCTGTTAGAAAGTTCTTATAATGGTCGTAAAGTTGGGGAAGTAAGTACGTAACTCTTAATTTTTCAAACACTAGGGTATTTTTTTAAAGTCTATACGTAAAATTATTATAAGTTTTGAGGTATCATTAAGTAGTAGATAGTTTTATTTTAATCGTTTGAAAAATAAAAAAAAGATTAGTCAATTCAAAAAGTTTCGTCTTTATATTTTTTTCGAGGGTTGGGTAAAAGTACCTACCCAATGAGACCTAAAAAATGATTCCGCATATTTACGGGTACCTTTACGGATATGATATGCTAGAACCGCAATTCAGGTTCCCTTTACAATCAAAACACAAAACAACAGAAATTTTATGCGTAGAAATAACCTAGTGATATGAAATCGACTCCCTCCCCCCTTCACAATTTTAAACTCCACCCGTTTTACACAGTTCCATTTAGAGGTCCTATACGGCAGTAAAACTAATAAAATTTTACTTTTTAATCGTTATACAAATGCATTTTATGGGCATTTGCTCGCAAAGCAAATTTACATCGCATGTGTGCAGCTTGTAAATTGCATTTTATGGTGACTTTGCCCCTTTATAGTCTTTTCCGATAAACATGACACAGTAAAATCGCGCTTCAATCTACAATCTCGTCATGAACAGTCAATAGCCTATAATGAAATTCCCAGCTACGTCAGGTATTGCAGATTGCGTCGAATATGCCCTCTGGGGGCACACAAGGCAACCCGCTTACGGGGTTGCCATTTCGAAATGACACCCCA
Source organism: Thymelicus acteon (assembly GCA_951805285.1). NCBI lineage: Eukaryota > Metazoa > Arthropoda > Insecta > Lepidoptera > Hesperiidae > Thymelicus > Thymelicus acteon. Next base: position 10,854,635 of record OX638225.1, on the reverse strand, counting down.
ATTTCATCCGAATATCAGTCTCAGATGCAAATGTAGTTAAAACAGAGTTGAGAAGTTTATTCATGGAGTTCTACGTAATGTATGATGGTAGTCGTATATAACTATACAAACTTATCAATTAGTTATCTACTAACTTTACTCCATCCAATTTATTATAATTATTACGTTTGACACATGCGACATCACTAGATGTTGGTATGTTAACATCACGCTCTTGCTATGGGTATTACTAAAAATGAAACTACAATTGCTAAATCAGAAACTTCACATACTACTTAATAAGTCAAAGATATGTATAAAATATGAATATAAATCTTAAGTAGGATCATAGAAAATCCTTACTAAAATATACCTGCCCATAAATCTGTGAATTTGTTGTAGACTTGATAATGTTATTCACACGGACCTAAAAAAAAGACGGACGTAATCCCAACAACAAATTCAGTGAAGCACCCATAGTAATACTAACTCTCTATTTCGTACAAGTACACACACGCACACATTGACACCATACTGCTTCAATTGCGAATCAAAAATTACGCACACATGGTAAGCGGTCTATGGTTATTCATCAATTACCAGGCGTATTACTTCATTAATTCCCCCGTCATTATCCACTAGCGTTTGAGTAGGCAAACGTGATGGTGATGTGACCCTCTGAGTCAGAGCAGGGAAGTGACTGAGTTTGGAATCTTCAAGTTAACTAACATTGTAGACGCACGTAGTACTTTAACTTTTATTGAGCGCCATTAAGTTTTTGTCTGTAAAGTAATTTACGGAAGCCGTAATCGTAGTTTATTTTAACGAAAAGCACTTCGAAATTTTAAATAATAACTATGTAACCTATTTTAAAACGTCATGAGAATAATCTAATCTATAAAATTCTCATGTCACGGTGTTAGAAGTTGAACTCCTCCGAAACGGCTCGACCGATTTTCGTGAATCTTATCGTGCATATCGGCTATGGTGGAGAATCGGACAACATCTATTTTTCATCACCCTAAATGTTAAGGGTGGTGCACCCCTAATTTTTTTTTTAATTTTTTATGATACAGCATACAAAAATAATAATATTTAAAAAAAACTTTTGACAGAACGAAGTCTGTCGGGGCAGCTAGTAATTATACATATTTTAATCATCATTTTAAAAAGCGTAGTTTTTAGTTATATTCCAAAAGAATAAGCAGTTGACTAAACAAATTCAGATGCGACCAACCTATTTTCTTATATAAAGTAACTCTCTCTACATGTATATGGTTTTAGTTTTTTTGGTAACTATTCGCATTTTCAGAAAAATAATCGGGTCTGTAGCAATTCATTTCCTGCCTAAAGGCGAGTTTGTTATTTGGTTATGCAGGCAAACAGTGCCCACTCGTATATTAAAATTTCCATGCGATGTTTACTATAAAGCCAAAAACCAAACAAATAAAAAATCTTGTTTGCAAAAAACGTGAGTTTAAATGCATTTACCATTTGTCTACATCGTCGTTTTATTCCACTTTTCATTAATAGGGAGTAAATAGGTACTTTAGTCCTTTCTCTAATATAACTCATACTTTATTTTCATGCACTCCAAAGTTAATCTTAATCTCTCCAATAATCCTAAAATAACAATGATTTCCTACTGTGCTTACTTGTACCTTGATCATTAAGACTTAATAAAAGTTCAAGTAAGGTCTGAATTCCTACGCTCACGTCGGTTGCGGACACCGGTCAAGCGTACCAATCTACATAACATCGTGAACTATGAATCCTTTCACTGCAATGCTGAAGTAATCGAGTTGCAACATTGCAGTATGGTGCTATATAGAACGCAATGTACATTCGCACGCGCGACCGACTTCACGGTAAGTGGTCACTACTTAACATGGACGTCACTAACATTGAAGTCATCATCAATGTATTCACTACTTTACACATGTAATTATCATAATTTTCCTACATTTTGACGACCCTGTAGCCTAGTTGGTAGCGACCTTGCCTGCGAAGCGAGGGGTCCCGGGTTCGATTCCCGGCCGGGGCAGATATTTATGTGACAGATAAATATTTGTACTTGGGTCATGGGTGTTATTGTGATGTGTTTGTTATATGTGTAGTCCATGCCACCCGCGACACAGGTATATAACCTACTGCGGGGGTATGAGTGTGTAAACGTTTGTAAGCGTTTATTTTGCCCCCACATTTGACGTTCTAATTAAATAGTCTCAACTTGGCAATTTTGCATTTTTATTGTTTCTCCAAAACATAATATAACTTTACGTGCCTTTCTATACTATATACTTTATCATATACGTAGAAAATACGCATGTATTTCTCCGTAAACTAATATAACATTAAACAATTTAGTCGGCGCAAAATCCTATGGGCGCCATAACTTCATATTTACGTTGTGTACGCGTAACCACGCGCAGTAGGCCCGCTGCCTGTAATGTAATGAAGGAACGTCGACTTTGAGAAGGGTTGTGTCTGCTTCGCTAATACACAATTTTATTAAATGGAGCCATTAACTGACGTGATTTTGTTACCAATTTACTGTAATATCACATCCTGATTTATGTTATTAATTTTTAACCCCGACGAAAAAAGAGGGGTGCTATAAATTTAACAATCATGATCTGTGTATTTATGTATCTATGTTTCTGTGTATCTGTATGTCTGTCTGTGGCATCGTAGCTCCCAAACGGATGAACCGATTTGGATCTAGTTTTATTTGTCTGAAAGGTGACTTAATAGAGAGTGTTCTTAGCTATGTTTAGTGTAAATTAAACCGTCAAGGGTTTTTAAATTTTAATTTAAGATTATTATTAATCAACATAACTTAGTAAAAATTTGACAACCCATGTGACGCACTGATTACCATGCCGGATCGACGTGCCAAGGGTCCTGAGTTCGATTCCAGCGCGACGGATATTTGTTTGAATTTCGGTTATCGGTCTGGGTGTGTGTGTTCTTGTCTCTATGTGTTGTCCATGGCACCCACGACACAGGGAATCCTAGTGTGTTTATTTTATTGAAATTCATCTATGAAAGGCAATTAACCTTTAGGGACGAGGGGTTAAGAAGACATTTAAATGACTATCCGTCGAGCGAGGATTCGGGGTTCCATACCGAGGTTTCATGACAGGGGAATGTTTGTTCTAGTGTTGTTGATGAACAGTGTTTTTGATGTTTTGTGTTTGTTACGCCACTCGCTACACAAATAAAGCTAGGGTGTGAGTGTAATGTAGTTAAAAATACAATAAAATGCTCATCATCACTTTCGCGGACACAATAACGTTTTTAATTCTATGCAATGCATAATAAGTGCCTTGTCATAGAGACAAGTGTTTTGTACAGTGAAAAAGTGAGTATGTACTTGTAATTATTTTTTAACTTTATAAATTCGTCCTATTGTGTTTTTGCCGTGGAAAATTTTCAAATATTCACGTACAGACTATTTGGGCGTTTTATTTAAGCCTTACTGTACCTGGTTTAACCATATGAAGCCTAGAGTGTACTCCTCCACACTACTCCAGTGCAGATTTATATTCCAGTGGCTACCGCGGTGTAATCGTCCGTCGGTTCGGTTTTGTTCATAGTGAAATATGCAAACGTATTAAAATCTACATGGTGCTTATTTGTAACTATTTACTCATGAAAAGCAACCAGTCATAGCACAGAGGATTGTTGTTCACAACTACAGCAATAAAGTACTACGGGTATGACGTAAGTGTGACGATAACGAACAGTATAATGGAGGCATAGATACATTCTATAGAAAACTTAGGATATTTAAATATCTATCTATGGTATCTTGTAGGATTATAAACCAGTTATCGCCTTTCCAAATTTGTTGAGATTGAGGTTCTTATCTTAAACTAATTTGAATCAGGAATTACATCACAAAAAATTACGTAAACTCAGATTCTTATGATGAGAAATGAATTGTTAAACACAAGTAGGCATAGTCATTATTTATTGTAAAAAACAGCACACAACCAAAGGATAGTTTCCACTGTATGGAACAACCATAGAGTATCTATCTGCCGATAGAGTATACATAACAGTATGCCTATTCAAGTATCTACCTTATTTGATCAAGGATATCTATACTAATATTATAAAGAGGAAAGATTTGATTGTTTGTTTGCATTGAACAGGCTCTGAAACCACTGAACCGATTTGAAAAATTCTTTCATTGTTGGGAAAATACACTATCCCCGGGTGATATAAGCTATATTATATTTTCAAATAATTAGGGATCCTTAATAAAACTTCAATAATGTAACCCAATGTGTAAAAAAATAAGAAAACTGAAGCAAAGCGAGGGCGGTTACTCGTTATGGATAAGATCATAAGGAATTTGAAATATTTTGTAAAAGTAAAAAATATGCTTTCTATATCAGCCTGCCTCGATACCTCCAATTTAATGTTTAAGATGGCCTTAATTTGTCTAGTATCCAAAAAGAGCCCTTAGTACTAACTTTGAAAATGAGTATTTGTCAATTCCACGCACGTTATTTAATGGGCAAGGGCACCTATAACTCCATATTTACATTGTTCACGTAACATTGGGAGAATTATTACAGGGAAGCGTAATATACCAAAGAAAGTACGACGTTGAGAAGGGTTGGTTCTGTATTTTTTATTTATAACGTACCTATTTGAATTGTTCATAAAAACAAAAAGTGAAATATAAAATAATGAAGTAAACCAAATATTAAAATAAATATATATTGGGAGTCGGGAATATATTCAAAGTATTCGGAAATCAACAAAATTATGAACTATAGATAAAATAAAATTAAATAAACAAGAACACGATACAATTTCAAACATTTATTTACCAAGACCACAGGCAAGTTGGGCTTACATTTCACAAGCCAATAAGATTTTATGACGTATATTTTTTCACAAAATGATAAAGTTTTAGTAAATACGATTTATACAATCAATAAACGAACCTGCGAACTTTGAATTGTGTTTTTAAAACCACAAAAACATTTATATTATAACCATTTTTTAACAGTAAACTGGAGCGCAGTTTACAAGTATCTGTTAAGTACCTGTTTTAAGATTTTGTAAGTATTTAACTTTCATGATTTTGTAATAGTAGTACAGTCACTTGCAGAAAAAATTTACTCATCTGTTACTGTGTGTTTATAAACAGATGGGTTACTTTTCTCTGCAGGTGACTGTACATACAACTTGATAATAATTGCTTTAGGAACTTTGTGTGTTCACTTGTAGTTTCGCGTCAAAATTTAGTTAAGTTTCAATTCTATGTACACAACTACACACAAACGCCATATAAGTACACATTATACCTTCATGTCGCCCTCTGGCTAGGTGGACTAATGAAAGACCTAAAGTCTACGTAAAGTCGAGGAAAGATAGATTCAGAGGGCCTAAGACCAATCAGAGTGGCGTCAATTGAAGGCTTACAGGATGGACACAATAAAACACATTATACGTGACATAAATCCATACATGCATACCTACCTACTTGCCTATAAGGTATCCTAGGTTAGATTCCCGGCCTGGGTGTACTTTATTAGATTGTGTTTAATGTCTGTTCTCAGATCAAGGGAGAATGTAAAGTCTGTTCGTATACATCGTTCGTATATTTCTGATGTCTATACAACCCGCAACCCAGAAAATCTTAGCTCGAGGTGAGTGTGTGTAAGTTATTGCAGCACTGAAGAAAAACAGTCAAATAATTTTATACTACCTTGAAATATTCCCGCGAGATCAGTTATACACATAACAAATTACAAATGTTGTATATTATCACCTAAATTCGACGAATTGTTATTTGATGAATTGTTTTCGACGAATTGTTTTCGATGAATTTTCCGCCAGTCCCTAAATTTTGAAGTTTTCGACAATCGAGATAAATCTCACACTGAATATTATATGTAGGTACCTATAAGAAATGCTAAATTTGACATTCGCAAGATGTATAGAGCGTCTGCGATGGCTGAATAAAGATGTGATTTATCGTTGCATCGAAATGAAAATTTCAATAGGAAGAAAAATGATTCTTTTCTATTAAAAAGTTATGTATATACCTAACTATATCTAGCTTTGCTTTAATGAACTCTTTCTTCTAAGGGACTAAAATATAACCCCTGATATAAATAATCCCTTTAAGATTCACTAAGCGCTTTATCAAGCGTCATCGGCACGCAAAATAACAGAATATTTTGTTGAAAAGTATAAAGTACGCCCAAGCACAGTAAGAATTTATGTCCATCAAATAATTTTGCAGAAGATTTAATGAACTAAGGCAATCTAAATTATCTTTAATAAGTCACCATTCCTTAACGGTGAAAGATTTAAATATTTGACGTTCATAAGTATTACTATTCCTCCTTCAATCCGCAACTTAGCATCATGGTGGAGTAAGCTTTAGGCCTCCTAAATTACGATAGACCCGTGCCCTACCGTGCCCTGTGGTACATTAATTGGTTGAAACCAATTGTATTATTTATTAATCTGCATGAAATAAATGACTTGAGTTTGAGTCGGAATTTAAGGTTACCATTTTGTATGCATTTATTTAACAAAGTATTAGATGGCCATGCAAATGTGTTGCTGGCTAAAACGAAAGTAGTGAATGTACTTTTGGCAGGTTTTTACAGTTCTTCATTTATTTTCAATTACATGATTATGCTGCAAATACATTTAAAGTGCCAAACCGTAATACACGAGAATTAATTTACTGAGATTATGGCCGAAATTAACGACAATAATCGATTTGTCACCCAAAATTGTATTATCAAATGATATATTTAAATATACTTGGTCTCATCCGGAAGTTTCACTGGCATTTTATTCGATTCAGGGTTGAATCAAATCTACATGCAATCATCGATTTCGTCGATGCGCTTCGAGATGTCAAATTGTATATTTTCAATATTTCCTGCAGCGAGACATTGGAATCTCATATCGACGCGACATATCCTGCAAATTTGCTCAAGGATTCCGGAATATCTTAGCAAGAGTATATTTTCTGGAATGTAATATCGGGGTTATTTTAAAGTCATCCTTCTCGTAATATTATCTGGAATTTATCTTGGGAAGCTTTACGGGAAGGTCTAAACGGAACATTATTATCTTATCACAATATAATATTGTTGTTAAAAGGATATTTTATTGTTAAAACCTCTTTAACATGGATCTCATTCGTGTAATATTTCTGTTTGTGTTCAGATTTTTTGATTTTTTATTTGTCAATACTCTTAAAGTTTTCTCCATTCCGTCCATCTGGATTATCCAGAATCAATCGCTTAAATCAATAATGGTATTTTCATGCAATGTACGCGATATGATAATATTTTTTATTATAGTCTTTTACCTTGTTATTTAAAAGCTAGAAAAATTGAATAGTATTATTAATAATGATTAATAATAATGATAATAAACTAGAAATTCTTTAAATTTGTGAGCTATCCACAATCCACTGATTACAAAAGGTCTCGTCTTAAGTTCTTTATAATTATCTTCTTCCGGTCTACTAAAACTAGTATTTTTTTTTCTGACGATTTTCGATTACTTTCAATTACTGATTATGTCTAATTCTGACTTAAATGCGATGCAATGCAAATAGTCGCAGAGATTATAGGTTGTATTTTGTCGAGGTTGTATCTCTAGGTTCTCTCGTTCTGAAATAGATATTGTGAAAATCCACTAACGTTTAGCTTCAATAGTTAGTGTCACAAACCGGACTTCTTCACTCATTTCAGTTTGGTTTTGGAAAATAATTTTGATGTAAATAGACTTAAAATTACATAATATGACTTTCTAAGTGACAGGGATTTAAAAATAAAATAATAATTATATAGTTATAGTTATGCACAATCGTTTAATTAAATTTTTGATCTTCAAGACATATAAACGAAGTCTTAAACCAAGTCATCTTGTAAAAACATTTATGATAAACTCCAGTCAAGAACCTGGTACTATTTAAATAAATAAATAGATAGTTATATCTTTCTCTTACACACGTAAATAAATAATTTTGTCGCCTTTTCGCTCTACTTAAATATTTACTTTATATTGAACTTACATAATAATAATTTTAATTTTACCTATTTAAGTCCAGTTTCAATTAATTAAACATAAGGGTTACGAATGATATTAATACTTCTTAGTTTCTAATAAAATATACAAACTGAAAATCAAATATTTTTATTCGAATTCGGTTTGTTTACAAACTCTTTTCGAAAGTCAATCTAATACACGTACACATATGAAACAAGTCTTAAGTTGTCACAAACGAAATCCAAAAGACTTTAGTGACAAAATGTAGTTCTTGTTGAGAATCGTTTATATATTTTTCAAATAATTATTAATAATATTGATTATCGTCAAACAAACCAAATAACTAAATATATCTGAGATCTTTGGAGGTCATATTTCTATTTCAAATAATAATGTGAACAGTTTCGATGATAACTCTGTCACTTTGTCCGAACACTTGCACTCAACTCAATACTTTCTTTGTTGTCATTACTTCACTTCAAACTTCACCAATTATCAGGACAGTATTCTATAAGCTGAGAAATAGTACAGGGTTGAAGACAACATTCATCGGCTATTTGTCGTCTGAATCGCTTGGAGAAAAACATGGCCGATCTTCTTAAAAGTGTTTTCGATAACTCTGATTCCGGTAAGTCACTTATCGAAATACTATCCATACAGATTTGGAATATAATCGTAGACAGAGATCTACTACACACGTCTTTAAGCACTGAATTTAGTGTAAACGTTTCACAGTTTATTATTCTTGAATACACCAACATTACGTACAAGACCCAGCCGATTTGAATATTTTTCATTGTATACATTTCTTTAATTGTATATTTACGGAGCCGTAACAATACTCTCGTTTCCGTCTAGCGTATGACTTCGTCGATGCCTTTTAATAAATAGATCCGATAACCTGTGTCAATTACGACCAATGTACGACTGTAAGTTCAAAACAACATGCCCTCTCGCTAGGGGATGTGCACACGTAGTAAGCACGTGATTTAGGCGCATTTCAGAATTTATAAGCAATTTTGTATCGAAAACAAAATTGTTTTAAATGTTTATATCCATTATTAATGATTAATTTAGAATTGATAACTAATCACTTATGCAAAATTTGAAAACATTTATGAATCCATATAAACTTTATAATTAGGTATCTATCTAATCGTAATACGGTGTCAGTACCTATAAAATAGTATTATTCATGAATTAGCCAATTAGTGTACTATTATTATAACCCGACTGCCAGAAAGGGTTATGTTTTTCGCGCGTATCTTGTATGTATGTATGTTTATATGTATATATGTAATATTCTTTATTACCTTATATCTTCCAAACCACTGAACGGATTTATATAATTCAGATATATGTATAAATACATACAGATTCATCCTGATAACCCAAGTGTTCTTTCATAAGTGAAATAAAAAAACAAATATGGTGGTTCTGAGATGCCATTGTTTGAAGTAACAAGAAATAAAAATTAATCGAATAATACAATTTAAATGGGTATCACATTAAAGAGCTCACTATAAGGATTTCAGAAAGGTATCTACATGATAGGCAGCCGTTTTTTTTTAATTTTTAAATGTATACTAGTTATGTATTATTTTATTATTATTTTTTGTGGGAATGAAAACAAAATAATTAAATGATTATATTTATGGCGTAAGCATGAAACACTTGTTAAATGTACACAAGTTATCATAAAATAAAACTGAATACACGCTTTTTTGTCAATGTACTAAAGCTAAAAAAATTTAACGATGCGAACTTCGGACTGAGTATGCATTTCTTTTATAATGATGACCTGATACTATGCTCAGGATTGGCTCCAAAGAGTTAATTAACAATCATTTCCTGAATAAATAATCTATAATCTATACTCTATACAAATAAATAAAATTAGAGTCTCTGTTTGTAATATTAAAATAACCGCTTTTTACTAAGTGCATTTGGATTTATACACAGTACATACACCAAAACAATTTTTTTTACAATTTTTGTCTGTCTGTCTGTCTGTCTGTCTGTCTGTCTGTCTGTCTGTCTGTCTATCTGTCTGTTTGTGCTAATCTCTGAAATGGCTGGACCGATTTTGACGGGACTTTCAGTGGCAGGTAGCTGATGTAACAAGGAGTAACTTAGGCTACTTTTATTTTAAAAATAAAAATAGGCGATATGAAGTTCGCCGGGTCAGCTAGTTTTACTATAAAATTCGAAAAAAAACGAGGTAAATTAATTAACTCTGTAGGAGTCGGTTGTCAAGGAGAGTTTATTACCAGATTTCATGTGTACATCCACCCTTACACTTACACTCAGTGTGAAAATGGTTTGTTATTTATAGAATGTGATAAGAGGTTGTTTTTAGAGATTCGTTTGTAGACTACGGGGACGCTGTCGCTCCCAGTACTGTGTTATCACTAATTTTATTGACCTCAAATCATATTAAGTGATAGAGCAAGGCTAGATCCGGTGTCGTTTTTAGGTTCCAGAAACCTTGTACTGATTTTTGAATGACATACTAGTAAAACAATAATTACAAGGGTCTATTTTATTTGTCTATTTTAATTATATTTAAAATTTTGTTTATCTTCGATATGCGTTACCACAGACTTATATACCAGAGTAGACTGCGCATGTAGCTCGAATTGTATGAAAACCAAGCGTGTCACTTTTTTTGACACAATGTTTTGTCACAAGAATATTTTAGTGATTGATATACCTCATCCTAGCTATATCGATACGAAACCGATTTCTTACCGATTCTCGATATCGATAACGGATTATAATCAGTCTGGTTGGTTGTTATTGTATAGGACAGTGCTGAATAAAACCAAATAAATAATTTTATTTTGTTAATGTTTTCATAAATCATTGGGGTAATGCACCAATTAGTTACGCCATTTTACTGTCTTTCTAAAGTGCAGCGATCTTTTATGGGGCTTGGTGTATAGTTCTATAATAAAATCCCGAAGTTAATACGTGATTTGCCAGTGGAATTGTTTAAGAAACATGTAGAATCTCAACTTTTAGGCAAAGATTACTATACTGTAGATGAGTACTTAAATGACAAAGACACATGGAAATGACCAGCTCTGCAACGAGTTCCGTACAAGCTAGTAATATATATTTTTGTAATAAATATACCAATGTATTTTTATTTTTAAAAGATGTGCTGAGGAGTTTCTTTACGGCTTTTGTTCTCCTCCATGACAAAGCACCTTTGCGAAAAGCTGGTTGATTAAAAAAATGACGTGCATAAGTGTATCAATGATACCTACATGAATAAATGATTTTGAATTTGAATATTAAATTATTATTAATATTAAAATTATACACATATAAACAAACAGATCAATTTTTATTCTACGACTTTGTAGTTTTAATAAATATGTACATCCATGCCAAATTACACTTTTCTAGCTCTTATGTTCGGTTTACACGTATTAAGTAGTTAAGTAGTTAACTAAATTTTAAGTAAATTAATACGTGTAAACGGACAATTTAGTAGTTAAGTAATCAAGTAGACAAGTAATTTAGAAATTTTTCTATTTTCTGTTAAGTAAGTGGGCGGGGCTTATCACTTAACACGTTTTGGACAGGCACTTTTTAGTTAAAATTTAGTTTAAATTGTATGAACTAAAGAGCTTTACTAAATTATTACGTGTGGACGCACACTAAAAATTATTCACTTAAAATTTAGTTAAAATTTACTTATCTACTTAACTACTTAATACGTGTAAACCAGACTTTAGGTTCTCAGCACTATGTTATGAATGGACGGACGGACGGGCGAACAGACATTACGAAACTAAAAAAAAATACACTTACCTTTGGAATAATTTTTTTTTTATAAATATACATAAATGTATGAGAATATAATTATTCGTCGGTTCTCAAAATCGATTAGAATCGAGACAAGACTGGGTAAATGAAAAACACTATATACTATATTTGACCGAAAAACGACAATATTGACGATTGATAGTAACGATTGTTGTACTTTCATTGCGTGTTCCAACAAAGAAGCCCTACAATTTTGTGACCAAAATGAGCAATGTATTGTGTAGTATAGTGCATACTCAGTAATTGCTCGTCATTGTAAAACCTGGTAAAAGCACAAGAAACATTAAATTAATTTATTATAAATAGATAGGGACACAATTTTATAACGAAATTACTTAGCGATGAAAGAAAATGTTTTCTTTATCTTTCCTAACTATATTTGTAGATTTTCTACAGTTCATAACATTAAAATAAGGCATTTTTCGTTATTTCAGTTGACATCTGTTGCCAATAGCAATGAAAGGCCGACTAAATGACACGGCGCCTAATTAGGATTTCAAATCCTAGTTGTCCCACGTGAAATGTATGAACTTACCGCATCTACTCTAGGTATATAGGTCTGTGTGCGTTACCAATACGATATATTATGGTGAAAAGTAAAATATATTTTGAGTATTTCAAGTTTATGGAAGTTAAAATAATATGTTTAATTACGCGACATGATTTTCCTTTCATCCCATTGGGTCGTCTAAAAGAAATCGCTTGTAAACGATAAGGCACCCATTGTATTGTGGTCCATCTGTGCATCTAGTGTTTTTATTTATGTTGTGGTGTGCAATCATACCTTTGAAATAAAAAAGTAAATAAACAAGCAGCAGCAGGGATATAGCGGATAATTTACCTATGTAACATACCTGTGTACCTATATTCCACAATAAATTGATTTGAATTTGAATTTGAATTTGACAATTTTTTTCAGATTAACATCGACCTGTTTCACATTTATACTATGTTCTTAATACTTATACCGAATTCATTGTAACGTTTACACATACAAAGAAAACAATAAGACGAAACACCAAGTAACGTGTAGAGATGAATAGCAGTTGTAAGCAGCTTTAGGTTGCTGACAAATTAACCAACAGATCATAGCCAAATGATAGTTTTGAGCTAAAAAAGTCATTGCTGAATGCACATCGGTACGGTTCATTCTAAAATTCGGTACATTCCATCTATTTTCCTCACAACTCGCGTAATTGCTCCTCTGCAGATCTGGTGATGACTTCTGTTATTAGTATTCTCCCAGTATTCTAGCACACTACAGTGCTACCAACTTATCTGTGAAGTGGCGAAAGAGAAGAAAACTTAATTGCAATAATTGAGACAAGACAGTAATCTATGAATAGAGTTATTAATATCGTTTTATATTATAAAATATCTCTTTTCATAGAAAGATCATTTATTTATTTATTAAACCTCTATTGTCCACGATAAAAAGTATCATGGTACAAATGGCAGGCTTAATCGAGATTTTAAATTTTAAAGGTGCTTAATTAATATAAACAATTTTCAGCATTTCGTTCAAAACAGATTTTACGGAAATAAGTATAAAGTTCTTATAAGTGAAAATCAGTTCTATATTCAAGAGGATTTAGTTAGAAATAGAGTTACTGTGCACCACGTTTAACAATACTCTTCCAAGTTTCACCACGTACCTATGACGTAATGAGTCAGCAAAATATTGTACGTGCGCTATTGCGGTTAATGACTCTGACTCCTTTAATTATACTTTTGTATTTCACCAATCTATTACTAACCTGACTTAGCTGTGCTTTTGTTTAACTTCTTGTGACTTGTACAATGCATTTATTATTTTATGTTACAAACGATAACTCATATTAATATTGTTATACATATATTTTAAACGTATTTATTCCTTGGAATGCGCTGATAAACTTTAAGTTTATTGCCTATAATAATATGACTTCAAAAAACCTACTGTGCTATAATCTCAATATAATAATTATAAATTACGTGTCACGTTGTTTGTCCGCGATGGACTCCTAAACTACTTAATCGATTTTAATCAAATTTGCACCGTGTGCAGTTTGATCCAACTTGAAAGATAGATAGGTTTTGATAAAAAAAACTTTTGACAAAACGAAGTCTGTCCGGGCAGCTAGTTGTTTTATGTAAATACTTGATTAATTTATCGAGCAGGCCAGCAACTCGATGGTATGCGGTGTTCGCCACCCATGGACCAAGGCTACATTAACTCGATGAGGGTAAACTTAAACTAACCAAATGCCGTTGAACCACTGATCTCTATAATATGTCCGTGCGTTGAACAATTCCATAGCAGCTAACCCCAACTCAGAGTCACTTACGGTTACTTGAATTGCTCCTTAGTTCAGAATCACCATACAAACTCTGTACTAAGGAGCGATTTAAGTAACCGTTAATGACTCTGAGTTGGGGCGTAATACGTGAAACAGTATATTAAGATTTTCATGACCTAAACGCGCGCTTAGTTCACGCTTTTCCGTGCGTAAAGTAGCCCTTTTTACATGGTGCGAATTTATGACTTTGCGGCGTTTAGCACCCTTAGGGTGAGGACAAACGAGCGTAATTTTTTGAGCTGTCAGTCACGAAAAATGAGTCAACTGCTTTGAGGTTTCATACTTAGGTCCTGTTTGACTTTAATATGAAATCGACTCATTTCACGCGACGCACAGCTCAAAAAGTACGCTCGTTTCGCTTTTACTCATTCTGTTCAAGCGCTGACTTTAGGCCCGTGCAATAATAGGGCATTTCACGCATCGTATGGTGATGTGGTAATAAACTTTATGTTATTTTTATACGCAGATTAAAAACCTAATAACTATGTTGACAAAATATCTATGTGCAATGTATGGATGAAGCAGCCATGACTAATGGTGTAGCTAATGTAGCAAGGCACACATCAGAGCGGTCATCTATCATGTGCACTACGATCTTACAGTGATCGATCAGTTCTCAGAGCGCATAAATGAACGATCGAAGATGCAAAAGGTTTGCTCGTAATCCTAAAAGCAATGAACTTAGTTCATCAAATTTAAATTTCATTACAAATTCATACGTTTGGCTATGGGAATGGGACCTCTAGAAGACGCTCTATGGATGAAGAAAAACCTGATAATTCTCTATTCTACCGATCTTATCTTAAACTCCAAAAACTCATTTCTTAAAATAAAAATAGATCGGATAATATTTTGTGTTACTTTCTTGTATGCAACCTGTTTAAACTATGTACGAATTTCGTCCCTTCTCACATCTGAAGAAACCTTGATCATTAATAATAACGCTAAATAAATAACGCATCACACTCATAGCCCCACACTAAGATTCCCGTGTCGTGGGTGCCATGGATAATACACAGAGTCAAGGACACAAGAATACATTATAATATTAGTGAACCGATTATAACTGACCCGACTTGAGTTAGATCCTACATTTCTGGTAAGACCAGATAACGATATTAGCTGAACAGTTGTCACTGCTGTAAGCAGTTGCTTACTCACGTGTCCCTGGACGTAGCCCACAGGATTTCCATAACTTTTTAAGGCCCACTAAACCTAATTCCGAAACATGTAAGCGCTCATGAAATTTTGCCACATAAAACCACTTCATCACTCATTAAGTTCAGTGGGTTTGAGCACATCGAAGCAAATGAGGTACACAACATCAAAATAGAATATCCCCAATCGAACTTCTAAAAAAAGTTCGATAAATACAGTTCACCGGTCTCATTTACCGACTTCTTTTAAAAGTAACATCTCAGCGACGGTTCGTTCGAGTAACCTCAAACCTCGACTTTAGAGATTGAACCAAATATTTGTCTGAACTCCGAACTACTGTGCTGTACTTACTTTGATTGTTTTCAGCTGGAAAGTCTCGGAAAACAAATAGGGATTGCAGGTATTTTACAGGTAAGGTCTTGTTTACGCTGTGTTATATTTACGGGATTTAAAAGTTTGTAAGTTATATAAATACTAACATCTGAGTGTTAGTATAACTGAGTGTTGCAAGAAGAAATCTCAAAACAGGCAATGATACTAAAAATCATAAAGTATTGCGAAAATAGTTTTGTGAAATAATTTTCAAGTCAAAAGGCATCGATCAGTTACAGTTAAAATAGGTAGATATGTATGTAAAAGATTTGTCTATACAAATAAAAATAAAATTGGAGTGTCTGTTTGTTATATTAAAATAACCGTTTTTACTAAGTGCGTTTGGATGTATATACGGGTACATATACCAAAACAAATTTTTTTACAATTTTTTTCTGTCTGTCTATCTGTCTGTCTGTTTGTTCCGGCTAATCTCTGAAATGGCTGGACTGATTTTGACGGGACTTTCACTGGCAGATGGCTGATGTAACAAGGAGTAATTTAAGCTACTTTTATTTTAGAAAAAAAAAATAGTTTGTTAGGCGGTACGAAGTTCGCCGGGTCAGCTAGTTTGTAAATAAAAATAAAAGGTCCAATTTAAATTTAATGACATATTTTAAAATCAGAATCTGTCTTTACCATGTCGAGTGACGTGACAAGGGGTTGCCATATAATATTACTGCGTCACGATTGTATTGTCCTTACTGATCCAACGTCGATTTTGGACATATCTATACATCTATACAAATAAATAAAATTGGAGTGTCTGTTTGTAATATTAAAATAACCGCATTTTACTAAGTGTATTTGGATGTATACACGGTACATATACCAAAACAAAATTTTTTACAATTTTTATCTGTCTGTCGGTCTGTCTGTCTGTCGGTCTGTCTGTCTGTCTGTCTGTCTGTCTGTCTGTCTGTCTGTCTGTCTGTCTGTCTGTCGGTCTGTCTGTCTGTCTATCTGTCGGTCTGTCTGTATGTCTGTCAGTTTGTTCCGGCTTATCTCTAAATGGGCTAGACCGATTTTGACCGGACTTTCACTGGCAGATAACTGATGTAACAAGGAGTTACTTAGGCTACTTTTATTTTAGAAAAAAAAATAGTTTGTTAGGCGATACGAAGTTCGCCGGGTCAGCTAGTTTATAATAAAACTAATAAACCACAAAGTAACGTACGAAAGTGAACTTTGGGATAAAATTTTGTTTACGGAGCAGTAATTAAGATGTAATATTATATACTTTTTTATGTTGTTAGCAGATGGTTCACCTTATGGTAAGTGATCACTCCCGCCCATGGACATTAGCCACTCCAAGAGCGTCTACGACACTGCTAAGAAGGAAGCGATGGCACTGCCCGAAGGACCCCAAGATTTAAAAGGAAAAAAGTTTAACTTTCTTTTTAGACTTAAGCCTTCGCTTGTTAATCTTGCGTTATAAGATAAACTTAATTTGAAGATTTGCTTTGTAACTTTGTAAAGATAGTCTCCCAAATTTATTTACTAATAAATAATATTTATTAAATTAAATATGTTAACAACGCAACCCAATAGGCCAATGTGCAATATATTGCACGTGGCTTGACAGGTACTTGGCCAGTTTTTAATTAGAATAACTTATAACTAAGGCCTATCTATGAGTGCCATTTTCTAAACTACGTTCCAAACCAAAACAAGGAATATGCAGAAAGATTCAACTCCTCAAAGAGCATACGCTCATGTATGAAAGCGGCCTGCGTACTCCCTTCAAACACGTAATATTGCAATTTTCGCGTTTTACGCAAACGCGAAACGTTCTTTTTGAGACTAATTAAAACGCGCTGCGCCAATGTTACGCCCTTTTTAATTAGCGCTAATTTCAGGATCCAAATGAACGTATGGCACAGTGAAATAAGTGTAGGTACGGTTTTTACGCGTATGTTTGAAGTTTTTATTTGTTTTATGTTGTTACCTGCCCGTCAAAGGTCTATTTTTCGTACCTGGGTAGTGACTTATCAGTCAACGGGTTTTTGGATTCATAGGCGGACCATACATTTAAATTTATGTGATACTAGTTTTCGCGGCTTCGCCCGCGGTATAGAGGTTTAGAAACGAAATTTTTAATTAATTTATTAGATTTATAGAACGACATAAAAATAAAGTGCACCTATAAGTAGAATGATGGATTAGGATACATAATATTAGATATTAGATGATGCCCGTGACTTCACGCGCGTGGATATCGATTTTTTACAAATCCCGCGGGAACCCTAGACTTTTCCGGAATAAAAAGTAGCCTATGTGTTAATCCAGGGTATCGGCTGTCTCCATTCCAAATCGATTAAGCAGTTGTGGCGTGATTGAGGAACAAACATCCAAATATGTTCACAAACCTTCACATTTATAATATTACATACACAGACATGAAAAAAAGACGGACGTAACCTCGTCTAATCGAGAGCGAAACATAGCAACGGCCGCCCGCTTACCATGTGTGCATAATTTTTGATTCGCCATTGAAGCATTATGGTGTCAATGTGTGGTTGTGTGTTCTTGTACGAATAGAGAGTTGGTATTATGGGAGCTTCACTGAATTTGTTGTTGGGATTAGTAACGTACGTCTTTTTTTAGGTCCGTGATTACATAAGTACTATTATTTCTTCTGTGATATTACCTAATAGGATTTTAACAATGATGTTGTGGTAAAATATCTTTGGCTGCAATGCAATCTTTACACATACAAACAATCCTTACAAATATAAATAAGTGAATACCGCGAATGTGTGTGTGTAAATAAAATGTTCTCCTTGCGACATGCATCCCCGACGAACTTATATTTGTTTCGTCGTGGAAATGAAAGTTTTATTTTTTACTTCACGACGATATTAAGTTATGCATACCACAAAAAACTAATAACTTGTTCGCATCGATATTTCAATTCGATGTAAGTATATTTTGAAATTAAGTGTTCAAGGGCTTTCAATAAGTAAATGGATATTGACGACTTTGCCACTTAGGAGGGATAGTTTCTAAGTAGATATTAATTAAAAAAGGTAATTAATCCTTGTCATGTGGTCCAGTTAAATTGAGCGAGATCTGACGAGTAGTTTTTGAGTTATCACTAATTTAGAAGTTGGTTACTTTTTTAGAAGAATTATTATTGGTAGTGATTCATGTTGTACCTACATGTCATACCTCGTAGTGATTTACACATCATCACGGTATTATTCATTCATGCCATTTATCTGGGTTCACTGGTTCACGTTCACTGTTGGGCTAACTGTTCCTAACTTTTACCAAACTTGGCTTCTCTAATCATGGACTTATCTCGTCTCATTACTGAAGAGGCCTAGAGCATACTCCGTCCGAATTGGTGTAAGAATGAGTGGTCAACCCAAGTGTCGAAGGTATTTATGCTGCTCGAAGGCTTCTGACATTGTGTAACGACTGCTATCTAATGGTAACAACCTGGAACGGCTGGGACGCCTTCCGAAGCAAGGGTGTTCAAGTGTATTGTATACATAATACATGCATAATAATGCTATGTTTGTATACTGAGTTTGGAATTGTATAATTTGATAAATGTATTATTACTAATATCTATATATATAAAATTGAAAAGCGACACACCGCTGATTAAACAAAAAATCTCAGAAACTGCTGAACCGATTAAGATGAAATTTGGCAGGGAGATAGTTTATGCTAAGGAGACGTCCACTAAGAACGGATTTTTGGAAATTCATCCCCTAAGGGGTACAAATAAGGGTTAGATGTCACTTTCATACAAACCAACTTTGTTAGTTTTAGATTTATAAATTTGAAATTTTTTATGTAAGTTTATAGTAATAAACAAAAGTTAACTTTAACACATTTTTTTGGAAAATCATCCCTTAAGGGGTTAATTTACTGATTGGAACTTAGTAGACAACTTCGTCATTTTTGAAGTAAAAAACATGAAAATTTACATATTAGCTCCAAATTAAAAACGAAATTTAGAAGAATTATGTTTTTTTGGCAAATCATCCCCTAAAGGGTTAATTAACAGGGCGCAATTTAGTATGACAACATCGTCAGTTTTGAAGTAAGAAGGGTGAAAATTTGTATATAAGCTTATAGTTAGACACAAAAAATAATTGTATCACGGTTTTCTCGAAATTCATCCCCTAAAAATAGGGGTTGGTAGTCAACTACATACAAATCAACTTCGCCAGTTTAAGAGTTATAAATGTGAATTTTTTTATTTAAGTTTATAGCCATAAAAGAAAGTTAATTTTGACATTTTTTTCGGAAAATCATCCCTTAAAGGGTTAATTTAGTGGATTTAATTTAGTACGCAACTTCGTCATTTTTGAAGTATGAAACTCAACATGAAAATTTACATATTAGCTCCAGATTAGAAGCAAAATTAGATTGGAAGGATTACATTTTTTTGGAAAGTCATCCCCTAATAAAGGGTTAAAAAAGAGTATGCAAGTTAGTATGGCAACTTCGTCAGTTTTGAAGTAAGGGTGAAATTTTGTATATAAGCTTATAGTTAGACAAAAAAATTACTGTACCACAATTTTCTCGAAATTCATCCCCATAAGGGGTTAAACTAAGGGGTTGTAAATATTTAAGAAACTACGTCATTTTTGAACTCAGTAATGTGAAAATTAATATGTAAGCTTATAGTGAGAAACAAAAATTTAGTGTAGAGAACTTTACGGACGGGAGGGGGAGGAGAGAGGGATAGTAATCGAGAGAGAGACCCCCGGGTAAGGGCGGGAGAGAGACCGGGAGTGGGAGAGGGAAAGGGACATGAAACGGGAGAAGGGCCTCGAGCGGGAAAGGGAGAGGGACAGGGAGAGGGAAAAGGAGAGAGTGGGACAGGAAGAGGAAGGAGAGGGACAGGGAGCGGGAGAGGGAGAGGGGGAGAGGGAAAGTAAGAGGGGGAGAGGGAGGGAGAGGGAGAGGGAGAGCGAGAGCGAGAGAGGGAGAGCGAGAGAGTGAGAGGGACAGCGGGAGCGGGAGAGTGAGAGGGAGAGGGGGAGGGAGAGGGACAGCGAGAGCGGAAGCGGGAGCGGGAGAGGGAGAGGGGAGGGAGAGAGAGTATATGTAACTCTTGAACGGATGGAAACAACAGAACCGTTTTAAAGATATTTTTTACTATTTAAAATTATTGTCTGCCTGTCTATCTGTTTCTCTGTCCGGGCATCACATGAAAACCCTTGAACTGATTCGACGGAAATTTGTTAAGTTGTTCCTTATACTTTGGGTCATATTTTAGAAAACTTTTCATCCCGAAAAAATTAAAAGTTTTCCCCGGAAACAACATGAAACTTTGTATGGAATATTTTTTTAGAATATATCAACACACATGATTACGTGTTTTTCAAAATTTTTCATGGATAACAAAAAAACAAATTAATGTTAATGTTGTTTATTATTCGAAACCCACTCCCGGAGGAATGATTTGTGATTATATCGTACGTTTCTGTACATAAATTCCTAAATATAAGTACTTCAATATAAATTAACCTGTTTTTAAATTTTTTTCTGCAAGGGGTACAAATATGATAAGCATAATTTCCGCATGCGAAGCTGCGGGCAACAGCTAGTTTTATATATTATTACCATTATTATAATTATAACTAGCTGCCCGGATAGACTTCGTTCTATCAAAAGTTAATAGTAATAAAAAAAAATTAGGGGTGGACCACCCTTAACATTTAGGGGGATGAAAAATAAATGTTGTCCGATTCTCCGCCCTAGCCGATATACACGCCAAGATTCACGAAAATCGCTCAAGCCGTTTCGGAGGAGTTCAACTTCTAACACCGTGACACGAGAATTTTATATATTAGATTATTCTGTAAACAAAAAACGTATGACTACAATAACGCATTAGTTTGTTTTAATAAATAAATAAACAAATAAATAAATGTGTTATTCCACCAGCGGTCACTCCTCTAACTACTAATCACTATCTACAATTAACATGTTTCTGAGTCTCTATGTAAGTATCTATAAAAATAATATAAGTTTATTTACCATACTTAATATCAATCTCGTAGAAACACAATTTTTCAAATCCCTATAAGCGCGAGTAATTTCGATTCCACTTATTCCCTTTGACATGAAGAAGAGTCAATCAGCCGTGTTTATTTATTCCAAGCCAATTTATTTTATTGAAACTCGTTTCATATTTATATTTGCTTTAACATCGTAACAAATCGACACTTGAAAAATCCATAAAGCTTATTTGAAGTTATTGTTTCTCAAGGTTCATGAAAAACGTTTATTATATATTTTTTGTAATAATATCTTATTTACTGAAGTGCTTAGGGGCCGATGACCTGTGTTAATTCTGGGTGATTGGTCGCACTTAAGTAACACTGGATGCATATGATGGATGACCACTAGGAGCAAAAAGTCAAGCATTTCCGTGCTTCTAAGAGCATGGTAAACCATTGGTCCTGGTTAGAATCTACTTTTGAAGTTATCAGAATTTCTGACGCTTGAATATACAAATTCACATCGAAGCAGCAGTAATACGCTCTGAACGGTATATATAACCAGTCATTGCCGGTATATATAACCATCATTGTAATGCCTGAAATAAAGATTTATTATTATTATTATTATTATTGGTTTACGAAAGAAACCAACAACCAAGCTGACATGCCACCTGATGGTAAGTAGCCCCCGTCGCCCATGGACATCACTGTAGGATAACATACCTATAGGATCAAAGATGCGGTGCCAGCCACGAAATAAAAGAGAAGAAAGAAATAATGGAGACCTAATGGACCCTAAGGAGATGGGCTCTAAAGTGGACGATTTTGCATTGAAGACGTTGTATCGACACAATAACGTCGATATTGAAGTAAAGCCATCTGTCCAAATATTGACTCTGATAAAGTTTGGTAGATTTTGGCACGAACCGAGAATAGGTTTTGCTTGTATTACACAGGCCTTGTGCTTTAATAATAAAGCCATATTTCTACTAGATAAAATGTAGATAGTATTCATGTTTACAGTCTGGTCTAGATGACTCAGTGTTAACTCAGCTGACCTTTTGAGGAAAATGTTTTCTAGTAAAATTTATTAACGATTGTTTCGTGTAATTTTACTCGCCACAATAGATTAATTGTTTACTTTGTGGCTGTATAAACTAAAAGCTTTAAAGCCATATTATACTATAGTCTATACTTTCCATGCTGAGAGGCTGGCACGTGCAAAACTAGTACATGGTAGGGAGAAAAATATGATAGTAGAGTTTTCATGTGAATAACCGACAAATGTGTAGGGCAGCTGCCTGATAAAAAGTGGTCAGCATTATATCATCAGTAACGCCACAAGCATTGATGGATTGCGAGCCAAAAGAAAAGAAAGATAGAATGTAAAGAAAAGTTAGAAAGGAAGTATTTTTAATGTCACATTATTGCTTTACTCGATGTAGTGTACGCCATGTCGTCTCGTCAAACTTACAAAATATTATTTTTAAAATGATCTCAGCGTCATGTCTTTAAACGAAATTACAAGTGTAAATATTTTAATGATTACGAGATAATTAGTATAATTAAATAGTAAATATAGTTGGTTTGGTTCACTGCACAAGTCTCTCCTTATATTTAACATGGTTAAAGCATTCGCTACCCTGCTCCAGTGCGGATTTGTGGTGTAACTAAATTAACATTAAAGTATTAGTCATTTTGATTTCTTGCTTATCTTAGTCAATTTCAATCCGCAAATTGTTTAATAATCATAATTCAATAGAAATTAATCCTTAACTCGCCTACAGATTCCAACGGAATAATCTAAATAAAATTACGAGCAATGTAGAGCTTCCCTTATTAAAACAATAAAGCCAATTCATAATCCGGCGTAATAATGATGGATTAAAACTTTCTCAATCTTTGACTGATCGCAGAACTTTGTTCGAGTGTTTAAGTGGGCTGTAATTCTTCGATGTCAATATCCCCTTTTCATTTTTAAGGGGTGAGACTTAATGTTCTATGGGAAATCTTTTTAATTAGTTTACCAACGAGTGTTACATATAAAATATTTTTTTTTACAATTACAACGGTGTAAGTATAAAATACTTAGGTAATGTAGACAAGTTCACAACATAGTGTACATGCAAGTTTACCTTGGTCTGTACGCTATGATCGTAAGAAATTGCACCGATTTTCATTTGTTTTTTATTTATGAAAAATTTTGACCAGTAGCTCGAGCACGAATATTTTCGAGAAAGTATTCGTATGGTTAACGTAAGCAATTTGTCAAATTTGTATGGCATTTTAGTACCATTTACGCACGATAGGGGTGCTTTTGAAAAAATGCCATACAAATTGCTTACGTTAACCATACGAATACTTTCTCGCAAATATTCGTGCTCGAGCTACAGTTTTGTATAAATCTGTTTATCCTGACTGACTGATCTACCATTGCAATGCCTAAACTGTCTACTGAAGCTAGAAACGTGAAATGAGTTTTATTTTGTAACCCTCGCACTATGGAAGAATTTTTTATATTGAGCCCCTATAGAGGTAAAATTCGGGTTGAAAATTCGCCAATTTTAAAGTGAATACTACAAAAAATGGTATTTAGCTTATTGGAAAATAATGAAACCGATTTCATATTTTCACGGTGTTTAGTAGGAGTAAAAATTTTAGTAGAATATACAATACGATCCAATTTTATCAAAGCACCCTAATCTTGGAAAACTTAAAAGAATACAAATTAATGTTTTTACCAGTATTAACTATTATTTACTAGTACATCTGTACATATATACCATTACATCTATTGTTATTTTTTGTATTTTCTGAATACATAAATCCTTTAATTTTGATCCAACACTACATTCGGATCAAGATAAAAAAATATTAACAGATTATAACTACTTAAAGAACACCTAACAAAATCAATTATTGTTTATACGCCACTTATGTACTGAGTGTACTTGAATAAGATAACGGGCGTCTGACACTATTTCTAAATACAGAGAGACATATCGCATATATTTATAGAGGAATTATGTCCTTTAATGTGTTCCCCATTCCGTACAGCAAGTTATTTTTAGCGAATAGCACTATCAGAATAAACCTGCCCTATGTTTTGCCCGGGAATACGGAGGAACAAGGTATGAAATTGCTCAGATATTATAAACATAACGTGATTTATTGTTTACTGTGAATTGAGTTGCTATAAATACTAAAATTACTATGTAGGTGTATTTAGTATGTATTATGTGGTTTACAATAGTAGCGTAATAGGTTAATTTAAAGGTTATGCTTTATCTTTAAATACAGTCCAAAGTATGTATTTGCAAAATTTGCACTAAAGTAATGAAATCTTTAAATCGTTGATCTATTGACAATATTTTAATTTCTGAAAGATTTGACTGGAGGATGACTTGAATTCTCAATAAATCTGAATGGTTCTTACCTATATACATATAGCTTAAGACACGATAGATGGCGTATGTAAACAGTTTTACACAGTTTATATTTTTATCTTTATATTCAGTCAACTATGTATTTTTAACCATAAAAAGGACTATACAGGTACGCAAATATCATTATTTACATGAAATGATGTGTGACGTGTTCGACATATTAAAGTAATAAGACAAAATATATCCAATTAAAAAGTTGGATTATCAAACAAATTTAATATCATGAATGACTGAAGGATCACTCTGTGCTATAAGAAGAGATGGCGTTACTGTGTTCTTCAGTCATTATTTTCAACTTCGTATCGCACCTTCAGAATAGTAGTGACGTATCTCGAAAAATCATTTTTTGGGAAAACGAAAACGAAGTTTTGAAACTACAAACTTTCAAGTTTGAATTGATTTAATTAATTCGTTTTGTATGAAAACATATCAATTATTTGATTTTTGTATTAAGTTTATCTTTTGTGAAATATGAGCGAAAAAAAATTAAATGTTGCATATTTTTAATTAAAATTAAAAAGGTTCCCAATTTAAGTCAGTATTATACTGAAATTGTTTTTTTTTTAAAGACCATTTTCTTCTTAGGTCTCTTTTGTTCTGAAATCATTGTACAGTTCTGTTTTTATCCTATTAAGTATTAAAGGGACTCAATTACCAATAAGTCCTAGAAGTAAAAACCAGAATCGTCTTCCTAAGTCGTGATCATAATTATCTTTTAGGAAATCTATCATACCTAATATGTATGATTAAAAAGATACAACTGCACCTAGCTCTAATTAAGTATACTTACTTATTAGTTATTTAATGCATCAGAAAATGTACGGGTTTGGTAACCAACCTCTTTATCAATTATTTTGAAGTTCTTATCATCTTATATCTATATTATTATGTGTTTGTTTTATTTATCAAGGTTTTGAATTTTCATGATTAAGACATAAAAATAAATCTAATCTCACAAGGCTTCAAGAAATCTAATGTTTTTCACAATGCAGGAAATAAGAGTTGTGTATCACCTCTGATGATGAAGAAAAGCCAAAACTACCAGCCAAAAATCATAGCATTGGTTTTTTTATATAGAAAAAAGCCATTAAACGAGCTTACGATAAACGATGATGTGTGGCTATCATCGCCCATGGACATAAGCTACACCAAAGACATCATTGGTGCGTTGCCAAAGAAATAATCCTTGCATTTTAAGTCTTGCAGTTTAAGCTAATGCTTGACCATAATCCCACCTGATGGTAAGTGGAGATGTGGTCTAGGATGGTGAGCGCACTAACTTAATAAAAGCCTATTCACTCTTTTCTTGAATACATCCACGTCATAGGTGGGCGGGAACGCAGACGCAGGCAAGTTATTCCAATCCTTCGCGGTGCGCATAATGAATGACGACGCAAACCGCGTTGTCCGTACCGGTGGGATGTTCACCAGGAAAGGGTGGATACCCGCCGTGCGTCGTGTCGTTCAATGGAGAAATGGGGAAGGGGGAATTAATTCAAATAATTCCTGCGCACACTCTCCAAAATGTGCCCTATAGAAAACCGAGAGGCTGGCTACTCTGCGCCTGTGCTCAAGGCTTTGCAGATTGGTCTTAATCAGATCTGGGTCACCAATGAGCCTCTTCGCACGCCTCTCCATCGAATCCAAAGCAGAAAGGTGACATTTGGTTGCACCTGCCCAAATGTGAGAACAGTACTCCACACACAGCCGAACCTGAGCTTTGTATAACGTTAACAGTTGCTTCGGCGTGAAGTACCTCCGGACCTTCGCAAGGACGCCAAGTTTCCTTGCACCAACTTTAACTTTGGATTCGATGAACCGCCCAAAGTTGAGCTTGGAGGATATCTCAACTCCTAATAACTGAAGGCAGTCGGTATAATCCAAGAGCACATCCTGAAAAGTAGGAGCCAAGGTGAGCGGGCTCCTTTTGGCGGTGAAGAGACACGTCTGTGTTTTAGTGGCGTTGAATCTCACAAGATTGGCTTCGCCCCACTCGGACACAGCCCGAAGTGTGAGATTCACACGTTCCACCATCGCCTCTCTTTCTGACTGAATTTCGAGCCTACTGGCCTTGGAACTCGGTAGGTATCTCTCTACCACTGTGCTATCATCTGCATGCTATCACCGGGCATGAGCAGGTCATTAATGTGTAGCAAGAATAGAGTGGCGGAGAGAACGGACCCCTGAGGAACTCCGGCATTTGTAGTCATCGTTTCTGATGAACTACCTTCGACTACAACCCGGAAAGACCGCTCAGGAAGTCCTCTACCCAGTTGATAAGGGCAGGGCATATGCCGTAAGCTGGAAGCTTGTTTAAGAGGCTAGCGTCCCAGACCTTATCGAAGGCCTTCGAGACGTCAAGGGAGACAGCAAGCGCCTCCCCATTTTTCTCGAGGGCCTCGCCCCATATGTGTGTGGCATACGCTAGAAGATCCCCTGTTGACCGATTTCGGCGAAACCCGTACTGCCGGTCACTAAGGAGATCATTTTGCTTTAGGTATGCCATGAGGTGCCTATTCAATGTACGTTCCATAATCTTGCAGAGTATGGAAGTAATTGAGATAGGCCGATAGTTGGTGGGGTCAGCACGGCTGCCTTTCTTGGGCACGGGCTGCACATTGGCAAGCTTCCAGGATTTAGGCACTGATCCAGTCTCAATTGAGAGTCGAAACAGACGCGTCAGCACAGGAGACATCTCGGGTACACAAGCCTTTAGCACAACCGCTGGAATTCCATCAGGTCCACTGGCTTTATTCACGTCCAGACACCGCAGAGTTTTGAGAACCTCTTTGTTAGTAATGCGGACTTCTGACATAAAAGTACCGCAGTGAGGTATTACAGGTGGTACGTTGTTGCCAGCATCTAGACGCGAATTTTCGGCAAACAGAGATGCAAACAGGTCTGCTTTCTCTTTAGCCGTGTGAGCCAAGGAGCCATCCGGTTTTACAGGTGTAGGCGGAGGAGGCAGTGTAGGCAGTGTAGGCCGACAGAAGTTGGTCTCAACCGCTTTGGCGAGTGACCAAAAAGCTCTACTACCAGCCGGTTGATCAGAGAGTTTTGCGCCAATACGTTGAATGCGGTTAAGACCAGCCTTCTGTATTGCCTTTTTATAGGACTTGGCGGCTTGGTTAAAAGCTTTTTTCTTGGAACTGATATCCGGAGCTTTGCGGTCTCGGGCGTCAACCCAAGATAGGTACGCCGAATGTTTGCACTTCTCAGCCTGAGTGCATTCGGCGTTAAACCAAGGGTGAACTTTGCCACCGCTGGGTACGTCAGAGAAAGGGATGAAATATTCCATCGTCTGACGTACCACATCGGTTATAGCATCCGCGCAGCTCGACGGATTGTCCGAAGAGAAGCAGACCTGCCGCCAAGGATAAGATGCAAAGAAGTGCCGCATCTCATCCCAATCTGCTGACCTGTAATGCCACACTCGCCGGGTACCACCGCAATCGTGGTCAGGAGAGGAATATGACGATACAGATTTCACCAGACAGTGATCAGAGGTACCCAGTGGGGAAGAAACCTCAACTGTGTAACTGTCTGGATCGGTTGTCAGCAGAAGGTCCAGGCAATTGGCTGTGTGGCCATCGACATCAGGCACCCTAGTCGCTTGCTTTACCAGCTGGGAGAGGCCCAGCGACGTGGCAAATTTCCACGTTTCTCTCCCAGCATGGTCAGTCCTCTGGTATGGGTACAGCAAGTCCTGATGAACGGCGTTAAAGTCCCCCAGAAAGACTAGCTGAGCCGTAGGGTGCTGACGAAGGGCTTCATCAGCTGCCACACTGAGGTATTCGAATAGCCGAGTTGTCTCCTGGTCACCGCTGTGCGATCGGTAGACACAAGAATATAAGATCTTGTTGATTCCTGTGTCTACTAAAGCCCAGATAGTAGAGAAGGAGGAGTCTTCAAGGTGACGGATACGCAGACAGCAAATGTCATTGCGGGTGTATAAACATACTCCGGCACGAGGATGAAAGTTGTGCTCTATGGTGTATCCCGGATAGTCCAGGTACGCCACGCTGGATGGATAACTAATCTGCGTCTCCGTCAGAAAGAGCAAATGCGGCTGCGCAGTCTCGAGATGGTGGTGGACTGATGAGAGATTAGAATGCAAGCCTCGGATGTTTGTGAGGTGCACTTTAAGTGAAGGAAAGTGCAGCCGCTGTGAAAACCCATTCTTATTGCTCTTACCTTTCATTTAAACTGATCGCGGAGTGAATAGGATGGGGATTGGCAGTTGAACGAGGCGCTGCGAAGGTAGCCAAGTGACAAAAAATTTGTGTCGCTATGTCATTGGGGCCTTAGTTTGGAGACCGCGGGGACGCCCGAACCCCCCCGGAGATCGCCATCAGGTCCCCTCATCCGGTCGCCAACCGGCATGATGGAGCCACTCCGGGATTTTTCGCAGATGGCGGGGCAGCCTTTCGTGGGTGGCTTTCCCACTACTTGGGCCCCCAACTGTCTACGGTCGGCCAGCGGTGCACCGTGCTTCGGATCCCGCTGCCCTCCACAGCTAAGCTCCCAACACAGCAACAGAAACTCATCACAACCGGTCTCACTACGCAACGCAACTGTTCAGACCCATTCCCCATACGCCTTCACCAGACATCATGCCGGAACACGACGAATCGTTTGGCGGCACGGCTTTGTCCGGTGGGTGGTAACTAAAAGCCGGCAGCCGATGTTATGGCCTACCACCAGAGTTGCTGCTCGTTTAGCACTACCCAGGGGACACGTGTAGGGTATTCTGTATAAAAGTAATCTCCTACGGAGGCGAGCAGCCCATCCCCCACGTTACCATCCAAAAAAACTACTTTGACTTTATTACTTAGTACTTTAGGCAAATATCACTTACTTTTTGCCACAATATAAACTTACTTAGTAAGTCTATTACTATTTTAGGAAAAACAAAGAACTTTTTACGAAGTCAAAAAGGTTCTGCCAACGCATAAAGTTTGAGGGTGTTCTTTTTATGATTGAGCTTCAAAACAGAAATTTTAATGAGGGCTTAGGGAGGGCTCTGAGAATGATTTAATGTCCCCGGAATCTATTTTAACATTCTGTCTTTGTTCTCCTTGTTGTCGAGGCAAGTCTTTAATGGACATTATAGTTATCAAATGAAATTAAAACTTAATGGCAGCTTTAATTTTCCCACGATTCTTTGGCCTTTATGATTTTTATTCTGTAGGGTTAACTTGTATCATGGAGTATTGAAGTAGAAGGAGGGCCATCTCATATAAGTAACAATTTTTATGTTTATCCTCAGTACGATTTAAGTGATAGAGCAGCAATACTTTAACCCAATAATACGACAATTACCTTCA
The DNA here is from genome assembly GCA_951805285.1 of Thymelicus acteon. Lineage (NCBI taxonomy): Eukaryota > Metazoa > Arthropoda > Insecta > Lepidoptera > Hesperiidae > Thymelicus > Thymelicus acteon. Next base: position 10,824,159 of record OX638225.1, on the reverse strand, counting down.
CGATAACATAAGAGGCTTCATCGTTTGCTATGCTATGCCCTTGTGCCATTACGTCACGTGCCCTTGATCTACTAAGCGGACAGTGTTTTTCACAGTTTGAGATATTGGTTATAATGTGGTTATAAATGCAACCAAAAATGTTGAGATTAACTTCTCATCCGAATCCCCAAAGTGTGGAAAAAGTTCATGTCTAGTACCACTATACACTCATTGTACCACTAATAAATATTATCATTATTCACTTGTTTTGTATCATTATAAATAATTATACATAATTATTATTTACCTAGCTCTTATACATTTAAGAGGGCAATAAAGGATATCACATGTCAAAAACTTTTGATTCTTCAATGCTTTAAATTGTTAAAATAATAAAATATAAATAATTTATATGAGTAACATTTTACCCAAAAAATATCGAGTTGTGAAATCAGTCAAATATATTTCAAGTAACAATAAAATTGTTTTTAAAAGTGACAAAAATTTTGCAATGAACTATTCCTACGATGCTACGATATTAATGTATCTAATAATGTCGACAATGTCAGAGAAAAACTTTTGATATAACGAACTATTTATTTTAAGATATTAAGCATACAGACACAGACCCAGGTCACATTGTACTAATAAATAATTTATTTTGCCTATTGTCTTGTCTATTAGTCTTGGCATGCTTTGTTATCTCGACAGTCGAGCGGAACAGGTGCGGCTGACAGACACAATTATTGTATATCAATACACGAATCAAAATCATGTGACTATACTCAACGTTTCGTAAGTACTACGTTAACCACAAGATCAAAGTTGTTCAAAAAAAAATCCATTGGAATCAAGAGTTTAAGCGTAAATTAATATATGATCGATACTTTTTGTGTAAATAAATATACTAAGCAATAGTCGAGCCACGTGATAGTACCAAAGGTATTTTTTTATTGAAATAGCTGGCAAACGAGGTGGCTATGGTCGCCCGGACATTGACATCAGCAATACCAAATACATCACTGATGCGTTGCCGGCCATGAAAGAGAGAAGAAAAAGAAAAAACTGGCTCTCACTCAAGCCCCCAGCAAGAGGCCAGAGGCTGGTAGCTCTCCAGACAGACCCCACGGAGTCAATAATAATAATAAATATTATTATATTATTGTATTATTCTATGAAAATCAATATTACCAATATAATCCCTCCGAGGGACTTTACCACTAGAGGGCCGGATTTAGTCGCCTCTTAAGACACTCATCCAGCATGGGATTGGGGTTAGTATTCTAAACCACCCCTAAACGGCTACACGCCATGGCAAAATAGGAACCAGGAGTTCCCGCGATGTTACTGGTACTCCGATACTGCCCCCAAAACCTTCAGTGCTTGATTTTAGAAGAAAATAGGCGAGTTAATATTACGTGTATCATTCACTATACATCAGCACCGTCAGGATTATAGCGTGCGGTGCAGACCCCAGCCCCCAACAAGAGGGATCAAGTGCCATAGCCTCGTACGTTGTTCACCAGGTCGCACCAGAAGCTGGGAAAGTCGGCTTGGACACAATGGTTGACACAACTGATTGATGATGATACGCTGTTGAAGATAGTTTTTCGATATTTAAAATTTTACAAACCTGTTCCATTGTTCTAGAGATGAATTCTGCACCTCTATCTGTAGCTATTGTATAGTAATTAGTATTCCCAATATACATATAATTTTAAAAAATCCGTCATAATTATCGATTCGATAAAACTAACAAATAAGTGTAAGTGACTCAAAATCTTTGACTATCCTGCTGGTTGAGCATTATCCTGAATAACGGACGTATCGAAATGCATCCAGGAATCTAATTGAGCTCTTGCAATTATAAAATACTTGCTTTGCGGTCAAAATTTGACTTTGTCTAAAGCTTATGTCACGTCGTCTGCCAAGCGTCTCGCAACGACTTAATTTTTTTTAACTGTTGATTCGGTATTCATTATAATCCCTAAAATCTTCTATCATACATCCATGGACATTGACACACACTACATAAACTTAATGTATGTAATATAACCTATATCGTACGTAACATTAGTAATGTTAGGATGCTGTAGTAATTTTAATACTCCATAATGTTATAATTTTAGTACTTCATTCTATCGTCATTTCAAAATACTTTATAAGCAGTACCTATGACTAATTGAATTTATCTGGTTATACTACCTACCTAATTATACTCTACTGCAGAAAGATATCACAAACAGTAGGTATTCAACATACGAGATAGTCACTCCCTATCAATAATATCAATCGCGCATCGAACTTAAAATATCACTAATCGGGGTTTTGATAAGCCGTTGACGTAAATTCAATGCAGCATTTTCGAATTCTTAGTCATAACAAATTTTACAATATTGTGATTTCATGTTACATAAGAATGTTACAATTATAATATAATATTATTATTTACTAAAATATATACTCGTATTTAAAACATGATTCTAACACGCCGCTGTAATTTTTACTATACGCTGAGTGTTTAGTTAATATTGTCTAGTGAGAATCATATTATAGGACATGTTATGTATAGAGTTGTGTGCTGGTGTCGCTAGATGGCGCCTCGCTTGATGATCGAATGAAGTAGTTCATTCGATCATCTATTCCATTATTGTATTATTCGATTACTCGATGTTAAGTAATGATCGAGTACCTAACTCGGTACAAGAAGGTCAGTCGATACTGGGAACTCGGGGCGGACGGTTGTCGCTACAGTGTTGTGCGTACTTGCAGTGAATATTATAATACTTATAATATTGATTTGTTATAAATAATAATACTCGTGGTTCGTTGAACATAACATTGGCGACGAGGATGAAGTACGACCAGTGGATTAAATTCGATCCGCTGGTGAAGCACCTAAGGGATGCAATGTAATCAAAAAATAATAATATTAGCGTGTGAACGTGCGTGATTACGTGATCGCGCAGATACGAGCCACAAGCATGTAAGTACCTGGAATATTTTTTTAAAAAATCTAAGCTTCTACAGCGTTCATTAAAACGCGTAACTTCTACAGCGTTCATTATCACAATGTAATAGTCCAACCTTTGTCAGGTTTACATCAAACTATTAAGGCTAAAAAGTGTAAATTGTTGCAATTATTTACTGGTAATAAAACGATCATAAAATATTTATTACTAAAATAATACATTTTCTAATTATTGCTTCCCGAGTAATGCATACCAAAACAAATATAATTATTGCTTGGATGTAAGGTTCACCATTAAATTTTTATTACGTCTAAAATACACTTTTATAAGGACAAAGATATTATCATTCATTGCACGTGTATAGGATGTACACAAAAATACTTTAAATAATGCCTACTAGATTTCGAACAGCAAAATATATGCATTAGTCAAGGAAAACAAAGGAATAATAAGATAAAAAGTGAGTTATCCATATTATTTTGGTGTAATTTGCGTTACACTACAAGTGTATTCACCTGAATAACATATTTAGTATTCAGTAAATGCAAATTAATTTACTCTTAAGGTCTCATAAAGTAGGGCCTATCATAACAAATTATAGATAATAATAATAATATAATCTTGGAGACAAGAGGTCTATAGAAATCAACACACTGTGCATCATAAATATACCATACATCGTAATGGCTTTTACAAAATACAAATAACAATATACACGCTGTTTAATTGTAATTGAGATGAGCAAAATTATAGAGCACATCATTGTGCAAGAGAGCAAACTTACAAGTAATATATCACAATATTTCGTCTATATTGCTCCCGACCTATTTTCTCACTGAAAAAGGGAGGGTATGCACAAAATGCCTATCAATGAAATCATAGATAAATTAGCATTTGTTATTTATTTCACACCAAACCATGACTACGCTATTGTAAATATCCTTAAAATAGAAGTTATTCTTATAAACATTTATCTAAAGCACAGATACCTACTTCTGCTACAAAATTATATAACGTTGGAAGTCCGGCAAAAAGCACGGCATAAAAAGGTCAAGCACCTAGAAATAAACAAATTACATCATACACATCACATGACATAATTATATATACGTCATATAATGTACCACTTCGATTATTCGAAGACACGCATTTTCAAAGAGGAATAGGCGAAGAAAGTACGTATGTTATAATTTAACTCCGGTTGAAACCAACAAGTGCCCTAAACTTCATTAATGCCACTGAATAACATCAACAGAAACATGTAGAAACACGCAATAATTCGAAAAATTCGAAAAAAAGCGTTAATTCGCTTCCTAAAGATGCGATGTAATTATGTTCATGTTAAAACTAGCAAGTATTACCTACTAGTAACATTAATTAAAACTAAATTTGTTCGAAGCTGTTTCACACTCATCTTACGGTTTACGGTTACGGGTTACGGTTACGGGACATGACATCATTTGGAACAACATCATAATGAGACAAATTATATTGAATGAATATTTTGATAATTTGTTTTGTAAAATAAAACAAAAATAAGGAAAATTATAACTTTATTGCACTCCAACATTACTCATAGCATAGGTAATTTAACTAATGCTAAAACAGCATTTCCTTCCATGGAACCGACGTAAATATTAAAATATGACAAAAGGACTGTTTAACAAAGTTTAAACTTTAAAGTAATAGTAATCTCTCTCTCCTGGTTATTGCACTGATATGACAATGTCAGTTGGTGCTGGTATTAACGATATACTATAACAAAACATTATCCTACGTTAGTGGTAGCCGTGGTAGTACGATGTGAAGATGATTCCCATCATAATCGACCACATTTCACCGATATGAAATCGCGGCATGAAATAACAAATTGCAGGTTTTCAGGAAGTTACCCCAATCAATATGAATCACAGATATCAAGTAAAAAGATGATACTCTTTCGGCATCAGAATTCAATTATTATGTAAGGTATCTGTAAATCTGTTTTAAAATGATTCGTTACAGAGGAGTTGGTATATGTTCACATATTCGAGTCAGATTATGACGAAGTATGACAAACGACAGCAGTTATGACTTCACGGTAACGGACTCGACTTTCATGATAATTATTTAATTTTTTTTTACAATTCTTATATAATATCATCCACAATAATTTATTAGATACATTATTATTGAAAAAATAACGATTTATCCATGTGGCAATGAGCACTAACAGACTCAGAAGATCGTAGTATTTTCATCTTATATCTTGCAATAGTTATTCTTTTTGAGTAGCGGAAAAATAAAGAAAATATGTCAGGTTATGATTTTGGCTACATAGTAAAGAGACAATGAGACACTACATCGAGCTCAATAGTATCTACTAACAAAATACAAAAATTAGGTAACTACCTATTATTTTATTACATTAATTTTAAAAAATATGGATAAAGGAAAAGATAAATGTCAATCAAAAACAAATATCAACAAAATAAATTCTTCCAATTCCAAGTCAATTGTTCCAAGTTCCCACGAAGTTCCAACGATCTAATATTCTTAATTCAATGACCGAAATATGGTTAATTAAGAAGAAACATTAACAAAATAATATTTTGTTATAAGGATATATCATATCATTGCCTCCTAGCCTTCCAAGTGCAAGTAAATTGTTATATGTTCAAGCGATTGAAATATCTTTAACGAGTAACCGCCCTCGCTTTGCTTTGTTTTCTTATTTTTTTACACCTTGGGTTACACTATTGGAGTTTTATTAAGGATCCCTAACTTTTTGAAAATATAATATAGCCCTTGTTACTCGGGGATAGTGTAGCTTCCCAACAATGAAAGAGTTTTTGAAATCGGTTCAGTACTTTCGGAGCCTATTCAATGCAAACAAAAGATCGAATCTTTCCTCTGTATATATTAGTATAGATCACATACAAATTTTAACTCTGCGATCCGTATGGCGCAATTGTTACCATGCCGGATCGTCACGATTCCATTCAAGTTTGAATTTCTGACGCTGGTGAAGCTGGTGTGGTGACGACGACTTAATGTAGGTTTTAATACTATGAATACTGAGATACCAACTCTGCGCCTGTGCTTGAAGCTTTGTAATTTGGTCTCAACCAATTTTAAGGTCAGCAAAAGGCATTGGGGCATGCCTTGTCATTGAATCCAATGCTGACATAAGGCTTTGGCAGCACCAGCCAAAAGTGACAGCAAAAGCGTTAAAAGCGTTTTGCTAGGATTCCAAGCTTCCTAGCAGGACCATAGCTTAGAATACAATGAACCGCTAAAGCTAGGGTTCGAGGATATCTCAACGCCAATAACTGAGGGTGGCCGAGGTATTTCAGGGATACATTCTGAAGAGTAGCAGTCAAGATGAACGGACGTTGAAGTGAATGAAGTGGCGTTGAATCTCACAAGGTAATCAGGTTAACAATCAAAAAATTGTATGCAGAGTAATGAAGTTTGCTGAATTCATAATTTATTTGGGTATTGGGATAAATATACCTTCAGCCATTTTGTGGGGACCAGTATGAAAATGCTGGGCGGTCAACAGATTCATTTACTCAGTCATTCGAGACGAAAATGTTAATTATGGGTAAAATTACCTTAGTTATTCATCAACATTATGATTTGAAACTTCACCATCTACGAAAACAGATTAACCGAACATCAAGTGGGATAGATCTAGGCTGTGTTTTTGTGATTGTGTGATTTAAAAGCCAGTTTAATTTCCTGACCAATAACTTGTAAGTAAAATAAATAACAGACTAGGTCAGCATCAGGACTCCACCAGATTCACTCCAAAAAGAAGCTTGCATGGGTTCGTAAAACACAATAAAATTGCAAAGAAGCAACTCGGTGTAATAATTCTATATTTCAGTATGCTATGAAAACGTACCATGTTAATGGATCAAAATAATGATAACGATAAATTCTTATAAATTACATAAATTACTTTAAAAAAACTGTCAGTCTCCTGACTGTTTGTTCTCCATTGCGCATCGCTTCCCGCTTAGCACCTGTAGATGTGGCGTCTCGATGATGGTACACGTCCTGGGTAACAGCAGCACTGGCGATGTGTTTCCAGGTATGGACTTGTGACAATATGTGAAAACCTCACAATGGAACATCCTGTGGCAAACGGCATCTTTTCATCGAGCAGGTGATCTTCCACTTTTTATCTAAGTGCCTTAGATCACTAGACGTTCTATACAGGCGATCTTACTTCGTTAACTAATAACTTTGTATGTTACAGGTCTCGAGCAGCATAAAAGTGTTTTTCTAATGTGAAAACATGTAGTAGATAATGATATTATTATCATTAGATCACTGACAGATGTGTATAAGTCCTTGGTCAAAACCTTTTTGTATAAAATATATCATTAAACAGCGTCTATTAAGCTTTCAACCAAAGCAGCTGTTTATGGTTAAATTTTTATTACTACCTTGTTACTACTACCAAAAACAAAAAAAAAAGATGATAATATGATTAGGAAACACTACCGTCAGGTATGCGAAAGTATCTAATATATGAAAATTAGTTTCAGGCTTTCCAGCAAAGTAACATTGATATAAGGATTAATATAACTGGCACAAGATCCAGGAGGAATATTGTACATAATATTATAGAGTAGAAAAGCAACGGGAATTTGGAACGTTGAAGAAATAAATTATAAAGCTGTGTATTGTTTAAATCTATCCAAATTAGTTCTACTATATGTTTGCTCAATTGTGTCAATAAATTAATGACATATAAATATAGTCACACGCATTATAAACAAAATAAATTAAAAAAAGGAAGAGATGTTATGTATAGAGTTGTGTGCTGGTGTCGCTAGATGGCGCCTCGCTTGATGATCGAATGAAGTAGTTCATTCGATCATCTATTCCATTATTGTATTATTCGATTACTCGATGTTAAGTAATGATCGAGTACCTAACTCGGTACAAGAAGGTCAGTCGATACTGGGAACTCGGGGCGGACGGTTGTCGCTACAGTGTTGTGCGTACTTGCAGTGAATATTATAATACTTATAATATTGATTTGTTATAAATAATAATACTCGTGGTTCGTTGAACATAACAGGACATTAAGGTATTAAATATGAATATTGATCAGTAATTCTAGATTTATATCGAAATATAATTTAATTTTTCTTTCCAAGTCTCAGTCTAGCCATAGAGCGGTTAACGATACGTCGCGTGAACTCATAAAATTAACCAAAGAACGTACACAGTAAGTTACTGATACGCCGTACAATACTTACTGCATTATTTTAAAGTAAGTTTAAATTTTATTTTCATTGTTACCTCTGTTATTATCTTAATCTATGTCGTAGATCAGTTGAATCATAGTAACGTGTGCCGTGAAAATAAAAGAAGTAATTTTTACTAAAATGTTTGATTTCTAAATACAAACATGCGATTAAAGTGCTCTATGCAATTTACAACATGCAGTAGAGAAATGCTAAGCTCAAGATTCGGTCGTGTTCATGGAACAGTTATTTTTTAGACTTAAATATAAGATTCAGTGCGAATTAGGTTAATTATCAGCTGTTCGCGCGTGTGTTACATTTCAGTTCATAGATGTTTATTTTCATTTCAACTTTTCTTACATACACCATAACAAAAAACTATACGTTATTTGTATTTTTGTACAAGTTCACGTGGAATAACATAGCAGGTAGACTGAACTAGCGCAATTGGATAGACAAGCCATGAACGGCTGTAGCTCGACCTTGCCGCAGTACAAGTAATTATAGAACGGACACGGACAGTGTCGCCAACGGCTAACCACAATCTCACTCCAACCGACGTACCACACTCGCCTTATCACTGAAAATGGCTGAACGATTACGGTACGATCGTACCACGCCTCGTATACATCCAAAAGTGTTTATCAAGTGTAAAAGTGTCTCCAATGCTGTGTAACATTTGAAGTGTCTGGTGTTATTTCGAGAATGGCATCTACTGAGTCGGTGACAGGGAAAAAAAGTTGGTCTAGTGAATTTATGTTTGAACTTTTCGAGTTTATTTAACGCGCAACATGTTATCTTCATTACAGTTTTATTATTCATCACGGATTACTAATATCATTACGCGAACCGGCCATACTAATTTGAATTTGTAATGTAAAGCGGTATTATGCATAACATATTCTCGTATTTTGTAATGTATATATATCTCGTAATATTATACTTCGTGTTTTGACTACATTACATTTCAACGAATGTTTCAGCTAGTTCTAAAATCGTAGCATGTGTATGAATGCTTTCATAGTTTCGTCTCGTCAGTTAGAAACAATCCGCCGTACTATTCTATATTGTTTGCGGGTATTAAATCCTTGTAGTAATCCCGGACATGCGCAAAACTTGCTTGTGATTTGACTAATAAAAACAATAATTATAATATTTCTTTTATATTTTATTAATGATACATTAATAATGATTGCTTTAATAATAATTTGTAATTTACCAACAACTGTTTTTTTTTTGTTAATGTACCAAAAGAAAACAAGTTGCACCTATGTTATTTTGTCATAATAATTTGTTGTTTGTTGGTCACAATAACCAGTAGACATTGTATGCAAATATATTTGTAGGACTGTCACACAATATTTGGTCAATGTACCCAATTTAATATGTGGATTATTATCAATGAAAACTTTATTACTGCAAATAAACCTTCCAATTAATTTAAAATATGGATAGTATTAATTATGAATTGCAATAAACACTTTTAGGACCATTCAAGCGCGATACAAAACAGCAAAATTATATTTAGGAACTTACTTTCGGCAGTTAAATATAAATAAATTAAAGACATGAACAAGATAACAATAAATAATCTACAAATACTCGTAACAACACCTAGCAAAATTAATATGCTAAATTGGAGCTTTTTTGCATACCGTCCCTTGTGTAGATTGGAGTATACTGAAAATATATAGGCTATCATGGAAATTGATGATTTTGTCTCGATGCTATGTGATAAATGTTTCAACTACTGACGAATTCACCCTGACACAAATCCTATTATTTAATTTATTTATTTTTAATTAAGTCTTACGGATGGACAGTTATGTTCTCATTATTATGTTCTGTGCGGGTTGCAAATTAGGTCGAAATCAGTTATTTTACAATATTACACCTGCTTATCTATACATACTTATTTGTCACATAGCATAGAAACAACAAAAGTTAGAAGTTAATGTCGTACGTCATACGTTATGTAGGTAACTCGTAATCCTTAACAGTTACAATTAATATAAAAGTCTTATAAGTATTTCGTATTTCAGAATATGTTTCCCAAATCAAATCTCTAATAAAATTTACACTATTTTCTTATAAATCTATTATTACCCAGTAATTATTATCCTTAGTTGTTTAACCTTGTAAATTATGAAAACTTGTATATACTTATAGTTGGAGGAACCATCTAACTACTACTCGCATCAGTACCTATCAAGTACCGATATAAGATATTTTTTTCTCCTGTGCTTTTCCGACTGGGATCTTTACCCGGTGTGCCTGTTTCCTGTATATCTCTTATTCCCTCAAACGGTCATCAAAATACGCGTTGCGACAATGCGACCTATTTAAAAACTAGCGGATATTCCGCGTGTGCTACTATGCTCAAGTTGAATGGCTTGAATGTGCCTATATAATGCATTGTTTTAGTGGTCTAAAACCATCTTTACATTATTGCCCTTCAAACGAAACCGGGTTTGGAGCCCATGCGTTGGATGGTTCCAAAGATTTTTAACGGACATAAAAACAATTTTTGTGTTTTATATAGTATAGATTGTTTATCATTTCAGTGGTACTAAGTACACTTCTCGAGACGGACCACTACGGGAGCTTGATCAAAGATCTAACATGCACTAAATGTAATAAGTATATGAAGCCGCCCATACACCTGTGCGTGGACGGCCATAGCATTTGCGGAACATGTTACACGAAGAGCTACCAATGTCATGTCTGCCAGGTAAGTTTTTTAATATTGTCAATAAAGCCTGTCATTCATCGCCGAAGATTTATCGCAATTGGTTATAATATACCTTTGCGCTTTGTCGGCTAGAAGGAAATGTTGATCCATTTATCGCTGCTCCTTCGCTGCAACCGAAACACGTAATAATTACGCTTGATCAGAATCAATCCTTCCAGGGAATCCTTCCTAAGAAGAAGGTAGCTAATAAGGATAGTTAAAAAACCCGGGCAGAATAAATGGGCAATACAGAACACAGCGGACTAACTGGAACAACCTAGCGCCGTTAACTTGTCCACTATATCTGTTAAATTAAGAAATTATAAAGTTCTGTTATTGATTCACATTTACAATATTGCAAAGTTACTTAGCAATCTATCGCCCTATCTATTCGTACGTACCTACTTAGATTACTTCTGATGGAGGTAGGTTGTCACAAAGATAAGTTATGATTCGAGAGTAAAGAATTAATTTCACAGTAGGTATATGAAAATCTACTCCTGAAAATATGCATAATAATTTATGGCCTTTTAACAAACGTGAAGACGAGTTAGTTGAATGAAAGTCAGTAATCTACGTAGTTTTATTGAATCCTCGCAGTATTACACGGGCGACCATTGAATTGATTCAATCGGTTTTTGATGTTCACAAGTCTGTTCTCCAATCGTTATAATATCGTTAAGTATTGCTTTAAAGGTACATTTTCCTAAATAGTTCAAGCATAGGTATCAATATTTTTTGTGATTGCGTAAAATACTGAGCGTAAAATACTGAGTGTAAAATACTGAATGTGTAACTAGCGCTATGGCCGCGGCTTTACCCGCGTTTTCGGTGATAATAAGTACGCTACGTATTTAATTATGTTAATCCAGATGGTCTCTACCTGTGAGCTAAATTTCATGAAAATCTGTTCAGTGGTTTTTTGTGAACATCCATACATCGGTCCTTCTAATTCACATTTATAATATTAGTAGGATGTCTTTTTATAGTAATAGAAGTTCAAACAGACGTGCAGTAAGCAAAGTTTTCAGTATAATCCGGATCCACCATAGATATAGGTTGCTATAAGTTATGTAATACGAATACTGGGGTATTTTGGTCACATTGCCCGCCGTCAACCAGACGATCTCGACAAGTTGATGGTGGTAGGCAAAGTCGAAGGGAAACGACCCCGCGGCCGATCACCTAGCCGTTGGAGTGACCAAGTGACCGCACTCACTGGTCTCTCTGTATCATCAGCCCTAAAAAAAGCCGAAGAACGAGGAGAATGGAGGCTTATCATAAGAACTTTGAAGGACTTTCATTCTGGACACGACCTTCAGTAATGAAGAATACGACGCAAGAAGAAGAAGTTATGTAACCTCAAACTGGAGCAGTCTTATCCGGTCACAAATGTATGTCACTTCTAAGGAAAAAGTAGGTGCGCTTTACGAATAACTCAGTAGTCAGTTAACAAGTTTAAAGGAAACTTCCGTGTACGTTGTCTCCGTAAACTTTGTGGAAACCTAAAATATTGTAGCTCAGTATTTCTTTGTATTTTTCTCCAAAAGAGAATCGTTTTATACTCGGACTTAGGAACCTACAATTGTATTGTCAACCCCGTAGTTTTATTGTGACCCTACGAAGCCAGGAGTCCTGGGTTCAGTCCGGACACACAGTTCTAGAGATTAGCGCTTTCAAACAAACAAACAAAACAACTCTTCCGCTTAAGTATCTATATATAGACGTTTCCATAGCGGGTTACTGTAAACTGAGCTGCCTAATGTAAAAACTAAATTAATATATACAAATAATACGATACGTCAAATAAGTATCCAAACAGCAGATTCAACTCCACTAATTTTAGTGGACACTACAAAATTATAAAATGTAGTATGTTTTGCGACTGAACACATTAGCATGATAGTAGCAGTGAATATAATTGAGCTAGTCGAAATAATCGTAGCTATTTAAAACATTGTTAATTCTGACGTGGCTCTTATTTTAAGCTTCAGCTACAATTTTTATTACTGTTGTTAAATGCGAATAAAATGCTGCTATTAACAAGTTTCAATTTATTCATTACATCTGTTCAATAGATTTTATTGCTTTATGGGACATACAAAAGTATATATATATGTGTGGACTAAAAGCCTGAATGTGTAACCCCGATAAAAGTAAAAACGCGCTATTGTACCAAAAGTTGAATATGAATACTTTACTACTACTAATATAAGATACATTTAGGGTCTGCCATAATAATCCACACAGAATCAGGGTATTAACATATAAGCGAAGCAAATGAGGTTACAAGTTAATCTTCTATACATATTCTATACATCTATACATCTATACAATCTATACATCTAAACATACGTAGGTACATACAAATGAATAAAATTGGAGTGTCTGTTTGTAAAATTAAAATAACCGCTTTTTACTAAGTGCATTTGGATGCATACACGGTATTTAAACCAAAACAACATTTTTTACAATTTTTGTCTGTCTGTCTATCTGTCTGCCTGTCTGTCTGTCTGTCTGTCTGTCTGTCTGTCTGCCTGTCTGTTTGTTCCGGCTAATCTCTGAAATGGCTGTACCGATTTTGACGGGACTTTCACTGGCAGATAGCTGATGTAACAAGGAGTAACTTAGGCTACTTTTATGTTAGAAAAAAATAGTTTGTTAGGCGATACGAAGTTCGCCGGGTCAGCTATAATATATAAATTATATAAAATATAGCTAAAATATATATAAAATATAGCTATATATAAATTATATTTTCAGAAAGAATTCGCCCTCATCCGCCCTATGGTGCTGGAATCGCTTGCGAACAAGGTATTGTTCCCCTGCACCAATGTCGGATGTCCGAAGCATGCGACCTTGCCTTTGCTGGAAAAACACACTGCTCACTGCCAATTTCGGATCATCAACTGCTTTATGGCTAGAGTTTATGGTACGTATTAGTATTCTAATGCTTTTTAAAGTCAATTGCTGGACATAGGCCTGTCCTAATAGGCGCCACACCAACCGGTCCTGGGCCTCCTGAATCCAGCGGCTCTCCGCTGCCTTCTAAAGAAGACCTAATGGTTTTGTCGAAATATTAAGTATTTCGACTATGTATAATTTATTTTTATATATTTTACATTTTATGTATAAATATTGCCATATTACTTTTTTTCGTCGACGCTTTCACTAAAGAAAATACAAATATTCTCTAGTCATTCAGTCATTCCCAAAAAAAGAAAAAATTACTAACACTATTAAATAAATAAATGATTTGTTTATTAACTGAAAATATTTAAGGTATTAAAGATGATTTGCGGAAAAAACATCGAAAACATTTCATCGAATTACATTTTATCGAACACATTTCATCGAATTACAATTACTCGAATTGACATTTCATCGAAATCACAATTAATCGAATAATCATTTCATCGAAAACACAATTAATCGAATTAACATTTCATCGAAAACAATTAATCGAATGTCATTTCATCGAATGACAATATATCGAACGACAATATATCGAATGACAATATTATTATATCGAATGACAATATATCGAATGACAATATATCGAATCAAAATTGGCCGAATCGAACTTTGAACACTAAATACACAATCCCATACAAAAATAGGCTTGAAAACTGTCCGAGAACTGTGTTTATGCACATCTGGTTGAAATAAAAATACGTTAAAATAATTTCAAACTTTTATTCATGACTTAAAGTTGTATTCACAAAACCATGCACAAAAAGCAATTTTTTACGGCTGTAGCTAGCTGATCAACATCCATCATAACAAGTTCAACCTTATGCGCAAGATTTAAGATTTGATTTGATGAATTTGAAATAAGACCACACAATTTTTCGTAGTCTAACTTTTGTGGCCATTTGTGAAGCGCCTATCGGGAATCTAGGAAGATTATAGATCGATGGAATCGAATGATATAATTTTCATATGATCATTAATAAATATTTTTTTATTATTTCAAACGGCACACATCATTGAAAGGCAGCACTAAGACGTAAGCAGCATGTAACATGCAGCAAGCACAGTTTCTGTCACGGCTCCGGCGCTGCGGGGCTCCGGCGGTCCCACGCGAGCTTATCGTCGCAGATGCTTTTAATGCTCACCACCGCAGCTTCGGCTTGCTGGCCGACTGTGCCGGCCAGCCTCAGCTGCTGCAGCGAGCATTAAAACCACCTGCTCCACCTGCTCGCGGGCCGCCTCGCCCCTCCGCGCCTACGCGGGTTTACATTACACTCTAGGGGTAGGGCAAACAAGACTACGTGGAGTCGGTTTTACAGCGATTCGTTTCTGTCACTAACGTAAACGTTTTGAAAAAAAAATGATTCAAGGAAGAAAGTAAACCTAAAATTTTTATGTATGGAAAAATGTTAAATTGTTATTGATCAAAAAATAAGAAATACAAAAAAGTTATAAAAAAGCATAAAATTGTTTCTGTTTATAATAAAATATTTAAATCTTTTAAACAAGAAAAATTGCAATTCGAGGAATTATCATTCGATGAATTGCCATTCGATGACAGTTCATCGAATGGCAGTCCATTTGATGAATCGCCATTCGATAATTGCCATTCGATGAAATGACATTCGATGAAATGACATTCGATGAAATAACATTCGATGAAATGACATTCGATGAAATGACATTCGATGAAATGACATTCGATGAAATGACATTCGACGAAACGTAATTCGATTAATTGTCATGCGATTAAATGGTTGTTCTACGTAATGCTATTCGAAGAAATGTCAAACGATGACTTGGTTGTTCTACGTTTTGTAATTCGACGAAATATTTTCGATGATTTTTCCGCAGACGATTAAAGATAGAGGAAGTAATCATAATATAATCTAAAAAGAAAAAAATAATTGTATAATCTATCATATTAATTTTTTATCATTTTATCGTAATATGGTTTGAATTTTCAGGAAATGATATAATCGGTTTATTAGCGTTGATAAATTAATTATTTGTTTATTGAATTACCTTTATGTTGGAATGACGTATCTGATTATGATTATGTATAAATACTATAATTATAAAGGACCCTTGGCATAAGTGTTGAAGATAGTAATTGAATTAATTACTCTAGTAGATAGGAATAGATGATCGTTAGTAATTGAATAATTAATTGCTTGGTGGATTTCCATAGTGCAATATTCCATATTCATATGTATAATACTAAATCATAAATTTAATCACACATAGGGACAATTGAAACGGTTTATAATTAAATTAATCAACGCCATGCTACTCTTTAAAAATGAAAGTGCCTTTTACGCGGTCAGTTTTAATATGGCGGTTTTTTGAAAAAATCTTCTAAAATAATTACCCCGATACGATTCTTTAAATACGAAATCACTGTCTGTATCTCTAAGGTAAATTAAGTTAGCTCGTTAGTCGTTATATTTTTAAAGTAGGCTTCAAAAATAATGATTTACTATTTAGTAAAAATTGCAAAAACAAGTCAGCTGAGAAAGATTGTATTCTACGAAAATTGGCGGATATTTTATTTAAGAAAAATGTTTTAACTTTTACTAGAGTCGGGTTGATTTGGTAAAATCAATGGTAAAAATAAATGTAATATTTTATTTTTATTTTTGGGAAACCTACCACATCCTTTAAGCAAATTGGAAATTTTTATTTATTTTTATCTGAAATGCACAACTTAAACACCAAGAAAACAATTTGAACGCATTTTGTTCCTATCTTCATATACCCGGTGCAGACTTATTGAGCAACAAGTCGTCTTTGCAATTAAAAATAAATAATTATAATGGTTATGGTAAACAATAGTAAATAACACATTTAGGGTCGACACCACAGTGGATCATTTCGTTGAGAATCTGTCGAAATGGTTCAGCTTCGATTTTTGCAATGATATTATAATGTAAAAAAGAGGTAGATATATCATTAGTACTCCGACGATGAAAAGCGTAAGAACAGGCAATTGACCGTTCTGCTTGTAGTTGCTCTGTCAATACAAGACGATACGCACGCTTTTGTTGTTGTCAGAAGTGCTTGACATTTGACATAAAGCGTTAAATGCCTTCGTGTATTATACCAATGTGATTGGTGTAGTGATACAAAAGATAAACGTGTATGTGTCGTAGCTCTTTTCGGAACAGATTTTTTGGTTGATTTCTAAGGGCATAACGTATCTATGTATATTTTTTAAATATCATTGGATTTTTGTCTGGGTAGGGTACCTACACATAATATTATGATTCAGACAAAATGTGATGTATGATTTTAATTATACATTATCATTAAGACTTAGGTTTCCGGAAGCTAAAATAGAAAGTGAGTGTTGGTAACATGTTTCATAAGTAAATAATAATTCATCAAGATGAGAATAAAAAGTACCGACATATTTCATTTGTAGAACAACGAAATAAAAAATCCCTGAATCGATAAAGCGTTGACACGAGTAATTTTACCCCCATTAATTTAATAACTATGACTCGTTGGAAACAATTAGGTAAATTATACGGCTATTGTTCGTAAATGTGGTTTTCATACCAAGATACCTGATTTTTATTCAGCTATTTTACTAACATTATCTATGTAAACTTGTATTATGTACCAAGCTAAGTAACAATTTTTTGATGACTTAAGTCTATTGTTCACGATACTTCATTTGACAATTGCGTGCAAGTTTAATAAAACATAGGCACAGGCAAATGCAACGTTCACCTTCTGTCCACGTGGACAGAAGGCCTTACACTCAGCACTATCCAGTCTTCATAGTCCACGCTTCATTTTAATATGCAAATAATTATATTTATTCTCTTTTCCAGGTGAATGTAAATGGGAGGGGCGAGCTGGCGAATGGATGGATCACTGTTTTATCGAGCATAAACAAAGGGTAACAGAATTACCTTTCATCACAGTCAAGGATACGTGGGACGCTAAGAAGACGGAGCCGGTCCTCAACTACTTTCTGTTAAAATGCTACGAAAAAATATTCAACGTTTACCAAATTTACGATAAGAGGGGAGGTGAGACGTAAAACATTTTTACGCTCGAATCCGCTTTAATATAATTTTTAGGACTAGTGCTGAGTACACACGATCGTAGTTTATTGAAATATTAAATTTCGTCTCGTTATAATGCCTCGAGGCAAGTATTTTTAAAAAAGATATCCATTAGGCATATCTATAAAACGGAAACTTTGTAGGATCATGAATTCACGAGCCTATGTAAAATGGAAGCGCTCACAAATTTTTTCCAGTTGCCTTGGTTTACTTAGTTCAATTATTTACGATCAATACGACAGACTAAGAGTGTTTTAGCAGGCCTGGCGCACTCCACACTTTCGGTATGAAGTTACAAGTACATGCCGCGTTCGACGTATCACACGTCATCACGTCACCACACATGACACACGTTAGTTCGATACAACGCGCTGCATCGCGCTATACGATATTAAGTAAAATGAAGACAAATGCATATTGCATAGCATTCCGCTGTCTAAACTATAACAAGGATCCGAATCTCACGTTTTTCACGTTTTCGTCGTATGTCATTCCAGATTTGATAGG
Source organism: Thymelicus acteon (assembly GCA_951805285.1). Taxonomy (NCBI): domain Eukaryota; kingdom Metazoa; phylum Arthropoda; class Insecta; order Lepidoptera; family Hesperiidae; genus Thymelicus; species Thymelicus acteon. The sequence goes on along the minus strand of OX638225.1, from coordinate 10,805,675 downwards.
CATATCTACCTACGTAAACACCAAGAAAAATATTAGCTACTAACAAAATACTGTATGGCCATCTTCTTAGGTTAAAGTACCTATGCAGAAATTGTCAAATATGTCAAAATAACATAGTTTTCTAATGTACTTTTATTTGCCATCCTTGTTCTTTACCCTACATTTTGTATAAGTTTGAGCAAGATAGAAACAGACTATGACGCACAGTGAAATTAAATGTGGCGCGATGCGCGAATAAGCTCCTGGAGCTTATCCACAGGGAGACGATACGCTCCTGGAGCGTATTCACCCAGTAGAGGATAACTGATAATTAAACTTTCACATTAATTATTCTTTAAAAAAGCGGCCAAGGACTCGTCCATGAAGGGTTCCGTAGCAGCAAGTAACATAATATAAAAGTTCTTGTAGTTCGTTGTATTTGAGTCTACAGGTTAGATGGGTAGGTTAGTATTTGAGTTGATTGAATGAAAGGTAAATTGCGGTTTACGATTTATGACGTATTAAAAAAAACTACTTACTAGATCTCGTTCAAACCAATTTTCAGTGGAAGTTTACATGGTAATGTACATCATATATTTTTTTTAGTTTTATCATTCTTTTATTTTAAAAGTTACAGGGGGGGGGACACATTTTACCACTTTGGAAGTGTCTCTCGCGCAAACTATTCAGTTTAGAAAAAAAAGATATTAGAAACCTCAATATCATTTTTGAAGACCTACACGTATGGGTTTGAAGAAAAAAAAATTGAGTTTCAGTTCTATGGGGAACCCCCAAAATTTATTGTTTTTTTTTCTATTCTTGTGTGAAAATCTTAATGCGGTTCATAGAATACACCTACTTACCAGGTTTCAACAGTATAGTCCTTATAGTTTCGGAAAAAAGTGGCTGTGACATACGGACGGACAGACAGACAGACAGATATGACGAATCCATAAGGGTTCTGTTTTTTGCCATTTGGCTACGGAACCCTAAAAAGGACGACCCTAACATTGCCAGAGAGGACAGCGTTAGAAAGAGAGGCGACTTATTACTGTTGTTCATTAGCGCTGTGCGACCTGAATTACATTTTATTGTGTCGGAGTAAGAGTTGCTATTCATTTAAATGCTTTTGCGGAGTGAATCTTCTGTACCAATAGGTACTATTATGTATTCTGTGGTTTTTGCAAATGTGTTACACTCGAACACTCAAATGAAACGCCTTTTGTAATTTTAATTTGAACATGAATTGATGAAAGTTAAACGTCGTATTTGGGATTTTCCCTGTTCCATGTCGAGCCGTTCAGAGTTACGGCAGAATATTGAATTTGTAGAACCTAATAGTCCTTGTTTGACTCCCCTGGGTTTAAACCGCAATGGATTATTCACTTCATCACCACTGGTAGCTATCATGAATCCGCTTTCGCATGTTTTCGTAATTCTAACGATGTCGTTTCATTTTCTCTCCTGGAGCCTCTCTCAAATTAAGATGGAACTAAAGTCCCCGCAATGCATATGAACGAAATGCTCGAACACTGCCCGCGTCATTTCGAAGACGTTTTCTTTCTTTCTCTTTCTTCTCTATTATTGGCCGGCAACGCATCAGTGATGCATCTGTTGTCACTGATGTCAATGGGCGACGATAGTCACTTACCATATCAGCTGGATCGTAGTTCGTTTGTCGGCTTTTACCGTAATAAAATATTATATTGATGATTTTTTTACTACAATAATCGTACACAGGTTGCATGACCTAGCAACAAATTTGAGAAAATATTTAGGTACATACAACATCAAAGCTTGCAAATAGTAATTCTGCGCATCCCATTGCGCTGTTAGACTAGATAAATGTTTTCAAGCAGAAAATTTAGACGATTTTTCGCTTAAAGATGAATTTTTTAAATTTGTTTTAGGAAGAATGATGTGGACCGTACTTGTAAATGATGATAACGCAGACAAGTTTTACTTTGAAGTTGATTTATTTTTACCGAATATTCCAAGCAAAAGGATTGTATATAGGTAAGATTTATTATATACATATTATATGGTAGACAGGGACTATGACAGACAAGTAGCAAGTGGGCGTCGCAAAAAATTTCACGGTTAATTTTACAACGAACAGAACTTTACTACCGTTCAGACAAAGCTGAGTGGTTAAGCGACCATAATCTAAGAAATCTGGCACCATGTTCCTCATTAGACACGAGAGGTCTACAGTACAATCTGTTGCCCTTTTTGTTCTAACTCCTTCACTATCAATATTTTTATTGATATCAAAATCTGGGCTTCATTCTTCTCTGTTTCTTGGCTGGCAATGCATCAGTGATGCCTTTGGTGTCGCTGATGTCCATGGGGGACGATAGCCACTTACCATAAGCCGATTCATTTTATAGTATAAGGGTCAAGAAACAAAGAAATTAAAAACTAAATGCTAGCTTTTTGGCAACTAATGGATTGAATTTGCAACCTTTTTCCTAATTTTTTTATTTCTTTTGTGTGTTATCATTTTAAATGTCTCTTTCTTTAACTTACAGACGTCCTTGCAAGTGTGAAAAGGATGCAGATTTCCTGGAGCACACACAAAACGTATACATTCCTGTTGAAAATGTGTTTTCTATGTTGGATGAGACGGAGTCGATGAACTTTACTGTGAGGATTGGTTAGTAGAAGAGTTTTATAATGTTAAGGGTTGATTTGGCAAGCTACCAAACGCCTTACAAATTATCTCATGCGTTGCGTCTACAGTAAATTTTACGGGTACAATGATTTATTAAACATTTAAAATAACACAATTTATTTACTTGACAGTGATGAAAACATGAAGGGGTATAACGTTGAGTATAAAAAATCACTGGCCGTCTGTGTGATCGTGATAAACCCTGAATGTTTGTACAAATTTTCACTCAGGTATATCTTGTCACCAATTTATTAAGTGGTTCACAAAAAAGTGGTGTCGGTTGCGGTGACGAACTATAAATAACTGTCATGTTTACCAAAACGAAGCGAGGATGACTTTATGATAATTTAAAATAACATAACCATCTATCTTTTACTTGCTTGGTCTAACACGTGTTGCATTATTTTCCCAGGTGAAGTGGAAAACTTACCGCTTCTGGACACGCCTACAACTAGTGAAAGTCTAATATTGCTTCAGGGAGATGAACCAATCAAGGATATTGATAAAGAATAGACAAAGTATAGCAAAAGATAGATAAAATACCATTTATGAATACTATTGTTATTGTGCTATTGTAGCAAAACAAACCAAATAAAAAATAGTTTACAAGTAAATGAACTATGTGTCACTATTCCGCTGCTGATAAAATGAACAAAAACATTTCATTGAGACAAATCAGCTATCAAATAATAATTTTATTAACCTAGTGATGTAGTAGATGAAATATATTTTCTGAGTAATATTACTTTGTATTTATTATGTACATCCTAGTTTAGAAAATATTTATGCCGTGGATTCTAATGATGTGGATGTAGATACGCCAGGAAAACAAGAATGGTATTATTAACTGAAACAGTTGTGGGTGGCAATTTAAAATTTAAAGTAGGTATAGAGCTTACGAACTCTCAATTAAACAGAAACTTTGTTGCAGAACTTTAAAGTTTATCTTTTCTTGAATATACTTTATTCATGAACCAATCAATGCTAAGTTTGCTATTTTTTCATATTTTATTAGATTTATTTTATCCATGGCAATCCTAAATTTTGCATAAAGTACGAAAGGTTCCTTACGCCTGACGGGCTGTCTAAAAAGTAAAATTGCCGTCTGATGTCAAGTGAACCACGTCTGGTATAGACATAACTCAGATTAAATCTGAGAAACATAAGATTGTTGGGTTCTAATAGGTTCTACACAATTTGGTCTCTGAATTCAAGCCAATCGTTTCTTCTGATACCGTTACAACCTGGACACCCATGTTGCCAAATAAGCATTCCAAACAATCTTTCACGTTTTAGTAATACTTAAGATCTTTACAATGCAATACTGTCTTGTCTAATATTCGTGCTCGAAAAGCCATCGTCATGAAATAAACGCCGTATATGGCTAAGGAATTCAAGGCCTCAGTTTATACAGTTCAGATTTGCGAGGAAATGAACTGAAAATGTTCCATGGTAATAAAAATATATTGATGTAGCTATAGATCGGGCACACGTGCCGTTTAAGTTTCCAAGGAGAAAGAAGGTGGTTTGTCTTGGATGTACCCGTACCGGTTGTTGTTGACGGCGCTGCTGTCGATCGAAGTTGTTGACGAGTACATTTACCTGGGACAAGTGATCCAAATGGGTAAGTCCAATTTCGAGAAAGAAGTCACTCGTAGAATCCAACTCGTATGGGCTGCGTTCGGGAAACTGCGTCATATCTTGTCGTCCAAAAAGTTACCTCAGTGCCTGAAGTCGAAGGTGTTCGAGCAGTGTGTGTTGCCAGTGATGACATACGAATCTGAGACGTGGTGCTTCACTATTGGTCTAATGCATAAGCTTAGAGTCGCCCAGCGGGCTATGGAACGAGCTATGCTCGGTATTTCTCTACGCGATCGAATCAGAAATGATGAAATCCGTGGACGAACGAGGGTTACGACATAGCTCAGAGAATTAGCCGGCTGAAGTGGCAATGGGCTGGCCACATAGTTCGAAGGACCGATAACCGTTGGGGAAGAAAGGTCTGGATGAATGGAGACCACGCCTCGGTAAAAGAAGCACAGGACTACCCCCGACCAGGTGGACCGACGACCTGAAGAAGACAGCGGGGATCCGCTGGATTCAGAAGGCTCAGGACCGGTCTGAGTGGCGTAGATTAGGGGAGGCCTATGTCCAGCAGTGGACCTCAAAGGGCTGATGGATGGATGGATAGATGATGTCTTGGTTATCACGCTTGCTTAGAAAACATGTTGATATTTTCTTGTACCATGAAGGACATTGTTATTATCCATTAGTCCATCGTTTACTTTACAATGCAATACTGTCTTATCTAAAATTCGTGCTCGAAAAGCCACTGTCATGAAATAAACGCCATTTATGGTTAAGGAATTCAAGGTCCCAGTTTATAAGGTTTACGGTTCAGATTGCGAGGAAATGAACTGAAAATGTTCCATTGTAATAAAAATATATTGATGTAGCTATAGATGGGCGCACGTGCCGTTAAGTTTCCAAGGAGAAGGAAGGTGGTATGTGTTGGTTATCACGCTTGCTTAGAAAACATGTTGATATGTTCTTGTACCATAAAGGACATTGTCACTATCCATTATTCCATCGTTGTAATGGTGCTGAATATCTGCCAAAGAAAATTATGAAAACTCCTCAGGTTTTCCTATTGGTTAATGTAGGGTATTTTATTATAAGAGACAATAAAACCTAACTTTCCCTACCTCTATAACTACTAACTCCTACTAAATCCAATATCTTTACCTGTCTACTAGTAACTCGCCCTCGTTTCGCTTCGGGTACTTGAGTCTTAGTACGCGTACCTCTGATTAATAATAATAATAGGAAGGCTATATTATTATATTAATCAGATGAATGTAGCTATCATTCTGTACTATCATACACAAAAAGATTCCAATAATAGCCGCGATTTATATTTCTCTCCGGCTCTCGCACGGGCTGAAGTTGATTTTTATTGAGTTTTTGACACTTTTTGGCAATTTTTAAGTATAAATGTATACTTGAATGTTCTAAATAAGCTCTATAAATATATGAAAGTATCATCGCGCTATCTCATGTGAGTCGTGAGTAAATAGAAATGAGTGAAAACGCCAGTTTCCGCCATTCTACGCAGCACCCCTCCCCGCCACTTCGTCTGGCCTCGACGCTAACATTATAAACACTGAACTGACTTTATGAGCTACATAATGACACTAAATTAATGTTTCTAAGTCTAATAGTTCCGTGGTTAATAAACGATACAGATCTTTTCATTACGGTCCACTTGTAACCTCGTACCCGTAAGTAATTCAAACACATCTCAGATTTCATATATTTTAAGATAAAACAAAGAAGAAATGCAGGCGATAATATTTGTAACAGTAAGCCTTTGACAAAATGAAATATGTTCGCATTTCTAGCGCAAATAGGGTTTCTTATATGAAGCTAATATACATATTTTAAGTGCTCCGTACCCGAAATTTTTTTTCTCAATCAGTTGGACGATATGATTAATATTCGAGAGACCTTTCAAAGTCCGTGTCATCGGTGACTAGTAATTTAAAGTCAACGCACTGTTAAATTATTGATTATACTTTTAACCAACCTCGAGCAGAAATATTATCGATTTATAGCCCTGTTGTCTATGGAGTCTAGCCCGCGATTATACACAAAGTTAACGATTAGGTAAATACCTACTGCTTACACAATCGTTATATTTACTAGTAATCCTTGTGTTGCGGATCACATGGACAGACATAACTACATCGACATAAGCAACCCAAGAGCTATTATTTATTCGACACGTCAATGTTTTTCAATTCATTAATTTATTTAATTGGTTATTAGGCAATCTAACAGCTATCATGATAGAGGTGACAACCATGAGGATAGAATTCGCATTTATACCTCTGACCTATTTATTTTTTAACTTCAATATTTATTTTTCGACTTCAAAAAAGGAGGAGGTTCTCAATACGACTATATTTTGTTTTTTTTATGTTTGTTACCTCAGAACTTTCGACTGGGTGAACCAATTTTGATGATTTTTTTAATCGAAAGTTGGTGCTTGTCATGTGGTCCCACTTTAATTTTATTGAGATCTGACAATGGCATCCATGATAAAACCATGTAAGTCTTAAATTTGTATTAAGTATGTGCGTGACAAATGGGCGAATAATTCAATATCACGCCAACCAATTTCGATGAATCTTTTTTTAATCGAAAGCAGGTGCTTGTCATGTAGTCCCACATAAATTTGAACGAGATCTGACAAGAAGTTTTTGAGTAAATTTGAAGTCGGTTATTTTTTGTTAGTAAATTTTAGATTATCTTCATTATTATGTAATGTAGAAAATGTGTACGTAGGAATTATAATTTTATGAACCCGTAATGCTAATCTCACCCCAAACAATACACAAAGGTTTATCAAAACAAAAAGTTTTATAAGAAATTATAAAGAACCTGTGTACCGAACTAAGTAGAAATATTATAAAGCGAAAATATATTAAACGTCGATCGTTCTGACACACGGGCGCCATTAAGCTTTAAATAGACCGATAGAAATATCGCGAACAGTATCGAAACAAAGCAAAATATTCCTTTGATCCGTTCCTACTTCGTTCATATCCTGATAAAGTAAATGTAAAACTAGACGAGTACAACTGCTAATTAATCAAATGTAAACAACCAGTATTTGCGGATATTATTCTACTGAATTACAATCGATGGGATTTATTTTGCTGCATAAAACCATAATCAGTTTTGTCCTACGGCCAATCTACATACGTTAAACAAAATATTTTGCTCTCTATCTAAAACATACAATATTTGGATTGTGTTCATAAAAAGCTTTTTTTGAAACTAATAAAACTTTAACAAAATCCTAACACTCGCTCTAAAATATACTACAAAAAATTTATTATGTACTATTAATTTTTTTTCGGTAGGCAGTCAAACCAATGCTGGAGCCACATGATGGTAAATAGTCATTGTCATCCATGAACATCACCAACGCCAAAGGTATCGCGTTATTGGCCAAATTGGAAATGCAGTACCAGTAAACAAAATATTACGATAGATTTTTCATGGAAAATTAGATACCAACCTTCAGCAAAGTGCTATCACAATGCACGAATACCGTCGGGTACTATCTATTCATTTACAAAGCATGAATACCTTAAAGAGATAGGATCTAGCCAGACTTTGATTAAAATATGGGTTACACCTCAAACATCATGTTGAACAAATTAATTTCAGCTTCTCTTCTAGATTAATAAAAAAAAATTTTTTTCGAGCATGTAACATGTATTTTCCGAAGCGTACCCACCTAGATTAAATTTTGAACCGAAAAAAGTCCCAATCGTTTTCCAAAGTAAGCCAGTTGCATTAAAAAAATTGTGTAGACTGATAACGCATAATATGAAGCGAAGCAACTTGCTTCGTGGTATGATCTCATTTAACTGTTACAAGACATGAACTTTTAAATAATGAAGTACACCACTAGGCAAAACAGCTCTTTTAAACACACGTCTGCATCCATTAAAGAGATTATTTTGTCTCAACCATTGGACCTTCTTCTCTTAAAAGAAAACACGTAACCAAATCTGGGATTTATGGTGTAGTGACGAAATACAAGCAAAAAGCATTTTATAATACTAAATGTGTGAGAAATTTCGCCGATAGGAACGAATATGCCCATTTCACCGAACATGCTTATTGAGCATATTGCACAAAAACTGATTCAGGCTTCAAAAACCATGACGTAAATCACCGCGGAATTATGAGAGCATGAAATTTATTACAATAGCGTCCGGTTGCAAATTTTCATCGTAGAATTATTTTCTATACAATACAAATTTATTTACGACACTGAGCTCTTTTACGCTTCGAGCTGTTGGAATTTATTTGACCAATTTTCGAGGATTTTCTTTCAAAATTTAAAAGGTTTGAAAGTGAAACCGTTACTGACTCGCAAAGCTATTTCACAAGTTATTACTATACTATAATTATTATTTAATTTATATTCATTGTGTTCTAAATACACGTAAAAACTGTTAATATGAATAAGCATTTTTAGAGTTCGGTTCATTAAGTTGAGCAAAAACGATAACCTCATAGGATTACTTAAATGTAAAATGAACTTTTGAATTATCTATATGTAGCTCCTCTTACATGTCAGTCTCATGCAACCAAATTTTGTGAATATTTGGAAAGTAGGAAATCTACCGCCTAATAATTATATGCGTAATAAGATTTTGTAATTGTAAACATTGGGATTATAATTATATTGCTTAATTCGGGTACGTAATCCTGTTTACAAAAGCTTTGCTTGTGATTGGTGTTATTAATCTGTAACATAATAAATTAATAGTATCAAAAATAATTTTCCATACCGTTTTCGTATTTATTCTACTTACAGTTAGGAGTAATCTAAGTTAGACCGTGGTTTAATAAGAACGATTTGATATAAAGTGGTGTGCTCGAGTTAGAATTAATTCAGATGAAATTAATTCTTGGCTTAGGAGGAAGCTAAAGGGTATTCCGTTTGTTGGAAATTAAGAGGAATATTGAACGAGGACCTTTATCGTTTTAGTAGTAGAAGTTTAAAACTAGTTGTTATGTAGGTTCTTTAAGTTGTTTATGACGTTAGATTAACTGTATTCGCGTTCATTGCTCATCGTTGTTATGCGGAAGACATTGTATTTTATCATTCATGATGTTAAACCTTGCTTGCCTGAAAAGGAAGTGGCAATCAATATTTTTTATTCTTAGAAAGAGGGTGGGTTGTTTCGGCTCCAAACTGATATACCGATTATACTGTGTTAATTAACTATGTAGATACTAGGGTCTGTATCTATCGGAATTCAGATAAACTATTTGGAATATGGAATCAAAAGATAAAGTTCGGCATGACTATTTTATTACCGTATTTATGACAATTACATGAACGAGGATGGGAGAAGACTGTAGATTTACAATATCGCCTCTCAAGGCACTGCATACGTAAAATGCTGACTCGGCTCATGTTTAAGTGCAAGTGCACTCGCACTTCAGTATTGTGATACTTTGTGTCTTTACCACTAAATAAAATAAATTCCGCGAGGAATATTAACTTCCTTATGTCTTCTTTAGTAAGGAACACGCTCTAAACCCGGTGCCCCATATACGAGTATGCACGTGTGATTGCTGACAAGACTTTAGCTTATAAAAATCCTTTATAAACGAGCAGAGCTGAAAAATGAACTCTTCCTAATGTAAACTTAAAAAAAATCTTTACCTATTTAATCAAATTCAATAAAATTAATTCTCTTAATTTAATTAGCTTTAATTTTTATTGACTTTTAATTCATTCAGTTTAAGCTATCGTCCATTTCATATACATAAAAAATATGAACACTGCCGAGAGAAGAATGAAAGAAGGTCGCACTATAATACGCGTTTGATACAGAAAATAATGAGTACCTATCAGTAAGGCTATTCTGTTTTGTAACTCGACAGTGGAATCCGCGATGAGTGTCAAACTTCAAACGACTAAAGATAGGATTTTGACACTCATCGCGGATTCCGCTGTCCAGTTACAAAACAGAATAGCCTTGCAGCTCTAAATTGCGGTATTCTGTCTTATTCTTAAATTAGACTAAGGTCCTAGGTCGGTTAAAATTTTCATAAATGTACCTTATCCTATCGCTTGGACTCAATAACGTATTACTTATTACTTAATATCTCAATAAAGTATACCATAACAATAACGTATTACTTATAACTTATAACTTATTACTTAATATACCGCTAAAGAAACTGTCTTTAATATTTTTATGACAAACGAGTAATCGCCCTCGCTTTGCTTCGGTTTTCTTATTTTTTTACACCTTTATTTGTTTACATTATTGGAGTTTTATTAAGGATCCCTAATTGTTTTGAAAATATAATATAGCCCATGTTACTCGGGGATAGTGTAGCTTCTCAACAGTGAAGGAATTTCTCAAATCGGTTCAGTAGTTTCGGAGCCTATTCAATGCAAACAAAAAATCAAATCTTTCCTCTTTATATATTAGTATAGATAAGTAAAACACAGCTTGAAGCTGCAGTGTGATGAAGTGTACATAAATAATAAAAAAACATGAATAACCTCTCGCCGGCGACCGTGTTTCTCAAGAGTGACATGGAAAAGGCTTAGTCATATCTTAGGAAAGTGAATAGGCTTCTTTAAAAACATTCTTTTTAAAACACTCTTTGTGTATAATTCTTTCTCGCATAAAGTTAAGAATAATAAAATATGTTACGATATTGTTTACGAGAATAAAAGCTTTCTTTGTAGTTAGTAGATACGTGAACAAAATTTATTCAAAGTCAGATAACAATACTACTTTTTTAATAAGTGGATAAGTGATCTAAAACCTAAAATCGATAGTTATATACAAATTTTCGGGGTTCACGCTTGCAATTGGTATAATGGAATTAAATCGACTCCCGGCGGTACGCTCAATCGAGCTCTAAAGATATTATGAGGCTGAAATAAACCAATTAATTAATTCGAGACTGAGAATTGCCTGTTTCCTTCCTTCCTTTATTCGTTGAATATGAAAGAGAATAATAAGGTTTGAGGTAATTAGAAACTGTTAACGCACATCGCAGAAATAGGACATTCACAAGACGGGGAACGTATCGTAATTAGCAAGTGTATTCATCTATAATAGTTGCATTATGTTTTTATAATTTTTTAGACAGAGAGATAAGAGAGTGAGAGACATAATTATGTGAGAGATGAGTAAATAATCAATTTTTATACATATTCCTAAAAGATTAAATAAACTATCGATAAAGTTCCGAGAGTCTGGAGTGTCCCGAGTGCGAGAAATCCCCTTTTTATTATGAATGCATTTATTTTATTAACTAAACAAAACTGACTCAATTTTGGTGTTAACCAACTTCAAAAAAGGAGGAGATTCTTAATTTGACTGTATTTGTTTTTTTGTTTTTATAATGTTTTACTTCATATTTTTTACTAGGTGTACCGATATTAATGATTCTTTTTTATTCGAAAGCTTCGCATATACATTTGAGCGAGATTTGACGAGTACTTTTTGATTTACCCTAATAATGCGTATTTAATGGACTTTGACTACATTGATGATGTTCTCATTCAATTTGAAGTCGGTTATTTTTTGTTAAAAGTTATACCCTGATGCAAAGTTATTTGCACAAAGTTTATAACAAGCGCGCTCTCGTTGAATAATTTTCTCGTATATTCCATCCAGGTGTAATTATACTCTTAAAGACCTGTTATAATGCTTCATCGTACACGTAAGTAAAAGCCACAAGAAACATCCTGACTTTGACACGATTAGGTACTCAACGACTTTGAACGGTTATAATGTTCAACTTTTTAACCACGGACCTAAGAAAATGACGGATGTAATCCCAACAACAAATTCGGTGAAGCACCCATAGTAATACCAACTCTCTATTCGTACAAGTACACACACCCACACATTGACACTTCACTGCTTCAATCGCGAATCAAAAATTACGCACACATGGTAAGCGGGCGGCCATTGCTATGCTTCACTCTCGATTAGACGAGGTTACGTCCGTCTTTTTTTCAGGTCCGTGTTTTTAACATAGATAATATTATGTTGATCATAGGAAATAATAAACAAATATATGTGTAATAAATATATATAGCAGAAAGTATATTCTATGGTGTTGGTCATGAAATGATATTCCTTTTACTCTGCTCCATGATATATTTCCAGTTCTCCTAAATCACATCAATAACAATCTCTACTACTCCGTGATTAATAATCGAATCCCATAGAATGTCCATGTAAGTTCCAAGTAGGATTTACATATTATTCCTTATTCTAAATATTTAGTTTTTCTTCATGACTCTTCTTGCATGACAGCATCTGCATCGGCCGATTATTGTAGAACCAAAGAGGTCTCTACAACTCAAAACCTCTTTAACGTAAACACATAAAACTACGTGCGTTTAATTATATCCATAAGGACATGTAGAAGCCCAAATTTCATGAAGCTAGCTCAAACGGTTATAAAGATATGAAGGTCAAAAAGTCGTAAATTTTAGTACCTAAACCTAACCTACTTCCAGATGACCTAGAAGGATGAAATTTGGAATCCAGCTCGGTAATTGTGTGTAAGCGTAGGAAAAAATCAAAAAATAAAAAAAGTCGAAAAATAAAAAAAAAGTCGAAAAATAAGTTGTGCCCCATACAAAAAACTTGTAATATGCGCTAAGAAAACCACGCAGCGGAAACGCAAGAAAAAACATTAAATCTCAATACCTGCCTAGTTTTCTTTACAAAAAGTAATGATATCCCACCAAAAACATAAATGTAAAAAAGGAGAGCCAAGTTCAATACAAAAATTATGCTTGGCTGTGGGCTTCGCCGCAAAAAGAATGGAGATCTAAATGAGTGCCAAGTTCTATTCAAAATCGAAATATGTATTTATAGGAACAAAATAACATTATGAACAAGTATTAAACTCTATTTCTTTGCTTTATTGGATACCTTTAACAATTGCTGTTATTTAAAAATGTGAGATCTTAAAGTGGGTTAGATTTGACTTGGCCAGTTTACATCAGTCATTTTATAAAGTTATTCAACATTTTAATTCTGATAAACACTGGCCAAGTCAAATCTAACCTACTTTAAGATCTCATATTTTTAAATAACAGCAATTGTTAAAGGTATCCAATAAAGCAAAGAAATAGAGTTTAATACTTGTTCATAATGTTATTTTGTTCCTATAAATACATATTTCGATTTTGCATAGAACTTGGCACTCATTTAAATCTCCATTCTTTTTGCGGCGAAGCCCACAGCTAAGCATAATTTTTGTATTAAACTATTTTTATCGATTTTCACAATTTCACACATAATTATATTTGCTTACCATAAAAAATATCACATATTAATTGTTATCAGTATTAATATATTTTCATTTTCTTTAAAAAAGCGGTCAAGTGCGAGTCGGACTCGCCCATGAAGGGTTCCGTAGCAGCAAGTAACATAATATAAAAGTTCTTGTAGTTCGTTGTAACTTTGATCAATGTTTTTTGCGGTTTACGATTTATGACGTATTAAAAAAAAACTACTTACTAGATCTCATTCAAACCAATTTTCGTTGGAAGTTTGCATGGTAATGTACATCATATATTTTTTTTAGTTTTATCATACTCTTATTTTAGAAGTTACAGGGGGGGGGGGGACACACATTTTACCACTTTGGAAGCCTCTCTCGCGCAAACTATTCAGTTTAGAAAAAAATGATATTAGAAACCTCAATATCATTTTTGAAGACCTATCCATAGATACCCCACACGTATGGGTTTGATGAAAAAAACATTTTTGAGTTTCAGTTCTAAGTATGGGGAACCCCCAAAATTTATTGTTTTTTTCTATTTTTGTATGAAAATCTTAATGCGGTTCACAGAATACATCTACTCACCAAGTTTCAATGGTATAGCTCTTATAGTTTCGGAAAAAAGTGGCTGTGACATACGGACGGACAGACAGACAGACAGACAGACATGACGAATCTATAAGGGTTCCGTTTTTTGCCATTCGGCTACGGAACCCTAAAAATGGATCCCCTATAATAATTCTATTCTATAACGCGAAATGAGATTTGGCTCAATTTCAGAATGTTTGTCATTTTGCTCACGTCGGTTAAGATATTGGACAATCAGGCAGGATTGTACACGAAATTGCCATTAGAAGAAAATGGCTATCTATTCGACATTGGAGTAGATTTAAATTAATAAAAAATTGATACTAAAGAAAATTCATAAATTCCAAATAGAATTATAACATTGTTGTTAGAATTGGGATAAAATACTCACCTTTGTTTCTTGTATTGAGAATTTCACTAACATAACTAGACTTGTTTCATGGCTGCTAGTGAATTTGAACTGATACTTAAGAATATTAAATTTTATCCCGATTATTTCACGTAAATCTTCAATATCTCAAAAGTACAAGGATTTCCTATTGTTACAACTCTTTAGCGTGAGGTTGTTTAGAATATTATATCGGTTTAAGACCGACTTTTGTATAAATTCCCGTCTTTAATTTATTGCTATCTTCCTTATCAATAAAGAGTATACAATAAAGAGTATTATCACAGTCTGTTATATTATTATAAATTAAACTTTATACAATTTATAACTTAACTTTATATCAATTTTTTGTCACTACGAATAATTTGAAATGATTATCTCAATAAGATTATCTACAGTTAAATTAAACATAGGACAAACTGTTAATACAATTTGGCGCAGAATGAGCTGCGATTTTGATTGTGTAAAATTATAAAATTACTTAATTCTAGGTTATGCAAGATTACATATCGTCGTTGCGACTTTAAGATCTTTTATGTGTAAAAAATCTGCTTTTTGAGGGAATCAATAAAAATCGATAAAGTTTTTTTTAGCAAGCATACAGGTGATTTTGAATTTGGTGAATAAATTACGATGGAAACGTCGTACACATATAAGAGTTTTTGAATTCGATAGTGCTTCAAAATGTAGAATCATTTGACGTAAAAAACTGATTTTGCCGAAAGTGGCACATAACACATAAGAGGTCTTAAAGTCGCAACGACGGTATACAAAAATAGCTTGGCCCGACTGTTTGACTGTAGTAGGTATACGTGACGTAGGTGCGGGACAAAATTTTTGTCATGACCATCTAGAAGTGCATACAAAATCGTGTGATATGCAAAATTTTACTTTGACGTTATAAAATAGTATGCAAATTTATAAAAAATTGCCATAACTACATAGATAGAATGTGCGCATACTGCACATGTATTAAATTTTACTTGTAGCTTAGCTTTTTAAAATTCATTTTAAGTGTAAAGTAATGTTAATGCTAGAATATTTATTCACACAGTTTATAATAGCTGGAATGTATGTATTAATCGAATTGACTAATTAAAACGGTTCTCTTCCATGAGGTTGCTTGGAAGAAATCGCTTCTTTAGCGATAAGGTCGCATATAGACTGAATGTTGTTTCTGCATTGTTGTAATATAGTTTTCTTGTCGTTTTAGTTAATTTAGTTTACATTACTTAACAGCTGAAAAGAAGGGGAACCAACTTAGTAACTGGGTCTCCGTGGAAAACAGTTCAAAACTATTTGTCATTTAATTCATAACTAAGAGTGAATATAGATAATTATAGATGAATAAAGAAGTGAGGTGAATCCAGAACCCTTCCACCAGTGCAAGTATCTGCTAGTCGAGATTAAACTGAGAAGTCCAGGTGCCATAGTCCTGAACAATTTACCAGGAACCAGCGCCAGCGCACCGAAAAGCATAATAGAGAAGATTCATAATATGGTTTCATAACGTTAAACATACAATAATTAATATATTAAAATTAAACATAGATCAAAACTAATAAAATTATATAACCTAAAAAAATTTGGAAATCCATTAGAAAAATAAATGGCTGAGTTATAAATGATTAAAGATAACATAATTATATTTTAAACATGATACTGACTCATATGTGATACATCGCTCCTATCAGAGATCGTCGTACTTATTATTTCCTTCGCACTCGTAAAATATAAAGTTTTAATAACTAGAATGATAAAAGTTTTAATACCTATCATGATAACAGATTTTGAAATACTGTTCTATATTGTTGGGAAATATATTATAATTGCAACGTATGTACTATTTAACGTATGTATTATGCATATATTTCCGCAAAAAAAATAAGGTTTAGTATAAAATAAATACACTTCAATTTATAAGTTTAAAATTCGCACCAAAACAGTTCAAAGTGTCATGGCGTCGCTTGTGACGTCACAACTCAGTAAAGTAATAGACAAGATGTCATTGTTAGTACTGTCATATTCGTTTGTTTACTGAGGCGCGTAACGTAATTCGCGCTGATTGAGACTGATTGGCATTCCACATAATTATTGCGGCTTGCCGTATTTTGTAGTTTTATTTTATCAAAAATATTGTTAATTTCGCTCATGCAATGCATGTTTTGTAATTTATTAATAGGTTTTCATTAAATAAATACATAATTTAGTGATTTTTACTTACCGTTATCATGCCTATTGATACAATATACACTGTAATCAATTTATTTTATTTATATCAAACGCTAAAAAAACAAAAGGTGTTCTACTGAGTGCCGCGCGGGGCAGGTACTGAGACGTTCCAAATTATTCTTGACAGGCCCAACTTCAAAGCTACATAACTTTTCCATTTCTAAAGTTATTTCATGATTGTTTCACATTTATTTTTATGTTTCTATTTATATTATTTTTGCAATCAACGTAGATTTTTATTTTCTGTACTACAAACTCATTTGCACAAAAAAAAGTAATATTAAAAATTTGATTGATACACAAAAATGATTAATTTGAATTAAAAGAACTTGAACTTTTTAAAGAAAAATATTAATTGCTATAAAATAATTGTTTCTCAATATTTTTTGTGGTCAATACTTTCGGCCAGTGTCGATCGTAAGAAGTAATGATACAAATTTAGATAATGGATAGGTTGAGTGTTGATTGACCACTGGTGGCGAAATTTAATGACACGGACGTCGGTTGCGGTTGTTTACGAGTATTATTTGATATCCGTGTTTTGCCTTGATGGAGGCATTGATAGACCGTGTCTTGCCTCGACAGAGGCAATGATACCCGTGTCTTACCTTGATTGAGGCACTTGTTTGCCTTACTAATACTGACAAGCTTGAGGTTCGTGCAGAAACAGTGCAATAGAGTATTATGCTAAATATTATTACCTTGTCAGCTAGTTAGATGTACGGTTCCAGTGGACCAATTGATCGCTATTTCTGGATTCAGAATACAGTAAATTTTTGAAAATGTAAGTAATAAATAATTTAGTTTTAGGGAGTACTTATTGTAACAGACTTCTGTCATGTACTTATCTCATAATTTTAACACTATATGTACATACGTATATTTTTATAACAGACCGTTATCGACAGAGCACGGAATTTAGGCTGTTTTAAGGAGGCTCCTTGTACTCCAAATTATTCCTGTATACCTAATATTGCGGTTATTTGCGGCTCAACTTGCAACTTAATCAACGAGTGGGTATAATTTACGCCCTTAAAGCAGAAATGGCGCACTCGAGAATGCTTTTGACGGACTATAAAATTTAATTACGTTTCTAAATAGATTGTGTTGGGTAATTTGGCTTTTGGTACTATACAATACAATTCACCTGCAGTTTCCCTCCCAGTATACGTGCATTTGAGAAGTACTCCAGAGAATCATGGTAAGTACTATATAAACTTTTTAGTAGAAACAAATTTTGCTTTTATTTTACTAGTCGATAAGTAAGAAGAACTTTGGTTTTTTGCAAATTCTCAAGGTTGATTGTTAGATAATGCTATTGTCATTAAATCCACCTGTAACATAAGTCGTGGGAGCAATAATTATGGCTTTAACCTATAGAAAGTCCAGCTAGCATTGATTTAGAAAAATATCTAATAAAAGTATAATAATCCAATAAGATAGACATAGTCAACCAATCCAAAAAAACTCTTGTAAGTAAGGGTTTTCATTGGTCATTGGTTTCAAAATATTGTTCGTTCAATTCAACTGTGTATATATGTATAGAGATCGAGTGTATCGAACCAGAAATACGAACCGTTACCCGAAACAATGGTTGCGATTCAGATTGATAGCTGAAACACAATCTCAAAGGCACGCTTTCAAAATTGCTTAAAGTGTGTATATACGCCTAAAATATTTCCAATAATAGTAGGAAACATTCTAGGCGTAATAATTTACCTCTATGCTTAAAATTTATTACGAAATATTTTATTCAAAATTTAAATTTAAAGGTCGGTATTTTATCAAAACACTTATGCATGTCTATTTTTTGAAGTTATACTTCTTATATTATGCGACTTGCAAATAGGTTGTGTTAAACGTTTGCGCTAACATGGAGGGAGTATGAAAGTACTGGATAGATGGCCCTAGCTTCTTATTATCTTTACCTCTTAAAATTTAATGTTATTACTTATACAAATCTCACAGAGTCGCAACAGCGTGATTCAGGTTCCTGAATAACGCTATCTAGTTTGTACTTGTGTAAACATATAGTAGTATAGTGTAGTATACAAATAATATGATGATCCGTGTGGCGCAATGGTTACCATACCAGATCGCCGCACCGAGGGTCCTGGGTTCGATTCCCAGCGAGGCAGAAATTTGAATGATGAGTTTGAATTTCTGTTGTCGGTCTGGGTGTGAATATCCTTGTCTTGTGTGTTGTCCGTGGCATCCACGACACAGGGAATCCTAGTGTGGGTCTATGAGTATGAAGCGTTATTTATTATTATTATAATATTTTATTATGTGACTTGAATATTGAAGAAGTATAACTTCTCACGCGCGTACAAAAGTACACGCACCCTTTTTTTACCACCGTCCTTTTACCACCATTGTCATTCAGGAGAAAAAAACTGTTAAAGCTTTGTTTATTTACAGGTGTTTGTTTATACAGGAGTTATGAAAAGGTGCAGCAGGGTGCGAACGAAAACTAGTAATTTAACTAATTAATCATTTTAATTTCGATATTAGAAATTACATTTTTAAAATACTTATAACTAGGGTGATCACGGTCGATGTTTCTACCGGAATGATCCAAAAGCTCAGGTGTTTAGGTTCCTAGGCTCCTTTCCGTGAACCATCATATGATATATTGACTTAGATACAAGTGATGGACGCGGCGATGTCTGCTTTATTAATTAATAAAAATATTTCTCGGTGGATCTTGTGTGCATAAGTATATAATGTACGAGTAACCGCCCTCGCTTTGCTTCGGTTTTCTTATTTTTTTACACCTTATTGGAGTTTTATTAAGGATCCCTAATTTTTTTGAAAATATAATATAGCCTATGTTACTCGGGGATAGTGTAGCTTCCCAACAGTGAAAGAATTTTTGAAATCGGTTCAGTAGTTTCGGAGCCTATTCAATGCAAACAAAAAATCAAATCTTTCCTCTTTATATATTAGTATAGATTATATATATTATATGTATAAGTATATATTATATTAATCTTGTTACGTAACACAGATACATCATGCCTGTGGACTAATATGTCTTTGCCCACTTTCTAAACGGTGGGGTGGATACGGTTGTAACTATGTTTTCATTGCAGATGTGTTAAAAACGTCTGTGACCCCCAGAGCGGGATAGAGAAGCCAAATTGAGGTGAGCTACGACGATATTATGTCTCTCTCTAGAGATACAAACAAAATAAAAATATGTACTTGAAATGAAATAAGAACTAAAATTAAAAATCCCTGGGTTACGCCACAGATATTTATTTTCGGCTCAACTAAAGTAAATAGTTCATCTTTGAACTTTCTCTTGAATATAATAATTTAATCGTCCTCCCACATTATTTCAGTTGAATGGATAATTATGCCTCCTTTATGAAGAAGAATCACGAACATTTTAGTTCTGCAGCATTCACAAACTATGGTCCTAAAAATATGAATCCAACTTATGGCAATACATTTTAGGACAAAAATTGTGATTTGGTTTGTGTATAATTTCTAACTGATTTCGCTGTTACAACCGCCCCTAGCATGGGATTTGTTGTGAAAATCGTACACCTCCCTGCTTTAATCTAGTTGTATTATTAGTATACCAGCTTTTGCCCGCAGCTTCGTACTCTTGGATATCGATTTTTCACTATTAGATATTAGATGACGCCCGTGGCTTCGCGCGCGTGGATATTGATTTTTTACAAATTCCGCGGGAACCCTAAACTTTTCTGAGATAAAAAGTAGCTTATGTGTTAATCCAGGATATAGGCTATCTCCATTCCAAACAGCCAAATCGGTTAAGTACTTGTGGCGTGATTGAGGAACAAACATCCAAGCATTTTTACAAACTTTCACATTTATAATATTAATAGGATAATACGAATTATTGAGGACGCCTAGAATCCCCCTCAAACCCAAATTGACATACCAACGTGTCATAAGAGGCGAGAGAAGCTAGCCTCCTCGCTTAACAGAGGGTATTTACATGTGGATTATTATTATCTTTTCGTGCAGCCTGCCTGGCTAGCTATCACCCATCTTGCCAAACGACTCGTGGCGTTCCAACTGGCGGCTTGTGAGCCAATTCTTTCTTTTCCTTTTCTCTTCTCTCTTCTTTCTTTCTTCTTTCTTACGCGTTATATGTGTTGACTGCGGTGTTACTATTATGGGCCATGGTGACATGCTGACTACTCGAATAATCACTTAAAAAATAAAAATTTAGGTTCCTGATATTGATTTCAGTTAATCTATAAAGGGCCAGACTTTCATTACAACTGTCTATTGTGTTTTAAAACCGTTGTGGGAGTGCATTATAAAATGAAAATTGTTACCGTACCAAATCTCCCAATATTTTCGCGTTAGAACTCGGTAAACCCATCTGGTTATTTGTCACGTCATTGACACATGATTGATGACGTAAAAATTAAGTGAGTTGCGTTTTCTGACGCAGTGCGGCGTGAGTTACCTCAATATTTTCCGTGAATGATACATATAAAATTGAAAGGTATGTAAGCGGTATGAGCTGTGCAAACGAGGCAGGTACTTTTTACCGAAGATACCAGAGTCAAAAGTCTTTCGGGAACATAATTACCAGGGACTCAACGCACACGGTGAGTGAACATTTCAATATTGTTTCAATTTCATGTTGTTCTGTTCGTCAACAACAGTCGATGTCCTCACCGACTACGGGGAACTGTTCGTAGCGGTATTTTCTATCCCTTGTTGTAAACGTTCTATTATGTCGGGAACAAAAATACACCGAGGATTGTCCCTCATATTTTACAAAGCCTCTGGTTCAAGAACCATCCCTATGTACATATATAGAGTTGACAATAGAACATAATATATTTTTTACACTCCTTTGAAGTTCATTTTGTAGTAACTAAGGTTTAGTTTCCCAGCTTTAAGAAACAAACTTGTGTACACAAAACAAATAGTTTTGCTTTTGTATTTATTTCCACAATTCTTATTTATTTAACTACAAGAATACAATTTAACATTAACGTAATTAGTTATACAAGATATTTCATATTTTCTTCTTTACAAAATAATGTACTGTTTGCACGAAGAGCGTACACTTCGTGGGAATAAACGGTCCCTATTGGTGTAATATAAATTTCCCATAATCAGGAAGTGACATTCGAAGCAGTCATTATAATAAACGATTTAACCGCCGCCGATCAATATGTAATATAAATTTTCAGCACAATAAATTAATGTGAATTTGTTACAAATGACCTGGGAATTTATGAGTATTTGGTCCAGCCAAATTGTACTGTAGCGTAGGAAGCGGATGTAAAATTCGTCATTATTTCAACATCAGAATACTCCCACACAATCGCGTTAATCACGTGTAGGCTCACCACAACAGTAGTCGTTTATGAAAGATTCGAAATACAATACGGATTATACAAATTTTACGTAGGACTAGGCCCCTTCTCACGGCTTTGCCCGCGTTTAAAGGTATCCTATATCGATGCTTGAAAGGCAAAATTTACCAAGCGACATGTTGACAACTTTACACTAGAGCATTTTAAGTTTTTAATTTTAGAAAAAAAATCGTACATTTCAAAACACTACTTATATTATATTTCGTTGTATAAAATGAATGAGGAAATCCTTTTTATACACCAGAATCGGACTCAGAGTGTGAAATTCCTCAACAAAGGTTCCCGGAATAAATTGCAGGCCACATTAAGCTTTATAGTGCAATGTATAACTAGTCGAGCTGCGAGTTCTTGAAATGTTCAATGATTAATGGAAGTTTTAAATGAAATAGCAATACGAAGTGCATCTTTGAATTGACGCATAATTTTTACATATTTCAAATCGTGTTTGTCTGTTACGTTTTATACAGAATAATTTCGACAAGTTATTATTCTGTGTAACATTGTGCAAAAACTTTACCTGCATAAAGTCTTTACTTAGTAAAATAGTATCTAACCTACCTCCGTGGTTATAATGTCCGTCGGGTTGAATCGGGTTTCTACATGGTCCTTCGAGCCGGATTACTAGATATTTAATAATAACCCAATCTCTACCCTGAAACTATTACTTTAAATTACGCGATGTTTTGGTTTAGACTGTTTAGAGGGTATCGTGGTCTCCGACATTTACAAATGCGCCGCTCAATCTCAGTTCTCGAAAGACGCAATAGATCTTTGACCGACTCCAAGTAGGACTATTGATCTATCGTGGTTGGTTACAGATGCCCTGAGCTCCAATGACCATTAAATGTTCAATGGATTGCACGTTTTTGTTACTTCCTTGTTCATATGAGTTGAAATAATAAGTAAGAGATATGAAAATGTCTGAACATTATGTAATGCTATTAAAAATAATTCTGGTTTTTATTTGATATTAATATGTTTCGTTTCTAGATTTGTCTTTTTGTATGTTTATTATTGTTTATGCATATGTATTACAACAATAACTACTGAACGTGATTGGTTTTTAAATCTAAGAAGTATTTAGTTTGACTCCACTTTAGAGCTTATTGCGTAATTAATAAAGTTGGGTAAACCGATCCGTAAAATCATAAAACCAGGTAATCGAAAACTTATAAAATACCCGATTAAAATGATTAAGAATATCCCACCAAACACATTTTCATGTCAAATGATGCCAAGACGAGACTAAACAAGATGAGATCAAAATATGTGATTTGGTCGTTTCGCTTCCGTTACAAAAAATTATTCAGAAAAAATGGTTGCCTGTAAAGTCGGTTTACGGACGGTAGTTTAACGTGACAACGTCATGACAAAGCTCCGCTCCGCTCCGCCCCGCTCCGCTCCGCCCCGCGCCACTCCGCCCCGCGCCACTCCGCTCCGCCCCGCCCCGCTGCACCCCGCTCCACTCAACTACGATCGCCTACGGCATCGGCTACGATCCGCCGATCGTAGGCGATCGTGCCTCTCTCTCGCTTTTGCCGCTCTCTCGCTCGCGGAACGCTACATTTTTTCGTGCATGCGCCCGGCGTTCATCGTTTTAATAGACGTTATCACGTCAAAATATTAATTCTTTTCTGTTATAGAATTGTTGTAGTAACGGCCAAGCCACATATTTTGAATAAGGTGTAGATTTTGTGAAGTTAGGGTTTGTAGAGTTAGAGCGTGTAGAGTAAGAAGGTTGGCGTCTATATAAGATCGGATAATTTTTTGATGTAGAGCCATAATACGGTCTCGGCTTGGCATCATTAGACATGAAAATGTGTTTAGTGGGATTTCACTTATTTTTGTAAGTATGACAATATATTGAAAACCACTATTGACATCAAATCCCGTGAATTTTGATTATCTGGTATAATCCAAGTTAAGAACCCAAGAACCCAAGAAACCAAGTTATGAGGGTTCAAAAAAACGACGAAGCGCTTCGAGAAAAAGGTAGGAAGCCCATGCGCTTCGGTAGGCCCATCTTGGCGGGGGCTAGCGTGCCCCCAGATTAAAAGCAGAGCAACTTTCATTCGTGTCTGTAAACGGGTGTGTCACAAATAAACATGCACAATATTTTTCAACCTTATATTTTGCGAAAAACTTTAAAAAGAAACACAGTAAAATCCACAAAATTGAAAGAGAAAATCGTTGTGATACGCATTTTTGCTTTTATTCCACATACATATTCCATTCGTAAAAAATTTAGCGCGAAACCGTGTCGAATTTTTAGACCGATTTCAATGTTTTTTACATGGTTCGACAGCAGATAGATGACAGGTAGATATTTAAATGAAAAGCTTGACATATTATTCTACACGTAAATATGTTGTATAAACCGATGTTTTCTATATTTACACAATAACTAGCTTATAAAGTACAGGTTAATTCAAACTAATTTATTTACAAAGTTACGCAAAACATTTCCGATTGAGAGTGGGTAGTCTGTTTTCATATCATACAAAGCTAATGGCCTGTATTTAAATAATGTTTTTTTAGTTACCATTAACTTCAGTAATTAAATTAAATAAATTAATGTATTTTAAATCAAACGAACAAAAACATTTACATTCAAAGAAAGCAGGAAAATCAAATAGTTTTTACATACGTTTGTACATTACTCAATACTTCCACTAGCACCCCTTAGCAAGTTATAATTTTTGTATTGCAAATATGCTGTTATTCAAAAGATTAATTAATTTTATTAAAAGTGCTTCCGAAATATTACCATTCAAACACGCTTACTGTTCTATACTTGCAATTGTTTTTAGGTATAGATTTCTTGTAAATACAGCTCTTTTAAAATCGTCCCACATGTGCTCATTCATGTAAACATCCGGGCTGCATGCTGGTCAGTACCTGTCGCATTTACCAAGCCGAATATTGTTATACTATATCATCTCATCTAATGTTGTGTCAAAGTAAAAAGATTCGTTTACCATAAGTAAGTATAGTATTTCGATTAAATGTGAATGCATGTCAAATTTTAATAAACTTTTGGAAATTAGATAGGGCAACACTATTATCTATAACAGGTGGATGTGGGTAAAGTAACACAGCTAGATTTCAAATCTGCATTACAGAATACACAGAAGAGTCACTCCGCAAAATCGTTTAAATAAATAGCTACTCTTGCTCCGACACAATAAGGTGTAATTCAGGTCGCACAGCGCTAATTTTATTGTCAACAGACGTTGACATCAAGACGTGCTTCTCTTTCTAATCATAACTCTTATCTTTTCTGACAACGTCAGGGTTGTCTTCTTTTTTTGTGATGACATGTGTGATTACGAATGTACATGACACGACCAGCGCGGAGCGGCGGCGAGTGGCAGCCCTTCTGAAATAGGCCCGACACGTCAAACGCGGCACGTACTTGTAACATCATACCAAAAGTGCAGATTGCGCCAGGCCTGTCTGCGTATAAAAGCTCATTACGTCATACACCAATCTTTATCTTATCTTTTGGATCGTAATTTAAAACGGCACGTTTTTTGGGTTTTTGAAAAGCGCGTAAATATATATTTTAACAGTCGTTTGAAATGTTACTAGTATTGCATATTATTTTTCCGTGTAGCCTGCCTGACAAGCTACCACACTGTGGCTTGAATCAGCCGCCAATCAACCCGTCGTTTACCGACTGTCGGCGGCTTGAAAACCAGTTCCAACTTTCTTCTCTCTCTTCTTTTTTAGTCAAAAATGCATCGGTGTTGCCTTGGGTATTCCGAAGTCTATGAGCAAAAGTAACCATCAGGTAGATTCTCACTTTTCCCTTGAATAAATATAATTTAATTTTAAAGATATATCGGTATCGCTCACATTAATGGCAGACTCTCTTGCGACTATCTCGCTCTTTTGACATGTCCCATATTCATCCGTGTGAGTTCTATTTTCCCATGGAAATGCTAAGGATGAGATCTATAAAGCGTACATAAGCTTTGCTGAAACTTAAAATTTTCGGAACAAAAATATTCAAATCAACCTTAACAATAATCGTTTAATAAGACTTTTTAATTTTTTCTTATTACCAAAGTGTCAGTCATCTAGTACAGTACATTTGACTGTTGTTAGAGCAAAGTCAAAGTCTAAGTACGGTTTATAGATTTCACCTAAAGTCTTATTAGCATGCGTTCGGTCCGATCGCCATATCCTAGGCGTGTCACGTTCAACAAAGATGACACACACGCGGATCTTTAACGAATGTTTGGCAACCCTCTATTTGCAAATCCCTAAGGACATTTCACTGTGATCCTATTGATTCATAGTTGCGTTGTGTACATTAAAATTAGCTATACTTGTATAAGTTTCGTTTGAAGAATAAATTAATACATAACATCTATATTTCGTTTGTATATAAAATTATTGATTCGCTGGAGTTGTTGAATTTTGATGAGTAACTTTAATGTTTTTCATGGATTGAGGTCACAATCATTCAATATAACTTAGTAGCTATATTAAACTTAAAAAAATCCAACAGTATTATAAACTTAAATAAAAATTAATAAAAATTTTTGAAATGCAATTAAATAAGTTTTATTCTAAGTAGGTTTGTTACAAACGCTTTTCGACAGTAACTCTACGCCATCGCTTCAACAAATCCCTACCATGATTGGTCCCGGGAGAAGCGGCAAGAAACTACCGGGGTTATTTTTTCCTATTTACAGTTACAGAAAGCATTTAATACTACTCATGGTAATATTTAATATAAAAAAAACTCATGTCCAAGGTGTCTTGTCATTCAAATACTCATCAGCTTTGTAATATGTTTTCTTCATGAGAATACCTTTGATATGGGTTTTTACAGTATACATTTCTGTTAATTCTAGCGGGATTTTCATATATATTTTGACACATGTTGGCCAATTAATGTATTTAGGAAGAATTAGATTCAGAAGTTATCGAGCCCTCGATCACGCGACTAAAGATTTTAATTTTGAGTTTAAAAAACTACCCCATCTGAACTTAACATTTATTAGTTATGCCAAAATATGTTTTGTTTGAACTATTTCCACGAAAAGGGGTATCCCCGCCTGGCATTCGAAAAAGCAAAGTCATTGTGATAAGTAAGTAGCGAGCGACCCACGTTTACATGTCGCTTTTTACGTATCATTCAACGCAATACAATTAAACAATGTGTTTTTCAGCAAATGTAAATGACAACTGGGAAGGGTAGTGCCGTGTGTCAACAAAGGAGCCTCACCATTCATACCACAAACCGTCTATACAAAGTAGCGGACATTCATTCCTGGTAATGCATGCTGCCCATTATCCGTACTGTATTGTGATGATGTCTTTCGTTTCTTTTTAATCTCACAAAACATTTTATACGAATAAGGGTAACTGCCTAACTGAGCAAAGCTTGATTTTTATGAACGAAACATTATTAACTGCCTTAATTCATAAACAGGTGAATAGATTGGAAGCGTAATACACGTTTTTATAGCAAGTATGAATGTACTAAAGCAAATTTAGTGAATTTATTGTTCAGTGTTAAGGATTTTCTAAACTTGAGAGTATTTGGGGTTCCGTACCCAAAGGGTAAAAACGGAACCCTATTATTAAAACTCTACTGTCCGTCTGTCTGTCTGTCACCAGGCTGTATCTCATGAACCGTGATAGCTTATAAACTTAAAATACTATAGACGGGCTGTTCCGAACAAAATCCGTGTCATATTTTTCGTACTCACTGACAGCTTGGTGACAGCGCTTCGTTCGGTCAATTCGGTTCAAGATGGCGGATATCAAATATTTTGCACTAAATATTTTTTTAAAATGCAAGTAAAAATATAGTTATTTACCAATTATGATTTAAACAAACTCAAATAAAGTTCAAACGTAAGTATAAATGAGGACGTTTTAACAGTGCAAATTACATAAACAATATGCGTTATTATATCGTGTTCTTGAACGGTCGGGTTTTTTCAAAAATGACATCTACTTGTCTCGCTTGCTTGCAGCCGACTAAAATGCGTTGGCACCATCTGGTGTCAACGTAGGTGTCGAAACTTTCAGTACTGAACAGCCTGTCTAGTATAGTATATACATATAGGTCTATGTGATAGCTAGACAGTTGAAATTTTCACAGATGATGTATTTCTGTTGCCGCTATAACAATAAATACTAAAAATAGAATAAAATAAATATTTAAGTGAGGCTCCCATACAACCAACGTGATTTTTTTTGCCGTTTTTTGCTCGATATTAATAACGGCAACAGGTAGACGCTTGAAATATTCACAAAATATTTAGTTGTGTTTAAAAATAAATAATTAAATTAAAACAAAATAAAAATTTAAGTGTTAGGTACTCCCATACAACAAACGTATTTTTTTGCCGTTGTACGGAACACTTCGTGCGCAAGTCCGACTCGCACTTGGCCGGTTTTTTTAGATCACGCTTATCAAAAAATGCATTATCATCAAGAGTAAAGCAATACATAAAAATCAACTACTTAGGATAAGAGAAAGTAGGTCCAATTAAGCTTTTAAGATCTGACGCACAGAAACAGGATTAGGGCTTGTTTCACAATCTTCAAGTAGAGTTCTGAATAAGCTATTCGCCGGTTAAAGTGACGTTAAAGTGTCATTTTACATACACGAAATGTCAACTTAACCAACGAATAGCTTACTTCGGACTTACTTGAAGATTGTAAAAACAAGCCCTTAGCTAAATAAAAACGTTTAAAATGACCTCGGTACACACTAATCTTCCAAACCAAACAACATTTTATGAGTGTATTTTTACTTAGATCAAGCTTGAAAAGTCTTTTGGATCCGACTGGTAGACGGTAGTGCTGATATCCATTTCCCCTAAAGAATCACCCAAATCATTAGGTACACATATTTGCAATATCGCGATAGCAAAAGAACTTTGTTGTAAAAGATCTTCACATTCATAACATTTAGGTACAAACATCTCATGGTAATTTTATATTTATTGTTAGGTAGCTTGCTTTTTTCGACTTCAGTATCACCTATTTTTAGGGTTCCGTAGCCAAATGGCAAAAAACGGAACCCTTATAAATTCGTCATGTCCGTCTGTCTGTCTGTCTGTCTGTCCGTCCGTATGTCACAGCCACTTTTCTCCGAAACTATAAGAACTATACTGTTGAAACTTGGTCAGTGGATGTATACCGTAAGCCGCGTTAAGATTTTCACACAAAAATTAAAAAAAAAAAAAATTTTGGGGGTTCCCCATACATAGAACTGAAACTCAATAATTTTTTTTTCATCAAACTCATACGTGTGGGGTCTATGGATAGGTCTTCAAAAATGATATTGAGGTTTCTAATATCATTTTTTTCTAAATTGAATAGTTTGCGCGAGAGACACTTCCAAAGTGGTAAAATGTGTGTCCCCCCCCTGAAACTTCTAAAATAAGATAATGATAAAACTAAAAAAAATACATAATGTACATTACCGTGCAAACTTCCAACGAAAATTGATTTGAACGAGATCTAGTAGGTAGTTTTTTTAATACGTCATAAATCGTAAACCGCAAAAAACATCGATCAAAGTTACAATGAAGTACAAGAACTTTTATATTATGTTACTTGCTGCTACGTAACCCTTCTTGGGCGAGTTCGACTCGCACTTGGCCGCTTTTTTACTTACCTAATGTTAGTTAGGTACGCTTAACTGTGCACATAATTTTTCTTAGAAATAAACATCAACAGCGTAAAGATAGAATCATAAGAAGCTTACTCTATTTATAAATTATATATTAATGTTTAAAGTTACCGATTACAAACGTGGAGCGTCTAAATGCAGCTTCAACGGTCTTTTTCTGATTATTTTTCCGACCCAAATATCGACCAATAGAATTGCACCATTCGACGTCACGTGGTACAACCTACATGGTATTATACTGATAATTTTTTGAAAATTTTCTCTGGTAGTTGCTATATATAAAAAACAAAACATGATCCAGTCAAATTAACCACACGTCAAACTGACAGGTTGAATTCAATTGTGAAAATTGGAAAAATAATCCCCCGAATACCACACGAGCTTCAAAATTATCTGGCATTTCCCTCAAGGTTCCCTGCAAACAAATAAAATCGTCAAGTTTTTCAGGAAAAATCACTCGCGCTTCGCGCTCGTGATTTTTTAACCTGAAAAACTTGACTCGTTCATTTGTTTGCAACGAACCTATCGGGAAATACCCGATAATTTTGAAGCTCTTGTGGTATTATAAGTGAGAATTATTTTTGAAATTTACATTATTACATACGATATAACAGAAACTTCGAATAAATTTGTACTAAAAACAAACAGACATAATTAAAAAATATTTTTTGAAAAAAAAAATTTGAAAAAATGTACATTAAAATTCCCCTATGAGTTTAATTATAGACCAAGCCATAGAAGTGCGTTATACAATTCTAAACGCCCATCACACGTTGGCCTGTTTTATTTTCCATTTCTATAGAAAATTGTTCAGTAACACGAGTGGATTACAGATACCTATTTTACCATGATAGTTCAGGAAAAAGGCATTCAACGTACGTGAATGCTATAAAACCAACAATATTTTATCTCTATATGGCACCCATTATTGCTATAAATCCATAACGTAATACGTTGAAGTCGATTTTCCATTATCCTAACTCGGAAATTGAGAAATAAAATTGCAAAATGACTTGCGCGGTATTTCGAGTGGTTCTAGTAAATAATAATAACATACAGTTCCATATATATAGGTGACTTTCCCAAACATGTGATGATATTAATGAAATTCACAATATGTTAATGTTATGTTACTACTTCACTGATTGATGAGTATTTAATGTAATGTAAGAATCCAACATATGCAATAAATTATAATTATTACAAAATTTTCGAATCTGAACCCAGTATACAATATTAAATGTTATGAACTGTCATTACGTGCAAATGCTCCCGGTATTAACTTTATCTCATCAAAACATAAATGTGAAATGAGAGCCAAGTTCAAAAAAAGAATTGAGATCTAAATGGGTGCCAAGTTTTGTGTAGAAAAGTCTAAAATGTTTGTTACTAAAACATATAATTCAAGGTCTACGTTTGACTTGGTTAGTTTTCACTTACCTACCTAGGCTATATTATATTTGTATAATTATCTTCGTTAAGTATGTTAGGTTCATGTAATACTTATGTTACTTTTCTAAAATTTGGTTTGTTGGTTGCTAAATAATTAAAACTAGCCAAGTCAAATGTAAAGCTTGAATTACGTTCTTGTGACGTATTTACGTATGTACGTGAGATTTGGGGGGGAGTGGTGGGTCTGGGTTTGATTTTGGGGGGTTGCGCCCACTGAGACTTTTGATCAGCATGATGAAAGCTACCTCTGTGCAAAATTTCAGCTAATTTGGCCGAGAGCCAATTCCCATAAGGATTTTGCGGGGTCCTTTCAAGTTTCTAGGTCAACTGGAAGTAGATTATGTTTTTGATACTATATCATTAAAAACAGTCACCAAAATGCGGGTTTTTAAACGTTAATATATTAATAACTATTTGAGTTACATAATATATGAAATTTTGAATTCTGCATAAACTAAGGGGTTTTTATAAATGTGCAAAATTTCATGTATGTAACAGTAGTTTAAATAGGTCTCGAGTTATGAAGGGGTCAAATATACCTCGAAATGGTTCGTGTATTCGTGTATTTTGCAAGTCTCAATAAATGAGCCAAATTTTACAGTTTATGTGAAATTGTTTTTGAGTTATGAGGGGGTCAAAAGTGGCTCCTAATGGTTCGTGTAATGTCACACGCGGTGCTGTTCGCCAGTTCTGTTAGCTTTAACTTGGTTTGACACGCTACCGCGTGACTAGACCTACAACTTGTATCGCTGCTTATATGTAATGTCTGATTCTTTTCACTCGTTGATGTAATGCTCGCGTTACACTACAGGGGAATCTTGCCGGAGAGGGAGCGCTCCTTGCCGCATGGTGACGCAAAAATGAGTATTCTAACATGAAATAGTTTCGTAATCATCCGTGTGTCGTGATGTGTTGGATTGTTATCAGTTCCAATTTTCTATTGATTTAAAATCTTTAGTCACTAATCTGGCAACTGTGAAAAAGTCACAAAGTGTCATTTAAATATTGGTACATCACGAAAGGTGCGTAAAGTAGTCAATTATTGCACGGGGGTAAAATTAGCTACATAACTAATCGGTAGGTAGTTTTATTGCTAAATGGCTTTGAATAATAAATAAACTCAAAGTACCACGTTTTCGCATTGTAAAAAGAGCTACTTTACGCACGGAAAAGCGTGACCTAAATGGGGATTTATGTCACAGTGTGCTATAAACATTGTTATTTTATATACTTTACTATTCCTACTTACGTCACGAGATATAATCAATAGATAGGTTGGAAACGGTCACTAGAAAATTAAATCCGAACAAAAACAGTTTCACTGTAAAAAAACGCACAAGTACACTTCAAATTAGTTACAAAAATGATAATTAAATTTTTACAAAAAATTATGAAATCAAAAAACCCAAGTACATAACCGTTTTAGATTCAAAAAAAAATTTGCTGGAAAAAGTAAAAAAAAAATGGTGTACTTGGTGTGCATAATACTTTTTGGTGCGCGCTTATTTCAAAATAATCTTAAATTAAAATTTGAAAAATCCCCGACAGTTTTATTTACACTAAACATAGATAAGAACACTCGATTAAGTCACCTTTCAGACAAAAAAGACGAGATCAAAATCGGTTTATCCGTTTGGGAGGTACGATGCCACAGACAGACATACAGATACACAGACACACAGATACACTGATACACAGACACGTCAAACTTATAACATCCTTCTTTTTTCGTCGGAGGTTAAAAAGTTTTAAAAAATTTCTTCGAAATTCAGTGGCGTGTGGTACAGCCATACAAGCCGAAAAGCCCAGCTTACTATCATTGCTTTACTATCATCACTTTGCAGCTGTTAACACTGATATTATTTGTTGGTAAATGGTAAATATTAAACTTATGGAGTGTTCTGTGATGTCGGGCCAAAGATCCCGAGATCCTGGGTTGTACGACACAGCTGGGCTTGCCTTGTTCTGACGGCCTAGGCTTCCAATGTCAAGTCAGATCGAAAATCGTAATTATGCACACCAAGTACACCATTTTTTTTTTTACTTTTTCCAGCAAATTTTTTTTTGAATCTAAAACGGTTATGTACTTGGGTTTTTTGATTTCATAATTTTTTGTAAAAATTTAATTATCATTTTTGTAACTAATTTGAAGTGTACTTGTGCGTTTTTTTACAGTGAAACTGTTTTTGTTCGGATTTATAACTCTAAAACTGACGAAGCTGATTTATATGTAAAAGACTTCTAACCCCTATTTTTAGGGGATGCATTTCGAGAAAACAGTGAAACAGTTATTTTTTGTGTCTAACTATAAGCTTATATACAAATTTTCACCCTTCTTACTTCAAAACTGACGAAGTTCCGCTACAAACTTGAACAACCTTATTCAACCCTTTAGGGGTTAATTTTCCAAAAAACACATAACCATTAAATTTTGTTTCTAATTTTGAACTAATATATAAATTTTCATGTTTTTAACTTCAAAAATGATGAAGTTACCTACTAAGTTCCATCCAAGAAATTAACCCTTTAAGGGATGATTTTCCAAAAAAATGTGTTGAAGTAAACTTTTGTTTAATAAACATACATAAAAAAATTCATACTTATAACTCTAAAACTGACGAAGCTGATTTATATGTAAAAGACTTCCAACCCCTATTTTTAGGGGATGAATTTCGAGAAAGCCGTGATACAGTTATTTTTTGTGCCCAACTATAAACAGCTTATATACAAATTTTCACCCTTCTTACTTTAAAACTGACGAAGTTGCCATACTACTTGCACAACCTTATTCAACCCTTTAGGGGTTGATTTTCCAAAAAAACACATAACCCTTAAATTTTGTTTCTAATTTTGAACTAATATATAAATTTTCATGTTTTTAACTTCAAAAATGACAAAGTTGCGTACTAAGTTAAATTGAAGAAATTAACCCCTTAAGGGATGATTTTCCAAAAAAACGTGTTGAAGTTAACTTTTGTTTATTACTATAAACATACATAAAAAAATTCATACTTATAACTCTAAAACTGACGAAGCTGATTTATAAGTAAAAGACCTCCAACCCCTATTTTTAGGGGATGAATTTCGAGAAAACAGTAATACAGTTATTTTTTGTGTCTAACTATAAGCTTATATATAAATTTTCACCCTTCTAACTTCAAAACTGACGAAGTTCTCATACAAACTTGAACAACCTTATTCGACCCTTTAGGGGTTGATTTTCCAAAAAAACACATGACCCTTAAATTTTGTTTCTAATTTTGAACTAATATATAAATTTTCATGTTTTTAACTTCAAAAATGACGAAGTTGCGTACTAAGTTAAATTGAAGAAATTAACCCTTTAAGGGATGATTTTCCAAAAAAATGTGTTAAAGTTAACTTTTGTTTATTACTATAAACTAACATAAAAAATTTCATATTTATAACTCTAAAACTGACGAAGTTGGTTTGTATGAAAGTGACTTCTAACCCTTATTTGTACCCCTTAGGGGATGAATTTCTTAAAATCCGTTCTTAGTGGACGTCTCCTTAGCAGGAGCTATCTACCTACCAAATTTCATCTGAATCGGTTCGGCAGTTTCTGAGATTTTTTGTTTAATCAGCGGTGTGTCGCTTTTCAATTTTATATATATAGACTAGGTTTTGCGCGGGGCGCGCGCTGCTAAAGCAGCGCGCGTGCCTTTTTCTTCTGCAAAAGAACAAATAAAAAAATTGTTTTTCAAAAATATAATTGGACTGCGAAAATTTTTCGATTCACGGGTCTGTTTGCGACATGTTCGGCTTCACATTATTTTTTTGACGGGAGGGGGAGGGGAGAGGGAAAGGAAGCGAGCGAGGTACCGGGAGCGAGAGAAGGATAGGGAGACGGGCAGGGAGCAGGGAGGGAGAAAGAGGGGGACAGAAAGCGAGAGAGGGACCGGGTGCAGGAGAGGGACGTGAAGCGGGAGAGGGACGTGAAGCGGGAGAGGAGATCACAAATAAAGAATGATTATGATTAGGGATCGGGAGTGGGAGAAGGAGAGGAAGAGGGAGAGGGAGAGCGAGGGAGAGGGAGAGCGAGAGGAAGAGGGGAGAGCGAGAGCGAGAGGGAGAGGAAGATCGAGAGGGTGATTGAGAGGGAGAGGAGAGCAAGAGGGAGAGCGAGTGGGAGAGGGAGAGGGAGAGCAAGAGGGAGAGCGAGTGGGAGAGGGAGAGAGAGAGCGAGAGGGAGAACGAGAGGGAGAGCAAGAGGGAGAGCAAGTGGGAGAGGGAGAGGCAGCGAGAGGTAGAGTGAGAGGGAGAGGGAACGCGAGACAAAGTGGGAGGGGGAGAGGGGGAGGGGGAGGGAGATCGAGAGGGAGAGCGAGACGGAGCGCGAGACAGAGAGGGGGAGCGAGAGGGAGAGGGAGAGTGAGAGGGAGCAGGAGTGGGAGAGGGAGAATGAGAGCGAGAGAGAGAGAGTGAGAGGGAGAGCGAGAGGGAGAGCGAGAGGGAGAGCGAGAGCGAGAGGGAGAGGGAGCAGGAGATGGAGAGGGAGAGCGAGAGCGAGAGGGAGAGGGAGAGGGAGAGGGAGAGGGAGAGGGAGAGAGAGAGCGAGAGGGAGAGTGAGAGAGAGAGCGAGAGGGAGAGCGAGAGGGAGAGCGAGAGGGAGAGGAGCATAATTAATATGATGAATTTAAAAGGAAAACTCTCATGGCAATGTTAGCTTAAATACATAGTTATTGATTGAAGTTGATAAACTTACAACTACAGAACCCTAAGTTCTCTACCCAAGTCCTCTTTTAATATAGGAAGGATCTGATGATGGGAGATAAAGAGATGATAGGTTCCAGAGAATAAGAGTGGAAAACTTCAGTGGTAAGGCGTAAATATTCCGTTTTTAATGACATTTGTTGATGGTTACATTGACATTGCAAAACCTGTCCATCAATAAGTGTATCTTGGGGACAAAAAATTTAACTCCATAACGGATGGGAATACAAACAGACTATTTTGGCAACGTAATTCATGGTTTTCATTGAACCCAAAGACAAAACAGATCGAACGTCGATACTGAAAGACACACCCCTCACCATTAATTTTCTTCGCAACATAGTAACACTGTGGAGAACCTTGTACTTCAATGGATTTGAGGATTTTGGTAACAATATAAAATAATAAATGGGAATGTTACTATTGAAAAATCAGTCCAGAGTTTAATAACTTCATGTATGATGCATGATATATTTTGGAGTAGAATCCTTTCTAAGGACCTATATCAAAACTTAAAGAACTACTCAATTATTAAATTATAATGTGACTTGTAATTTCAACTTACATAAAGAACGGCATTTTGATATATAGGTACAAAGTTATATTTCATACATTGTAAAAAGTAGTTTTAATATACATACTGTAATACTTACCACGTACTTGGAAAGTATGTAAATCCTACCAATATATTTATAGTAAAAATTTGGATGTTTTTATTCAATCACGCTAATATGGCTAAACGGATTCGGATAAAATTGTTTCAGAGATAGTTTATGACCAGAAATTAATTTGTTCTATCAGGATACGGGGTATAATTTAGTATGGATGTTTAATGTGCCTGTAGCTTAGATTTTTTATATTAATATTTTTAGGGTTCCGTTCCGTTTTTCCTTTTGAGGTAAAAGGTCCGCCTGTCTGTATGTGTGTCTATCAAAAACCTTTCAGTAAGGAATACGTGGAGGTATT
The DNA here is from genome assembly GCA_951805285.1 of Thymelicus acteon. Lineage (NCBI taxonomy): Eukaryota > Metazoa > Arthropoda > Insecta > Lepidoptera > Hesperiidae > Thymelicus > Thymelicus acteon. Next base: position 10,768,749 of record OX638225.1, on the reverse strand, counting down.
AATTTGAAATTAATTTCGAATTATTAGGTCTGCTGTGCAATCCCTTAGAGTTGTGAAAAAATCAAGCTTTTAAAAGTCAACGCTATCATAAAACTCTTTGTTTATGCCCTATTTTTTTAGTTATTTCGACTCTCGCAAGGTAATCAAAACCTATCCCCTAAATGCTTAAGTTTACGTTCCCGTGGATCAAGAAAAATGAAATGCGGTGAGAAGCAATGTCGTTAGGGAATTATTTTAAGACCGTTTTGTAGTAACATTACATTACAATTTACAATCAATCGCATAGCCGAAGCTACTGGGCGTAAGAAGCTTTTAACATGTATATATTATGTTCCTTGGGGAGTGTAGGGGAGCACTAAGAGAAGATTTTTGTAAATTCTCCCTAAGGGGTTAAAAAAAGGGGGGGATGATTGTTACTCTTTCATGCAAATATCACTGAACGGATTTCGATGAAATTTAGTAAACGGGTAGAATATAACCTGAAATAATTCATAGAGTACTTTTTATCACGAAATTCCATGGGCTGATCGAATTTTGATAGGAATTTCACTGAAGGGTTCGTAAAAACTAAAAATTGTTGAAATCTGTCATTCAAGCGAGTGAAGCTGCGGGCAAAAGCTAGTACAATATATTTTAACCCCAAAGCATAAAGAGGGGTGTTATAATTTTGATATATATGTGTGTCTGTTTGTGGCATCGTATCTCCTAAATGAATGGAACGATTGTGATGCAGTTTCTTTTAATGCTGAAGTTGAGAGGGTTCTCAACTATAATTTATGAAGATCTGTTTAGGCGTAAAACAATAAAACTGACTTAAACTGATATTCTGCATCATGCATGACATGTTATTTTTTTAGCTGCAATTTTAGTACGTATGCAAATGCAAAAATGTGCATATTTTTATTTATCTGGCAACACTTGAGATTTTCGTCATGAGACAAAGATGCGAGTCGATTTACAAACAAACCGTACACTGTCGTTGTGTTGAATACTGCTGCTATAGAATAGAATAGGCTTATCCATGGCTTAACCATGTTAAGAATTTCTCACAGTTTAGTTATGATTTAAAAGTAATTACACTTAAAATTAATTTTGTCTATACACAATAACTATTGAAAGGAGTAAAGGGCAGACGACATGACAAAAACGGGTTCAAACTAAACTATCGGATAGGAGAGTCAAGAAACGGTCAATCACTTCCAGACCAGAGCAGTAGGTATTAATAACAACACTATAGTGGTACAACAAATGTCTTGAATGTCTAAAATGTATGAAGTACTAAAAAAATATTATTGAATTTTTTTTCAACATTTTGAATGTTTTCACGTTAATTTTGTTTTCCCGATTGAACAATAAAATATTTTTTTGTATGCCAACACTTTTTTTTCACTCATATAATGTGCATTTGCACCTATAAACGCCTCATACAACAAATGCAAATACCAGTCCGAAATGTTCGATATAGATTTTTGTGAAAAATACTTGTTTTCGTATGGCAACACTGAAAGTTTTCATTTTTTTATGGCAACACTAAATCACTTTTACACGGATGTGACCGATCTATTAGTAGCAACAAACGTCGTATACATTTTAATGACATCAAAAGGAGACAAAAGCCTGAAATAGTACATACAAAAATTCATTTGTATGAAAATTATTATTTTTTGTATGGCATCACTAAACATTGGTTACACCAACATGTTTGGTCCTTTAGTACCTACAAACGCCTCATACATTATATAGACATAGAATGGTGACAACAGCCTCAAACATTCGAATAAAGAATACATTTGTATGAAAATTATAATTTTTTGTATGGCCACACTGAATTTTTTTTCACTAAAATTTACAAAATCTCAATACCTACAAACGCTCCATACATTATAATAACGAAATATTCGATTCAAGAATAAATTTGTATGAAAATTATTATTTTTTGTATGGCAACACTGAAGTTTTAAAGTCTTTCCAAAACGAATATTTTAATTTAAAAATATCTTCCATACATTTTTTATACCTTTGATCTATAGTTTCGGCTCAATTACTCGAAAAGTGAAAAAAATTCTGGACTCCAGTGTTGCCAGTTGATTGAGATGAAAATGGTCAAATGTCATTACGACGACCACAAAAAATCTTGTGGTGTAATTTTTTGATTAAAAATGTTTCTTCTTCTACTTTTTACATTTTTGAATGGAAAGTTCACAAAAATGTATGAATGAAAAAAAAATCAACGTAACCTGGCAATACTTCAGACCAAGCCCAACAACCGCCCCATACAAAGTGACCCCCTCAAATGTTGCCAACCTACAAATTTTTTCCTCCAAAAAATGCAATTTTTCGTACATTTTAGAAAATGGCCACCACGGGATCCGCCATCTTGTCGAAAAAAAAAATATATCCAACATGTCAAAATTGAGGATAGACCAGAGCCAACAGAGGAAAAATATCGCAAAAATGTTAAAACACCACCGCGATGCGACCCCGCAAAGACACCTCGAAAATTGAAAAATTTCAAACTAAAATATCTCGGCGGCCATCTTGTTTTTTCAATTTTTTTCAACTTTTTCGTATTAGTCGTCCCAAGATTAGCCGAAAACAACACCAATGTCGGGTAGGTGCCAAAAGTAAACAAAAAGTTGACAATCGCTGAGCGGCGGCCATCTTGAATTTTCAAATGGTCGTATTTTTCCTGTAATGACCATAGATAATCAAGAAACTTTTTAGTACATTATTATTACCCCCCACCGATACTTTCGGCTGGGCTATTCGAAATGTGAAAAAACGTGAAAAAAAAATCCAGCAGCCAGTGTTGCCAGTTATTTTTGATGAAAATGGTCAAATGTCATTACGACGGCCACGAGAAATTTTTTGGTGCAATTTTTTGATTAAAAATGTTTCTCCTTCTACTTTTTATATTTTTGAATAGAAAGTTCACAAAAATGTATGAATGAAAAAAAAATTAACGTAACCTGGCAATACTTCAGACCAAGCCTCACAACTGCCCAATACAAAGTGACCCCCTCAAATATTGCCAACCTCCAAATTTTTTACCTCAAAAAATGCATTTTTTTGTACATTTTGCAAAATGGCCGCCATGGGATCCGCCATCTTTAAGAAAAAAAAAATATACCCCAAACGTCAAAATTGGGGATAGACCCGAGGCAACAGTGAAAAAAGATCGAAAAAAAGTTGAAAACCCATTGCAATCCGACCCCGCAAAGTCACCTCCAAAATTGAAAAATTTTAAAGTAAAATATCTCGGCGGCCATCTTGTTTTTTTATTTTTTTCCATTTTCATCGTAACACATTTCCCAACATTAGCCGAAAACGACACCAATCTCGGGTAGGTACATAGTGAAAAAAAAAGTTGGTCATTTCGACTCGTCCGCCATCTTGGATTTTTGAAAGGTCGGATTTTTCCCATAGACACGGAGGCAAACCAAAAATTCTCACATACATTGTACCCACCTCCCAACACTCCTTCTGGGAGATCAATTCGACTTTTCGTAAAACGAAAAAAAAATTCCAGCAGCCAGTGTTGCCAGTCGACATCGACGAAAATAGTCAAATGTCATTACGACGACCATGACACGTTTGCCCGTGTGACAATTTGATTAAAAATATTGCTCCTTCTACTTTTCATATTTTTTAATAAAAAGTCCAAAAAAATGTACCAACAAAAGAAAAAAAAACTCAACCTGGCAACACTTTGGGTCAAGTTACACAACCGCCTGGAACAAAGACACCCGCTCAAATGTTGCCAACCCGAAGAAAAATTCACCCAAAAAACGTCGTTTTTCGTACATTTTTCAAAATGGCCGCCACCGCGTCCGCCATCTTGTCGAAAAAATAAATATTCCCAAAATATCAAAATTAAGGATACAATCAAACAAACACACAAAAAACATTGCAAAAAAGTTGAAAAACCACCCCGATGCGACCCCGCAAAGTGACCTCTAAAATCGAAAAAATTCAAACTCGAATATCTCGGCGGCCATCTTGTTTTTTCAATTTTTTCTAAAGTTTTCGTATATCGCCCCCAAAACTTGTCGAAACGCCCCAAAAAAATCCCGCAAAAAGCCATAAACAAAAAAGTTGAAAATCACAGAGCGGCCGCCATCTTGAAAATGTGAAATGTCAGATTTTTCCCGAGGTGTCGGGGGGGGGATGGAGAAAACCCGCCATAGACAACAAAGTCCCATCTCGACTCTTTCTGGGAGAACAATTATATGGATCACTCCCCGTAAGTCTAGGATTATATAATATAATAACTAGCTGTTGCCCGCAGCTTCGCATGCGGAAATTATGCTTATCATATTTGTACCCCTTGCAGAAAAAAATTTAAAAACAGGTTAATTTATATGGAAGTACTTATATTTAGGAATTTATATACTGAAACGTACGATATAATCACAAATCATTCCTCCGGGAACGAATTTAAAAAATAAACAACATTAGTTAACATTAGTTTTTTCTTTTTCATGAAAAAATTTGAAAAACTCGATAACATGTATTTCATCAATTAAATGAGGAATTATTGTTGCAAATTTAAAGCAAATCGTTGATATTTCAAAATATTCCACACTAAGTTTCATCTTGTTTCCGGTGAAAACTTTTAATTTTATCGGGACGAAAAGTTGTTTTAAAACGTGATCCAAAGTATGAGGAACAACATAACTAATTTCCGTCGAAATCAGTTCAAGGGTTTTCATGTAATGCCCGAACATACAAACAGACAAACAGAGAATAATAAAATTTTAAATACAAAATTTTTGATGTTCTAACACGTTATTGAAGTGCCCCTAACCGAAATTTTGAAAAATATTATATGTACAGAAAAACTGGCTCTTGAGTTTCATTAGAAAAAAACACAAAAAGGTCCCGTTATTTCCATCCATCCAAGAGTTACATATCTTGTCTCGAAGTAACACCACCAGATCCTAAATGGATCAATGATGAACTGGTTTTACGATGTCAACATGAACAGTACAAATATTTTTAAAAACGGTTCTGTTGTTTCCATCTGGACACTCCTTCTCCCTCTCCCGCTCCCACTCCCTCTCCCACTCAAACTCTCTCTCTCTCTCCCACTCCCTATCCCGCTCCCTGTCCCTTTCCTTCGCTCGTTCACGGTCCCTCTCTCGCTTCCTGTCCCTCTCCCACTTCCAGTTCCTTTCTCGCACTCGGTCCCTCTCCCGCTTTCTGTCCCGCTCCCTCTCCCGCTTCCTGCCCCTGTCCCTCTCATTCCTCTCCCGTTCTCTGTCCCTCCCCTCTCCTTCTCCCGCTCCCGGGTCCTCTCCCGTTTCCTGTCCCTCTCCCTCTCCCGCTCCCCGGCCCTCTCCCGCTCCCTGTTCCTCTCCCGTTCCCGGTCCCTCTCTCGCTTCCTGTCCCTCTCTCCTCCCCTTACCGTCCGTAAAGTCCTCTACACAATTTTTTTGTTTCTCACTATAAGCTTACATGTTCATTTTCATATTTCTGAGTTCGAAAATGACAAAGTTCTGGAAAAGCTTGCAACCTCTTTATTTACCTCTTAGGGGATGAAATTCCAAAAAACCTGTTACAGTTAATTTTTGATTTATTTTCACATTTCTGAGTTCGATATTGACGAAGTTTCGTACAAATTTACATCCCCTTTTACCCCTTAGTGGATGAATTTCCAAAAAAAAAATGTTACAATTCATTTTTGTTTCTAATTATAAGTTAACATATACATTTTCACATTACTGAGTTTAAAATGACATAGTTTCTTAAATAGATATTTACAACCCCTTAGTATTACTATTTATGGGGATGAATTTCGAGAAAACTGTGATACAGTTAGTTTTTGTGTCTAACTATAAGCTTATAAACAAAGGGCTTCCAACATTTTTGTATGGAGCCTGGCATACCTACAAGTCCGCCATTTTGAAAAAACCTCGATTCCGCGGCCAGTGAAGAAACATGTGTCAATCGATAGAGTAAATGATTATGATCAAAAAGTATTCAGTGATATAATGTCGTAAGTGGTATACTTTCTGAGATATTTGAGTTCAAAACCATAGAAAAATAAAGTAAAAAACTTTTTTTCGGCGGATATTGATAAAACAGGTGTTAATCGATAGAGTCGATAGAGTAAGTGATTACGATCAAAAAGTATTCAGTGATAAAATGTCGTAAGTGATATGCTTTCTGAGATATTTGAGTGCAAACCCGTACAAAAATAAAACATTTGTAGTTAATTTTTTTTCTTATACATATTATATTATATATTAAGTACATAAATATTTATAAATACGTATATATAACATCTTGTTAACACAGACACATTATTCAAAATAGCATAAAATATTGAGAAAATTCTGAAGTTATTAAGAAGGCGCTTCGATTTATTCAGAAGTTCCTCTAACAAACCTGTACAACACACATCAGCATAATCAAGGTGAGGGATGACCAGAGCCTGCATCAACATAATTTTGGTCTTAAACGGTAAGAAGTGTTTATGGCGATACAGCAATTGAAGTGTACCGGTCACTTTTTTCCTTACCTCAGTTAAGTTATGTATTATAAAAATAAAACAAATTCGTCAAATAAACAACTTAAGGGTGGAGATAAAATCGCGGGATGGTACGCTCGGTACTGCTCATGCTTAGTGGAAAAAAGAACCTTGTCCTCTTGTTCCCATATAATGTGTGTTATATGGTTCTTGACATGGGCTCGACACCAGGAAACATTGCCTTTATCACCAGCGGAATTTTTAGATTCAGTAATTGTCAGAGATGATATAGAAAACGAAGCCAATAATGAATTTTAACTTTTGGTTTAGAGTTGCCAAAGCTGTAGCCGCTGGTGGCAAATAAATTATTTATAAAAGAATCTAGTAGTTTGCTTTGCTTTTTTTTAATTCAAACCTACCCGTTATTAATAAATCAAGTACCCATGCAGCACAAATACATATACGTATTTTTCATTATTGACCCAATAAATTCAAAGGAAGTAAATGATAATTTTTATTGCATTATTTTTGTACGGTTTTGAACTCAAATATCTCAGGAAGTATATCACTTACAACATTTCATCACTGAATACTTTTTAATTGTAATCATTTAGCCTATCGATTGACACATGTTTTATCAATGTCCGCCGAAACCAAGTATTTTTGCGTTATTTTTCTACGGTTTTGAACTCTTTATCTCAGAAAGTATATGACTTACGACAATTCATCACTGAATACTTTTTAATCGTAATCATTAAGCCTATCGATTAACATATGTTTTATCAATGTTCGTTGAAATGAAGTTTTTTTTACTTTATTTTCCTTCGGTTTTGAACTCAAATATCTCAGAAAGTATATCACTTACGACATTTCATCACTAAATACTTTTTGATCATAATCATTTAGTCTATCGATTGACACGTGTTTCATCACTGGCCGCCGAATCGAGGTTTTTTCAAAATGGCGGACTTGTAGGTATGCCAGTTAGGTTCATTGCCCTTTTCATCCTTTTTACTTCAAAACTGACGAAGTTGCCATACTAACTTCCACAACCTTATTCAACCCTTTAGGGGTTGATTTTCCCAAAGAACACATAACCTTTAAATTTTGCTTCTAATTTTGAACTAATATATAAATTTTCATGTTTTTAACTTCAAAAATGACGAAGTTGCGTACTAAGTTCCATCCAAGAAATTAACCCTTTAAGGGATGATTTTCCAAAAAAATATGTTGAAGTTAACTTTTGTTTATTACTATAAACATACATAAAAAATTTCATATTTATAACTCTAAAACTGACGAAGCTGATTTATATGTAAAAGACTTCTAACCCCTATTTTTAGGGGATGAATTTCGAGAAAACAGTGAAACAGTTATTTTTTGTGTCTAACTATAAGCTTATATACAAATTTTCACCCTTCTTACTTCAAAACTGACGAAGTTCCGATACAAACTTGAACAACCTTATTCAACCCTTTAGGGGTTATTTTTCAAAAAAACACATAACCATTAAATTTTGTTTCTAATTTTGAACTAATATATAAATTTTCATGTTTTTAACTTCAAAAATGACGAAGTTACCTACTAAGTTCCATCCAAGAAATTAACCCTTTAAGGGATGATTTTCCAAAAAAATGTGTTGAAGTAAACTTTTGTTTAATAAACATACATAAAAAAATTCATATTTATAACTCTAAAACTGACGAAGCTGATTTATATGTAAAAGACTTCCAACCCCTATTTTTAGGGGATGAATTTCGAGAAAGCCGTGATACAGTTATTTTTGTGCCAACTATAAACTTATATACAAATTTTCACCCTTCTTACTTTAAAACTGACGAAGTTGCCATACTACTTGCACAACCTTATTCAACCCTTTAGGGGTTGATTTTCCAAAAAAACACATAACCCTTAAATTTTGTTTCTAATTTTGAACTAATATATAAATTTTCATGTTTTTAACTTCATATATGACAAAGTTGCGTACTAAGTTAAATTGAAGAAATTACCCCCTTAAGGGATGATTTTCCAAAAAAACGTATTGAAGTTAACTTTTGTTTATTACTATAAACATACATAAAAAAATTCATACTTATAACTCTAAAACTGACGAAGCTGATTTATATGTAAAAGACCTCCAACCCCTATTTTTAGGGGATGAATTTCGAGAAAACAGTGATACAGTTATTTTTTGTGTCTAACTATAAGCTTATATATAAATTTTCACCCTTCTAACTTCAAAACTGACGAAGTTCCCATACAAACTTGAACAACCTTATTCGACCCTTTAGGGGTTGATTTTCCAAAAAAACACATGACATTTAAATTTTGTTTCTAATTTTGAACTAATATATAAATTTTCATGTTTTTAACTTCAAAAATGACGAAGTTGCGTACTAAGTTAAATTGAAGAAATTAACCCTTTAAGGGATGATTTTCCAAAAAAATGTGTTAAAGTTAACTTTTGTTTATTACTATAAACTAACATAAAAAATTTCATATTTATAACTCTAAAACTGACGAAGTTGGTTTGTATGAAAGTGACTTCTAACCCTTATTTGTACCCCTTAGGGGATGAATTTCCAAAAATCCGTTCTTAGTGGACGTCTCCTTAGCAGGAACTATCTACCTACCAAATTTCATCTTAATCGGTTCGGCAGTTTCTGAGATTTTTTGTTTAATCAGCGGTGTGTCGCTTTTCAATTTTATATATATAGACTAGCTGTTGCCCGCAGCTTCGCATGCGGAAATTATGCTTATCATATTTGTACCCCTTGCAGAAAAAAATTTAAAAACAGGTTAATTTATATGGAAGTACTTATATTTAGGAATTTATATACTGAAACGTACGATATAATCACAAATCATTCCTCCGGGAACGAATTTAAAAAATAAACAACATTAGTTAACATTAGTTTTTTCTTTTTCATGAAAAAATTTGAAAAACTCGATAACATGTATTTCATCAATTAAATGAGGAATTATTGTTGCAAATTTAAAGCAAATCGTTGATATTTCAAAATATTCCACACTAAGTTTCATCTTGTTTCCGGTGAAAACTTTTAATTTTATCGGGACGAAAAGTTGTTTTAAAACGTGATCCAAAGTATGAGGAACAACATAACTAATTTCCGTCGAAATCAGTTCAAGGGTTTTCATGTAATGCCCGAACATACAAACAGACAAAGAGAGAATAATAAAATTTTAAATACAAAATTTTTGATGTTCTAACACGTTATTGAAGTGCCCCTAACCGAAATTTTGAAAAATATTATATGTACAGAAAAACTGGCTCTTGAGTTTCATTAGAAAAAAAACAAAAAGGTCCCGTTATTTCCATCCATCCAGGAGTTACATATCTTGTCTCGAAGTAACACCACCAGATCCTAAATGGATCAATAATGAACTGGTTTTACGATGTCAACATGAAAAGTACAAATATTTTTAAAAACGGTTCTGTTGTTTCCATCTGGACACTCCTTCTCCCTCTCCCGCTCCCACTCCCTTTCCCGCTCCCACTCCCTCTCCCACTCAAACACTCTCTCTCTCTCTCTCTCTCCCTCTCTCTCTCTCCCTCTCCCTCTCCCGCTCCCTGTCCCTTTCCTTCGCCCGTTCACGGTCCCTCTCTCGCTTCCTGTCCCTCTCCCACTTCCAGTTCCTCTCTCGCACTCGGTCCCTCTCCCGCTTTCTGTCCCGCTCCCTCTCCCGCTTCCTGCCCCTGTCCCTCTCATTCCTCTCCCGCTCCCTGTCCCTCCCCTCTCCTTCTCCCGCTCCCCGGCCCTCTCCCGCTCCCTGTTCCTCTCCCGTTCCCGGTCCCTCTCTCGCTTCCTGTCGGTCCCTCTCTCGCTTCCTGTCCCTCTCTCCTCCCCCTACCGTCCGTAAAGTCCTCTACACATTTTTTTTGTTTCTCACTATAAGCTTACATATTAATTTTCGTATTTCTGAGTTCAAAAATGACAAAGTTCTGGGAAAACTTGCAACCTTTTTATTTACCTGTTAGGGATGAAATTCCAAAAAACCTGTTGCAGTTAATTTTTGATTTATTTTCACATTTCTGAGTTCGATATTGACGAAGTTTCGTACAAATTTACATCCCCTTTTACCCCTTAGTGGATGAATTTCCAAAAAAAAAACTGTTACAATTAATTTTTGTTTCTAATTATAAGTTAACATATCCATTTTCACATTACTGAGTTTAAAATGACATAGTTTCTTAAATAGATATTTACAACCCCTTAGTATTACTCTTTATGGTGATGAATTTCGAGAAAACCGTGATACAGTTAGTTTTTGTGTCTAACTATAAGCTTATATACAAATTTTCATCCTTTTTACTTCAAAACTGACGAAGTTGCCATACTAACTTCCACAACCTTATTCAACCCTTTAGGGGTTGATTTTCCCAAAGAACACATAACCTTTAAATTTTGCTTCTAATTTTGAACTAATATATAAATTTTCATGTATTTAACTTCAAAAATGACGAAGTTGCGTACTAAGTTCCATCCAAGAAATTAACCCTTTAAGGGATGATTTTCAAAAAAATGTGTTGAAGTTAACTTTTGTTTATTACTATAAACATACATAAAAATTTCCTATTTATAACTCTAAAACTGACAAAGCTGATTTATATGTAAAAGACTTCCAACCCCTATTTTTAGGGGATGAATTTCGAGAAAACAGTGATACAGTTATTTTTTGTGTCCAACTATAAACTTATATACAAATTTTCAACCTTCTTACTTTAAAACTGACGAAGTTGCCATACTACTTGCACAACCTTATTCAACCCTTTAGGGGTTGATTTTCCAAAAAAAACACATAACCCTTAAATTTTGTTTCTAATTTTGAACTAATATATAAATTTTCATGTTTTTAACTTCAAAAATGACGAAGTTGCGTACTAAGTTAAATTGAAGAAATTAACCCTTTAAGGGATGATTTTCCAAAAAAATGTGTTGAAGTTAACTTTTGTTTATTACTATAAACATACATAAAAAAATTCATACTTATAACTCTAAAACTGACGAAGCTGATTTATATGTAAAAGACTTCCAATCCCTATTTTTAGGGGATGAATTTCGAGAAAACAGTGATACAGTTATTTTTTGTGTCTAACTATAAGCTTATATATAAATTTTCACCCTTCTAACTTCAAAACTGACGAAGTTCCCATACAAACTTGAACAACCTTATTCGACCCTTTAGGGGTTGATTTTCCAAAAAAACACATAACCCTTAAATTTTGTTTCAAATTTTGAACTAATATATAAATTTTCATGTTTTTAACTTCAAAAATGACGAAGTTGCGTACTAAGTTAAATTGAAGAAATTAACCCTCTAAGGGATGATTTTCCAAAAAAATGTGTTAAAGTTAACTTTTGTTTATTACTATAAACTAACATAAAAAAATTCATATTTATAACACTAAAACTGACGAAGTTGGTTTGTATGAAAGTGACTTCTAACCCTTATTTGTACCCCTTAGGGGATGAATTTCCAAAAATCCGTTCTTAGTGGACGTCTCCTTAGCAGGAACTATCTACCTACCAAATTTCATCTTAATCGGTTCGGCAGTTTCTGAGATTTTTTGTTTAATCAGCGGTGTGTCGCTTTTCAATTTTATTTAATATATATAGATTATAAAGCTGAAGTTTGTTTGGTTGAACGCGCTAATCTCAGGTACTAGAGGCTACAGGAACAGGAGGCTCGATTTGGAAAATTATTTTTGTGTTGGATAGTCCATTTATCAAGGAAGGCTATAGACTATATAACAATATATATCCGAACAAAAACAGTTTCACTGTAAAAAAACAGGACAAGTACACTTCAAAAGATAGTTACAAAAATGATAATCAGGAGACGCAATAGCGTCTCAACAAGTACACTACACAATACACTCTCAAAATAATGTCACTTGACGCTATAGTCTCTTTTCTCGAAACCTAGTGTGACGTCACGAAACAAGCCGTCACGAAATTTTTAACTCCATATTTTTAATTATTAGCGAAACGTCGACACTTTGTACTTTCACACATCAAAATGATTATTGATTGTGTACATATAACACTAAAAATTATTTCGATCTTTCAATTATTTAATACTTTACAAGAATAAAAAATTTGGCCCGGTCCCTTTTTGGAATCTGAACAGCCTAAATCGCTAATTTCGGATGAATTTTTACTAGAAGGTTGGTATTGAATTTTCTTTTTTTTTCTTCGTACATGGCATTGGCGCATTATATTTTTCGATATTAATGGCTGTGACCACAGACACATGCTTAGTAAGTAGATAGCGTATACAGACTATACATTGAGTGCTTGCTTCAAGGATATAATAGTCTAACTGGATCACAATCTTCGAAGATACCTGAAGATGGATGACGACACAATTGACCATTTTTCTATTGTGTTCATGTATAGTCCCAGGATAATTATATTATTCGATGGTGTTCAAATATTTTTATAAGTGCAGTGTACGTAAAAAAATAAATGTACCTTAATAAATAATTTTCATTTTAATCATAATATAAAAACATCAGTTTTTATGACAAAGATAATTTTGAAGAAATTATTAAAAATACTAGCTGACCGGGCAAACGTTGTACTGCCTCATAAATTATATATAGATATAGGGACACCTTAATAACAATCCTTGGGTTAAAAATTATGTAATTGTTTACATTTAGAACTTTAAATTACATCCCTTACTTTCACCCTAAAGGGAATGATTGTCCAAATAAACTTGTCACGGTACTTTTGTTTTTATAGATTTGGTAAATGATTAATTTAATTATCAATCGTCGTAAGTAGAAAATAATTAAAGTACTAAATCGATATAAAAATAGGGGTTGGTGGTAGAAGGGTGAAAATTTAAAATTGTGTGTATTTTATAATGCCAAATCCTAAGAAAATTCAAATAAAATTTTTTGTCCAAAAAATAAAAAAAAATTGGGGTGAACCATCCTTATCACTTCGGAGTATGAAAAATAGTTTACGTCCTATTCTCAGATAAACACACAAAATTTCATAAGAATCGGTCAAGCCCTTTCGGAGGAATTTTGTTACTAACACTGTGACATAAGTATTTATATGCATGTAAAAATCAATTGCTGTTCGTTTGTCTCACTTAAACTCGAGATTGGCTGGACTGATTTGGCTTATTATGATCTTGAAATATTTGTGGAACTTCAGGGAAAGTTTAAACGGTGAGAAACATAAATAATAAATAACGGAAAATACTAAAAACGACAATTTAATTTTCTAATACAAAATTTTCCTAGCTGTAAAACCTTTGATGTCTTTTTAGAAATATTCAGTCATTTGACAGAATATGAGAGAGAGAGGTAGAGGGAGAGGGAGTTTAAACCTTTCCTGAAGTTCCACCAATATTTCAAGATCAAAATTAGCCAAATTGGTCCAGCCATTCTCGAGTTTTAGCGAGACAAACGAATAGCAATTGGGATTATGGTCAAGCATTAACTTATTGTAAGTAAAAAAATATTTATATATATATAGATTAGATTTTCACTGAATTGTAACGTCACGTCTTTAGACCAGGTAGGTACCTTACCTACCTCTTCGAAGTCAGTAATCCAGGATTCCAGGTAATTATATATTCATGACTTCACGTAGTGATTAAGTACTCTGTGACTTCATGTCCACTTCTTCGACGCGGTAATGTTGGTAGCATTGAAATAGGAGTTAAAAATTAAAATGTTTGTGATTTTAACAGTGATGATTATAAAAGTACAAATATGAAAACCAACAGTTAAAAACAAACAGCGCAAGCAAATCTACTAAATAGGTACGTACCACTTTTTTCAAAAATTACAATATTAGTTATGTATTAGTGTTAATTATTATTGTCAGTCCTACCTGATAACCTATTCATAATTTTGTTAAGTATACTTAAAGCATACTCCACTATGCTTTGTTGAAGTCTTACGCCCAAAATTAATAACGTTTCTACAATCTATCAATTAATGGCCAACATTTCGGCAATTTCCAGTTTCCACTGACATAGCTATTTTTTGATAACTAGTTGGTATGAACTCGCTCCAAAAAGTTCAGAAGTTCTCAAGAAAAATGGTATCCAATTTTTTATCGGCCTGTCTCTCAGGATAGACACAAGGCTATCATAGGTTCATTAAAATACCTTATGTTTTCAATTTCAACAGTCTTAACAGTCAGAAAGAAAACACACTAGTGCAAATTCAATCAGTGGCGAATTATAAAAGTGGTTTCGAGCGTGCATACGATGGCAACTGGAGGTTCGACCCCAGCTACAAAATTAAAACCCTTGATGACATCTGTTCTGGGCTCTCTCTTTATTTGAGACAGAAAGTAATGAATTTGACTCTGATGAAATAAGTCAGGTTTTTAATTTGATTCTCTATTTTATTTAAACTTGTCAATACTATTCATCAACAGTAATTATGTATATAAATAAGATTATAGTCATTACTCTTTGAGTCCGTACATACAGTACCATATTCAACAGTGATGCTTTTTACTGATAATAAAACTATCTACTGCTCTATGTTTTCATAATTGTAGATTAAAAAATTGTATAATTTTAGGTAAAGGAGGATTAAGCAGATAATTCTGCTTGTTTTAATCAGCCAGATATAAACATTTGGTAAGTAAAAACAAGATATACCATTATAATTATTTAAAGTAACAATTTACACCTTTCTTGGCTGGCAATGACAATGTATTGGTGATGGTTTTGGTACTACTGAACACTTACCACCAGGTACAATAAATATAATATATATATACTTTATGCAAAAAAAATAGTTTAGTTATTAACTATGTTTAATAAGAGAAGCAAGCAACGTAGAGTAGTAGAGTAGGAATAAATAACCAAGTTTAAATTTTTTAAATTATTTATTTATTACACTTTCCTTAGAAGCCATGACATTATACTTGTTTCAGAGACTCTAGTACCTGAAAAAAAAAGAAAATCTAAAACAAGACAAGGTATGGATCTACATACAGACTGCTTATTTACAAAATTTGATTATTCACTGAATGATATCAATCAAATTAAAACTCATTTTGTTTCACAGGGTTCTAAGAATTATGCAAAAAGCATAGCAGACATAGAAATATAGTGCAGAAAAAAGACAAGGATTTTAGGATGAATTATTAAAAAAAGATAGTTATTTTATAAGAGTAAAATAATTAAAGTTTATTTTTGTTGCAGCTATGCTTGTTTTTTTAACTGAAATGTCTATGATTAAAGGCTCGCAGGAGGGCATTGCTTCCCAGTCTTCCTCTTCGAACTTTGTTAACATGCAAGTCATGCAAAGCTTCATTATGAATAATGATCATTTTCCAAAAATATAAAGTACTGACTAATAGTTTCATATGTTACTAGGTTATAACAAAAAGAACTTGCTAAAATAAATCTATTCTTCTATATCTATTGTAATAAAAAAATATTAAGAATAATTGGCTAAGTGCCAATTGTAATAGAAACAAAGTTGTAACGCCTGTTCGACGCCAAATGTAGTAGAAGAACAAAGGAAATTATTACTCAGAGCTTACCGTAAGTATGCCGGGTGTTGAGGGCTCTATGACCAGACAATAATACATAATCACAGGTTATATAAGCAAACAAATCAAACAAATCGGGCGCCACTGGTCATAGTGGATTACCTGGTAGGACTCGAGTAGTCAGTAGCCAACGGATATCAGGACCTTTAATCGCAAGGTAGGTTTTTGACTTGTGTATGTGAGTTTGAGTCGAGTGATAAATAAGAAAATTAGTTTAGTGAACAATATTTGTTTATTAAGTTTTGGTACACCATACAACAGAAAAGAGAAACGCCAAATAATAGACTTTCCAAGTATTACAATCTAAATGGATGTACCTCAATTAAGTTTATGACTCGCTTAACAATCTATCTCTAATTTAAATTAATCTAAATTTAACTTACAGGTTGTCTTCTCAATGAAGGTCGACCATCTATGAAAACATACCGTCAGCCTCAAGACTCCTGCAGTCAGCTCAGAGAAATGTACTCGTAAAGTTCCAGGTTAAAAAGGACCCATGATTCCAAAGTAACGCGGAGGAGTAGATTAGAATTTAAAAGGCAATCTAAGAGGAGAATGTATTATAAAAGGAGAATTTAATCTGGGAGGAGAATGTAATCCAAGGGGAAAAATATACTCCGGAAGGAGAGATATACTCCGGAAGGAGAAATATACTCCGGAAGGAGAAATATACTACGGAAGGAGAAATATACTCCGGAAGGAGAAATATACTCCGGAAGGAGAAGCTGGAACAATAAAATAACCTACGTCAGCACACTGTCAAAATTTACTAAATTCTTTTTAGAAAATATACGGTTTATAGAACTTACCGCGAATTATCGCGCTCTCCGTATATAAAAGAAAGTCGGCAGCATCCCGCTAAGCCGCGTAGAAGTTAATCTAAGAGAAATTCAAAGTTTTATGAGTTATGTTAAATGACGCAATTAACTTGTGATAGCGTGGTTTCAAAAATATTCAACACTTACCGAAAATAAAAGGTATCCGCGGGATTTTACTATTTAGTAAACATCAATTAACCCTTTGGGGCATTATAATTAAGTTTTCAGGCCAGATGGCCTTGGATATATATTTACTAACAAATAAATTGGGGTTCAGTGACCGCCATTCTGAAGAACGAGAAACGAAAAGCGATCTGACAGCCTTGACAGATAAGACAAAAAGTTTCCGAAGACAGTGGCTGCGTTCGGAAATACGCTATTAAAGAAATGAATTCATAGATTGTCAATCACAATATCTAATGTCAAATATTCGAAATCTATTTTTAAAATAAAAGGAAACTAAGTAAAACTAATGGTTTTAATTCAAATACACCACTTTCGAATAAATTATTTATTTAATTTGAATATGTGTTATTATTTATTAAATTTTGTTTCATCCAATTTATATATACTCTTGACCATAGATTAATGAAGTGGATTATCAATCTGTGTCACAGATCGACAGATCGATAAAATATTGTCGTTGATGTAACATTGGCCACAGATTGTGAATGGATATCAGTGTTCCATGGACAATGTTGTCTGAAATAAACTAAATTTCGAATTAAATTTGGTAACGAGCTAAGTGTAACCAATTAGCACGTTACATTTTCCCCCTTCTGGGAAAAAGAAAAATTTAGAACTGAAGGTTCTAAAATTTTTCGCCTGAAAAATATCTACCACTAAGAAAACAAATTTGGAAGACAAGCTATTGTTCACCAAAATAAGACACCAAAAGGAAATAAAATATTCAAAAGAATATGAGAATAAATAACTAAACTAGAGATAAATTTTGTTGAAACTGGTCTACGACTGACCTTTCCGATGAGCCAACTAGCCGCGAAAAGATAAACCAAGTTTCCAAGCCAAATTGAGAACGAATTTCAACTAAATATAAGATAAATACTTTGAAACTAGTCTACAACTGACTTTTCCGATGAGCCAAAGAGCCGCGAAAAAGTGAACCATGTTTCCAAGTAAAATCTAAACAAGCAAATTTAAACAAGTAAAATTTAAACAAAGTACACAGGTGTGTAACAAAAGAACAAACAATAGTGAGGTTGGTATGCAACTGGTACAGTGTGTACATAAAGCACCCCACCGACGAACCATCCCTAACAAAACAAAAGCCTATGTGGAAAACATAGCAAAACAAAGAAGTCAAAAACTATGTGGAAAACATAGCTAAACAAAAGAAATACTATGCGGAAAACATAGCAAGACAAAAAAACAAATACTATGTGGAAAACATAGTAAAACAAAAGAGATCAAAGACTATGTGGAAAACATAGTATAACAAAGTAATAGTTTCTAGATCAGTCTGCAACTGATTGATGCAATGGGCGAGTTGCCTTGCGTCAACGAACTGACCAAGAAGATAATGACAAAGTCCAAAAACCAACAAATGTAAAAGCAAAAAATCAAAGACCAAATACTAAAGAACAAAGTCTAAGTTTACCAAAACAAAGAGAACAATAAATCTCTGGGTTAGTATGCACCTGATCGAGGTGATAGACAATTTGTCTCACGACGACGAACTACCCCAGCGACAACAAACGTACACCTCAGGTGAGATGATACAAAAAAAAGGAAAACGAGTACCTAAGAATACTCAAAAGTGATTCGAAAGAACCAATACAAAAAACAAAACGAGTACCTAAGAATACTCAAAAGTGATTCGAAAGAACCAAAACAAAAGAATCACTGGTCTAGTATGCAACTGGTTAACACGAAGACTTTCGCCCCGCATCAACGAACTAAACTCAGCGAAACAAAAGTGCACATCTGGAAAAGATGGCAAGAAGAATTCCGGCGGAAAACCGAAATATGAAAAGTCAGGTGAATCTTCAAAACAAAGCAAAAGAGTGTGTGTCAGGTGACAACACAAAAGAGTGTGTAGAACTCCAAAGTCAGCTTCTTGACCTAAGAATCAAGAAGTAAATGGTAAGTGCATATAAGTCAAATCCGGGAACGGACACTGGGTCGCCTAAACTAGGACTAAAACTACCCTTAGAATTAGTTAGACTAAAGAAACATGCACCTAAAACAAAATAACCTATGTAGGTCATAAACAAATCTACACACAACAAAACAAAACAAAAGCCCCCCAAAAAAGTTTAAGACAAAACCAACCAAAACAAAATATAATAAAAGTTGGGGCAAAACATAGTTACAAAACAAGAACAAAGTAGAACAAGATAGGAGTCCTTACGACATTAAGCTGCACATTATCCTTCTATAATTTAGAAAGCCTAAATAATTTTTAATAATGGTGAGTATTCATGGTCCAGGTGTTATCCATGTAAGAAGATTAAGAAATAAGAATGCAATCCTAGGCCCCTAGCATACTTCACACTTACAATGGAGAAACTCACATACATCATCTCATACCTCCTCATTCACATCTCCAATTACCCAAGAAAACAAACCTCACTTTCTTACTCAACAAAATTTATGAAAGCCAAAAATTATTAAATTTTGAGAATATCCTTGACATGATATTTACCAACAGTATTCCTAGCCAAATCCTTTAAAACATATACATTATCAGAAACTTTCTCCACAATTTTACATTTTATAAACTTGGGAGCTAATTTAGAAGAAAAATAGTGAGCAGCGTTGGATTGTACGAAGTTTCTTCTCCACACAATATCACCAACATCGTAAGAAATAGCTTTTCGTTTAGAATTATAATAAAGAGCATTTTTCCTATAAGACTTGGCCAGGTGGTCAACAGTCTTTCTAAAAATATCCTCCAAAGAAGAAAGAAGTTGAGAATAGCAAGAACGATCCTCAATAGTAATTTCTGAAGGGTCAGCAATGGAACTAAATTTATAAAGAGTACCATCTAAATAAACTTCCCTACCAAACATTAAGAAATTAGGAGTGTATCCCGTAACCAAATTAACAGTACCGTTGATAGCGGCCTGAATATGGGGCAAAAACCTCGACCATGTTCTGTGATCTGTGTCAACATAACACGATATACAAGTTTCAATTGTCTTATTGAATCTTTCTACAGGATTGTTTTGAGGTGTATAAAGTGTATTATAAAATAATTTTGGAATATTGTAACCGCTTATGAAATCTTTAAACATTTTTGAAATAAACTGCCTACCGTTATCACAAATTAGTATCCTAGGACAACCAAACTTTAAAAATATTTCCTTTTCTAAAATTTTAATAATTGATCTAGTTGTAGCTTGATAAAGTGGAAATATCCAACAATATTTAGAAAATACGTCTACTATTGATAAAATATTAATATGCCCTGAATATGATTTAGGTAATGGTCCAATAATATCGATAGACAACATGGTCATAGGTCGATCAACTAATTTAGGATTGGTCATTAAGCCTAAAGGTGAAGATGTTGAATGTTTATATGCTTTACAAGTATCACAATTATTAATGTATTCCTTAACATCATTAAACATTTTTGACCAATAGTAATGTGTTTTTAATTTCTCAATTGTCTTATGAATGCCGAAATGAGCTGAATTTACATCATCATGATTGTTACGAATGGTATCCAAAACATGTTCTCTAGGTACAACAATTTTCCAAGCTAAATTTTGTCTCAAAGAATATTTAGGTTTAACAAATTTAAACAGGATGTCATCTTCTACTTTAAACGTTTTAAATCTTGAAGGAAATTTTTGACAATCAGTAAACATCTTTCTGTACCAAGGATCATCAACATCATCTGGACATGCTCTAATAGCCGAAATATCAATTCTGGACAAGGCATCAGGTACTGTATGATTTTTACCCTTTTTATGAACTACATTAAATTTATACTGCGACAAACGAGCCGCCCATCTGGCTAATCTACCAGAAGGATTTGCTAAATTCATCAACCATTTCAAACTAGCATGATCAGTAACTACTGTGAAATCAGTGCCTTCGATATAAGGACGAAAATGTTCTATTGATAACAAAACAGCTAATAATTCTCTCTCTGTTACACTATAATTTTTCTCACATTTAGATAACAATTTAGAAAAGTAAGCTACAGGGTGTGATTGATCTTCATCATCATCTTGCATCAACGCACTGCCTACTGCAAAGCCACTAGCGTCACAATGAATAGCAAATGGTTTATTAAAATCAGGACATCTAAGCACAGGTGCTGTAACTAAAGCATTTTTAAGATATTGAAAAGATTCCTCAGCTTGATCATTCCAAACAAATTTAACCTTAACGTTTCTTTTACCACCTATTAATTTAGTTAAAGGAGCAACATAATCAGAGAAATTTGGAATAAATCTACGATAATATGAGCACATACCAATAAAACTACGAACATTTTTAGCAGATTTAGGTGTTGGAAAGTTCTTAATAACCTCTAATTTATCAGGATCCGTATGAAGTCCATCCTTGTCAACTACATACCCTAAGTATTTAAGTTTTTCTTTACAAAATTCAGATTTAGTCAAGTTGATAGTTAAGCCAGAATCTTTTAATCTATTATACACTTTTTCTAAAAGGTTTAAATGACTTTCAAAATCTTTTGATACTAAAATAAGGTCATCTAAAAAGCAAAATAATTTATCATCAAACTCTGGACCGAAAAGTTTATCAGAAAGCCTTTGTAATTCTGCGGGAGCATTTGTCACACCAAATGGCATCCTTACGAATTCAAACAAGCCTCTGCCAGGAACAACGAAAGCAGTTTTCTCTCTAGAAGATTCCTCCAACATGATTTGGTAGAATGCTTTAGAAAGATCAATAGAAGAAAGAAAGCGTGCGTCTCTAAGATTTACCAAAATTCTAGAAATATAAGGAAGTGGATATGAATCTTTAACAGTTACTGAATTTAACTTACGTGAATCTAAACAAACTCGAAGTGTACCATCTTTCTTTGTCACCAGAACTAAAGGACTACTCCATGGTGATTTAGAGGGTTGGATAATACCTTCAGACAACATTTTATCAATTTCAACATTTAATTCTTTCAAACGAGCAGGACTTAAAGGATAATATCTCTGTTTAATAGGTTCTCCAACTGTAATAATCTTATGTTGTACCAAATCAGTTTTTCCTAAACCTTTATGTTCATATGAAATATTTTCAAATTTTGAAGTAATTTCGTCTAAGCGTTGACGTTCATCCAAAGTTAAGTCAGACGCAGGTATAATTGAAGCTATCTCAAAAGGTTTACCATCAGAATTCACAAAAGAAATCTCTTTACTTAATTTGGAAAATATGTCAAATTTAATCCAAAAATCCATGCCGAGAATAACATCAATTGCTATCGACGGTATGATATCAAATTTACACAATCTAACACGTTTAGCACATTTAATAGGTAATTCAATATAACCAATAATATCTTGCAGCTTACCATCAGCAGTAGTAGCAGATGAAGTAATCTTATTCAAAGTAAAACCCATATCTAGAAAAACTAAGTGTGAATTGTTGCCCAATACATTCATTTGTGCACCGCTATCTAATAATCCTAAAAATTCACGACCCTTAACTGTAAAACACATATAAGGACGTTTATCAGTATTCCTACAAAGTGTAGCTACTTGAGCTTCAATAGAATTCTGTATAATATCAGTAGTAGAAGAAGAAGAAGGTTTAATATCTTTATGAGTTTCAAATTCCGTTGTAAACCGATCGCTTTTATTCGAAAGTTGGCTACAACGGAGCCTTACCCGTTTTTTTGATCGCAGGTATCCATCAGAAAAGAAACATTTTTGGAAGAATTGCACTTGTCACAATTTTTAGTAAGAACACCAGGTTTCCCACATTTAAAACACTTAATACCTACAAACTTCTTACACTCTTTGTAAGTATGTCCAGGAGATTTACACTTATGACAAAAAACTGAAATCTGATTACTCGCAGAAGAGGTAATAGCTTTAAATTCTTTTTTAATATAATTTGGAGCAAAAGAATTGTGTTTATGTAATTTAAAAGATTCAATCTCTCTACTCAACTGAATGAGTTCACTAAGTGATATAACACACCTACCAATTAAATGAAATGAGTACTCTGGTAACATGTTGTGTTTAATAATGTCTAATAATGTACGTTCCAATAAAGGTGTACGCAATTTTGCAGAAAGATCCATGATATCAATAATAAATTCACTCAAAGTTTCATTTGGTTTCTGTTTCCTGGTTCTAATTTCCTGTTCTAAATAATAATAATAATCTCTAGGTAAAAAGAAATCCAACAGCTCAGTTTGAAACTGTGACCAACTCAATATAGTATCTTTCTTACCCCTGTACCATTTCAATGCAACACCAGAAAGCAGCACCGGCAAAGCCATCAAACACTGAAAGTCTGTATATCCTTTGACTGGTTTCAACTCATTAATCCTTTGCAGAAATTCAAGAGGACAAGAACGACCATCAAATGTTATACCTAATTTACAAAAGTCAAAATGTTTTTGATGATAGTGATTGTTCACAATTGGATGCATAGAATTTGTTTCATTGGATTGTAATGCTCTATTGAGATTCGAACGTGGTGAATTTGTTACATTGTCAGCATCAAGCAAGTTCACAAACGGTGTATAATTCTGCGACTGAGATTGAGACTGAGGTACATCCGTAACAACATTCTGGTTACCAGACTTATTCTCTATAGATATCATGTTATCATCCATGTTTACAACCAAAATTATCTAATAGTATCTATAAAACAACAATATTACTAATAATTATACTCAATGTAAACTTTATAACAGTCATTAACTATTAACTTTATATGCAATTACTATTCTTAACAATTCCAACAATATGAAGTTATATTTATGAAAATTAAGTTTAATATGTAACAAAGTGAACTTTTTAATGATAATTAATAACAATTGAACAGTTTAGTAGCTATTATTTATGTTCCAAATGCAAATTATAGTTGTTATTTACCAAACTATTCAAAACTATGTTATATTTTATTATTATTGAACAAGAAGGTTATAATTACTATGTACTGAAATATAATCTTTCTCTGACATGAAATTACTATAATATTACTGTAATGAAGTATGTAGTACCCTAGATAATTACTAATTTGTGTAGTATAATATATTACACAATACTTACTATTGTTCTATTGTATTAAGTTTAACTAAGTTTTAATGAATAGGCCTCAAAACATTTATAGATTCTAGATGTTACTTTAGTATTGAAAACATTGTATTTTATACTTCTATATTGACACCAAACAAAAGCTTACACAGGTGTGCAAGAAAAAAAACTAGTTCAAGTATATATCAAAATAAAGTTAAATATTGCCTAAAGAAATTGCAATAAATTCACAGAACATGTCAAAAAAACAAAGTATTGCCTAAAGAAATTGCAATACAACTAATTCACAGAACAAGTCAAAAAAAACAAGGGGAATTCACAAATAAAGTTACACTTCCTAACAGTTTATTTTCAAGCTAAGTAAATTTAAGATTAATAAACCAAACGAGTCATAACCAAGTTAAGTCAACTCAAAACTCAAACACACATTAAATTACACAAGAAATTATCACGTTCCTGTTCGGTAACGCCAATTGTAATAAAAAAATATTAAGAATAATTGGCTAAGTGCCAATTGTAATAGAAACAAAGTTGTAACGCCTGTTCGACGCCAAATGTAGTAGAAGAACAAAGGAAATTATTACTCAGAGCTTACCGTAAGTATGCCGGGTGTTGAGGGCTCTATGACCAGACAATAATACATAATCACAGGTTATATAAGCAAACAAATCAAACAAATCGGGCGCCACTGGTCATAGTGGATTACCTGGTAGGACTCGAGTAGTCAGTAGCCAACGGATATCAGGACCTTTAATCGCAAGGTAGGTTTTTGACTTGTGTATGTGAGTTTGAGTCGAGTGATAAATAAGAAAATTAGTTTAGTGAACAATATTTGTTTATTAAGTTTTGGTACACCATACAACAGAAAAGAGAAACGCCAAATAATAGACTTTCCAAGTATTACAATCTAAATGGATGTACCTCAATTAAGTTTATGACTCGCTTAACAATCTATCTCTAATTTAAATTAATCTAAATTTAACTTACAGGTTGTCTTCTCAATGAAGGTCGACCATCTATGAAAACATACCGTCAGCCTCAAGACTCCTGCAGTCAGCTCAGAGAAATGTACTCGTAAAGTTCCAGGTTAAAAAGGACCCATGATTCCAAAGTAACGCGGAGGAGTAGATTAGAATTTAAAAGGCAATCTAAGAGGAGAATGTATTATAAAAGGAGAATTTAATCTGGGAGGAGAATGTAATCCAAGGGGAAAAATATACTCCGGAAGGAGAGATATACTCCGGAAGGAGAAATATACTCCGGAAGGAGAAATATACTACGGAAGGAGAAATATACTCCGGAAGGAGAAATATACTCCGGAAGGAGAAGCTGGAACAATAAAATAACCTACGTCAGCACACTGTCAAAATTTACTAAATTCTTTTTAGAAAATATACGGTTTATAGAACTTACCGCGAATTATCGCGCTCTCCGTATATAAAAGAAAGTCGGCAGCATCCCGCTAAGCCGCGTAGAAGTTAATCTAAGAGAAATTCAAAGTTTTATGAGTTATGTTAAATGACGCAATTAACTTGTGATAGCGTGGTTTCAAAAATATTCAACACTTACCGAAAATAAAAGGTATCCGCGGGATTTTACTATTTAGTAAACATCAATTAACCCTTTGGGGCATTATAATTAAGTTTTCAGGCCAGATGGCCTTGGATATATATTTACTAACAAATAAATTGGGGTTCAGTGACCGCCATTCTGAAGAACGAGAAACGAAAAGCGATCTGACAGCCTTGACAGATAAGACAAAAAGTTTCCGAAGACAGTGGCTGCGTTCGGAAATACGCTATTAAAGAAATGAATTCATAGATTGTCAATCACAATATCTAATGTCAAATATTCGAAATCTATTTTTAAAATAAAAGGAAACTAAGTAAAACTAATGGTTTTAATTCAAATACACCACTTTCGAATAAATTATTTATTTAATTTGAATATGTGTTATTATTTATTAAATTTTGTTTCATCCAATTTATATATACTCTTGACCATAGATTAATGAAGTGGATTATCAATCTGTGTCACAGATCGACAGATCGATAAAATATTGTCGTTGATGTAACATTGGCCACAGATTGTGAATGGATATCAGTGTTCCATGGACAATGTTGTCTGAAATAAACTAAATTTCGAATTAAATTTGGTAACGAGCTAAGTGTAACCAATTAGCACGTTACACTATATACATATATAAAACAAAGTCATGTTAGTTACATAAAATTCAAGAACGGCTGAACAGATTTTGATGACATTTGATTTGTTAGATTTGACTCGGCTCGGAATAGCAGAATAACAAGAATATCGAAAAAACACTAATAAGGTTGGAAAATTAAACTTATGCTTAAACAACAGTTATTGCATGAAGTATTAAGTTGTAACGACATAATATTATTATAGTTTAAGATGGCATTTCAACAATTAAACATTAACATTTCATGTGAGTATTGATTTATTATTGTTATTATTTGCAGCACCAAGGGTCCTGGGTTCGATTCCCAGCGAGGCGGAAATTTGAATGATGAGTTTGAATTTCTGTTCTCGGTCTGGGTGTAAATGTCCTTGTCTCTGTGTGTTGTCCATGGCACCCACGACACAGGGAATCCTAGTGTGGGGCTATGAGTGTGAAGCGTTATTTATTTATTTATTATTTATTTATTTATTATTATGTGTTAATTGTTTTTTTATGTTTTCAGGTTCTGGCTGTGGGATGTGTTGTTGAAAGCGACTGATGTATTGTATAGCTGCTGAACTATCCTAGTTGCAAGATAAATAGGTAGCTCGTGGGTTCAGAACCATCCTAGTAAATAGTTCCTGGAATCCAAGGTTTGTGTTTGAACAAAACTTTTTCACCAACGTGTAATGATGTAAGTATATTTGTATGTTTATATTGTAATAAAATTTCGAATATGACTTCTGCCTTTCATTTATTTCCTTTAATTTGTTCATATCACAAAGTCTAGGCTTTAAGCTTTCTTTTAATAAAGAAACAACAGTATGCAGTTTTCTAGACATACCTACTTAGTTCAACAGGGGAATACTAACTTTGCTTTGGTGTATTTCTATAAGACAATAATGCTAAATACATATCAGACTTACACTTAATTAACATATTTTTAGGCCTACTACTATTAAACTATTCGATGTACTTAAATATGGACTTGAGGTTATGTGTTCTACGTCCCATTCTTTAGTAAATAAATCAAATTCTCTGCTTTTAAAGGGACCATTATCTGAAATTAAAATAAGACAGACTCCATGACGTGCTAGGATAGATTTTAACTGTATTATGACTTGATTAGCCGATTCGTTTATAATGGCACTACAGGCGTCTCATAAATGTATTCCATTCCACTATAAGGTGGCGGCAGATGTGACAAGTTGTTCGTGTACATTGGTCACGAGCAAACAAAGACTGAGGTTTTTACCTGTTTTTGAATGAATAGCAAGAAAAAAAATTGTTATTGTTCGAAATCTGACTTGGAAATACTGAAGTATACTTATTTATTTTATATCAGTAACAAGGAACTTAGGACATATTGAGAAATCGAATGAAATAAAATATTTGAAATTAAGAATTTAAATTGCGATATCGTTTGGATAAAAACACAGCGGCCGATTATTAATATTAAAATTATCACAATTAATAACTTAAACATAATTCAGCAACGTAATTCTCTGTACCTTCAAAAATAATATTTTTTGTTAATAAAACTTGTATTGCTTAAACGATAATGTGAATTTGTTTGTGGGTTTGACATTGGGTTTGACGTGAAGTTTCAGAAGTTTGACTTTGACGTTTTTAAACTGTATTGTTGACATTTGACTGATGAACAGACGTTATTAGAATATACCATACCCTTACATTAAGTTTCAATTAAACAAGATGTTACTACATATTTACTATCGAAAAAACAAATAAAATTAGTCAAAACGATAAAATAAACTGTTAATATCAATGAATTATATGTTCTATTAGAAACGCTCATCAGTAGGGTTCGAACGATACTTTCGACACTAAGTAGGTATCGATACTTTGTTCGCGATACTCGATACTAGACATGGGCGGTAAAAACTATAAATAGTTTCAATAACCCTTTATTTGCATAATACCACAAATACGGTATGAGGTGCTACAAAAACTGTTTATTGAGAGAAACCATTTATT
The DNA here is from genome assembly GCA_951805285.1 of Thymelicus acteon. NCBI lineage: Eukaryota > Metazoa > Arthropoda > Insecta > Lepidoptera > Hesperiidae > Thymelicus > Thymelicus acteon. Next base: position 10,740,514 of record OX638225.1, on the reverse strand, counting down.
CGTGAATACGAGGTATTGCGCGGTAAGTGTGGTATAAACTATAACCAGTTTCAATATTTCAATAAACCTTTACTGGTATAATACCACAAATATTTCATTTAATCAGTTATTTCGTATACCGACATTACTGAGAATAAGCGTATACCAATGATACCATAAACCTGATATACCGAGTACACATTTCAATAAATGGTTATTAAAATAAACAGTTTTAAAACCCTTTATCCTTAATACCGACTTTACCGAGAATACCGATAATACCAGATAAACCGAGTAAACGTTTCAATAAATAGTTATTAAAATAAACAGTTTTGAAACCCTTTATCTTTAATACCGACTTTACCGAGAATACCGATGATACCAGATAAACCGAGTAAACGTTTCAATAAATAGTTATTAAAATAAATAGTTTTAAAACCCTTTATCGGCGGCAATACCAATACATAGTTATGGTATTACGAAAACGCGTACCGACCCATGTCTACTCGATACTCTTACCTGGTACTCACTCGCAAGTACTTATATGAAACCTCGGTATCGAGTACTTTTATAATACTGAGTATTTTTCAGTGTTGTCAATGCAACTTTTTGTACATTACTGTGGGCTAGTTGGGCTACTGCCAATATATTTAGTATCGGTTCAGCGGTCGGACTAAAAAAAAAGGTCATCGGACCGTTGTTTCTCAACAATAATATATAAAATTCACTGCTGATGACCTTTTTTTTTAGCTCTAATGTAATCCTCCTGAGTACTCATGAGTACTCGATACTGAGTAGTATCGATACTTCAGGGCCGATACTTTTTGGGTATCGATACCAGAGGCCGATACTTCGAACCCTACTCATCAGCAGTGTTCTCGAACCTACCGATTTTTCGATATTTCTACCGATATGGGCTCTGATCTACCGAAATACCGAAATGCAATGATTTTTCTACGATTTTAGAGGATACGTGGAAATTCTCCCGATTTTTCTACCAATTTTACATAATTTCTAAGTTAGCAACGCTTTTCATTTATGTTTTACGTTAAGAGGAATGAGGAATCCCTCAACCATAGATTTAAAACCCATAGATTATCCCATACATTTGACAGAGCCAGATTGCCAGTTACAAAATCTACGTGAGAGACAGACAAAAATATTATTTTTTGTCCCCGTCACTGTGGCCGATTATATTGTACATATATATTGTTTATCACAAGTGCAAACAATGTGTAAGTTGTGACAAACAATGAAAAGTGAGTTGGCTATTTGGATATTTAATGTTGTTTCAGTTTGTTTTTTAAGCAGAAAATGGTAGTAAGTTTAACGTCCCAACTCAGAATCGCTAACGGTTACTTTAATCGCTCTTTAGTCTTTACTAAGGTCGTACCATCGTACTTAAACTTATACATTTACGCCCCAACTCTGAGTCACTAACGGTTACTCAAATCGCTCTTTAGTACAGAATTTGATATTTTTTCTGTATAGTGTGCTGTATGTGTTTATCTAGCCTGTAAAAGTGTTGTGTAATTTTACCGATAGTTTAAATAGCTTTTAATCTTTTTCTGTTTGTTAATTAGGGGTATTTGATGTACAAAAATTAGGCTGCTAGTTTATTTTCTGATAATAAAACGAATTTGATTAAATATTGTATATTTTTTTGACATCTACCGATTTTGGGTACAAATCTACCGATATTTGTGGGCAAGTCTACCGATTTTGGACTTTGTCGTTCGAGAACACTGCTCATCAGTAGAAGCAAAACGGCCAGAGCACGAAACGAATGCGGCAGAGTGGGGGTAGGCTATGGTCATAGATTAGGGATACAGACATGCAACTGCCTCATTACAGATTATGTTGCTTATTATCTTTTTGCCCTCACGAGTTAAAAGCCCAATGCATAAGTAACGGGCTTTTTCCCGTACGGGACGAAAAAAACATCATCGGCAACGTACGGGCCACGTTCCGTACGGGATCGCTGCGTATGCACTATCGTATACGTTTTGATGTTATGTTATGTGTGATGTTATGTATGATGTATGTTATGTGCAGTTATCGAAACGATGAGGGTGCGAACACAGAAGCATACGGATTAACGTTTTAATTGTAATCAAATGTACCTAACGACATAAAAACGCAATAAGATTTAATCCGTCTGTAATACCTACAATAGTTCCGCTATGGAACATCTGTACATTTTTAATCTATGATTCATGACGATTATACGAGTCGTACGATTTTATTCGTAGCGATTCTCTCTTTCGCAGACATAGACGGATTGTTGTCTCGTTTGCACAGACAGACTAGCGTCAGGTTTGTTTACACAAAACAATATGGCTGCCGACTATTTTGGATAAAATATTGGATTAAATCAAGTAATACCTTTTATTAAGCTTGTTTTGTTACGAACTACGAAGTTTTAATCATTTGTTGTTGCCTCGTCAGGTATTGTCAACGGACCGTACTAATGTTCAGAACGCTCAATCTATAATAGTAGAACATAATTTATAGATCGCTGGATAATATCTGTTTGAAACTTGATCTGAGTTGATCTTTTGAAGAGAGCCATCTAGTGGCAGTTTTATTCATAGCTGATAATGAAAGGCCGCTCGCGTGTTCAGATTTTCAGAAACCCAATGACAGTAAGTTATCGAACATGTACCTAATATAAGTTTAACTTTATTGATTCAATAGCTGTTGATCATTTAACTGGAGACTTCAGAAACCGGCCATTAATGTTTTATGTTTGACTGTAGACTCTATAGGTAATTTTTCTGGTGGTAAAAATTATATTATTAAAAAAACGAAATGTGTGCTGGGAGTGCTGGGACCTCAGATGAAGGTTATTTCCTTCATCTGAGGCTGGGACACATAGTAAAAATGAAACTTCAGCGGAAAATGGAATTCAATAAAGTTTTTTTTTAATATTTCAATAAAAATATAAAAAAAAACATTTAAGAAAATATCAAAAAAAAATTAGACAATTATTCGATTTAGGGTATTCAAACATTGAAGTATAATGACATAGAAATAACATCTCAAACAAAATGTATGTACCACCGCCGCGCCGCCGCGCCGGCTTGCCCTCCGTACTCTTTTCATACTAGAAGGCTCGTTTGCACACTTGCCATAGAGTAACTTTGTTTATGACACTTGCCGAACCAAGACAAGCAGTCACCGACTCCAAATCTTTACAAGCTCTTACTCCAACTTTATTTAACGTGTAAAAGCGTTTGAACGATTTTCAAACGTAATTACCATTGATTCGTGTCAAAAATCCAACACCCTACATTGGTTACAAGCGTCGCGTCGGCAAGCTTAAGCAAGTCTAAAGTACATTAACACGCTTGCAGCTTGGCAAGTGCGTAAACGAGGCTTATGATTTTTTCAATGAAAAATGGCGGAAACATTGCACAATAATGAAATAAATTGGTTGATGTTTTGTTTTCTTGCCAATGATAAGTAACACAAATGTTTTTTTTTTCGTAGTTGACTGATTTTTACAGCTTCATATAACGTACTACAGCATTTTTGAAATGTTATTTTGTCACAATTTTGACATGGGGCCGCCATGACCGCAGCCGAGTGACAGTACAGAATGGAATGAAGCCGGCCGGCTGCAACGCACACCTCCGAACCCGATGTTCGCGGTGTCTGTTCTATACGCTAGTTATTAATACTTCAATAAATAAATTAATAACGCTTCACACTTATAGCCCCACACTAGGATTCCCTGTGTCGTGGGTGTCATGGACAACACACTAGACAAGGACATTCACACCCAGACCGAGAACAGAAATTCAAACTCATCATTCAAATTTTCACCTCGCTGGGAATCGAACCCAGGACCCTTGGTGCGTCGATCCGGCATGGTAACCATTGCGCCACATGGGTCGTCAATGTATTCAAATTGCATTTTTAATCTTAACTATTCAAAAATGGAAATTGATATTGGGAAGTTTAATAGTTGACAAAATATTCAGTTATAAAATTTAATTTCAATTTGCGTATACGGAATACATAATTAATGACGCATATTAAAACTAAGAGCAATAGGCATTTATTTAAAAAAAAAAATAAGTAAAAAAAAATCACCACGTGTTTACCTTTTAAAAGTTCCACATACTTTGGTCAGTGACAAGGTTGCTTTTCAGAAGAATGATCATAGTTATCTCCTTGATTCTGCCTTGAAACATAATAATATCATTGCCTCCCACTACCAAAACACAAAGGTCTAAAGAAAACAATTATTTCTTGCCCCTCTCCATACGCCTAGGGCCTAGGGGATTGTCGACTACATAGTGTGAAATCCAAACATTACTATACAGTAGTCTCGTTACGGTACCACAGGAAGCGTTTAGTACCTACCTACTTTGTAACAACCCCCGGCTATTGTGATACTGCAAGCTGCATAAAATTTATTCAAACATCAAGGCGGTATCGATGATATTATACTTATCTAAATTGACGTCTTACTAATAATAAAAAAACAGTTGCATAATATCATCAGCGCCGCATCGTCTTCACACGCCGACTATCTTCGATCTTCATGCATCCGTCGATTATTTTCGAGTCGTGTGTCTTCAACGCCGCAATGGCTTCTTCGCTTGCCGTTCCGAAAATGTGTTCCACCCCGCCGCCGCGTCTGTCGCGGTCGCCATCGCCACATTCATTATAAGCAATATGAGCGATCAAACAACATATAATTCACTGGCGACCAACAACGCAGTGACGAGAACAACGCACGAGTCTGCAGGATCATACACTGGCGAATAGAGCGCGACAGAATTATTTATTGTTTTCCGCTCACGCAGTAATCCATGCGTGATAATTGTATATAACGTTTTATTATTATTACTTAAATAGTATTGGTCAAAATGTACTGTATGTAATTGCCTATGTAAACAATAATATTGTTTATAATTAATTATGTAATGTATTTGGTAAATGCACTGTGTAGCCAGAGGTTTCTCGGGGATATAAATATAAGCAGGGTTCACAAAAAAAATATTGTATAACTACGCTTGCACTGAACATACCTACGAATATTGTTATTATTAATATTGTATAATTTGAAATTGTTTGACATTAACATTGCTTGACATTATATCATAAGTAAGTACTTATATTAATTACTTACAAGATTAATATTATTTGACACTGCATAATTAATAATTTAGATCAATATTAATTGAAATTGTGTTAATAGTAGATTCCATAACCACCATTAGATACATTCTAAATGTGTAACATAGTGAATTTTTTTCATAAAAAATCACTATAGTCATAAACTACGAGTATTAGGCAATTGATATGATGTACATACCTATTTAATGTACCTACTTAATTCTGAAAATAAAAAACAAAATATGAAATACATTGATTGAAGTATTCTTTTAAAATACAACTCATAATGTCGTGTAAGTGCAAATTGGCTGTGTTAGAGGTAGTTTAGAGCAAAAAATTTCTTGATCTTGACGTATCGAGAGTAAATCACAACTTCAACCGCTTCGCGGTATAAGGCGTGCAATATTTGAAAAAATAATGTGTATATTATTACAAAAAGATATGAAATCCGAACAAAAACACTTTCACTGTAAAAAAACGCACAAGTACACTTCAAATTAGTTACAAAAATGATAATTAAATTTTTACAAAAAATTATGAAATCAAAAAACCCAAGTACATAACCGTTTTAGATTCAAAAAAAAATTTGCTGGAAAAAGTAAAAAAAAAATGGTGTACTTGGTGTGCATAATACTTTTTGGTGCGCGCTTATTTCAAAATAATCTTAAATTAAAATTTAAAAAATCCCCGACAGTTTTATTTACACTAAACATAGATAAGAACACTCGATTAAGTCACCTTTCAGACAAAAAAGACGAGATCAAAATCGGTTTATCCGTTTGGGAGGTACGATGCCACAGACAGACATACAGATACACAGACACACAGATACACTGATACACAGACACGTCAAACTTATAACATCCTTCTTTTTTCGTCGGAGGTTAAAAAGTTTTAAAAAATATCTTCGAAATTCAGTGGCGTGTGGTACAGCCATACAAGCCGAAAAGCCCAGCTTACTATCATTGCTTTACTATCATCACTCTGCAGCTGTTAACACTGATATTATTTGTTGGTAAATGGTAAATATTAAACGTATGGAGTGTTCTGTGATGTCGGGCCAAAGATCCCGAGATCCTGGGTTGTACGACACAGCTGGGCTTGCCTTGTTCTGACGGCCTAGGCTTCCAATGTCAAGTCAGATCGAAAATCGTAATTATGCACACCAAGTACACCATTTTTTTTTTACTTTTTCCAGCAAATTTTTTTTTGAATCTAAAACGGTTATGTACTTGGGTTTTTTGATTTCATAATTTTTTGTAAAAATTTAATTATCATTTTTGTAACTAATTTGAAGTGTACTTGTGCGTTTTTTTACAGTGAAAGTGTTTTTGTTCGGATTAAGTTCTTACAAAAAGTTATGAAATCAAAAAACCCAAGTACATATCCGTTTTAGATTAGAAAAAAAAATTGCTGGTAAAAGTAAAAAAAAATGGTGTACTTGGTGTGCATAATTATGATTTTCGATCTGACTTGACATTGGAAGCCTAGGCCGTCAGAACAAGGCAAGCCCAGCTGTGTCGTACAACCCAGGATCTCGGGATCTTTGGCCCGACAACACAGAACACTCCATTCCATAGGTTTAATATTTAACAGCTGCAGAGCGAAATAGTAAAGCAATGATAGTAAGCTGGGCTTTTCGGCTTGTATGGCTGTACCACACGCCACTGAATTTGGAAGATATTTTTTTAAACTTTTTAACCTCCGACGAAAAAAGAGGGATGTTACAAGTTTGGCGTGTCTGTGTATCGGTGTATCTGTTTGTCTGTGTATCTGTATGTCCCAAACGGATGAACCGATTTTTATCTCGTCCTTTTTGTCTGAAAGGTGACTTAATCGAGTGTTCTTATCTATGTTTAGTGTAAATAAAACTGTCGGGATTTTTTAAATTTTAATTTAAGATTATTTTGAAATAAGCGCGCACTATAAAGTATTATGCACACCAAGTACACCATTTTTTTTTACTTTTACCAGCAATTTTTTTTTTCTAATCTAAAACGGATATGTACTTGGGTTTTTTGATTTCATAACTTTTTGTAAGAACTTAATTATCATTTTTGTAACTATCTTTTGAAGTGTACTTGTCCTGTTTTTTTACAGTGAAACTGTTTTTGTTCGGATTTCATATCTTTTTGTAAAGTAAACTTTTTTTTAAATATTGCACGCCTTATACCGCGAAGCGGTTGAAGTTGTGCTTTACTCCCGATAGGTACGTCAAGATCAAGAATTTTTTTGCTCTAACTCTAACACAGCCAATATGCAGCAATATGTATAAGAGCTACTGAACCATCTGACTAATCCGTTTCCCACAGAGCTCGAATTTTTTTTACGATGTTTTATTATCAGTCAAATAAGAAAGTACCATTCTGGCAGGCATCTCGCGGTTGCGTCGCCCTTAATTTTTTAAAAATGCAAAAAATATTGTTTTTTAACCTTCTCCCACAAGGCTATAATTTTAATAGGTTGTAATTTAATTATGCTTAAGTGTAAAAAAAATTGCCAACCCATTTTGAGGGTTGCAAGTATGTGCCAGAACAAAGCAAAGTTGTCATCGGGTGTGCAATTCATAACCTGCTCCCACATGGCTCAAATTTTCAGGGAACATTCTTTCAGTTGTTAAAAAGTATATATAAACAGCTAGAAGATTCTAGCGGGTACAAGTATCTGCCAGAAGAGTATACAGGGTGAATTTTTCAAGTGGGCGTGGATGGATAAATTCAAAACTATGAGGAATAGCGAAAAGTGGGCAAAGGAGTCTCGGAGCCGATTTTCACGAAAACCAAAAATGCATAATTAGATTTTTGAAAAATCAATAGCCAGGAAGCCGTTGATTTTGCCTCATGAAAATAATTATTGTTTGTAGGGTAACACTTTTTTTCCATCAATGTGTACGATCTGTCCTACAATCGCCCCATACATTATAGTGACATCAAATAGAGAAAAGAGAGAGAAAAGAGCCTAAAAATGTACATACAAGGATATAACTGTATGAAAATTATTTTTTGTATGGCAATACTGACATTTATTTCCGCCAAAGTGTATCTATAAGATCCACCTCATCCAACAATAGTTCCACAGTATAAGGAGATATCCAGTAACGTGACTCGGCCCTATTCTCGAAAAACTTGCCTACGGCCGCGCGGAAGTAGCCGCGCGATAAGGCTGCCCGCCGACAGTATTTTAATTTTATCAAACGACTTGAGTTTCTTTGTAGTTTTGTATTTATATTGTATTTGAGTAATACCTACAATATGGAGGTACAGTAAAGTACCACGATGGAGGTCGCCAACTTCTGCAAACGTTGCTTAATATTTTTTTTATGGAAATAGGCGGCAAACGAGCTGACGATCCACCTGGTGGTAAGTGGATATCGTCGCCCATGGACACCAGCAACACCAAAGGCATCACTGATGTGTTGCCGGCCAAGAAAGAGAGAAGAAAAAGAAAGAAAGAACTGGCTCTCAAGCCCCCAGCCGGAACACGAGTCGTTTGGCGGCTGACTCATCATGCTCAAGGGTGGTAGCTATCCAGGCGAACCCCATGGAGAAATAATAATAGTAATAATGGTATTAATTAACAATTAAAATCAATATTACCAATATAATCCCTCGAGGGGCCCTACCACCAGCGGGCCGGATTTAGTCGCCTTTTACGACACCCATCTGGCGTGAGATTGGGGTTGGTATTCTAAGCCGCCCCAATACGGCAAAAGTAATAATAATCAACCATTAGATTTTTTTTAGCCCCTTATTTATCAATCTAGGCATTTTACTCGGTGGACTTATGAAAAATAAACAATTTAGGTACTTATTGCAATACGTACTTGTAGGTAGGTACATAAAAATAGTGAAGAGTTAGTTATTTGTACCGAGTTAGGGCCCTCGCCGACGACGACTTTTTGTAGCGATGCTGTCGCGCGTTTCATGAACGCGCAACAGCATCGCTACTAACGCTTGTTAGTCGCATTTGCAACGCGCTACAGAAGCGATGCCAACGCGCTACTAACGCGTTACAACATCGCGACTGTATCGATTCAACGCGCGACCGTGTCGGACGACATCGGTATCTTGCAACTGTAGCGATCGCAGTTACCATGGTGCCGTTACCGAATCGCGTTTGCATCGCGACAGAAGCGCGTTTGTATCGCGACTGAATCTCAGCCCGTGGGCGAGGGCACACAACTAGCGACCGCTTCGCCGCTGTATCGATGCGGACGCGCGACAGCATCGCTACAAAAAGTCGTCGTCGGCGAGGGCCCTTACCGACCGTGGTACAAACTCCGCTCGATCGCCAATCGCCACACGGCGGCAGCAGTTTCTTCCTTTTACTAGCTTTATTCCGATGTGCGTAGGTATGACGCGCGTTCCGACCGTTTGTATGAAGAGCGAATACTGGATGTAATAATATATAAACTGTGATAGTTCTGTACATTTAAATGACATCAAAAGCAGGCTAAAGCTTGAAATTATGCATAGAAAGATCATACATTTGTATGAAAATTATTATTTTTTGTATGGCAATACTGATTAATTAGGGGCCATTGATAGATTACGTCACACGTTAGGGGTGAGGATGAGGAGGGGTCAATGTAGTGTGACAAGGAGTGGGAGGGGGTCCTAATTTCGTGACGTCACATTTCAAAATCGAATAATTGGTATGTACCTACTATAGGTAAAGATTAAATAAATAATAGTAAAAAAAACTAAAAAACACGCTTTTATAGAAAATCCAACTAAAAAAAAAGCGTGGGGTGCTTTTAAAGATATTATCCCTTCTACTCATTGACACAATGCACCCCACGCTTTCATTACAATTACACGATTCTTAATTCAATTTTATTTTCTAATTTTTTTAGTTAATTTTCTATAAAAGCGTGTTTTTTTATTTATTTTTTTAACTATTATTTATTTTTTCATTTTTAGTTTGATTTTTTGAAATGAAATTTAGGTTTTTTTCTTTTTTTCTTTAAATATTGAATTGTCATCGATCCTCGATAAGTATACGAAGTTTGAAAGAAATCTGACCGTTTAAAGCTAATATAAAGCGGGTAATTAGGTTTCTTTCTTTCTTTCTTTTTTTTCTTTAAATATTGAATTGTCATTGGTCCTTAATAGGTATGCCAAATTTCGAGTTAAATATATGACAGCAAAAGATTTATCCAAGGGCAGCCCTCTTTTACAATCAAATTCATTGGTTTTGCTGAAGTTTTTAGAAGAGGGAAAGAAGAGGAAAATTGAGGATAGTGAACTCTTGAAGTGGTTGTGGTTGATAACCCACATAAAGTGTGAGTGAAACACAGTCTCAGTCATAAAGGGCAAAGCTGGCCAGCAAGCCGAAGCTGCGGTGGTGAGCGTTAATAGCATCTGCGACGATAAGATCGCGTGGGACCGCCAGAGCCCCGCAGCGCCGGAGCCGTGACAGAAGCCATGTCTGCTGCTTGCGGAATGCTTCTTGCTGTTTGCCGCATGCTGTAGACCTTTTAAGGGTGTGTAACGTTTGAAGATCAGATTATGTATTTGAAAATTATATTAAATGAAAATTAAGTCAAATGAACGTTATATAAAAAGAGCATTATACTATATAAAATTAATATGAGGTAAACGTTACAGTAAACTATACATACAACATCATTGCAGTAAATGTTATTCGAGCAAATTAATGAATTATAACATTATAATATGAAATAAGCATTAGATCACATGAAATTTTGTTATTTGTTTTTATAGCATGTGAAAATTATATCATGTGAACATTATTTCAAGTTACATTATACTAAATGTTATTATACTAACTATTACACGCCTTAATTTTAGTAGGTATGTTTTGATGACAATTAAATATATTTGATGATAATTTTAGGTATTTTGATGATCAAAAATATAGGACGAGTTATAAATTATTTATGTTTGAAAAAAATTAAATGATGCTGAGTTATAAAACTACATGTAGATAAAATTACTTTATTGGTGTCATACATATATAAATATTTTAGAAGCTTACTAATTGAATATATGTTACAAATGTAGATGCTAAAAAATAACTACCATGCTAAGTCGTATTTACAGTAGCTTACATTGAAGATTTATAGTGGCTAAAAGAGTATTTTTTACACGCGCATTGATGGTGGCTGACTTAGTAATTTAGGGGAGAGTGTAGATTTTTAGAGGACAATAATGCTATTAAATAGAAGTCAGTTTAATTACCACCCTTGAAAATATAAAAGTGAAGTTATTGGAGTTTTGGAAAATGAATATTTATCCATTAATGTATAAGAGTGTAGAACTATAATATAGGTGTTTTAAATAAAAAATAGTCTTGATTTTCATGTTTTATTTTATTAAAGAATCTTGTATATTAATTAAGGCACATGCTATGATTATTATATCATCAAGTATTTTTACAAAATTAAAATTAATACATGCATGTGGTTTAAGCGTACGAAATTCACGTAAACGCCGAATAACTCGCTTTACATGTATCCTTAGGCTAGCTATGTGTTTAGTTAGTTTTGCTTCAGTTTTACTCATCTTTACACCTGTTTCGACACTAGGAGGTCTTACTAGTGTAATTGTTAATTAAAACGACCGCTTAATGGTTTCCAACAGACTGGCTTTTATTTCTGGACCACAGATATAGTACAGACTACACCATAGATATAGTACAGATTAACAATTATAGACTAAGAATAATAAGACATATTTTGATATAAATCAATACCCCCACTATATCAAAATACACAAGAATTAAAAAAAATTACTTTAATTTTATTCCCATCAATTTTATGAATTTATTATGCTTTATGCCGCTTAAAGCTTTTGTAAGCATGTCTGCAGGCATATCAGCTGTCTGCAGATATTCAACTTTAATTAAATTTCTATTAATACATTCTCTTCCGAAATGGTATCTTATGTCAACATGCTTTGTTCTGTTATGGAATACTGGGTTATGCAATAGCTTATGAGCACTCTGGTTGTCATTATAAATTACAATACACTGTGAAAAACCTAGTAATTCTTTTTGTAAATTTCTTACATAAATAGCCTCTTTACAACATTCTGATAAACCTATATACTCAGCTTCTGTGCTGGATAATGCTATATTTTTTTGTTTTTTACATCCCCAAGAAATCACCCCGCCTGAGAGACTAAAGCAGTAGCCTGTATAAGATTTCCTATCAGAGATGTCACTGCCCCAATCAGCGTCCACATATCCTACTATCTCTTTGTTATTATTCCCACAATATTTAATACAATAATCTTTGGTTCCCTTTAGGTATCTTAAGATTCGCTTAGCATGAGTCCAGTGCTCTTTATTGTAACAGTTATTAAATTGACTTAAGTATCCTACAGCAAATGCTATGTCTGGACGAGTAAGTATAGCTAGATACATTAAACTGCCAATTAATTGCTGATAAGGTAAACTTTTATCACAACTGTTATTTTTAACTAATTTTAATCCACATTCCATCGGGGTTTCTACAGATTTACAGTTAACTAAATTAAATTTCAACAACAACTTATCAATATAATTACTTTGATCTAGAGTTAAAACTTTATTATTTTTATCATAACAAACATTCATACCAAGACACTGCCTTACTTGGCCCAAATCTTTAATTTTAAACTGAGACTCCAATACAGATTTTAATTTATTGGTCTCAACACTACTATTCGAGAACACAAAAAAGTCATCGACATATAATGCAATTATAGTCATATTTTTACCTTCATTCTTTATATATAAACAAGATTCATATTTAGACTTAGTATATCCATTTTCAATTAAACAAGTATTTGCTTTATCATACCACATTCTTGCAGATTGCCTCAATCCATATATAGCTTTATTTAATCTTAGAACTTTACTAGAATCAGAACAATTAAATCCTTCAGGTATTTGCATGTAAATATTTTCATTGAGGTCACCGTTCAAGAATGCAGTAACCACATCTAAATGTATGATATCCAAACCAAGTTTCACTGATAGAGCAAACAATAATCTTAGAGTGCTGTGCCTTACCACTGGCGAAAATGTCTCATCGTAGTCCACACCAGGTTGCTGGGTAAAACCCTTGGCTACTAACCTCGCACGAAAACGCACTTTATTGTCACACTCAATTTTCTTTTTGAGCACCCACTTACACTGCACTATAGTAGAATTATTAGGAAGATCCACTACCTCCCAAGCATCATTTTCTTCGAAGCTCTTCAACTCCTCCTGTACTGCCTGTAACCATTGATTTCTCTCAGGCCCCTTCAATGCTTTCTCGAGTGTGAGATCACTATCAGCTTTATTCTCTGTGTAACAGATGCCACCAAAACCATATCTGTTTGGCGCACGTATATTTCTTACTGGTCTAGCTGGTCGAACATCATTGACATGATCAGAACAATCCTCGTATTCACTTGGTATATAATCTGAAGATGTATCATTCACTGATTCTTCCATCAATGTAGAATCCGTGATGTCCCCCACTGAATCCTGTATAATCTGGTTTTCTTCAGATTTTTCTTCTGTCATACATTCTTTTCCTATCTCTTCGGTTGTGACATCCATCATGACTGATTGCTTTTCCATGATGATCACATCTCTGCTAGTGAATATTTTCTTTTTAACTGGATCATATAGCCGATAGCCTTTAATATTTTCAGGAAATCCAAGTAATATACATTCATTGGATTTCTTATCCCATTTAGATCTTTTTTCTTTATTGACATGAACCATGACAGGTGATCCGAACACTTTCAAATTGCTTACATCTGGCTTAACACCCATCCATAATTCATATGGTGTTTTGCCATCCAGAACTGATGACACACATCTATTATTTAAGTATACAGCTGTATTGCAAGCCTCAGCCCAGAATTTTTTATTTAATTCTGCGTCATATAGTAGACATTTTGCCTTCTCTATTATTGTCCTATTCATCCTCTCACACAATCCGTTTTGTTGAGGTGTGTACGGATTAGATTTCTGGTGTATTATACCATGTTTCTTTAGATAATTATCAAAATCAGAATTACAAAATTCTTTTCCATTATCACTCCTGAAGATTTTCACTTTTTTATTTGTTTGATTTTCCGCCATCGCTTTAAATTCTTTAAAGTATTTTAAAGCTTCATTCTTATGCTTCATGAAATAGATAAAGGTCATCCGGCTAAAATCGTCCACAAACAACAGGAAGTAGGACGAGCCCCCCAGTGAAGTCTCCTCCATCGGACCACAAATATCGCTATGTATCACATTTAGTAATGCTGTACTTCTTGTACCACTATGTGCAAAAGGTAGCCGACATTGCTTACCTTCACAACATGTCTTACATGTCGATTTGTTTATTGTGAAATTATTTTCTAAGGTCATACCTTCTACGGCTTTTATTGTTTTTCTGAGACAATCACTGTTTACATGTCCTAGTCTACGATGCCAAGTCAATCCCGAAGGAGTTACTGCTGCAGCCAATCTTTCTTTCTGGTTTAGTTTATAGACACCATTTGTCAGAGTAGCAGTGGCAAAAACCAGCTTTTTTTAGATATATTTCTAAATGTTTGAAACCCCTGTCTGCCATAACGAACATACCACTTTTTAATGTTTGGACAAAGTCACAGGATTCGACTAAACAAGTGTCGGTTATCCTGCCCCCAAATCCCGGAGAAATATAGTTCATTAGTCCATTTGGTGTACAGGATATAAAATATTTTATTGTGTTGGCTTTTTTATAATCCGACCAGGTTAATGCTTGATTTATTGCTTTAGATGGTTTTTCTATCTCTATTTCAAGGCAGTCTATAATGCAACTAACATTATAATATTTGTGCCTAAATGCCATGGGTAGTTTTTTTATCATTTCACTATCTAGCGACACAATAACATACACTGGCTATTAATGGTATATTTTTTGAAAATATCTTGCTTAAATATGATAGAGTCATTGCATAATCATCAGACAGTTGATTAAATGAGCTATCCAATCTTATTTTATTTAAACAAAACAATAAATGATGTTTGGGAATATTGATTTCATCTTTTATTATATCAATTAAATATTAACGCTTGGAACACCAATGTATAGTCGAGGCTTTTTCTAAATTTTTTTAATCATATTCAATATGGTCTCTTTTGCTTCTAACTTTTTGTCTTCTTCAATAAATTCACTACAGTCAGAAGAGGATTTAACTTGCAAAGAATGCACAGGCGAGCCACTGGTGGTAGATGCAGATGGTGCATATAAAGAAATATCACTATCAGACTGTTCTGCTACAATATATTTCTTGTAATTTTGGTGAGGCCGGACATATAAGGACTTGAATTTACAATGGTCTCCGATTTGAACGGGGATGTAGATATTTGTCTTGGTTTCAAAGGTGATAGTGCCTTTTCTGTTGATTTAATTTTAGTCTGGACAGCTTTACTTCTGAATTTGTGTGTTATTAATGCTTGAACAGATTTATCCGCTGTTAGTTCACATAAAGTTTCAGGTGTTTCAGGTACATTCTCTTCAACTATTTGAAAATCTGAAAAATAAACAATATTATGATCATAATAATAATAATGGCTGCATATTTATTTCAAACTGCAATCCGTTTGTTAGGGTTCCGTAGCCGAATGGCAAAAAACGGAACCCTTATAGATTCGTCATGTCTGTCTGTCTGTCTGTCTGTCTGTCCGTCCGTATGTCACAGCCACTTTTCTCCGAAACTATAAGAGCTATACTGTTGAAACTTGGTGAGTAGATGTATTCTGTGAACCGCATTAAGATTTTCATACAAAAATAGAAAAAAAACAATAAATTTTGGGGGTTCCCCATACTTAGAACTGAAACTCAAAAATGTTTTTTTCATCAAACCCATACGTGTGGGGTATCTATGGATAGGTCTTCAAAAATGATATTGAGGTTTCTAATATCATTTTTTTCTAAACTGAATAGTTTGCGCGAGAGACACTTCCAAAGTGGTAAAATGTGTGTCCCCCCCCCTGTAACTTCTAAAATAAGAGAATGATAAAACTAAAAAAAATATATGATGTACATTATCATGAAAAATTCCAACGAAAATTGGTTTGAATAAGATTTGATGAGTAGTTTTTTTTTAATACGTCATAAATCGTAAATCGCAAAAAACATTGATCAAAGTTACAACGAACTACAAGAACTTTTATATTATGTTACTTGCTGCTACGGAACCCTTCATGGGCGAGTCCGACTCGCACTTGGCCGCTTTTTTTTGTTACTTACTTGAACTTGTGTTAGAAGTATCCTTGACAGATGAACTTGGGGTACTACTTTGTTCTGGTTCATTCAAACACTGCGATTACTGACATCCTTTGTTTTTTCAACATATATGGTCGTTCCTTATAGCTGCATGTCCGCTGCATCTTCTTGGCATTCAAACTTCTTTGGTATACAACCTGGTTTCATGCGCACTCGAGAGACTTTACCCATAATATGATACTCTGTATAATTAATCATATCGTTTGGCAACTAAAAAAATAAGAAGAGTATGAATTATTACATTTTATAAAACGAAAATAATATTTTACCTAACTTAAATAAATCATAAACCCTATTCAAGTCATAACATTTTATAGGTTTATGTGTGGTATATTAATGGTAGATTTAGCAAAATTCATTTCTTCTACTATACATTTATAAATAGACTAGCTGTTGCCCGCAGCTTCGCATGCGGAAATTATGCTTATCATATTTGTACCCCTTGCAGAAAAAAAATTAAAAACAGGTTAATTTATAAGGAAGTACTTATATTTAGGAATTTATATACTGAAATGTACGATATAATCACAAATCATTCCTCCGGGAACGAATTTTAAAAAATAAACAACATTAGTTAACATTAGTTTTTTCTTTTTCATGAAAAAATTTGAAAAACTCAAAAACATGTATTTCATCAATTAAATGAGGAATTTTTGTTGCAAATTTAAAGCAAATCGTTGATATTTCAAAATATTCCACACTAAGTTTCATCTTGTTTCCGGTGAAAACTTTTAATTTTATCGGGACGAAAAGTTTTTTAAAACGTGATCCAAAGTATGAGGAACAACATAACTAATTTCCGTCGAAATCAGTTCAAGGGTTTTCATGTAATGCCCGAACATACAAACAGACAAACAGAGAATAATTTTAAAAACAAAATTTTTGGTGTTCTAACACGTTATTGAAGTGCCCCTAACCGAAATTTTGAAAAATATTATATGTACAGAAAAACTGGCTCTTGAGTTTCATTAGAAAAAAAACAAAAAGGTCCCGTTATTTCCATCCATCCAGGAGTTACATATCTTGTCTCGAAGTAACACCACCAGATCCTAAATGGATCAATGATGAACTGGTTTTACGATGTCAACATGAACAGTACAAATATTTTTAAAAACGGTTCTGTTGTTTCCATCTGGATACTCCTTCTCCCTCTCCCGCTCCCACTCCCTCTCCCGCTCGCACTCCCTCTCCCACTCAAACTCTCTCTCTCTCTCTCTCCCACTCCCTATCCCGCTCCCTGTCCCTTTCCTTCGCCCGTTCACGGTCCTTCTCTCGCTTCCTGTCCCTCTCCCACTTCCAGTTCCTCTCTCGCACTCGGTCCCTCTCCCGCTTTCTGTCCCGCTCCCTCTCCCGCTTCCTGCCCCTGTCCCTCTCATTCCTCTCCCGCTCTCTGTCCCTCCCCTCTCCTTCTCCCGCTCCCGGGTCCTCTCCCGTTTCCTGTCCCTCTCCCTCTCCCGCTCCCCGGCCCTCTCCCGCTCCCTGTTCCTCTCCCGTTCCCGGTCCCTCTCTCGCTTCCTGTCCCTCTCTCCTCCCCCTACCGTCCGTAAGGTCCTCTACACAATTTTTTTGTTTCTCACTATAAGCTTACATATTCATTTTCATATTTCTGAGTTCGAAAATGACAAAGTTCTGGAAAAACTTGCAACCTCTTTATTTACCTCTTAGGGGATGAAATTCCTCAAAACCTGTTACAGTCAATTTTTGATTTATTTTCACATTTCTGAGTTCGATATTGACGAAGTTTCGTACAAATTTACATCCCCTTTTACCCCTTAGTGGATGAATTTCCAAAAAAAAAAACTGTTACAATTAATTTTTGTTTCTAATTATAAGTTAACATATACATTTTCACATTACTGAGTTTAAAATGACATAGTTTCTTAAATAGATATTTACAACCCCTTAGTATTACTCTTTATGGGGATGAATTTCGAGAAAACTGTGATACAATTAGTTTTTGTGTACTTCAAAACTGACGAAGTTGCCATACTAACTTCCACAACCTTATTCAACCCTTTAGGGGTTGATTTTCCCAAAGAACACATAACCTTTAAATTTTGCTTCTAATTTTGAACTAATATATAAATTTTCATGTTTTTAACTTCAAAAATGACGAAGTTGCTTACTAAGTTCCATCCAAGAAATTAACCCTTTAAGGGATGATTTTCCAAAAAAATGTGTTGAAGTTAACTTTTGTTTACTATAAACATACATAAAAAATTCATACTTATAACTCTAAAACTGACGAAGCTGATTTATATGTAAAAGACTTCCAACCCCTATTTTTAGGGGATGAATTTCGAGAAAACAGTGATACATTTATTTTTTGTGTCTAACTATAAGCTTATATATAATTTTTCACCCTTCTAACTTCAAAACTGACGAAGTTCCCATACAAACTTGAACAACCTTATTCGACGATTTAGGGGTTGATTTTCCAAAAAAACACATGACCCTTAAATTTTGTTTCTAATTTTGAACTAATATATAAATTTTCATGTTCTTAACTTCAAAAATGACGAAGTTGCGTACTAAGTTAAATTGAAGAAATTAACCCTTTAAGGGATGATTTTCCAAAAAAATGTGTTAAAGTTAACTTTTGTTTATTACTATAAACTAACATAAAAAATTTCATATTTATAACTCTAAAACTGACGAAGTTGGTTTGTATGAAAGTGACTTCTAACCCTTATTTGTACCCCTTAGGGGATGAATTTCCAAAAATCCGTTCTTAGTGGACGTCTCCTTAGCAGGAACTATCTACCTACCAAATTTCATCTTAATCGGTTCGGCAGTTTCTGAGATTTTTTGTTTAATCAGCGGTGTGTCGCTTTTCAATTTTATATATATAGATACATCAAGTTGTGTTTAATACTTACATGAAAATGATTTGTTTTGTTTATTGTTTGGAACGTATATGAATAATTTGTTTGGCGTTTTTATCGTTGTACTTTTACATTGGGGCACTATACAGTATTTATAACACGAGGAATTCATTATTTATTAAAAAACACAAATGACTGTCTTAACACGGCTGTTTCGCGAGGTGTGACGTCATTCAAGACGCCATGACAGTCTTGGCCTTTTTCGCGGTCAATTTCAAGTTCATTTCTTTAAACTCAAAATACTAATGTAAAAGACTTATTTTTCATTAATATATTTTTGGGGTGAAATAGATGCTAAGCTATAGTTTTAAACTAATTTCCAAAGGGCTTCCAACATTTTTGTATGGAGCCTGGCATACCTACAAGTCCGCCATTTTGAAAAAACCTCGATTCGGCGGCCAGTGATGAAACATGTGTCAATCGATAGAATAAATGATTGTGATCAAAAAGTATTCAGTAATGAAATGTCGTAAGTGGTATACTTTCTGAGATATTTGAGTTCAAAAACGTAGGAAAATAAAGCAAAAAACTTCGTTTCGGCCGATATTGATAATACATGTGTCAGTCGGTAGTCTAAGTGATTACGATCAAAATGTATTCAGTGATAAAATGTCGTAAGTGATATGCTTACTGAGATATTTAAGTTCAAAAACGTACACAAATATTTTGTTTATTTCTTTTTATCTATTTTTATTTCTTTTCTTTTTATTTCAAGTGGATCTGTTACTGTATCAGTGTAATGCCAGATAAGAAATATTATGAATATTTAGAATAATTACTATATACCTACATATAAAATCACGATATACATAAACAAAATGAAATAAATACAGTTTTATTCATATTTACATATAAACATCTTATATATTAAGTAAATATATATTTATAAATACATTTATAACATCTGGTTCAAGACCACGGGCGACAACATTCTAATTGCTTCAGGTAGTGCTGCCGGACTTCTTGAAGGAGCTTTTGGTAGTCTATGATTTTTTAATGTCTACAAGCAAGGAGTTCCAGAATAGTATGAACTGTATTGTGAAGGAATTCCCGAAATAAGCAGTGCTATGGGTTTCCTTTAAATAAACAGGAGAAGACACATATTCAAAATAGCATAAAATGTTGAGAGAATTCTCAAGTTTCGCCTGTATCGAATGGGTAGCCATTTAAGTTAGGAATGGAACTGGGAAATGTGGTCATACTTACAGTTATTAAGAAGGCGTTCCAATTTATTCAGAAGTTCCTCTGACAAATCTGTACAACACACATTAGCATAATCTAGGTGAGGGATGACCAGTGTTTATGGCGTATTTATGGTTAAGTGTTTATGGCGATACAGCAATTGAAGTGTACCGGTCACTTTTTTCCTTACCTCAGTTACGTTATGTATTATAAAAATTAAACAAATTCGTCAAACAAACAACTTAAGGGTAGAGATAAAATCGCGGGATGGTACTGCTCATGCATAGTGGGAAAAAGAACCTTGTCCTGTTGTTCCCCTATAATGTGTGTTATATGGTTCTTGGCATGGGCTCGACATCAGGAAACATTGCCTTTATCACCAGCGGAATTTTTAGATTCAGTGATTGTCAGACATTATATAGAAAACTAAGCCAATAATGAATTTTAACTTTTGGTTTAGAGTAATTGCCAAAGCTGTAGCCGCTGGTGGCAAATAAATTATTTATAAAACAACCTAGTAGTTTGCTTTTGCTTTGCTTTTTTTAATTCAAACCCACTCGTTATTAATAAATCAAGTACCTATGCAGCACATACACATATGGCATAATATACTTATTATATAATTTTAATATATTTTTCATTATTGACCCAATAAATTCAAATTAAGTAAATGATAATTTTTAATGCATTATTTTTGTACGGTTTTGAACTCAAATATCTCAGGAAGTATATCACTTACAACATTTCTTTACTGAATAGTTTTTAATCGTAATCATTTAGCCTATCGATTGACATATGTTTCATCAATGTCCGCCGTAACGAAGTTTTTTGCTTTATTTTTCTACAGTTTTGAACTCACTTATCTCAGAAAGTATATCAGTTACGACATTTCATCACTGAATACTTTTTGATCATAATCATTTAGTCTATCGATTGACCTATGTTTCATCACTGGCCGCCGAATCGAGTTTTTTTCAAAATGGCGGACTTGTAAGTGTGCCAATTAGGTTCGATGCCCTTTATTTGACATAATTCAAATAATCAATGCTACCAACACAGAGTGACAGAGTACTACACCACAGAATACTTATGTAGAGGATCTTCGGTTGAAGGTCTACTAATGTTGTTTTCAGGAAGGTTGCTTGAAATGATACTTCTGCTGGTTATCGGAGGAATATATTTTTGGTAAAAATGAACTGGTTTATATACAGAAATTGTAAAGAAGAATGACCAATAAAAATAGCTACATTAATTTACAAGAAAAATAAACACCAATGAGAAAGAGGATTATAAACACGTGTAAAGTGTAATAAAATTAACAATGATTATTTGCATGCCGTCTCGTTCACTCCTGTAACAATAACGCTATATCTGTCGCTAAGTATTGCCATCTCGTTCTAACATCGCCGCTCTCCTTCGCAAGCGCGAGGCGATGTTATAAATATTGCGCGAGGCTCAAATGGGTGTACACTTCACGGCGAGCTGCGAGCGCGGATACACGACACGGGCGTGAAGATATATACCTATGAAGATAACTGCCGGGTGCCGGGTGCTTCGAAGATGAGATCTTGTGGCTTGAAGACTGATGAAGAGGAACGAGGAAGATGCTGACGGACTGCGCTTATCTTGTTTCTTAAACAGACGTCATTCGTTTCTTAACAGAACGTCAAAGCAAATAAATATATTTCCCTTGAGGTGTTTGTTTCACTTAGCTTGAAATATAAGTTAGGCTGTTGTATTTATTCTTTCCTATTGGTAATCCAGGTATTGTTGTGGTAAGGTAAATATGTAGGTATTGAGAAGGTATTGGTAACTGCGTAAGTATTTATAGGAGGTATTCGGTAGGTATAATGATAGCTGCGTCAGGCAGCTACATGACTCTCCCCCTAGCGAAAGCGTACCGGAAGCTTGCTGGTGCATCCAAGTCTAGTGGTCTTCAGAATTGATGACTTAACTGGGCTTGACGATGTACTGGAGCTTGTGTAGGTACTTGTAGTTCCATCGTTGGTTTTCGCTGGTGGCTGTGAGTATGTAGCTGAGGTATCCTGGGTGCTTGCTTCAGATGTTGAGTCCTCTGGAGTACTGATTGTGTAGGCAGGCTTGAGACGGTCGATCGAAATAACTGCAGATCGCCTCTCAGGTAACAAAAGTTTAAATGTTTTGCTATTGCGCTCAAGTACTTTGTACGGACCTTCGTACGTAGGCATTAAAGGCGTTTTTACGGCGTCAATTCGTATAAAAACATACTCGCAGTTTTGTAGATCCTTGTGAATGAAAATAGGTTTCTTGTTACTATGTGCGATTGTAGGTAAGGATGGCTTCGTCGAGTTTATTGTATTACGTAGCTGTGTGACGTAATCATAGTCGAGATTTTGTTCCTTATCTATAGTTGTAGTGAAGAAATCGGATGGTAAACGTAAGTTGTAACCGTAGGTAAGTTCTGCGGCGCTAACACCTGAGTCGGAACGAGGTATTGCGCGTAAACCCATAAGTACTGTAGGTAATTCGTCTATCCACTTAGTACGTTCTGATAGACGAGTTTTCAGTGCGGTTTTCAAACTTCGGTGCCATCTTTCAACCATACCGTTTGATTGAGGGTGATACGGACTTGTACGTATTCTCTGAGTTCCCATGATATTAAGTAGTTTGTTGAAAAGGCGACTTTCAAAGTTTCTTCCTTGATCGGTTGTTATCAACTTCGGTGAACCAAAACGTATAATCCAGTGCTCATAAAATATTTTAGCGATTGAGTCGGCGGATGTGTCATCAGTAGGTAAGGCTTCTGGCCATCTAGTTGCTCGGTCGATCATTGTGACCAGGTATCTGTAGCCTTCGGGTGATGGTGGAAGCGGTCCAACTACGTCGATGTGGACGTGTTGAAATCGATCAGCTGATGAAAACGATGTAATGTTGCTCGTTGTATGGCGCTGTACTTTACATTGCTGACATGGAATACACTGTTTTGCCCACGTTGCGACGTCGGTGTTCATTGACGGCCAAAAAAATTTTTGCGTTATCAGTTTTCGAGTTGTTCGTATACCAGGATGGCTGACATTATGTAGCGCGTTGAAAACGAGTTGTCGATATTTCTCTGGTACGTATGGTCGAATGAACGATGTTGATGTCTCACAATAAATAGATTTTTGTGAATGTGGTAGAGTAACTAGTTTGAGTGATATATTACTCTGTTTTGAAAGTTGATCTATGGTACTTTTTTCTTCTTGTTGAGCTTCTGCGATCTTCTCGAAATCAATAGCGGTAGGACATGTGATACTTTCGATAGGTATTCGGCTCAATGCGTCGGCAACTACGTTATCTTTTCCGCTGACGTGTCGAATATCCGTAGTAAATTCGGTAATGAAGATAAGTTGTCTCGCTCGGCGCGGTGTTTCTGAAGTTGAAGGAGGTTTTTGAAGTACGTAAGTTAACGGTTTGTGATCAGTGAAAATGATGAGGCTTCGTCCTTCAAAAGTTTTTCGAAAATGCTTTATAGACATGTAGATGGCGAGTAGTTCTCGATCGAATGTACTATAGTTTCGCTGTGTACTTGAAAACTTTTTTGAAAAATATCCCAGTGGTTGCCATTTGTTATCGATGTATTGTTGTAAAACGGCTCCAGCGGATAGATCAGATGCGTCGGTGAAAATAGCGAGCTTTGCGTGATGAGATGGATGTGCGAGTAAAGTAGCGTTTGAAATAGCAGTTTTACACGCTTCAAATGACTTAGTTGAGTCTTCGGTCCATTGAATGATAGTTTTATCACGCTTCTTTGAATTATGGAGGTAGGCATGGAGTGGAGCTTGAAGTTCAGCGGCTTTCGGAATGTGGTCACGATAGAAATTGATAATTCCGAGAAAGCGCCTAAGCTCTTCAATAGTTGTCGGTTTCGGAAACTGTGATATTGCCTTTACTTTTTCGACAGGCGGTTTGATTCCTTGGCTGTTGACTGAGTAACCCAAAAACTTGACTTCAGGTTGTCCGAATACGCATTTTGATGGATTAATGGTGATTCCATTATCTTCCAATCGACGTAACACCGTACGTAAGTGTTGTTCGTGCGTTTTTTCGTCGGAACTTGCGATTAAAAGATCGTCAATAAATGCATAAACGAAATCTAGTCCTTGTAAAACTTCGTGAATAAAACGTTGAAAAGTTTGAGCTGCATTACGTAGTCCAGGTGGCATCTTGGGAAATTCAAATAGTCCCATCGGAGTGATGATAGCGGTCTTCTGTATATCTTCTTCGCGAACATTGATCTGTTGATACGCTCGGTTGAGATCAAGAGTTGAAAATATATTTTTCTGTGGCAATTGATACGTAAAATCTTTGATACGCGGTATTGGGTATCTGTCAGGCGTTGTGATTGCGTTTAATCTTCTATAATCACCGCAAACTCTGATGTCACCGTTCTTTTTGGGTACGATATGAAGTGGTGATGACCAAGGGCTCTTGCTTGGACGGCAAATACCTTGTTCAATCATATTCTCGAATTCTTTTCGTACTATTTCATAACGATGTGGGGCGATTGGGCGCGCACGACAATGTAACGGGGCTCCCGTAGTTTCAATATAGTGTTCGACGTTATGAATGGATGTAAGTTTCATTGATGAAATTCTTGTAGTACCGGGGAATTCCGATAAAATGTTGTGGTATTTATCTTGAATATCGACGCTTCGAATAGTAGGTATGTTTGATGCTTCTACGTATGACTGCGTTGATAGGTTGGTAATACCATCTATAAGTTTTCGATTTTTCAAGTCGACGATGAGTTGGTGATGTCGTAGGAAATCGGCTCCAATGATAGGCTTGCTCACTTTCGCGACTATGAATTTCCATTTAAACAATCGACGTAGGTTAAAATCGAGTTCCAATGTTTTCTCTCCGTAGGTAGGTATGACAGTGTTATTTGCCGCGTAAAGTTGAAAATTCAAAGGGCTTTGTGGTTGACCTTTGTACGGAGGTATTACCGATATGTTGGTTCCTGTGTCGATTAAAAACGTCATATTGTTTTTCTTGTCGGTAATAAATAGGCGGTAATTGATATCTGATACGCTAGGTTCCGCCGTGGCTAACGTATGATTCAGTTTTCCGACTTGGTACTTTCTTGCTTATAAGTACATGGCTTCGTACATTTTCGGGCTTCTGAACCAAAACGTCGGTGATAATAACAATACGTCGATCTTGACTCGCTTCGCTGGCGTGTAGGTATTGACGTGTCGCGACTCGTAGATCGATGTCGGTTTTGGCGGGCGAATGGTCTTCGACTATTATTATTGTAGGCGTGCGGCGTAGTATTATTTTGTGACGAGTTGTAATTTTTGAATGAATGGAAATTATTCTGTGAATTCTTGATAGCGGCAACTTCAATTGATAGTTTACGAATTTCTTCAATTAAAAATTGCGTTTCAGGATTTTTTGATGAATCAACGGCTGAGATGTTATTGTTCGTATTCTCCATCATTTTGTCGGCGAGAAGTGCTTGTTCGTCGAGCGATGTCTTCGTGGAGAATGATTCGCTGACGGTAAGTACTGAACGGACGTGTGGTGGCAAATGGTTTGACCACATGAGTCGGAGAGTTGAATCTGGGACTTTGTCTCGAGCCAGGCTTCGCATTCGTCGTAGTAGTTGAGTAGGTTTTTGGTCACCTAACTCGACTTCCGATAATAATTTTTGAAGTTGGCGGTTGTCCGATTCTTCGTAAGCCGATATGAGTCGATTCTTCAACGTAGTGTATTGCTCTGTAGCTGGCGGGTCGTATAGCAGGTCAGAAATCTGTTCAATATCCTGTTTCTCCAGCTGTGCAATTGCCATCTGGGCGAGTTGGTTTTGTCCTCTTTTGAGTTCGCTGGTCGCTGCCTCAAAAGTAATAAACCATAGTCGTGGCTTGTCTCTCCAGAATGGCGGGATACGCATGGAAAGAGCTATTCCAGCGATTTCGGGTTGCTGCGGCTGTGGACATGCTGATTGGGTCTGTGGCTGGGAAGTGGCTTCGGCGTGCTGTGCGTGTTTTTCCATGACGATGGGTTGATGACAGGTTGCGGTAGGTAGGTAGGCCTAGTGTGAAACGTGACTTCAGCAGGGACGGATCAGCAGGGTGTCGTTCGCAGTGCTTCGACGAGTGATGAGGGATTCGTCGAGCAGGGATTCCTCGTGTCGGGTGACTTGCTTGAGAGTCACCGGCGTAGGTTGGTCCAGCAGGGATTCTTCTGTGAAGGAGGTCTTCTTCCAGAATGCAGATGTTCTTCGTCGGGTCACCAATGTAGAGGTTGTTCTGTTGAAGGTCTACTAATGTTGTTTTCAGGAAGGTTGCTTGAAATGATACTTCTGCTGGTTATCGGAGGAATATATTTTTGGTAAAAATGAACTGGTTTATATACAGAAATTGTAAAGAAGAATGACCAATAAAAATAGCTACATTAATTTACAAGAAAAATAAACACCAATGAGAAAGAGGATTATAAACACGTGTAAAGTGTAATAAAATTAACAATGATTATTTGCATGCCGTCTCGTTCACTCCTGTAACAATAACGCTATATCTGTCGCTAAGTATTGCCATCTCGTTCTAACATCGCCGCTCTCCTTCGCAAGCGCGAGGCGATGTTATAAATATTGCGCGAGGCTCAAATGGGTGTACACTTCACGGCGAGCTGCGAGCGCGGATACACGACACGGGCGTGAAGATATATACCTATGAAGATAACTGCCGGGTGCCGGGTGCTTCGAAGATGAGATCTTGTGGCTTGAAGACTGATGAAGAGGAACGAGGAAGATGCTGACGGACTGCGCTTATCTTGTTTCTTAAACAGACGTCATTCGTTTCTTAACAGAACGTCAAAGCAAATAAATATATTTCCCTTGAGGTGTTTGTTTCACTTAGCTTGAAATATAAGTTAGGCTGTTGTATTTATTCTTTCCTATTGGTAATCCAGGTATTGTTGTGGTAAGGTAAATATGTAGGTATTGAGAAGGTATTGGTAACTGCGTAAGTATTTATAGGAGGTATTCGGTAGGTATAATGATAGCTGCGTCAGGCAGCTACACTTAATTTACAATTTACAGCCATGGATATATTACTCTAACTGGATACATAACTTGTTAGTGGTACCTGACGATCGAAGACGTCATATTAAGAAGGACCATTTTTGTAATGTTTCCATGTTATCTATAGTCCCAGGATATATTATATTATTATACCATTAGAATGCGATTTTTTATAATGGTTTAATAACATCTAAGATGAAATTAAAATATAGATGTACCGTAATGCTGTACCTTAATTTTCAATTTACTCTTAATGCAATAATATAAAGTCGGTAATTTTAAAGAAATTTTAATAAAATATATTATTTCAATATTATCATGATTACTACCAGAAAAATTACATATAGAAAACATTTTGAAGAACCATAGATATCAAAATAGGATATAATTTTTCTAAGTGTGGACACCCTACAATTTAAGAAGGACAATCTCAATCCGGCCTGGGATTGGTCGAATGGTCCTTCCGATATGACATCATCGATCGTCAGGTACCTGTACAAAGTCTCTGATCCAGATAGAGTAACATATCTATGGTTGAAACGCACTTCCCTGAAGTTACACAAATATTTCAAGATCAAAATTTGCCAAATCGGTCCAGCCAATCTCAAGTTTAAGTGACACAAACAAAAAGCAATTTATTTTTATATGTTTATACTAGCTGCCCGGGCAGACTTCATTCTTTAAGTTTTTTTTTTTGAGATGTTATCTATTCTATCTTTCAAGTTAGACCAACCCCTATTTTTTAATATCGACTCTCTGCGATCGATAATTAAATTAATAATTTACGAAACCTATAAAAACAAAAGTACTGTAACAAGTTTATTTGGACAATCACCCCTTGAGGGTGAAAATAAGGGATGTAATTTAAAGTTATAAATGTGAAAAATTTCATAATTTTAACCCAAGGGTTGTGATTAGGGTGTCCCTATATCTAGATATAATTTAAGAGGCAGTTCAACGTTTGCCCGGTCAGCTAGTATTCTTTGTCATAAAAACTGATGTTTTTATATTATGATTATTTTTGTGTAAGGTAATAATAAAATAAAAAATATTTATTAAGGTACATTTATTTTTTTACGTACATTGCACTTATAAAAATATTTGAACACCATCGAATAATATATCCTGGGACTATACATGAACACAATAGAAAAATGGTCAATTGGCTATTTGACTGTTGTCACGGTAAAATATGAAATGTGTTAAATACGGTTGCTTAATGGATAACAATAATTATACAATACGTTTTCATGCAAAATGAAAACAAATTGTAAATATTTTTATTTTTGAAAAATAGATTTGAGTTTTTTTACCTGTGGATACGAGAACCGAAACGCGGGCGGCCATGATTGAACATTGTATGACGTCACATTTCAATAAATAAAGCGTCGTGCACTACTAAGTTACTTTATCGTGTGCAATTTATTGAGAAAATTAATAAGATATATTTTGATTTGTGCTTTTGAGAGGTTTTGTAAAATGGAGTCAGGCTATACAAAAGCTGACAGTGCGAATTTGCCTAAAGTTGATTCATTTAATTGCAAATTTCTTTGCGTGTATCTCTGACTTTTGCTCTGCCGAGTTTCGGAATGCAAAAACCTTCATGTAAGTACTGAAATGAATAAGCAAAATTGGTCAGAGTCTTGTTAAGGGGTCACAGAAGGACTTTTTCTAAGTTTTTCCTCAGCGCCCCCATAACGACACCCTAACTAATGATTTTTAAATTACTTAAAGGTTATGTTTATGATTTCAGATCTTCTCGACAGTCGTATGGTGTTCCAGACACAGTTGCTATTAAAAGGGGTCGAAAATTAGAAGACCTTGTAAAACAAAAATTAAAAAATCTACTTGGAGAAATTTCTCAGTGCGGCTTGTTCATGTGTCAAGAATATCCTATGATAGCAGCATCACCGGATGGAATTTTAAATGGTGACACAGTAATAGAAATAAAATGTCCAATGAATGAGCCCAATGAACTTCAAAAAAATATGTTTCGATGAATCAAGTTACTGCTAAGTACTTCGCACAAGTGCAACTGCAAATGCACTTAACTAAACTGAAAAAGTATTTGTTTTGTTTGGCATCATGGGACTTTGAAGACACTCAGAAAGTCAATATTGTGCCTGTAGAATATGATTATGTACCTATATGTAAAAGATTTACTCTTAGAATCTTAACTCGTCGATTACCGGGAACGTGGATGCACGTTCGAACTCAAAGGTACCGCCGCCACGCGGATTCTAACGAGTTAATGGAAGAAAAATATCCATTAATTTATAATAGTACCAAATAAAACAATTTATATTAGCAAATCATGTATTTTTAATTAAACTATCCTGTAGGTTAATCAGTGCACATGCAACAATAACACATTTATCTAAATATTTTAACAATTTCATATTCACTACAGAATGAGGTTTTAACATAGAAAATTCTCAATACAATAGATATTATGGTACATATGTCTAAACGCCATAGGTAGGTTCTGATTTACCAATTGTTTATTTGATTTAATTATAAATGGATGTAACACACTTGCAATTAGAATTACAGATTTCATAAATACTTTACTAGTCGACAGTGACATTCCGAATTGGTCTCCAAGCTCAGAAAATGGTGTATTTAGTCTTATTTTTTTTAAACATAACAATAATATGTTCTTCAGGAAGGCTAATGTGCTTTTTCAAAATTTCAATCAAAAAATAACAATCCTTCGAAACACCTAAATAATATCTTGCATTTTTCTTGATCAGTCGTACAGTATTTTCAATTGACATTCAACATAGTTTCTCTGCTTCAACTTTCCTCTTTAATTCTGATAATTCAGATTGAGTTTCTTGATCGCTGCTTGTAGATGTCTTTGTTAATAAGGATTGAACAGATGGTGAACTGTCAATATTAAGTTGCAATTTTGATGGTGATGAACTGTTTGAAGACAACGCTTCTAGCTTTTCAGTAAAAAGTAAATTTCTCCTGATTTTGGAATGCCCTGCTGATTCTATCCTATACTTTATTTTAAAATGTGATGTTGCAGTGGTTATTACATGAGTCTTTAAAGGAGAAGTATTTTTATCCTTACTTTGAGTAATAATTTGTACATATCTGCTTCTATTCTTTGCAGACATACACACTCGAACTAATTTATTACTCATTTCAGGGCATACTTGTATCGCCTGATCTGAATTTGAACAGTCATCTTTCTCAGTAGCAGACAAAAAATCTGGAAAAATCAAAACATATTATTTATTACATACTTACCTATATGGTAATGGTACATGGCAAAGGTACTCTACTACTTATGAACTTTTCAACATATTGTTGTGTACTCAGATTAAAAAATAAAAGGGTCGTGTATTATTAAATTGTTTTTTACTCACCGTTATTGCTTCTCATGCCTAATGTTGTTAGCATTTGAGTTTCCTCTGAAAATATTTCTTGTATTATGTTCATACGTTGTCTTTTGCTTGCGGCTGATCGAGGCTGTGGCGGTGCGGTGCGATTTATTCTGTCTGGTTGACATTGAAATTTTGATGGTAAACAGTCTGGCTTCAGTCTTATTATGCCAACAGATCCCATCACACTGTATTGGATGTAATTTTCCATATCATTAGGCAGCTGTAAAGTAACACAAATATATTAATTACTTACTTTTATTTTGATCATGTTTTATGAACAACATTAGGTTAGGTTTAATTTGTTTTTATTTGTAAATCAGAGGCTAAGTTGATTACTTCTAAATACTTACATCAGTGGTCTTCACAAAAGAATATTGCAGATTTATCAGATGTTAACTCTGGGTCTCGACTTGCTAATTGTAACCACTGCTTTCGACGTTGAGACTTGAGGGCTTATATGAACGTGTTTAAACAATTTGTTAGGAAATTTAATTGTAGTACTTCTACACATAAGCACTGCACATGTCTTGTAGCTTGTCATTTTCACAATTCCAGTGAAAAAGATGTAAGATTTTCAGTTAAAATATCTTCAGAGTTAGAGCGTCATATATAAACCAGTGTTGCCAATGAAAATTTTTGGAAGGAAGGCCGTGTACATTAGATAAAAAAAGCCGTGTTTCTATGGAAAAAGATCAACTGTGGGCCGTGTCCACTGCTGCCAATATAATTTATGCTATCCAATTATGCCAATATATACCATCGGTTCAGCGCTCGGACTAAAAAAAAAAAAAAAAGTTCGTCGGCAGTGAATTTGATGTCCACAAAACAAGGAACATTTTTCATATTAGCCTATTGGCGCTGTTTTAAGGGTTTTAACATTCGTTAAATGTCTACAAAAATAATAAATAACAAAAAGATCGTAGAATTTGCGAAAAGCCGTAGAATTTGCTACGGCCCTAGGGTTCGGGCCGTAGACCGTAGATTTTGTGATTTTTTGGCCTGAAAGCCGTAGAACACGGTAATTGCCGTAGCATTGGCAACACTGAGCTAAACTCACAGAATAAACTTTTGTTTATTGAAATATGACGTCACAGCCAGCAAGTGACAGATGGCCGACTATTTCGCGCGAATTTCAAATTAATGGATTAAAAGTTATTTTTATTCCTACTAAATAACACTTTTTTGAAAAAATAAATATTGTAAGAGGTATAAAATAAACCTACGAAAATTTTAAAATATTTTTCCAAAAATTGTCTAATAGCCAATTGTGTCGTCATCCATCTTCAGGTATCTTCGAAGATTGTGATCCAGTTAGACTATTATATCCTTGAAGCAAGCACTCAATGTATAGTCTGTATACGCTATCTACTTACTAAGCATGTGTCTGTGGTCACAGCCATTAATATCGAAATATATAATACGCCAATGCCATGTACGAAGAATAAAAAAATAAATTCAATACCAACCTTCTAGTAAAAATTCATCCGAAATTGCCGATTTAGGCTGTTCAGATTCCAAAACGGGACCGGGCCAAATTTTTTATTGTTGTAAAGTATTAAATAATTGAAAGATCGAAATAATTTTTAGTGTTTTATAGACACAATCGATAATCATTTTGATGTGTGAAAGTACAAAGTGTTGACGTTTCGCTAATAATTAAAAATATGGAGTTAAAAATTTCGTGACGGCTTGTTTCGTGACGTCATACTAGGTTTCGAGAAAAGAGACTATAGCGTCAAGTGACATTATTTTGAGAGTGTATTGTGTAGTGTACTTGTCCTAGACACTATTGTGTCTCCTGATATTTTCCACCAAAACAACTGTTTCGTATTAAGTGAGAATACAATCTATAACTTGTAGCAGTGTATTTGTAAATACCTACTACTTTGGTTGAAATGCAATGAAACGCATGGGTTTCCATCGTTCTTGTCTATTTTAGTATTGGCATCGCTTAGTACAATCTAGAATAGTTTTCAGCTCTTAGTTTAACGCTATATTTGTTTAATTATTACATTACGAACATTCAACAAGGGCGATGACATTCGTATGGAAACTGCTCGATAACTACCGAACAGAATTTAGACGTTATAGGTATCTTTGGAATCGTCATAAATTCGTCTTCTTGAATATTATATTAGATTAGAGATTCGTGATAATCTAATTTCTAATATTTTTGACAACTTATAACTCATTCAAAGCATAGACTAGATTGGTATTTATTGCGTTTTGATATCATCACATTCAGCCAGACGTTTGTCTATGGTGATACATTCCTTTATTTGTTTCTCCGCAATTAAACATCCGTTCTACGATGTACTCATATATTTTCGCATAAAGGAATATTAGTAACATTCCTGATATGAATTATTTAATAATTTCAATTATCATAAATCATCATATTAACTGAAGTCTGTGGCTGTTAAACGTTTTGTACTCTGTGAGCAGTGAGCGATGTACGATTTCCGATATCGACGGATGTTATCGAACGAACAGATGAATCAGTTCGGCTCAAGCGCTCGCGCAGGATACGCGTGTCGTCCTGCGCGACTGACCGGCTCATTTTGAACGGCAAGGCTCCGCATGGCCGCTGCCACATTCCTTTGAAAATGTACAGTTTTGCCTGAGTTTTTATTCAGTAGCGAGTACGCTCCTCGCAATGTTTAACTTTCCCTAATCGAGCTGGGTCGC
The DNA here is from genome assembly GCA_951805285.1 of Thymelicus acteon. NCBI lineage: Eukaryota > Metazoa > Arthropoda > Insecta > Lepidoptera > Hesperiidae > Thymelicus > Thymelicus acteon. The sequence goes on along the minus strand of OX638225.1, from coordinate 10,706,944 downwards.
CACCCGCTTTCTTTGATGTAACTTAGAGTACTTATTCCGTAATTCATCGTACGGCGCGCCATGGGACCGCCGCCATCTTAGGACTTCACGACCGTGTTCCACATAACTTTATTTCTACATGATGGACCGGGACTCCTCCCGCTTCGCGAACGCGAGATCATCGGCCAGGAAGGGTTTCGTCGTCTCCAGGTGCCGATGACATACTCGATGAAGAGCTCTCTCCTGGAGTGCTCTCCACGCCACGCCACGTCACGCCATGATGGCTTTGCTTTAGACGGGCGTCCGCAGGGCTAGTTTTCTAGCGTCTGCTGGTCATCCCAACCAGTAGATGATCCCAAGGACTCACCGCGCTCTACTGCTACCGCTGCCGTCTTCTTGCATGATCACGCCACACCACGCACCGCACGTTTCTTTCATCCGCCTGCCTGCGCTTACCATCCTGGATGCAGCTGCAACCCTTGCCATCACGCTTCAGCTTCGAGGCGCGCCACCCAGCGACGTCACGCCCGGCAGACAACCGTTCTTCGTTCGTCTATATTACGCGTGCGGAGTGATGCGTTCATGGTACCATGTAAGTCAATTTAAATAACCTATTATCTGGCCAGAAAGTGTAGAATCAGTGCGCGACGTATTCCACGGGCACCGTTGCCCTACCGTTATCACGGATAGCGTAAATAGAACTCTGTTAACGTCACATAACCTAGCCTAAATTTGCATGCTTTAACATTGTCTCTGCGGACCGAGCCGCCATGTAATTCGCGATTTTTACCAATATAATATCTGGTCCTAACCACCATCTTTTATTCCAAATAGACATCCACATTCTTATAGTTCATTGTTGCTACTACACTTCTTTTTTTATACGCGACAATGGCGCCCGAACATATTTAATTATCCTTATCCTGTGGATTCTGTTTGGGATATTTTTTTTTTTTCTTCTTTTTCGGTGAAGTTACTTTTTACATCAACTTTTGGTAATTTTTTTTTTGAGTTGTCATATTTTTGTACAAGAGAAACTATTCTCCAGTACCGTTTGGTAACTAAACAGTGAATTTTGGTTTGCATTCTTTGGAATGTTTCCTTCACGGAACATTGATTTTTTTTGACAAACTTACAGGTTTGTATATTTTTTAGCAGTCGCAAACAATAATTATAAAAATTTTATTATTGTACTTGCAATTTTTTTTCTCTGGATATCACAGCCCTCGACTATATTGTTAGCGAGGTCTGGAATATACCAGCCTTTTCTTTTCGTGCAAACACTGTTTATTTACCAAAACTAAAAAGTTGTTTTCACAACTATTTTGTAATAATGGCGACCCCACTTGAAGAAGCTTTTCATGACTCGAGCGATAACTTAACTGATGATCCAGATTTAAAAGAATCTTTTAGTAATGTGACGCATAGGGATAAACCCATCTCACAGCCACAAACATCAGCCTCTTTGTTTCATGGTTCAAATTATAATCAACCTGTCCAAAGTCAACCAGATAATAGGGTTACTTATGTGATGAGGGATGACAATATAAAATCGTGGAATTTAAAGTTCACAGGCGATTCAAGTTTAGTGGATTTTTTCTTGCGGATTAACGATTGTATGAGATGCAGGGATATTCCGGAATCAAAAGTTGTCAAATGTTTTTCAGATCTCTTAGGAGGCAAAGCCCTCGACTATTATAGGCAAATCAGAGATTCAGTAGTCACTTTAGACGATTTACAGATTAAATTTAAATCATTCTTCACAGCCTTTGATAGCGACTATGTTTTAGAAAAACAAATTAGGGATCATAAACAAAGCTCGAATCAACCTTTACATATGTACATTTTAGACACGCGGTTTTTGAAAAATTAGCTATTTTAGTTGAAGAGGATCACCGGAAATGGCCGACATTTCTCCCTCAAATACAACTATACTTAAATACTACAATTAATCTTGCTACTGGTTATACACCATACTTTTTGGCTCGAGGTCGAGAACTCATCGCCGACGGTGCAATGCACATCTTAAGAGGCACTGCTCCACATTCGGATGATGAAATCGAACCAACACCTAGGAACATAACAGCTCAGTCCTTAAATGACCTGTCAGATATCTTCCAACGTGTAAGCTATGCACTGACCAAGGCGTACAAACAGAACGCTCACAGATATAACCAGCGTCGCCGAGAGCTCAGGCTACGCGTTGGTGACATAGTGTGGAGGCGTAACTTTGTACAGTCAAACGCAGCAAAGTTTTTCTCAGCTAAACTAGCACCGAGGTTTGTCAAATGTAAAATAGTTGACAAACTATCTGATGTTGTTTACCAATTAGAGGAAATTGACACAAAAAGTATTGGGAAATATCATGTAAAGGACATTATAAAAGTGCCACAAGGCGTATAACATGTGCAAGTATTTTTTCTTTTTTCAGTGTGACAAAATTTCAATTTTATGTCATATTTTGAGATTTTCTTATTCTCACCTTTTTGGACAAAACTTAAAAGTTTTTGTACCTGTGTACTCCAAGAAACTCAGTACTGTTTGTTTGATCAAAATCGGTTCAGTACTTTTCTTTAAACAATTGAAATTAAGTTTTCACTTGTTTCACTTTTGGTACTTAAATGTACATTTTTTTGCACTATTCATGAAAATGAAAAGTGGTGTGTGTATACACATATTTTTTTTCCTTGGAAACACAATTTTTATCAGTTTTGATCTTTCATTGTTCCCACAATAATGGAGAACAAGTTTTTTTCTTGAAGAACTTAAGATTACCCTAATCTTATTTCTTACTTACAATCTCTTGTATGAGTCATCACTCATAATTTTCTGGACTTTGACAATAACCAGCTATCATTCGATGATGAGCTGATGTTACCTTTTCCCAGTCGCTTGGCCAGCACTGTGGTTCCCTTTAGAAGTATATCATACATATATTAAGTAAATGTATCATTATACTTACATAGTAATTTTAAATAAACTTGGTATATTTAAGCTTGCTTAATTTAGTTGGTATTACTTACCATACCTTTTTTTCTATCAATAAATAGTATTAAATACTAGGTTTATTACTTTAGATAATACTCAATACCGAGCAGTCGTATACATACTGGGTAGGTATAGCATTATGGTTACTTCTAGGATATTATACCTTAGTTGTTACATCTTTGTAATTTTAAAAGGGGGCCCTCCATTAATTTAGACTATCTAATTAGATATAGATGTTAGTTTAAAAGATAGGCGTTAAGCTTTTATTTCATTAAATTCTGAACTTCAGTATTGCTAAGGCTAGTTCCTAGTGATAGTAAAAACTTTAACTTAGGGTTAAAAGTTTTTTTTTTCGGTAACCCCGGCTGTGTCGGCTAACCGGCAGTTAGCCTCTTTTGTTCGAAGGGGGGTATTGTAGCAGTGTATTTGTAAATACCTACTACTTTGGTTGAAATGCAATGAAACGCATGGGTTTCCATCGTTCTTGTCTATTTTAGTATTGGCATCGCTTAGTACAATCTAGAATAGTTTTCAGCTCTTAGTTTAACGCTATATTTGTTTAATTATTACATTACGAACATTCAACAAGGGCGATGACATTCGTATGGAAACTGCTCGATAACTACCGAACAGAATTTAGACGTTATAGGTATCTTTGGAATCGTCATAAATTCGTCTTCTTGAATATTATATTAGATTAGAGATTCGTGATAATCTAATTTCTAATATTTTTGACAACTTATAACTCATTCAAAGCATAGACTAGATTGGTATTTATTGCGTTTTGATATCATCACATTCAGCCAGACGTTTGTCTATGGTGATACATTCCTTTATTTGTTTCTCCGCAATTAAACATCCGTTCTACGATGTACTCATATATTTTCGCATAAAGGAATATTAGTAACATTCCTGATATGAATTATTTAATAATTTCAATTATCATAAATCATCATATTAACTGAAGTCTGTGGCTGTTAAACGTTTTGTACTCTGTGAGCAGTGAGCGATGTACGATTTCCGATATCGACGGATGTTATCGAACGAACAGATGAATCAGTTCGGCTCAAGCGCTCGCGCAGGATACGCGTGTCGTCCTGCGCGACTGACCGGCTCATTTTGAACGGCAAGGCTCCGCATGGCCGCTGCCACATTCCTTTGAAAATGTACAGTTTTGCCTGAGTTTTTATTCAGTAGCGAGTACGCTCCTCGCAATGTTTAACTTTCCCTAATCGAGCTGGGTCGCCACCCGCTTTCTTTGATGTAACTTAGAGTACTTATTCCGTAATTCATCGTACGGCGCGCCATGGGACCGCCGCCATCTTAGGACTTCACGACCGTGTTCCACATAACTTTATTTCTACATGATGGACCGGGACTCCTCCCGCTTCGCGAACGCGAGATCATCGGCCAGGAAGGGTTTCGTCGTCTCCAGGTGCCGATGACATACTCGATGAAGAGCTCTCTCCTGGAGTGCTCTCCACGCCACGCCACGTCACGCCATGATGGCTTTGCTTTAGACGGGCGTCCGCAGGGCTAGTTTTCTAGCGTCTGCTGGTCATCCCAACCAGTAGATGATCCCAAGGACTCACCGCGCTCTACTGCTACCGCTGCCGTCTTCTTGCATGATCACGCCACACCACGCACCGCACGTTTCTTTCATCCGCCTGCCTGCGCTTACCATCCTGGATGCAGCTGCAACCCTTGCCATCACGCTTCAGCTTCGAGGCGCGCCACCCAGCGACGTCACGCCCGGCAGACAACCGTTCTTCGTTCGTCTATATTACGCGTGCGGAGTGATGCGTTCATGGTACCATGTAAGTCAATTTAAATAACCTATTATCTGGCCAGAAAGTGTAGAATCAGTGCGCGACGTATTCCACGGGCACCGTTGCCCTACCGTTATCACGGATAGCGTAAATAGAACTCTGTTAACGTCACATAACCTAGCCTAAATTTGCATGCTTTAACATTGTCTCTGCGGACCGAGCCGCCATGTAATTCGCGATTTTTACCAATATAATATCTGGTCCTAACTACCATCTTTTATTTCGAACAGACATCCCACAGGATAAGCCTGCAAGAGGTCCTTGATCCAATAGTTCAGTGTATCTACGAGAGCCGAAGGAGTAGACCATTTATTGTAATTCATACAAATGATTTGTTCGCGTAGAATTTGACTTTCCTCTCTATGCACTTATAACCCACATTAGTCGTATATTAGACCATACCACAACTTCTCTTTTTTATACGCGACAAACTACAATGCTAACAATAAATTATTAAATAATCGGAGCATTCCGTATTGCAAATGCAGTACGAACCACGAATTGGAACAAATTGATTACTGATACGCGTACATCGACATGCTGAATTTTGCATGTAGAGAAATTCGTATGGGAACGTTTGTTGTCTTATACAAAAATTTTACAAAAAATGTTGACTTTTACAAAAATTCAGATTTGACAGAGATTTTTTTAAGACATTTGTCGGTTACAATAACCACAAAGTGATCTCCGATTTTCGAGTATACGAAAATTACTAATTGTCTTACTTTTCATTTTAGTTGGATTGTTGTAGTTAGCCATTAAGGTGATAACGTTCTTTTAACATTTTTTGTGAAAATGTGTCCCCTTTTTCAAGTTTCCCTAGTTAGCCTAGTTGGTTGCAAAGCGAGGGGTCCCGGGTTTGATTCCCGGCCGGGGCAGATATTTATGTGACAGATAAATATTTGTTCTCGGGTGTTACTGTGATATATTGCATACGAGTATGTCGTCCATGCAACCCGCGACACAGGTAAAAACCTACTGCGGGGGATGAGTATGTGCGTTTATTATTATTATTATTACTACCAAGCAAGCTTAAGTACAGATAGACCGTGTATCCTGTATGGCATACCTATTTTTTCTTTACACCAAATTCGCGTACCTCCCAACTCCTTTCGACCTACAAACCGATAGGATATCGACTTAAATATTCGCCGCAGTGCCAATATATCTGCTCTAGTTCCAAACTCCCTCCAAGCTGTGTTTCACTCCGTCGCATTGATGGTACAAAGGAATGCCTAACGAATGTTTACGAGCCTCGTTGTCGACAACACTACCTCTGCACTGCATAATAGGTTGTTGTCATGTCGCGCCTGTAGCACTAAACTATACAAACTACGTTAAATCTTCGCATGTACAAACACGCTAGAATTTATAATTGCCTGGTAGTTGTAGTATGTTTGAAGCGATGTTCGCGTCTTGTTTAGAACTTTCAACTACTAAGCCATAGATAGATAAGACAGTTCATATTTTTGTTAAAAGTGAAAAGTTGTTCAAAAATATCCCTGTAGACTTGAGGAAGAAAAAGCGATAACACCGTAATTTCAAATTCATTACAAGCAGCTCTACAATTGCTTGATTTTACATTGGGCTAGTATACGAAAGGGTTAAATATATATTTTAACATTCGGTACAAAGTACGCACACAGATTGTGAGATTTGGTGTCGTAAAAGTTTACATGGACAAGGAGTGCAGAAAGTTTAGTTAAACATACGCACAATAATAAATAAACATAAGTATATTAGTGGAATCAATGTGAAATTATCCTTTGACAAAATGAACTACGGTGTGGCACTTAAATCAGTCCAATAAGACCAATGCTGTCTCACATTCTTCATATGAGAAAGAGTGAGAGATAGTGCTACTGTTTAAATTAATAAACGTTCACACTCATATCCCCTGCAGTAGGTTACGGGTGGTATGCACGACACATATAACACATCACAATAACTCCCATGACCCGAGCACAAATATTTATCTGTCACATAATTATCTGCCCCGGCCGGGAATCGAACCCGGGACCCCTGTTTGCTTGTACTAAGAGCCTGCCATTTCCTTATTAGGCTAGTAACCTTACTGTAGGAGATCCGATGTGTATTAATATAATCACTGTTCACTGGCTCGACTATGTCTACGTATTTTACTATGGCACGTCACTGTCACTATAGGGACACATCCGTACACTCCACACAATGGACTCGTCCATTCGATCATCAAGCGAGGCGTCATCTAGCAACACCAGTGCACAACTCTGAGTACGTAACCACTACATAAGTGACAGTAACATTTGCTATTTAATACAGAGACACACGAGACAGTGTATGTATGCTATCGCACATACACTACACTTACTAATAATTTTCAGGATACCTATCCTGAAAATTTACAATACTCTCACAGATTATTGATTTCATTAAAACGTGTTAATTTTTCAAAATTTTTAAGAATTCATAAAAATCAGATTGAAGATACCATGTCCTGAAAATAAATATTGTGTTTTGGCTCACAACCTTATTAGGTTATCTGAAATCTTCAGAAGACGTGACTCCATTTTAAACCGGTGTGAGTTTATTCTTAGACATTTTTAATGCTCACAGTCATCGTATTTTAGTAAAAATTTATAGTATTGTATAATTTCGATTTTTTTATGGAAATAGTCGGCAAATTATCTGATAATCTATCTGATGGTAAGTGGCTATCGTCGCCCTTGAACATCAGCAACACCAAAGGCATCACTGCACACTGATGCGCTGACGGCCAAGAAAGAGAGAAGAAAAAGAAAGAAAGATGGTGTGTGTGAATGATTTAAATCATTGAAATAATGGACTGAACACTTTTTTGTTTCATAAAAAGTTAACTTTTAGTTGAACCTTTTCGAAACGACCATAGTTGTTAAGCATCTCTCAGCACATCCAATGTTATATGATTGAAGTAAACGGATATTTCATAACAACTACTTTTGTAGCGCTATTAATTTCTTCCATTTTCAAAATAATACCTTTTAAACATTGAAGTAATATTACTAACATATAGAACCGACACCGCGAACATAATGTATGTCCCAATGAATTGGCGCCGATCGGCTTCAATTTTCAATGGATTCGTTCGATTTTCAAAGGAGAACGGGGGCTCAATTTTGAAAATAGAACCTCCCGGCGGGACTCACATTTTGTTCCAAATGTCTGTTCTATGACATTATACTTCAATGCTTTTAAACGAGCAATTTTTGTACACCTATAATATGTTATCGGTTTTGCAAAAACCATTCTAACTATTCGGATGAAAATTGCTAGTTGAAAGCTTTGGGGCTTAAGTAAGGATTTCGATCGGTTAATTAAGGTTTTATTATTTGAAATAGTCATTTGGGAAAATACGTTATAGTTTCACTACAAATGGATAGATAGATATATAAATGGATAGAATATGTATAGATATTAAACATAATACAGAAAATACCTTGAAAAATTAATAAAATGAATGATATGAAACGTCATCATGTCACAATAAATTTGCAAATGGAAATGCGATTTCGACAAGTGCTTGTACAGAATTCATACGTGTAATTCATAATTTTGATGTACACTTAAGTATGTATAAAAGAAACATTCCTTTTCTTTTTAATGAAAATTATTGTGCAATGAGTGTTTGCCTTAAAAGGTTGTATACTTAGTTCCTAGTAAGGTTTAAGAAAAAATATGTTAACAAAGTATAATAACCACTAGCAAACCTTAATAATAAATAAATGAAAATATAATATACACCCTACAAACATTGTCTTTTTTGTAGATAAGGAAAATAAATATTTCAAGAAAGATTAAAACTGGAAAGATAAAAAGAGGTACTGAGATAGATTTATATGTACTTATGACAAAGTGGATTATAAATAACCAATAAAAGGAATGAGCAAATAGAATGATTTTGAATATGTGAAATACACTAACGCATTAGGACATACCTGTAATGTTAGTGATAATATTTTGGAATAAATAAATAAATAAATGTTAAAGAAGTTACATCTTACATATTATACACCGTGTTCCTGAGGTTGTGCACGAACTTCGGCCTGTTATTCAGACCATTAAATTGGTCATCTTTCGTTATGGATTCATTATTGAATTTTTTTTTATTATTATTTTTCATTTTCATACAAACTAAATATTTGAACGTAAATTACCTAATGTGTAATCTCTTTACGCAAGCTGGCAACGTCGCATTATGATTGATATGAAATTTTGACATTAGTAAACTTTTATTGACGTTAACAATTATTTCTCATCGATTTTGCTCTCTGTGCGACCAGTGACATTAACAAAACCAAATAGGTAATAATACTAGTTCGAAAAGTTTTACGATGTTTGTTTACTTTAAGGCCCATTTAGACGGAGAGTTTCTAGTATCTATCGCACACTACTATCACTAGTAATAATCGCCATAACATTATCGTATCAAATGTTTACATACAGGAAAGAACTAAATTCTCACCTACGATTATCTCATATGACATTCGTAACTTATCGATAAAGGCGATAATTTCCTACGTCTATTTAGGTACACATTATACGTAAGATTACTTACGACAATCTCGACTTGTATTCGACTTACATTTTTCAAATTCATACGTGTATCATACAAGATGGTTGAAAACGTTTGAGTGCGAGATTTGTCATTGGAGTTAAATTTACAGTCAATATTCCATTGCGAGGAAATTGTCGTCAAATAGCGAGAGGTGTAAATGTAAGAAAAATTTTTTTATTAATTCGATCGTGGCTTTTTCGAGACGAGAAGCTCTCCGTCTAAATGGGCCTTTATTGACAAGCCAAGCCAATAATGACATGACATTTAAAATGAAACAAGTATAGTTTGAATGATTATGACCGTACTGAGCGGCAACATAGCACAAATAAAGACCCTTTTACAATGTACACCCATATTAAATGGAATTACCAATAAATTAAAAACTAAGCTTTATAATGCACTAGTACCTGTATAAGATATGTTTAGTAAATGCTATAGAATCATTTGGTAAAGTTACTGCACAACCTCAAGTACACCCGGTATTAATAAAACAAATTTCGAGAAGTTTTCGTTTCTAGTCAAACTTCTTTTCACAAAAAAGATAATTCGCTACAAGTAAGTATCAGCGTACGTGACAATTGGGCGTTGAAATAAATCTGGGAAATGTAACACGAACGAAACCAGTATACAAAACACGAAAAAATTGTACGTGGCTATACTTTTAGAGTCGTGTTGCAAGAACTCCGCATAAAATGAGGGTTAGAATTTTTACACATTCAAATTTTGACTGCAGAAGAGCAAATAAAAGGTAATTTTAATTTAACGCGATGCGAGTTTTTTCATGCGAAGCAAGCTTTACTTATTAATGGTAAATTGTAATAATACTTTTAACTTTACCTAAAAGTTTTCCTTAATTTCTTAATTTGTTTCTGTTTTAATAATACTTATTCCGATATATGTATATACGTATTTTTCTCTGATGAAAATTTTTTTACTACATGATCTGAATACCTACAACAAATCCTTCTCGACGGGCAAATAATGTCTTTGACGACTCCGTAGCCTAGTTGGTAGCGACCCTGCCTGCGATGCGAGGGGTCTCGGGTTCAATTCCCGGCCGGGGTAGATATTTATGTGACAGATAAATATATTTTGTACTCGGGTCATGGGTGATATTGTGATGTGTTATATGTATGTGTTGGCCATGCCACCCGCGACACAGATAAAAACCTACTGCGGGGGTAGGAGTGTATAAGCGTTTTTTTAAATAATAATGTGTTTCTTATCAGATTCACAATATACGTATTGTTTATTCGTATCATTTCCCTATTTTTCATACAAATAATTCGCTCTTAACAAGATAACTCACAAACGAACATAAAAGCCGTACGTGACAATTGAGTGGCAAAAGGAGTCTACGAAACATAATTACATTAATTTGCTATGGAGTCAACCAGTGCACACAGAACAGAAAAAATCATATGTGCGTGGAATTTTTATTTAAGTTTATTGCAGATACTCAGTTGAGTATAAGTTTAAATTTTCTATTGAAGATGTATCGAAGTTATATCTACATGGTTTTAAGTTCAACCCATTTATGACAGAGCCGTATTGGGGCGGCTTAGAATACTAAACCCAATCCCACGCCGGATGGGTGTCGTAAAAGGCGACGAAATTCGGCCCGCTGGTGGTAGGACCCTCGGAGGGATTATATTGGTAATATTGATTTTAATTTTTAATTAATACCATTATTACTATTATTATTTCTCCATAGGGTTCGCCTGGATAGCTACCACCCTTGAGCATGAGTCAGCCGCCAAACGACTCGTCGTGTTCCGGCTGGGGGCTTGAGAGCCAGTTCTTTCTTTCTTTTTCTTCTCTCTTTCTTGGCCGGCAACGCATCAGTGATGCCTTTGGTGTTGCTGATGTCCATGGGCGACGATAGCCACTTACCATCAGGTGGATCGTCAGCTCGTTTGCCGGCTATTTCCATAAAAAAAAACAGAGCACGGGTCTCTCCTCTTGAGGAGGCTTAGAAGCATAGTCCACCACGCTTCTCCATTGCGGATTGATGGAGGGGTTAGTAGCCAAACCAAATGTCGGAAGCTTACATTCCGTGCAAGGGCCTCCAAAATGACTTAATGGCTGTTTTCTCACAATAACAATAAGGACCGACGGCTTTCTGTGTCCTCTAAAGCACGGCCTTCAAAGAGCGCTTCTCGAGAAATTTTATCACTAGCGGTCATATGGTTATCTGACATAACTGTTACTTACTAGCTGAATCCAGCCACGTTTTTGGTTAACGATATTTGAATTCATTGACGTGATAACGTCTATTAAAATGATGAACGCCGGGCGCACGCACGAAAAAATGTAGCGTTCCGCGAGCGAGAGAGCGGCAAAAGCGAGAGAGAGGCACGATCGGCTACGATCGGCGTATCGTAGCCGATGGCGGAGGCGATCGTAGTTGAGTGGAGCGGAGCGGAGCGGGGCGGGGCGGGGCGGAGCGGGGCAGAGCGGAGCGGGGCGGAGCGGAGCGGAGCTTTGTCATGACGTTGTCACGTTAAACTACCGTCCGTAAACCGACTTTACAGACAACCATTTTTTTTATAGTCGACTAACAAGCAGACGATGGAAAGATGGTAAGTGGTCAATGTCGTCAATAGCCATCAGAACACCAAAAATACCAACACACTGCCGACGAAAAAGAAAAAAGAAAGAAAATTAAATCAACCATTACCTTAGTAACGTTGTGTGCAGTATAACCTAACTGCAAAGTCATTCAAAATCTCAAATCAAAACTTAAAACATTTTCCAAAACGCCAAAGTTTTTTTTGTGCAATGCTTTAAGTAAGCTAGGCAATCATGTTTTAATATCCATAAATTTTGATTATTTTATCGGTACGAATAAAGATATTAAATGTAAAATAAAAAATTATCGTTTTATCTTGTGATTCAACCATTCCTTTGTCGTGTCACCGTGTGATGAGCATGTCAAAGTTACGTTCTACGCTACATAGTCAGTTGGATTTGAAGTCATCACGCCAATTGCTCCAAACCAGGTAAAATTCAACAAACAGTAAAAGTGCCTCTGAGTTATATTAACAGGACTAGTGGGAAAAAAAATTCCCACTAGTTCTGTTAACAGGACTAGTGGGAATTTTTTTCCCACTAGTCCTGTCAACAGGACTACTCAACAGGACAAGTGGGAATAAACGCTCGCGTAAGTAAACTGAGAGGATCGTCATTTTCTGGTGAATCCAAAGATATTTTACTACAGATAATTATGTTACGTTCATAAATGACAAGTTTCAGTTTTTGACTCGCTACTTCAGAATTGACTAACATTATAATGATTTTATTAATTAGTAATTATTCAATAACTGTTAATACTTTCTTTTTCTTCTCTCTTTCTTGGCCGGCAACGCTTCAGTGATGCCTTTGGTGTTGCTGATGTCCTTGGGCGATGATAGCCACTTACCATCAGGTGGATCGTCGACTCGTTTGCCGGCTATTTCCATAAGAAAAAAGAAAAGGAATCTATCAGACTCCACACCTAGAGTTTCAGATATGAGCATCTTCTATTCAATCGTACCGTGAATATCATACCCTACTAACTATACGACGTTAATATATTTGAGCCGTATGGTTTGGTCAGGTATGTTTATCATGTATTAATTATCTAATGCCTGGAAACGTTGCTAAGTACTTGCGGTCTTGATAAGGATAAACGGAATACGTTACTAGAAATATATACGTTCAAATGCCCGAGTGAAAATTTAAATTGGCATTAGTCTGACACAGTTTGTAGTTTTTAATAAGTAGGTACGCGCTTTTAAGCTGAGCTTTGCTTAAAGCTAAGCTACCTAAAATACATTTTAGTATTTCACAGTTCATAGCGGTTACGATATTCAGTTTTGATATTCAGGTTATGTTACAGTTGCTGACTTTTATTACGGAAACATTTAAATGTTGGATACAGGTTAAGCAAATAAGGTTATTATGTTAAGAACTATTATTTTAGGATTAATGTTATACTCGAAGAAGCAGAGCAGATATGGTTGAAGGCGTTGTTCTCGCAAGTGTTTTAAATTAAAACAGACACAAAAGCAAATCATAAATATATTTTTCAACACCCTTGCTCATAAATTGGTGTTTATCACATGGCTTTTACACTCATAAACCATGGTATTAAACACTTGTGCTTTTTTTTCTTGATCGCATTAGTGTTTTATTTTATATTCCACCAAATTAAGTTTGTACCTTGCTGAAAGATATTATTTATGCATTCTATTTGCTCTTAACTTAGCCGGGTTATAGTTTTATTTTTAAATTTCGGAAAAAAGTTTTGACTTAGATACGTTTCGTTTCAACATAAGACTAAAAATAACACTATTTTTGTAAAAAAAAGAAGTGTACCACCTTGAATATGATAAATTTTCAACAACTTATTTACTTTAATTAATAATTCAACGTTAAACTAATTCATAAATACATAAATATTAGATTTTTTTACATTTTGCGTTTTGGCTGTTTAGCGTAATTGTTCGTGCGTACGCTCCAATCTGCGCGCGCATACCTAACACGCCGTGCGCAGAAAAAAAAAAATATCAGCGCGGAGCGCGACATTTTTAACAAACTTTTAATAACTATAAAAAATGTTTTTTTTACTCGTAAGTATGTTGAAAAACGTCGTATGACACACGTGAGGTTTGGTCATTACACTCTCGGTGTTCTTGCAGCACTCGCCTTCGGCTCGCGCTGTGCAATATCACCTCGAGTGTAATGACCAACATACCACACTTGTATCATAATGTACTATTACGCATACGCTCACCTATAAATTTTTTTTTTAATGAAGCCTATAATTTCTTTGATATCCCCAAGTTTCTTTTAACAAAAAGTAGATACAATAAATCTTTTTTATACTCATTATAATATTATTATATACCTATACTTTTATCCACAGCTTTTATCTTACGTAAGAACCTAAACATACCTTTGCCTCGTATACCAATTAGATTGAGCCGAGGTAATTTCAAGTAAAAAATCAGACAAGCTTAGATAAAATTAGATCAAGTTGTGAGATGAATTCGTCCGGAGTCGTTCAAGGTAAGGATTAGTTGAGATAAAGAAAGATTTATCTACCTACATACATCTAACATTTGTGAGTTTAGCTCCCGGTTGAGAAAATGTTGCTTAGGTATATACATATACCTACATACATAAATACGATCTCCTTCGTCTTTGAACATGAACCACAAAGGACTGCAATCCTTGCGTCGGTGTTTCGAACCGATTATAATTTGGATGTCTTTAGGAGAAATTTAACAATGAAATAACCTGAGATAATTATTGTGGCTATAAATTGTATTTCTGTTGAATTATTTCATTCAGTATGCATGGTATTTATAACTGTCATTGAGGTGAAACTAAAGAATGTATTTTTTTATCGTTATTGTATTTTGACACTTTGTTCATATAACCTAATAAGTGGATTTCTCTAGCATGTATAAAATCCTTATTACTAATTGCAACGCTTTTCAGAGAAAATGCTTTTATCGAAACTTATTGTTAATCCTATTAATACTTAATATTATAAACGTGAAAGTTCGTAAAGATGTTTGGATGTTTGTTCCTCAATCACGCCACAACTACTTAACCGATTAGGCTGAAATTTTGAAGGGAGATACCCTATATTAACACATAAGCTATCATATTATCCCGGAAGAGTTCAGGGTTCCCGCGGGATTAGTAAAAAATCGATATCCACGCCCGCGAAACCACGAACATCTTATAATATCTAATATTGTGTATCCTAATCCATCGTTCTACTTATATGTTGATGCACTTTATTTTTACGTGTTCTATAAATCTAAATTCATAAATTAAAAATTTCGTTTCGAAACCACTCTACCGTGGGCGAAGCCGCGGGCAAAAGCTAGTTATAAAATAATTAACAGAGTTCGATGTAACCGTTAAACTTAATTAATTATAATTTGTTACTCCTACTTTTTTCATTACTTGAAAGTAATGTTACAGAATTTTAATTGGATTTCAAGGATTAAATATACGGAAGAAGCTTTCAAATATTATTTAAATTAAATTTTAAAATGAAATTGTTTCCATGCTTAAAAATTCCAGCTTCATTACTAATTACGTAAGAACCTTGCACCACTATATTATACGGCCTCTTTCTTGCAAATTTTGACTTCTAAAAATGAAGAGGTTCTCAATTCAATTGTATTTTTTAAATGTTTATTACCTCAGATCTCCATCATTTATGAAGCGATTTGGATTTTTTTTATTTGGAAGAGTATATTCCAGGTTGGTCTCATATTTATCAAAATTCAGTTCTGATCATCATCAGATACGATTAGGGACATCTCAATCCAATGGGAACCATGAGGAATTGAGGGAACTCCTCAAATAAGTATGTTTATATGTTAATAGGTGACACTTCAAGCATTGTTTTGCCAAAAATGTTCTGGATGGACACCCTATCACCCAGCGGTATGAAATATACTTTACCACCTTCTCTTGTCTACCAAATATAAAAAATACCTACTTGATGTTGCATGCTCACGAAAGCCAAATATGTATGAACTACTTTTTATATTATAGTATTTGTAACCATATTTGAAGCAATAAATAGCCGTATTGGGGCGGCTTAGAATACTAACCCAAATCTCACGCCGAATTTGTGTCGTAAGAGGCGACTAATTTCGGCCCGCTGGTGGTTGGGGCCCTCGAGAGATTATATTGGTAATATTGATTTTAATTGTTAATTAATACCATTATTACTATTATTATTTCTCCATGAGTTTCGCCTGGATTCACCAAACGACTCGTCGTGTTCCGGCTGGGGGCTTGAGAACCAGTTCTTTCTTTCTTTCTTTTTTTTTTCTTCTCTCTGGCAACGATAGCCACTTACCATCAGATGGATCGTCAGGTCGTTTGCCGGCCATTTCCGTAAAAAATATATAAAAATCATAAAAATCGGTCGAGCCGTTTCAGAGGAGCTTGACCACAAACACCGTGACACGAGATTATTATATATTTGATGTTATTTTATTTGAAGTATAAATTCCATATAATATCATGAGTACGCAATTACGCATATCATATCTACAAGACAGCGACTTAAGACTTAAGTGTCTTACAAACACTTTTTGTACAATACAGTATGTGAATGCAATAAAAATAGTTTATTTTCAATAAAGAGCTACATTGATGAATACATTGTAGAGTGACAAGTAAATTGCAGCTTTCAGGTTACCTGTTCCACAATATTAGCTGTTTAAGTCAGTATCCGTGCACGAGATCATTACGTAACCTTTTATTTCTATAGACATAGCTGAAGGCAGCTGAATAACGGTTGTAGGTTACCTTTCGGCCTTATTTAATATGTAAATATTATTTTCAAACGGTGAAAGGGTGTACGGGTTAACAGTAATGTATAAATAGTTCCCTTTGTTTCTCTTTTTGAAGTTATACTTCTTTAGGCGCGTTATGAAAAAATATTGAGAGTGAAATTTTAATATTTGTAACACAAAAGTAACAGGATCTTAGAATCTCAAAGTTGCCCGCAAAAAGTTACCAAGAACATAGAAATAGAACCTCTATTATTCATGTATTATTTATTGATGTAGATTAAAATATTATTACTTAACATAATTAATACTAAATACATATTATTGAATTATGAATGTTCAATATTTATTTAATGATGACAAATAAGTATAACTCTCACGCGCGTACATAATTTTATTTAACTTACCGATATACGTCGCCTCATTTGTGCCTGTTATTTAAGACACTGTGTAATAATAGCGAATGGAACTTTGTTCTAACAAAGTGTCTATTGACACCTGTTAATTTTTTTTTGGGTACATAAATATGTATGATGAGTTAAATTGATTCAAAAACCGGTACGGAAAGATCGAAATACGTTTTATTAATATATTATCAAAACGCTTACGCTTGATGTGGAAGTTTTGAGTAGTTAGATATGAATTAATTATATTTGTTGGGTTACTACATTTTTTTATGGACTCAGGACCGGCTAGAATAGTGTTAGCTAAGGTAAGCCTATGTCCAATTTTGCAGCAGCGTTCAAAGGCTATGTATCTATATAAACATAAATAAATAAATGAATAGATAAATGATTGTTCAAATCTTTCATTCTTGCCACCTGCCACAAATTTCTCGCCATCACCCTGGGTTGATTGGTAGAGAACGCCACTAGGCATTAAGTCCATCCATGTAAAAACCTGTACATAGGTCTTACATAAAGAATAAATAAATAAATATAAGCAATAATAAATAATAAATAAATAACGCTTCACACTCATAGCCCCACACTAGGATTCCCTGTGTCGTGGGTGCCATGGAAAACACACTAGACAAGAACATTCACACCCAGACCGAGAACAGAAATTCAAACTCATCATTCAAATTTCCGCCTCGCTGGGAATTGAACCCAGGACCCTTGGTGCGTCGATCCGGCATGGTAACCATTGCGCCACACGGGTCGTCAATGATCGGCAATTGGTGTAAACTATTGGGCGGTAGGGTATTGGGGAAAGTAAGGGTATTGGAGTGAAAGTTAGTCTCCGTCACGAATGACTCGAATTAATTTAAAATTTAATCAACACAATATGTTTTGGTAAATATCATAAGGAAACCTATACAGTGCCTATATTCACGGTGCTTGTCTTCCAAATTTGCTCGGTTTTCATTCACCGTGAATTGTTTGTTCAATGTTTTCTATCTATATAGGTCAATAGAAACTAGGCCATTGAAAGGAAATAAACCTAAGATTGTTTTTCCGTCTGTGTAAAAGGAAAGTCGTGTTGTTTTCCGTCACTTTGGTTCGTTAACAAGAGAGGAAATGGTTGGAACTTCAGCACGAGTTCGATGTTGTTGGAGATTGCAGCAATTATTGATTGATTTGTTATTAAAATATACCTTATATTTTTTTGAGAACAAGTTGACATCCTTGCGAGTGATAGTTATTATTATCCAAAAAGTTTAAAAATTTCTTGTAAATAGCTAGTAAATAACAAGTAAGTAGTATAGTTAATAGTATCAGGCGTTACTTTGCGGAAATCCATTGTCATTAAGTTAGTATTAGTCTACTGTGCTACAATCCGCGGTTAACATGTATGATGGTATATACTTGCATGTTTCCGTTGTGGGAGGGAGGGAGGTGCCACACATGTCTTAAAGAATATACCATCATACATGTTAACCGCGGATTGTTACAAAGTAGACTAATATTAACTTAAGTAAGTAGATACATGACTTTTTGTTCAGAATTTCAGATTCACTTCCTAACTTTTGGCCTTCAGTCGGAACACGACGGAATACTCTGACCATAAAGAAAGTTTCTACTGATAGCTGAAAGATGAGCAGATGTGTTTGTTCTCTTTACTTTCTTTAGTGGTTTTGATGATATAACGGTGACCATTTTACTATCAGACTTGGTTACTATTCACATATAAAAATTCAGCCAATTTTGTGTGAGGCCACCTGAAGTGTAGGATTCCACTTTGTCGGCGTGATATATTTTCTAAAACTTAAGAAAATAATATGTCACAGAAATAACAGTATCAAGGTCTATTATACGAGTCATTTTGCAAACATAGTGGCATTGTACTTCCTTTGTAGCATGACATCTGAATGCTCTCTGTATACAGCACAAAGAGCTGTGTACAATGAACAGGTAATATCTCCTCGTAGAAGAGTTTTTAAGAACATTTCGAAATCCCAGATACATGAAGGGAATAATATTATTATAAGATACGTAGAATAATTCTCGCTCTTATAACTGATATATCGATCAATTTAGAAAAACAGAATAATATAAAAAGGATACAATACGTATCCACTTTTATTTATTTTAAATATGTACTAAACATATCGCCCCAGTCAGGAATCAAACGGAATGACACAACAATGACAGTAATGCCCCAACTTAGAGTCACTAACGGTTACTTAAATCGCCCCTTAGTATAGAATTTGTATGGTGATTCTTTACTAAGGAGCGATTAAAGTAACCGTTAGTGACTCTGAGTTGTGGCGTAAGTGTTTCTAATGTATCCATTTTTAGAAATCCTGAACTACCAGTAATGAAACTCCTTGCTTTTTATTAGCAATACTTTACCATGTAAATAGCAACCATATTTGGGACACTCTAGGTAGTAGCATATTTAAATATGATAGTTTTATTAATAGGTTTGCCACCGTTATTAATCTTTGCTGTCAAAGGCATATTGAACCCGAAGATTAATTAATTTGCTTTAACTGAGTTAGTTGTGGGAGAATGTCTGTCACACACTCGAGTCGATTCTATTATGATGCAAAAATTTATTTATAGTAAATTGATCAATGAAAAACATCAAAATTTTAGGTCAATAGTCAACGAGCTAAAGCTTTACCTTCAACATTATTTATTTCAGCATAGGACCAATAGCCAATAAGTGAAGTGCTGAGTAGCCATTTAAAGAAGTGGACCGCCAAACACATAAGAAATATCAGATACCTACGTCACCGGTGGTTTCGGGCCAAGATAAAATCGTGCAAGAATTTTTTGAATGACTCGCTAAAATTGCAACAACGACTAAATTTTTTCACAACTGACTGTTACAATATCGTAGCTAGTCAGACAGCACCATCGTGTATGAATACCGTCGAAGTATATCTGAGTTCAAAATGGATAAATCCTTTGGCCATACCTCTGTTCAGTGGCGTGTCAACAAGATAATTTAGCTTTAAACGTTCAAGGATTGCTATAATGGTCATAGGTTATAATGGTTATATTAGTATAGTATATGTTATGGTTCTCAAGAAGAATTTCACAAAACATATTATTTTCACTACATTCATAATCTATTTCACGTCTCTTTCAGGCAATATTTTTTGCTTTACGAGGAGAACAAGCAAGGTAGATATTTTTTTTATGTAAATAGTTAGCAAACGAGCTGACGATCAACCTGATGGTAAGTGGCTATCGTCGCCCATGGACTGGTGTCCATGCTGATGCAACACCAAAGACATCACTGATGCGTAACCGGCCAAGAAAGAGAGAATAAAAAGAAAGAAAGAACTGACTTTCAAGCCCTCAGCCGGAACAGGGGCCCTACCACCAGCGCGCCGGATTTCGTCGCCTCTTACGACACCCTTCCGGCGTGGGATTAGGGTTAGTATTCTAAGCCGCCCCAATACGGCTAAAACTTCTCGTAGGTATATAATAATTAACTTAATTTTATGTTCTAAAAACAACCCATATTATTTTAATTAAAAGCAAAACTATTTTGAGTAAAACCTGAAGTGCCACTTGCACTTGGAATTTTAATTTAAGTATGTGAACATTTCGAGCGACCCTCAACATTTAGTGACAGTAACATTTAGTGACCAAAAAACTAACGGCCTTCAAATATTGTTTCGCTGATAAAATTTACTTCAAACTTGGCAGTAAAAAGCAATTCAAATAATTATAGCGCTTTCGTCAAAAGAACTGTAATAGCCGATTTTATCGTTCTTTTAGGTTAACAAAAAACTTTAGTTGTTTCAAAGCTTTCGATGCTATTGAGTTTCTGATAATTCAATGTATTATAATACAACTATTAACCTGCCCTGGTTCCCCATACATACACATAAGACAACGGCAAAAACAAACGAATGAAACCAACCAACTCAGGTGCATCTTTTCAATTCTTACACTACTTAAAATCAAAATCGTAGCGATTCACTGAAGGGGTATTTCAATTAAATACTTATAATTGTTATATTAATTAAAAAACGACGATTCGAAAAAATCCTATTCGAATAATTGTATTTTAACTTATTATTTTCGGCGAATTGTAACTCTATGAATTGTTTTCGATTAATTTTCCGCAAATTGTTTTTGAAGACCGTTTCGTTGAAGTCGGTATTTTTTTTGGTTAAATTTTGATTATTATCTCAACAACTGACAAACGTAAATATACCTACTGAAGGCTAAGGACTTACTGTCACCATCGTCCACTGACTAAAAACAGCAATAGTAAGACAAGTAAAGGCCAACCCTTTTTCAGCCAAGTAAATGAAGAGAAGAAAATTCTCCAGTGTGAATTATCGTCGGGTTAGATGGTTTGTATTAAATTATTACTTGACTGATATTGTCTATATTAAATATTTTATACGAACCCTTAATATAATTCATATCAAAATTTAACGACCACACGTGCCTGTGAAAACGTGTTATTGTGTGGTTTTACGACGGTATAAATTGTGAGCGGCTGGTTAAGTCGTAATTTTGTACTTTGAGTAGTAAATAGTTCTGAACAATTGAAGGTGATTTTAGTAAAATAATCACAAAATATTTTTTACTACCTCTATTATTGTAACAATTTGTTTATATTAAGTATAGATTTGTTAAATAATTACACAAATTACAAGAAAATATTAATGAATCAATTCCAACAATCAATATTTCTAATATATTTTTTTTGCAGTTTGATACCTCATACGTCTTTTCAGTCCAGTATAAATCACTTTTATACAGTAGTGCTATAATTACCGAATAGATGTTTCTTATCTAAATACAACAAAATTACGGGCTGGCATTGCTGAGTTACGAATATTACAAACGAGAATGCGAAGCTTCGACTAAGTTATATTTCATTCCATATTCATACAGGCTTAAAGATGTAGGTATTATATACAGGTTACAATAATATTTAGGTCCTAAAAGTGGTATTCGGCTAAATGTATCAGACTGTAATTATAGATTAATTTATTGATTTATATTATTATTGGTATTTTATGGTGTTACCAATGTCCATGACCGGACGGAGGAGAACACTTACCATCAGGTGGCTTGTCTGTTCGTTTGCCACCTATTTATATAAAATGTATATATGAACATATAATATATACATATTCACATTTGACGACCAGTGTGGCGCAATGGTTACCATGCCAGATCGCCGCACCGAGGGTTCTGGGAATCGCCCAGCGAGGCGGAAATTTGAATGATGAGTTTGAATTTCTGTTCTCGGTCTGGGTGTGAATGTCCTTGTCTTGTGTGTTGTCCATGGCACCCACGACACAGGGAATCCTAGTGTGGGGCTATGAGTGTGAAGCGTTATTATATATTATTATATTATTATAGTCCCACTCTGATATTCCCTGTATTGTGTATGCCATTGACAACAGTACAGCACACAAAGACAAGAGAGCGAAAACATAAATTTAAATTCATCATTCAAAATTGACCTCGCTGGGAATCGTAACATTTCTCAGCTCCTCCTAGCTCTTCTGTAAATTAGATTAGACGAACAAAAGTTACCGACATAGTTGGCAAAGTTGAGCAGCTAAGTGGCAATGAACAGGCCAACTTGTTCCAGGAACGAACGGAAGAAAATACCGGGAAGCTTCTGGATTTTGCTGCCCAGAACCAGTCGAAGTGACGCCATTTAGAAGCAGCCGAGGATTACAAATGGACACCTACTGTTACTTGTCAATAGTAATCGAGCAGGACACCACCAGCAGAGCACCACCTGATCGATATTAGGTGATTCTTACAGAAAGTCCAATAACCAATAAGCAGGGGAGCGACTCTTCGTATCTCTCGTAATTCTCTGGTCTGTCGGCATGGTATAGAGGTCAGTATTTTGGGTTTATTAGTGGATAGTCAGTATTAGAAGTATGTACAATATGTAAAACCTTTTAATATAGACAACACCCCATCGATACGATTGACGCTCTTTGCTTCGTCATTTGCTATGCGTACCACGAAGAATTTAATTACTTGCTCGCGTCAATGTTCTTCATAGAATACAATTAAGATAAATCAAGATTAGGAACTTACTAATTCCAATTTTTACTAACTTAGCTAAGTTAATGCGCTTACATCCATGCTACCTCGCCTACCATCAGGCGGGATTTTTGTGAAGCATTGACAGTACAGTATCAGATTAAAATACTCATTTTCAATAAGTAATAAGGCAACACTAACAGTAAGAATATTGGACGCAGAAAACAGAATTAAATATCATTCTCTAACTAGGTATTTCACGTTCTCTCCCGCCCGACGCGACAGTCCAATAAAGCGACGTGTAACATCAATCATTGTGTCATTTTCTGGTGGACTGAGGAAAAATGGCTTCATCGACTTTACATCCTCAGAGAAATTTCGAACTCATTAATCTTCCTCTAGGGAAAAGCGATTATTATACGGACTGTTCACTTATCAATATTTCATTTTATTTCGAGCGCATACCTAATTTACTGCGTTATTATTCCTCTCTTACAATATGAGGGGCAGAGGCAGAGAGGGAAAGGTCCACCGCAGTAAAAAAGTGCTGGCTGGCAGACTTCACAACATTTGAGAACATTATGCTTCTTGTGTGCAGTTAAGTATAAAATGAGTAATAATCACTCTAGTCCACACATAATTGTAATTATTGTATTCATATTTATAATAAAACATGTTTCTTTATGAATAATATAATATTTAGGTGATGTTATAGTATGCAGCATGTTGATTTCCGGTTGTCAAACGTAACATAGTGTTTAATACGAGCTCCCGAAATTTAATCGAAAAAGAAGCAAATTACCAACTAAAACCATCAAAAACTGCTGGCATTCAAGACTAGAAAATACACAGAACTTCAGTTGGATTGGATTTCACAGGAAGAAACATATATTACACCAATTTACACAAATTACAACAGCTTAAGGTTAGAAAAATTTTCTGTTATTCTTAAAGTCAACTGTCAAGTGTGAAGACTATAGAATACAATAGATCGTTAGACACTTGTGACTTGACACATTTGCAGTACTACCAACTTATTGGACATAACTCACTTCCTAGAACCACAGAGTACTTAACAACCATGGATACATCAGGAATGTCAGAGGATATGTTAAAATTATTTCATATGATGAAAATGGAATTGGAGAAACAAACAACAATAATAACCCAGAATGTAAGTGATACTTTAATGCGTTCTTTGGACGAAAAAATACACCCATTAATAGAAGAGAATAAAAATTTAAAAGTGGAAGTGGAAACATTAAATAGAAAAATTAAGCACTTAGAAGACACGAACAGGAAAAATAATATAATAATACACGGTGTCAAGGAAACAGAAAAATCATATGAAGAATTATTTACCACAATTAAAAATATTTTAGAGGAAATAAAAGTCAATGTCGAAAAATTCGAAATAAACAGATATCAAAGACTTGGTCAAAAGCAAGATGGTAAAACTAGGCCTATATTGATCACCTTCACGTCACAACAAAAGAGAGCGGAAATTTTGAAACACAAGAAACAAATGCCACAACAAATGTATATAACTGAAGATTTTTCAAAGGAAACAATAGAAGCACGTAAAAATCTACAGCTCCAGTTAAAACAAGAAAGAGAACGTGGAAATATAGTCTTCATCAAGAACAATAAGCTCATAATAAAGGAGAAATCAGAAACTGAAAAAAGGAAGAGGGAATCTTCTACGTCACCCAACAATACAAATACTCCACAACACAATACAGAAAAAAAGAACATTGTAGCTCCTTCCAAAATGCACAAAACTGACGCTTTTGCGTATATGAGGGCCCGATCTTCTATACTATCGGAAAAACATACACAGCAAAATAAGGCATAGGAATTAATAGACACCGGAAACGCGAAGACGATAAATATAAAAACCATACAAACAAGAAACAACAAGATCCCCAATACGGTTGGTCACCGCGGGGTGATAGACCATACCCTCCAAAAGCTGGATGGAAAGAATACGAAGAAAACACCACCCACAAATCATCGGTCTAAACTAAATATAGCTACGCTCAACACAAGATCACTAAAATCTAAGGAATCTCTATTAGAACTAGAACACGCTTTAGAAACAATAAACTGGGATATTTTAGGATTAAGCGAGACGCGAAGAACAGACGAGAAAATTGAAGAACACGAAAATTACATACTATATTATAAAAATGAAACAGCTGGAATGTATGGAGTTGGGTTTATGGTGAAGAAATACCTTAAAAATAATATAATCGAATTCCAAGGAGTATCAGATAGAATCGCCATTTTGAATATTAGGCTCCCGGGTCAGAAACAAGTAACTTCAATTGTTCAGGTATATGCTCCAACCGAAATTGCCAAAGAAGAGATAAAAAATGAATTCTACTTCCAACTTAACAAAACTATCACAAATTTGAATAATACCGTAATCATAATAGGAGACTTTAATGGCCAAATCGGAAAAAGGAAAACAAATGAAGACAAAATAATTGGACCTTATACAACTGGGAAAAGGAATGATAACGGACAAAAACTGGTAAACTTCGTTTTAGAAAATAATTTCTACATTATGAACACCTACTTTAGAAGGAAGAAGAAAAGAAAATGGACATGGATATCGCCTGACGGAAAGACAAGGAACGAAATCGATTATATTATTACAAACAAACCTAAATTAGTCGCAAATGTAGAGGTTGTCAATCAACTAAACTATAACACCGATCATAGAATGCTTAGAAGCCAATTATACACATTAGAACCAAAAAAGTCAAGAAAAAACATTCATAAAACCAAAAAACCATTAACATTACCAATATCTGAAAATGTTTTAGATTCTCTGGAAACCAATTTAACAAAATTACAAAACATAGAAGATATTCAAGGAAAATACGATGCCCTAGAAATAGAATTAAGACAAATACAAAATAACATTATACAAAATAAACCGACGAAAGATAAAGTAGGACCGAAAGCCAGAAATTTAATTGAACAGAGAAAGACTTTGTTTATGGATAGAAAGACCAACAGACATGAGATAGCAAGACTAAGCAAAGAAATCAACTTACAAATACGCAAACATAGACAGAAAACAAGAACAGAAACAATCAACTTCTATATAGAAAAAACAGGCGGCGCTAATAAAGCTTGGCAACAACTGAGAGACAGCTCAAATTGGATAGAAAATATTACAAACCGAAGAACTAAAAGAAATAACACAAATAGGATCGAAATACTAAATATCGCAACAGATTATTACCGTGAATTATACAATGATAAGGAACTACTGTCTGAACCATGGCAACCCACTATCCATGAGGACAAAATGAAGGAAGATATTCCAAATATAATGCGAGAAGAAGTCAGCAAAGCAATCAAATCACAAAAGAGAGGAAAAGCACCAGGCGAAGACGCCATATCTAACGAACTTTTAATAGGGACATCTTCCAAAACACTAAACATCATTACAGATTTATTCAATCAAATTTTATATTCTGAATATATTCCTCATCAGTGGACTTCATCAAACATAATACTAATACACAAAAAAGGAAAGAAAAATGATATAGCAAATTATAGACCTATTAGCTTGATGTCCAACTTATATAAAATATTCTCTAAGATCCTACTGGACCGAATAACAAACATCTTGGACGAAAATCAACCAAAGGAGCAAGCAGGTTTTCGAAGCGATTTTTCAACTCTCGACCATATCCACACCATAAAACAGGTTATCCAAAAATGCAAAGAATATGGTATTAACTACTACCTAGCATTCGTAGACTACAATAAAGCGTTCGATTCACTTAATCACGCAAAAATATGGGAAGCCTTAGAAACACAGGGAGTAAACATAAAATATATACACCTCATTAGCAATATTTACAAGAACATGAGAGCTAAAGTACGAACAGAAAGAGTAGGTGAAGATTTCTCTATAAAAAGAGGAGTTCGACAAGGAGACCCGATGTCACCTAAACTTTTCTCGGCAGTCCTTGAGTACGTATTCAGACGTCTCGAATGGAACAATTACGGCCTAAATATTAACGGAGCACGATTAAACCACTTGAGATTTGCAGACGATTTGATACTTATTTCAGGTGACGCGAGAAGTCTACAAGAAATGCTCGAAAAACTCGTATTCGAAAGTGGAAATGTTGGACTGTCAATGAACACCTTAAAAACTAAATTAATGACAAACGCAGAAAAAGTTCCTATTGCAATTAATGGTACACAAATAGAATACGTAGAAGAATACACGTACCTTGGTCAAATAATATCTCCAAAGGACCTAACAACCAAAGAGATCAACAATAGAATCAATCTGTCTTGGAAAAGATACTGGTCCCTAAAAGAAGTTATGAAAAATCCTGATATACCACTTAAATCTAAGAAAACAATATTCAACTCGTGTATCCTGCCCATAATGACATATGGCTGCCAGACATGGAGCTTGACGGAAAGCAATCTACGTAAACTAAAGACCTGTCAACATAGTATGGAAAGGAGCATGCTCAATGTCAAACTAAGAAACAAAATAAAACTTAAAACAATTCGGAAGCAAACTGGAGTTACAGATGTAACGTATTGCATTAAAAAACTTAAGTGGAGGTGGGCAGGCCACATGATGAGAAACAAAAAAGATAAATGGGCCAAGGACGTAACTGAGTGGTGCCCAAGACAGTACAAAAGAAAGCAAGGTAGACAGCGTCGTAGGTGGGAAGACGACATAAAAAGAATAGCAGGCATCACATGGACAAGGAAAACACAAGATCGCGATTTATGGAAAGCTTTAGGGGAGGCCTATGCTGGGAAGCAAGACAGTCTTCGTGAAACCGATGTCTAATAAGAAAAAAAAAAATGTAATACTTACTATGCAAGATTGTTAAATAAAGGCTATTATTATTATTATTATAGTATGCAGTGGTTTAATAAGAATACTAAGTATAGATATTATACAACTTCTATAATGAGACCCTATTATATCAGAAGACGATAACAAACTTCAAGTTTGTCCTTAAAATTACCTATGCGCTAACTTTGTTCTTGTTTGAAATATGTATTTGAAGTCGCGTGAAACTTACAAGGTACTTAAAGTTGTAAAGCTCTTGAGTACTGTCGGTAAGTCAATCACAGGCATGTTGCGAAGTAAGACATTGTTTGCTTTGAATTATACTCACCGTTTAATCACTAATTTAGATAATCATACTACAATTATGTACGTTTTAACATGGCGGCTTGTATAAATGATTGACCGAAGGCGCGGTCGGTAATTGAATGTTAGGTTTTGGTTTTCATCATTTGGTTTTGGATGTCATGTCGAAAGCCTTTGGGCGGCGTAAAACCTTCCCTACTTTGGGTGGGCCAACAGCGTCACCAATCCGCGCTGGAGCAACGTTGTGGTATGCTCTGGACCTTGTGAGCTATAAGGAGAGACACGTATCGTGTAGTGGAAACTGATGAATTGAAACCAAGTGTAGTTGAATATCACTGGTAGGCCAATAATCTAAATTTTACTAACAAAAAATAACCGACTTCAAAATCTCAAAAACTACTTTTCAAATCTCGTCCAAATTTATGTGGGACCACATGACAAGCACCTGCTTTCGATTAAAAAAGAATCATCGAAATCGGTTGGCGTGATATTGAGTTATTCGTCAATTTGTCGCGCACATCTTAACACAAATTTACGACTTATGTGGTTTTCTCATGGATGCCATTGTCAGATCTCAATAAAATATGTGGGAGCACATGACAGCCACCAGCTTTCGATTAAAAAAACAATGATCAAAATCGGTTCCCCCAGTCCAAAGTTCTGAGGTAACAAACATTAAAAAAAAACAGTCGAATTGAGAACCTCCTCCTTTTTTTGAAGTTGGTTAAAAATAAAAACAAAATTTACAGAGACACCAAACTTAAGTAATTATGAAAGATAAACACTGAAAAATCGGTTTCTTAAACGTGCATATTTACAAAATAAATATGTTCTTACCAAAGATTCCTTAATAAGCCTTACAACTATCTGAGAAAAAAGTGGATTGCCATACTTCAGACAATTTAGATATGACAGTTTAAGATAAACATCAGGTATGTAGATATCCTCTCAATGCTATCCTTCACTGAAGCAAATGATTAAAATATAATATGCACATAAATATGACGCGTTTTCGAGTTAAGGAAAAATATCGTAGATACCTAATGTTTTATTCGGTTGAATGCTTTGTTTTTATTAGACAAATTCTAAGACATAAAAATATATATTTACTTTTCTCAACAATCCAGTTTACCATTAGTAGGCACAAAAGTGTATTCAATTTGTTACTATAGTTTACTCAAGTGTCTGTGTATCTATATTTTATTTTGTCTCAGTTAGCTAGCTCTATTCATCCTTGTTATTAAAGTAGCATATTACGTAAAAGCAACGATTACAGGAAACGAAAGTAGTAAATATGTAATCTTAAATTTTTGTAGTGTGGTCAGGGGGAGACACCAATAAAACACCCAAATTTCTTCAATACTCGTAATTATATTAAGACAGATCTTAAACTCACAGTACATAGTCGGTACATGTCTAGAACGCGACTAATAAGACTCACTTCGCTTACATGGAGTCGGACATACGACACATAGCGTAGTCAGCACATTACACCTTCCCTTTTTGGGGAAAAAAAAATGAAATTTATTACATTTTTTTTTGAAGTGATATACTTAAAATACTTAATATCTACTTTTACATTAAGTAAACAATGTTATTAACTGTTAGAGAAGATTTTTTTTTTTTTTTTTTAAGTAGATATACCTACTGCAACTATATGTAGTACCTATCATAAAACTTAACATAGGTAGATACTTATTCTAAACAAAATAACGCTTAGTTCTATTTTTGTGCACAGTAACATGTTTGCCTTTTACATTAATGATGACGTTAGGTGTATCGTCTCTTATGACACTATAAGGGCCGTTGTACACTGGTGACAATTTATTTCCTACTTCATTTTTTAATAGAATTAAATCATTTTCTTTGTAAAAAATTTCATTTATATTTTTATCATATTTCTCCTTACGCTTCTCTTTACTAAGTATTAAATTTTTCCTAGCATCTAAATTAGCTTTCTGTAACCTATACTTTAGTTCCTTAGAATAATTATCAAAATTATATATTGGATCTACTATATTACTTTCTAAGTTGCTTGGTAACAGACATCTTCTACCAAACACTAATTCGTAAGGTGTATAACAGGTCTCAGAATGCACGGTATTATTATACGAAAACGCCCAGTACGAAAGCCAAGAACTCCAAGAATATGGTTGATTGTCTGTTTGTATTCTTAGAAATGCATTTAATCCTTTGTGTGAATTCTCTAATGCTCCAACACTTTCGTGGTGATACGCGGTAGATATTGATTGTTTTATATTAAGTAATTTACAAATTTCCTGCATAATTTTTGACACAAATTCGGTACCCCTGTCTGTTGTAATTTCCCTAGGGATACCATAACGTAAAATAAAATTTTCTGTAAATGTTCTTGCGATAATAGCCGAATCTTTTGAACGTAAAGGGTAGATTTCCACAAACTTAGATAATTCACACTGAAGGGTTAAAATGTAACAGAACCCGTTATCGTCTTTCTCTAACGGTCCTACTATATCAAGATATAGTTTATCAAAGGCGGTATGTGCAGTAGACGTTATTGTCATGGGCTGTTTCGTATAATGATTCGTGTGTTTCTGTTTCTGACACTTGTCACACTTTCTAACATAATTTCTTACATCATCTTCCATACCAGACCAATAAAAATATTTACGTATATTATTTAACATCCGGCGGACACCGGCGTGTCCACTAGTGGGAAGTAAATGAAAATCATTAATAACAACTCGTTTTTCATCATCTTTTGTTATCTTTTTTACTCCACTAACAACATTGATTCTCGGTCCGGACCATTTTTTATCTTTATTTATTATTTCTATCAATATTTTTAACAATATATTATTTTCCTCACTTTTTAAAATCGTCAATTCACTTATATTTTTATCTTTGCACAATTGTACCAAATCCTTCAACAGTTCGTCTCGCGCTTCTGATGATAAGGTATTTGGATTTATGTAAATAGTCTTTTTAGGTAAAACAAAAATAATATTTTTGTATGTGTTGTCCAGCAAACATTTTGGTATTTTCCGTAATTCATTTAAAGTAGCTACTTTTAATTCTAAGTCATTTTTGCCTTTCTTTAATATTTCTACAATATTCGGTGGATCCGGCCGACTATGTGTAGAAATACCTTTATTTTCCTTCGTGTCGTTTGGCTGCTCTTGCATTCTTCTCGTCATACTTCTCGTTAACACACACATACTTTCATCACTCAATCGCTTCAATTCAGAACTTGATATTAATATACGTGATAGCGCGTCTGCAGCCACGTTATCGCGTCCTCTAACATACTCGATACAGAAATCATACTCTTCTAAACACAATCGGAATTTAGTCAAACGACTTGAAGGATTCGTCATACTAAACAAATAAACAAGTGGTTTGTGGTCCGTCTGTATAGTAAAACGACGGCCGTACAAATATGGACGAAAGTATTTGACGCTCCATACGATGGACAAAAGTTCTTTTTCAATTACGGGATAGTTTTTCTCGGCTTTATTTAGTCCACGACTTGCATATGCAATCGGTTTATTATTACTATTACATAAGACTGAACCAATAGAAAATGATGATGCATCTGTCTTTAAAATAAATTGATTATTTGGTGAAAGATTAGGGTAGTCTAAGATTGGTGGCTTAATTAAACATTCTTTTAATTTTTGAAAGGCATTTTCACACTCTAGAGTCCATTTAAACTGTACATTTTTTCGGCATAATTCATTTAACGGCGTTGCGATATGGGCAAAATTAGGGATGAATTTACGGTAATAGTTTGCGAATGCTACGAAACGCTTAACCTCGTCAGCTGTTTTTGGTGTAGGAAAATTCTCCATGACTTTGGTTTTATCCGGGTCTGGAAGTATACCCTGCTCAGATATAATATGACCTAAATAAAGAATTTGTTTTTTCAAAAATTCACATTTATCAGGATTTAATTTTAAATTACTAGTTCTCATACGCTCAAATACTTTCTGTAAATTTCTATTATGGTTATCTAGATTCCTACCGAATACAATAATGTCGTCCATATATATTAAACAGTTTTCAAAAGCATAAAATTTTTGTCGAAAAAGTATACCATCGTAAATTAAATTTAAATAAACATAGCCACACGTCTGTAATGTACCTCCTATACCTGTAATCGTTATTCGTGACTGGTGAACTTTGATGCCATGACGTAATAAAAAAGAATATTTAATAGCGCATATAGATGCACCCGTGTCTAATAACAGTTTAGTGCCTACATTGTCAATTAGAAAATTAACATAATTAATCGAATCCATACTTAAGATTTTCTTAACGAAAAAATTCGCTAAAAAACTCACCTGATTCTTCAGTTTGGCCTCCTACCTCTTCCTGTCTTGTTTCCATCTCACCTGTCTCCTGGTGCTTTCCACATGTAAAGACTCTACCCTGGCCGCGACCTCGACCAGACGGCTGTCGATTGCTGTGTCTCCCTCTGAAATTACTGTTAGGGCCCCTAAATGTACCTCTAAAATTATATCTTGGATAGCGATTCGGGTTATTATTTTGGTAATACTTGTTATAATTAAAATTTTGATAACCCCTAGCTCGATTATTCAAGAAATAACTTCTATTTCGACCACGATATGAACCTCTTACTCCCCTATTATTTTTGGTCTGTCCTATTCCTATGTATGTCATCATACTTTCGCTCTTCACACTCTCCTCATCTTTCGCAGCTCTTACAGCATCCTTCAAACTTGTATAATTGCGGGCAGAGATGATTGTTCCAAGCCTTTTATTCCTTAAACCATCTGCAAACTTTTTTATAGCTAGAGCTTCATTTATCGGTCTTAATATGGCATGTGTTTCATTATTTGAACCGGATTGGGAAATGGTTAAATTTACAAAAAGATCCTCTATTTTACTAGAATAGTCGTCCAAAGTCATTTCATTCTGTGAAACGTTATTAAGCTGTATTAAGAGAGATGTTGCTGATTTCCTTGTTAAAAGGTGTAGTTTTATGTCATTAATTAATGATTGCACCGTATCATACTTTGCAGCTAATTTTAGTTTTGCGGACTTATTTAATCTAGTTTTAATGACAAAGGAAATCAACAGCATTTTACAATTTTGATCTGGCCACATACTATTTAATAATTCTATACCTTCGATTATCTTTTCAACAGTTTCTTCATTCCCGTCCATAACAGGAATTAAGTTGCATGCACTTTTTAAATCAAACTTCGCCATCTTTATAGTTTCCGTCTTATTGCTATAATCTGAACTTTCTTGTCCAAAGTAACCTAATATTTTATCATAACACTTATCTATTCTATCACATAAAATATCTAAAATATAATTTTCCAACAGGTACGATTCTGTACCATCAAAAGAACAAATTAAGTTTTTATAAGAAGCATATAAATTTTTGGCCGCATTTAATTTTTTCCAGCCTAATTTTTCATTTCTTCTTTTTCCTAATTTCCTAATATCTATCCTAATTTTTTCTAATTTATCGTAAATATTCCCTAATTCTACGTCCATAAACTTATTTAGCTAATTTTATAATTTTTTATTTTTTATTTTTTATTTTTCTTAGACACTATTATCTTAACTTTAAAAAAAAGACTTTACCATCTATATCCTAATATTAAAATAAATCTATGCATAAAAAGTTTCAAACTTTGTCCTCTTTTCTTTTTTTTTTTTTTTGCCACACTTCACTGCACCATTTTCATCACAACACATCACAACACTTTACGACACTTTACACTGCTTCGTATTTTTTTTTTTTATTCTTCCGGATCTGGTTCTGCATCACGGCGTCTTCCAGAAAATCTTGCTCGAATGCTTCTCACCATATCTCCTCGCATTTCTCTCCGAATCCAGGAAACATGTATGTCTTTATATTTCTTCCAAAACAGGATTAATACACCGATTCCGAGTAATACGAGAATTATTGTGTATAAAATATTGTTGTTTGTAATGTGCTGTAAAATTATTGGGTCGGCATTTCCTCCGCCCCCGGCGGCATTCTGAGCAATAACGGTCTCCTCTTTCGAATAAGACTTTCCCATTTTAATTTCTTCTTTCCGCCCTGAACCAAGTTGCCAATGGCAGGGTCGCCATGTAGTGTGGTCAGGGGGAGACACCAATAAAACACCCAAATTTCTTCAATACTCGTAATTATATTAAGACAGATCTTAAACTCACAGTACATAGTCGGTACATGTCTAGAACGCGACTAATAAGACTCACTTCGCTTACATGGAGTCGGACATACGACACATAGCGTAGTCAGCACATTACATTTTACCAATCTCCTGGTGATTTTAGAATAATAACTATTATTTAAACACTCCACTAATAAAATTCTATCTTGTATAAACATTAGTGTCAATCTGTCTTTTTTTAAGTCTTCCACTTTTCGATAATTCACTACGCCAATCACATTGGTATAATACACGAAGGAATTTTAACGCTGTATGTCAAATGTCAACTATGTCAAGCACTTCTGACAGCAACAAAAGCGTGCGTATCGTCTTATTTTGACAGAGCGACTACGAGAAGAACGGTCAATTGCCTGTTCTTACGCTCTTCGCCACTACGCTCTACGCTCTCGTCGGCGCGCTAGTGATATATCTACCTTTTTTTTTACATTATAATATCATTGGTTGCTAATAAGTCGTCGCGTTGTCCAGTGTCCAGTCAACATGCGACATTGATTGCATTTCAGACGTTTGAATCGCGTGCAGTCTAATGCAATTCAAATAATATTCTATATTTTACGTGGCTTAATAACGCTATCATTTATAAATACGTCGCCCATTTATTTGCTTACTAGCTACTATCATATTTGAACGATTTATTATTGTTGAAATATTACGAGTTAACATTTCGGAAAGGTGCTTTTTCACGAAGAAGAAGAAATAGCGAAAGATAATATAAGATTTATTTAACTAAAGTATGACCTGAGTGCAACTTTTTTTACATTTAATCACATTCATTCAATTTAACTTTAAAACTACATATTTTTATTATTTTTAAATACCTACTTTTCTACTACTTTGGCAACATAATAGGTAGAAGTTAAACAAAATATTTTATCTGATAAAAACAATGTTTTTAATATGTTTAGGTACAGATCTTCCTAAATTACTTCCTAAATAAACAGTTAATAGGCAAACGCAGGCAAAACAGATTTCGTACTTTTACTACGCAAGATGCAAGCCGGCTTCAATTAACGATATCGTGCGTGCGTCTATGTGGACAGAAGACATTAGGCTAACCTTAAAGTCATTCATCTGAGTTATCTTTTTCATTGAGCACTAAATAAATAAACTTAAACGCCTCAAACTTTGACCTAACATAATTAATAATAATAATAATAATAATAATAATAATAATAATAATAAAATTATTGCAAAACAAAACGCTATTGTCTCTGGTACGAAAGACGGTCTCCAGTGATGCTTCTAAATGATACAACGTAAATGATCAACGTGAAATATGGTTGTAATCGAGATCGGTTACAGATATCCTACGGTCCAGTGGCTAACTAACAAGTGTGGATAAACAACGAGACAGTAATTTATGTTTAGATGGAACAAAGCAACTAGGCCGAAATACTGATATCCAATATGCGTACGTATAATATGTAGTTGTCACTGCTATAGTCTGTTCTTAAAGACTCTTATTAACAAACTAGTTGTTACCCGCGACTTCGTCCGTGTGGTATTTAACAAAAAAGTTATTGTTCGTTATATTATTTTTTAATAAAAATAGCCTAAGTTACTTCTTGTTACATCAGCTATCTGCCAGTGAAATTCCCGTCAAAATCGGTCCAGTCATTTTAGAGATAAGCCGGAACAAACAAACAGACAGACAAAAATTATAAAAAATACATACAAATTCACTTAGTAAAAAGCGGTTCTTTTAATATTACAAACAGACACTTCAGTTTTATTTATTTATAACATTATTTATTTTTTAATATTATTAACATAGTAGTTAAAAAAGAATTAAAACTAAAATATATAAATTCCTTTTAGCATTAAATCATAATTATCTTTGTAATACGTGCTGATATCGTCGTAAAACTTGTACACTCAACTATTATTTAAGTTTAAAATACATGTTTCTGAGTGCAAGTTTTATTAAATTCCGGTAGAGCTCTACAGTGATACAGCAGAATAAAGTGCACCGTTATGTCGTAAGAACTTAACATTTGAGTTGTGTTATTTGCATACGTACGTTTACTACAATTCTAGTTCGTTTCAACTACAATTCTCTGAGTATAAAAATGGAGGAAGTTTGAAATACTCCTTACTTTTGGTGTATGTGGGAAAAGGAAAGAAATTACAGGAATTATCTTTGATT
The DNA here is from genome assembly GCA_951805285.1 of Thymelicus acteon. Lineage (NCBI taxonomy): Eukaryota > Metazoa > Arthropoda > Insecta > Lepidoptera > Hesperiidae > Thymelicus > Thymelicus acteon. The sequence goes on along the minus strand of OX638225.1, from coordinate 10,670,336 downwards.
GTCATTAATACTAACCGATATTTTTAGCAACATAATTTAAATCATTTAAGATTTTGCCACTTGATAAACAATTTACTTTTAACCGACTTCAAAAAAAGAAAAGGTTCTTACTTAGTTGGATTATATTTTTTAAATGATTAATACCCCAGAACTCCGTCAGTTATACCGATTTGGCAAATTCTTTGTATGTAAATGTATAATTTCAGATTGTTGCTTATTTTATCAAAATTCAGTTCTGATTGTGACATCCACGAGGAATTTGTAGAACTCTTCAACAAAATAGTAGGCTATTTTCATAAGAATATGTTTTTCAGAGACAATTTTTTCAAAGTCTGTATTTTTCTGTCATTGTGGATGTAGAAATTAAAACACGGACCAAATAACATTTTGAATTTGGGCTAAATCTCTTTAGAACGGGGCTAAGTTCCAAACTGGGTAGGCGCATTGCATATTAATGAGCATTGCCACGCATACTTTACTCTGCTACGAGACATAGAAAGTCGCGAAGCTTTGAGCCGTTTCACCAAATACGATCAAAATTTTAAAAAACAATCGTACAAATAAAAAGAAAACTTAGAAACAACTTAATCCTTCCTTTAATTTTTATTTCAGTTAAACTGACTCCTAATCTTGAATGAATTATTGTTATTCACAATAGGATATCTAGACATGCGGCAGCGTGTCCAGCCAAGTTCAAAGCAAAAGAACTGGTGACGCAGCGACGTATTACGTATTACACGAACCGTTTCGAGGTACTTTTGACCCCATCACAACTCGAGACATACTTAACCTACATACATAAAATTTGACACATTAATTAAAGCCCTTAGTTTATTTGGAATTCAAAATTTCATAAATGTAGCTCAAACATTTATTGATATATAAACGTTTAAAAATCTGCATTTTGGTGACTGACTGACTGACAAAGGATCAAAAACTAACCTACTTCCAGACATGACCTAAAAACTTGATATTTTTCATCACGGTAGACTATTAGGCTTATACAAAGGAATACATCTAAAAACTGAAAATTATTGATAATTAGTCATATTAGTAAATTAGCGATTTCACTGTGAGTATTTTTACAAATAACAATAAGTATATTAATTATTAATAAATACTAATAATTTCTATACAAAAAGTAATCATACATCATCAAAAACATAAATGTGAAATGAGAGCAAAGTTAAAAAATGAATTGAGATTTAAATGGGTGCCAAGTTCTGTGAAGAAAATACAAAAAATTTAGTTACAACAACATGTAATTCAAACTCCACATTTGACTTGGTTAGTTTTCATGTACCTACAGTGTTCGGAAGTGCAATAGGCCAATAGTATCGTTGATTTTCTACACAGAACTTTGAACGCATTTATAATTTAATTCTTCTTTTTTTTGGAACTTTGCTCTCATTTCACATTTATGTTTTTGATGCGATAAATATCATACTATAGCTAATACAGAGCTATAGTATTATACTATCGTAGTAATGTAAACTTTTTATTATTTCATTTTATTATTTACAATCAGAAGAAAAGTTAATATACTTCCACTAAAACATGTCTGTAATAAAACTATATTACGGCAAGCCACCCCACAGACAGTAAAAGGACCACATTACTTGCTAAATTCCAATTTACTGCCTCATTTTTTTCAATTCCCGCCGAGCGTTACCACTCAGGTGTACATTTCTGCTAATAATTTAGGACGAGAAATAACTATCTCGCAGTAAACAGAGGGGCCTTACGAGTAATAGCAGCAATCTGGAATCCCCCAGACTCTGCACGTCTCTCGAATTTCCCTGAGGAATATCTTTAACGCCGGTACTCACATTTACGAAACTGAAGACCGCTTAAAGTGTTTGAGTTATACAGAATTACACGACATTGGAATTCAATATTGGAATCCTTGATTGGAAATTTAATAGTTGAATGATCCCGACGGTTTCATTTGGAATAATGATTAAATTGGATTTGTTATATAATTTGCGTATTGAGGATTTGGAGTATAACAAAGAAATAATATCATGATTCATTTCCAACATGACTGAATTCTGTACCTAATACTTTATTTAATGCCAATTTATCATCGCGCTGCGACCTCTTTGGGTGGAATTTGGTGATTAAAATAATTACCCTCGACGCTGCGCCGGTGCTAACAATTTATTTATAAAAGAGTATTAATAAAAGGTTATTAATAAAAGAGTAACTAGTTATAAATTAAGTGTGTCGTAGGTTTGATTGCCAGGTTTACTCTATAGATGACGTTAATCTACCCTGGCTCGTGGCTCCGATGGTGATGGTGACATCTGACGGAAGAATAACATGATATGCAACGTTACAACATAAGAAATATATCTATCAAGAATATAAATACAAAATAAATACCTCTTATTATTGGGCATGTTACACGGCCCTTACACCCCCTACGTCACAGCGCACCATCAGCTGCTTCTGAGAAGACAACGGCCACCCACGGATCAGCGACGCCTCGCGCAAGCATCTCCACCACACGATGCTCTTGCCCGAATCGTCGAAGCAAGCGGTCGTCTCCGCTGCTGGTACTCTTACTCAATCGAGTAGTAATTGAGACCAGTTAGTTAGGATTAGATATGTTAGGATTAAAGTTTTATTTTATATTCGCATTTTATTCAGTTAATATATTAAGTACAGCATAACATTTTTTTAAAACCGCCAACCGACAGCCAACATCCGTAATTGGCGTCAGGAAATATAAAAAATGTTTAACGCTATATTATATGCAATTATTTTTATATTAAATAAAAACCCGTTAAACCCGTGATCATTTCCAGAAGCGTATTACAAGCAAGCTTATACCCTTAATACAACAAACCTCCATTATATTTATACGGGGACGAACATTTTTGTTTATTACGAAACATATTATCGTGAACCCGTGCTAAACTCTCTGCATCAAAATAACGCCTTGTCGTCTGACGTTTTATGGCAAAATTAAACGCTCAGACATTCTGTGACGCTTGTCAATATACACAACAGAATCAACTGCTTTGTGTCTGTTTCGACCTGACACGGTAAAACACCAATATTCACTCCAAATCTCTTTTGTACTGATATATATCGAGTGAACAAATAACAGCAATATTTTTTTAACATGTTCTTTGTTGTAAAAATAAACTTAAAAATATATATATATATAAAAGTGTAGTTTTATGAAACCACGATGCAAGAAACTTTTTTTGGTTTATAAGCATTTAATTTAAAAAAAAATTTAGAAAATTATTCGATTTAGGGTATTAAAATTGCGTTTTTAATCTTAATTGTAGAAAAATGGGAATAATCAATAGTAGACAAGATAATCAATCTTAAAATTTAATTTCAATTTGCGTATTTAGAGTACGGAATACATAATTAATACAATCACTTAGAATTTTAGATGATAGACGCATATTAAAAACTAAGAGCAATATTTTTTTAAATCATTGAATCTCCATTATTATTCTTACTCCAGGGCCGGCTGTGTGTGTAATGCGACACGCGATAGGTGGACGAAAAATTTTGGGGCAATAGAATAAAAGTTTCACTTACATTAATATACAGATCAAAACACAGAAATACCGCGGAACACTTGCACGTACAATTGAGAATATAAACACGGTCAGCTGATGCGAGCTATGGGCGCCGTCATATTGGCTTACCCCCATATATTGGATATCCGGCTGTAATGCGACATGCGATAGATGGACGATAAATTTTGACGCGATAAAATAAAAGTTTCACTTTAAAAAAAATATTTGTCACGCCAATATCTGCTACGGCGGAAAATTTGTACGGGACTCGCTTGGCGGAAAATGGAACCAACTGGCCTAGAGGTTTGTCATTTTAATCGTCAATATATGTCTCTACTTGGTATAAATCAACTAAACATGATGCAGAGTTTCTAAATGAATTAATAATATAATTGTAAAAAAAAAATATCTTAAAATTGCATTATGTCTGTGTCTATCTAAACCGTCTCCTTTTCTTGAGTAAAGAGCACCTGGTTTGAACCATAGCAGGTATACGGTTCAAACCAGGTGCCCGTATTTTGAAACCTTTATTACCAGCAGGTACAAAATTTAGAGATGGTAAGCAAGAATTTATATCCAGCAATATCTAGGTTGAGTTATTTAGTAGCGGCCGGCAAATGAAAGCGGTAATGTATAATTAGAATGTGACACGGGTCTGACAGTCGTATTTGGGACAGGAAGGCGATTTTAGTGGCAACTCGAGGGTACACCTGTTCAAAAGGACATTGAATAGATACCTGCTTCAAAATATACGACTAGGTAAGTCAGTTGTCGAGCCATCATGATTTAATGAGTATGGTACAAAAACATTATCATCTTCTCAGACATTTTTGTGTTATTCAGAATTTACATTTGGGTAATGAAAATTTTAACATAGCTCGTCTGAATGGGAACTCTGTAACATTCTAATATGTTACAGAGTACACACAACATCTATACAAGTAATGTAATGACAGAAAGCACTCTATACACGAATCCCCTGGATAAAACGGTAAGGCTACGATCACACGGCGTCCATTCGATTCGATTTTTTCCCGTATACGAGGCAGTCGTCCACACGACAGCACGATTTTAACGTTAACGTTTATACCGAATGGAAAGCAGCCAGTTGTTTAGTGCGCGTCATCATGGATCCACGTGTTCCAGTACTTTTATATTGGTTTTATAAACGGAAACGCAAGCAGCGTCCTAGGAGGTACTGGGTTCAACCTTTTCTAAAGACTGGTCCTCATCGAGAAAGAAGATTCGAAAATTTTTACTAAGCCTTAGAAATGAAGAACATCTGTTTTTTAATTATTTCCGCATGTCAATACCTAAATTTGATGATTTACTATCAAGGCTAGAGAATTCCACCGTACCGCGTACTGATACAAATATGAGACTCTGCATAAGCACTAAAATGAAACTCGCCACAACAATACAAATTACAATTTTCACTTTACAAGTTTCGTTTCATCGAATTTCAAATCAACCCCGTACTAAAGAAGTTTTCACTTCAATAATAATGTTTTACACTCATAGCCCCACACTAGGATTCCCTGTGTCGTGGGTTCCATGGACAACACACTAGACAAGGACTTTCACACCCAGACCGAGAACAGAAATTCAAACTCATCATTCAAATTTCCGCTTCGCTGGGAATCGAACACAGGACCGTTGGCGCGGCGATCCGGCATGGTAGCCATCTCGCCACACGGGTCGTCAAAACATAAAATTATAAATGTATCTCAAAATGTTTAAAACTAAAACTACACCCGAGCGAAGCCGGGGCGGGCCGCTAGTATTCGATAAAATCGTTTCGAGACGCGGGCCTCCGTGGTGACAAATTCCAACCGTATACGGGAAGAAATATTTCTCGAACACGATATTTTCCCGCATAGACTCCGTGTGAACAGTTCAATACATTTCCTACTGCCATGCCACTGCTCTATTCGATAAAATCTCGTGTACGGTATACGGGAAAAATGTTGCCGTGTGAACGTACACTAAGGGTGTTCATTGTCTACTTTTCACTTTTACGTACAAATGTTTGATTTTCTTAAACCATTGAATGGATGTCATTTTAATTATTTTATAAATTCTGTCGTAAAAACGTGTTTTTAATAATTTTAATGCATAGATGTAACAATTTTTAATATATTTTATAATGTATTAATATTTCTATTACCCGACAATTTCAATGGTGGCTAATTAATAATCGTGGTAATTAACTTCGGGTGTGATTTCAGTTGTGATTATTAATTTGATGACATGAGATGATGCGATGAATAAATTTTATGATGTTTCGGAGCACTTTTATAACTTTTTTTCTGTTTTTCGTCCACAAACCTGTTCTTACACTTTGCTTATGTAGAATCTCACCCACTTCCTCTTACTAACTAATGTCGTCTACCGAAAGGTTGTCTGGAAGAGATTTCTACCTAAGCGATAAGATCTCCTTTTGTTACCACTATTATATATGCTTTTAATTATGTAATACTTTATGTCTAGTACAATAAAGAGTACTTAAACTTACATGTCGGAGGCTTTCTAGTGACTTTCGACCTAAGGTTGTCCATTAACACTCCGCAAGTCGTTACTAGAAGAACACTGGAGTCCGGAGAGATATTGTGCTTCAGGTCTCAATCATGAGAAAAATCCGTAATTTAGGAGTGTTAGTGTATTCTAATCACATAAATGGATGATGCTCGCTGCTTATATATGTGCCTGGATCGATTTTAGAGATTATATTCTAGACAAATATTATTCCATTTTTCCTCAAAAGTATTCAAAGTTGATACAAAGTGTTGTCCGTCAATTCAAATTCGTACTTGGTACCTTTGACGGAAGCGTTGTTTCGTAATAAGTTTGCACGAGTTTTGTGTCCAAATCCTGCACACGTAAACTAATTTCTCAAAGTTTAGAGCGTATTACAAAAAAAAACATTGTTATGGAATTAGCAAAAACTGAGTTTTCTCTACAAAGTTGTTACATCTTGCCAGAGGTGAGAAGTTCAGAAATGGTACAATTATGTGTTGTGATTATGATGACGAATCATCGCATTAAGGTATTTCAAGTGGTTAACTTAAAATAATAATAATAACGCTACACAGTCATAGCCTCACACTAGGATTCCCTGTGTCGTGGGTGCCATGGACAACACACTAGACAAGGACATTCACACCCAGACAGAGAACAGAAATTCAAAGTCATCATTCAAATTTCCACCTTGCTGGGAATCGACCCAGGACCCTCGATGCGGCGATCCGGCATGGTAACCATTGCGCCACACGGGTCGTCAAATGTAAAAATGTAATAGGAAGTATTTGAAGGGCTTAAGTTCCATTCCTTTTCCTCAGAACCAACCCTGCAAAGGTTTATAAATGAAACCAATTACTCAGCACTTTTATTTAAACACGACGCTTTAAACACGCAAGTATATAAACTAAAACTAAAACAAATATTTAATTTTATTATATAAAATGCTTGTAATTTATTAAAAAGCCATTAGTAGACAAAACATCAGAAGCTAGTGAGTGATGTTAATGGAAGAAATGCGTAGATCCGCATTACTTCTAGCTCTCCAACAATGTACACACCAGAAATATAGGGGACACGGCAGATCACTAATAAGATGGACTGACCAAATAAGAGATGTGTTGAATACATCCCTGGATGGATGAAAAAATAATGCAGCTGTCAAAGAACACTAGTTTTGTTTAAGAAACGATATTTTATAAACCTTTGTGTTGGTATCGATTTTGATCACACGCCGGACTGGAGTTAACATTTTATGTACAGTTAAATATTTTTTCTCGGGTTAATAACATCAAATAACATCCATGACAAAGAAAATTCTTGTAGGAGGAAAAGCTTAAGTACAGTTAATTGCTCCATCCTCTCGGAGTTAAAGCCGAAACGGTCAAAGTTTTTGTATAGTAACAAATAAGTATATTAACTTTATATTACTTTACACCGAATAAAATAGCATAGAAATCTTGAATTAAATGCTGAAAACTTATGAAAACAGAGAACAAACTTCGTCATTTCGCTTCTGAATTACTTAAAATTGTTAACTTTTGAAAAGGCGTTCATTACGCCTTTTACGGTCACCACTTTGCATAATTAATATGGTAGAGAGAATCTATAACGAATAACGGACTTGACTTTATATTAAAGAAATCTGTAAAAATTTAGAGCTATCGACCTTCAAAATACCTAACGTCATCTTCATCTTTTATTTATCAGGGTTAACAATGAGCTAGGGAAGTTTGACTTACACTCAAGAATCAAAGATGAAAGGAGCCTCTCACACGCTCACAACCTTATTCAAATATCATAATATTAGGTATACAAATCACTTAACGACATTCCACTTAGCATGTACACAAGCATGTTTATGTTATGATCTCCTACTAAATTAATATCGAATTCCCGAGTGACATTCTCGTAATAGATTCCAGAGATAATATTTTTTCTTAGCTTCGGGAAAGTCGTAAATCTAAACCACATTCTTGTTCATGGAGTAATTTGGCTTTAATATTACGTTACCAGCAAGCAAGAGAATGTTGTTATGTAATTAAGTAAGTACTATTATGTAATGGCTGTTTAGAAAAGTTTTTTATCCCCCGACCACGGACCTAAAAAAAAGACGGACGTAACCTCGTCTAATCGAGAGTGAAGCATAGCAATGGCCGCCCGCTTACCATGTGTACGTAGTTTTTGATTCGCGATTGAAGCAGTGAAGTGTCAATGTGTGGGTGTGTGTACTTGTACGAATAGAGAGTTGGTATTACTATGCGTGCTTCACTGAATTTGTTCTTGGGATTACGTCCGTCTTTTTTTTAGGTCCGTGCCCCCGACGAAACAGAGGGGTGTTATAAGTTTGACGTGTCTGTGTATCTGTAGATCTATATGTCTGTGGCATCGTTGCCCCCAGACGGATGAAATGTTTTTGATCTAGTTTTTTTGTTTGAAAGGTGACAATCTAGAGTGTTCTTAGCTATGTTTAATGTTAATAAAACTGTCGAGGGTTTTATTTTATTTTAATTTAAGATTATTGTCGATTAGTAACCTGAATATGTCATAGCCGCAGCAGCTTGAAGATATTCATTAGGATATGGTATAAATAAAATAGTGTAGTTATAGGTAAAATTTCAATAGCTACTGTTCATAAGAAGGAATGTAGTTGATGCTCTTCTTTATCTTCTTTAGCTTAAAAACATCCGACATTTAGGTCCGCCACTGTACGAAACTAGATGATACGTCCCAAGTGTCTTGTACATGGATAACTCAAACCTCGTTACAGGGTAATTATGATTTGAAATCAACATGAAGACAGATGCATATATCCATTTACATACATTTAGTTTAAAAGAAGACATTTAAAAATAAACCCAACAATTAATTTCCGCAAGATAAATATTGCAGTGACACAGCGAAAAGAAAAGATAGCTTCTAAATTAATTATTGAACATTTTTTCCGCACCCTTTAGACTGAAACGCCCTCTGTGTTATTTTTTTCTGGGGGTGTGCTTAAACGGCAGTTCATTTACTTTATAATATCACAAGCAATCCATCACTTTGACAGCAACCTAACTCAATGGAATGTCGATACCATAAGTCGAGGTGCAAGTTTTTCAAAGTCATTAGATCGGTGGCGATAACGAAATGTTTTAATCTGGGTTCGTTACTTAGTGTGTTGAATTATTTAACGTGTTATTATTTGCGTGAGGTAACTGAAGTAAATTAAGTGGTTTATTGATTCTAATTAAGTTTCCGCGCTCAAGCTTACAAGGACTTGGTTTGAAAATAATGTATTTAAATTTTTACTTTCCTATTCCAGTATTACTTACGAATTAAATTAGTGAAACTAATGAATTGCGGTTTCACCGTATTGAGTATGCATATATTAATAGGCATTATCTATAAACACTAATATTTTTTTACACAAAAAGTAGTTGCTAACTAATGAAAACTAAACAAGTCAAATGTAGAGCTTGAGTTGCATGTTCTTGTGACTAAAATTTTTGGCTTTTCTACACACAACTTGGCACCCATTTAGATCCAAATTATTTTCTTTTGAACTTGGCTCTCATTTCACATTTATGTTTTTGATGAGTTAGATTCTTCTTGATAACACAAGTGTTCCTAGATGAGTGAAATAAAAAAAAGCAAATGCGGTGCCTGTGAGATGCCATTGTTTGGAGTATCAAAAAATAAAAATAAATCGAATAATGCAATATAGGTATCAAATTAAAGAGCTCGCCATAAGGATTTCAAAAAGGTATAGGTATCATGATAGCTTTTTTGATGGCAGGCGGGTCTTTTTATTTTTAAATTTATAGTTACTATTTTAGTGATTGTAATGGTACATGACAGTGACTACTGCACATTATTAACCTATCCTATCCTACATCCATCCTACTATTATTATATATGTGAAAGTTTGTGAGGACATAAAGATGTTTGTTACAGTTTCACGCAAAAACTACTGAACAGTATTTCGAATATATAGTGTACTTATTATGCCGAAAAACGCGGACAAAACCACGAGCAGAGTGCTAGTGATCCATATACTTTTCGGCTTCAAAAGCATATCTAGAAAATTTTCAGCTTGAATAAATAATTACCTATTCCTTAACAAATCCTTGATAAACAGAAAACCAAGACAAAATGATCAATGAGGCCTTGAAGCCACGTATTTATGATAACATTTTTCATTTGGAAGTAAGGAGCCTCAAAGGGAATGATCAGTCAGTTTGTCTTTCCAATGTTATCAATCAATTAGTATTCCGTCGTTTCCATATACGCACGCAATTGTCTCGTTATCAAAGTTGAACACGATTAAAAAGAAATAACAAAACGTCAGTTCAAAATGTGTTTGTAGTTAAAAATGATTTTATCATTGTACGTATTTTGCGTGGGATTTAAATTTACTATACCTACATAGGTATGTCCTTTTAAAATCAAATCAGTTCAAATATTCTCATTCAAAATAGGTTTTACCAACACTTTTTAAATATTTATCTATAAAATAAAATATTTTATTTTATTTTGTACTTACAGTAGGGAAGTCGAGTTTCTTCTTCGACTTTAACCTTTTAGAGTATCTTGTTACTGAGTGAAAGACAACGCCCAGCTTGAAGCACGAAGCATAAATAATGAAGCTTAAATAATGTGAAAAAAAAATAAGGTTTTTTTTTTAATTCATATATCATCAATATAAAACATTTAACTTAAGGGGACACTAGATAGTAAATAAATAGGTAAGGTCACAGCTGCAAGTAATAAGCCTTGACCCACTCAAGGTCTTATATGATTTATCACTGACATTAATGTTATATTATTGACATCATCAGTTATTTAATTGTAAATGTGTTCCTTTTTATTGAAATATCAATAAAAAGTAATTTATGAAATTAATTATAATTTTAGTAACGTGACATTTATAACATTTTGCAACGCCCGTACAATAAGTTCGTTTAACATACTGTTTGCATACCACCTTCATTTACTACATGATTGCAATAAATTGATTTAATTTGATTTGAAGAACATGCCTTTCTAGCACTACATTTTATTGAAATACTAGCTGTCTCGGCAAACGTTGTTCTGTCTAAAAATCTGGATTGGGACACCATAAATTATCTAGCGGTATGAAATATACTTTACAATCTATTCTCATATCCAAAAAATAAACACAAAAAAACCGTTAGAATCTATCGAGCCGTTTCGGACGAGTGCGACCACAATCACCGTGACACGAGATTTTTATATATTAAATTCATTTAAATTACTTAAAAAATAATGAATAGTGATCAGAAATAAGTTTTAGCATTAAATGATTTATCAGTCTTTAAATTCCTTTAATTTTGTGTCAATGTTATTTTTAAATAACAAACTACGATAATAATTCTTCACAAAAAATAACCGATTTCAAAATAACTCAAAAACTACTCGTCAGATCTCGGTCAAATTTGAGTTAAACTACATAACAAGCATTAGCTTTTGGTTAAAAAAAGAATCATCAAAATCGGTTCACTCAGTCGAAAGTTCGGATGTAACAAACATAAAAAAAAATTAAGTTGGTTAAAAATACAGTGTTAGATTGTTTAATAAGTAGAACTCGTCTAAAAAATGAAGTTTACATAACTAAATATAACTATCCGTAAATCAACAGCAAACACAATAAAAAAAACTTTCTAGAAGATTTTCCACACAATTATTCTTCACAAAACGGCTTATCCTAATAAGGAATTGTACCGAAAATCCTTTATACAGCCAGCGTAATGTATTCGTTTTAAATAATAAATCCTCGAGGTTATCTACCATTATATCCAACAGAGAAAAGCTTCTAAGAAATTAACTACTAACAGTCTAGTAAAACATGTGCTTGCTTTGAGTTCTGTTCTGGAGGTTAAAACCGGAGACAAAGTGTAGGTAATTACCGTACTAGCCGAGCTTAAAGAGAGTAACTATGCATGCAGGCATACACATTCCATCTAGTGTGGGCTCTCTCTGAACTTGCATATAAATTGTCTTGAGTATAATTTTAATATTACTTAGTTAATTAAGGGGCCATCCATAAATTACGTCACACGTGGGGGGGGGGGAATCGATGAAGTGCGACATTGTGTGACAAGGGGTGGGAGGGGTCCTAAATTTTGTGACGTCACATTTCAAAATCGAATAATTGGTCCATCCATCCATCCATCCATCAGCCTTTAGAGGTCCACTGCTGGACATAGGCCTCCCTAACTTGCGCCACTCTGACCGGTCCTGAGCCTTCTGAATCCAGTGGATGCCCGCTGTTTTCTTCAGGTCGTCAGTCCACCTGGTCGGGGGGCGTCCTATGCTCCTTTTTCCGAGACGTGGGCGCCATTCGAGGACCTTTCTTCCCCAACGGTTATCGGTCCTTCGAACTATGTGGCCAGCCCATTGCCACTTCAGCCGGCTAATTCTTTGAGCTATGTCGGTTACCCTTGTTCGTCTACGGATCTCCTCATTTCTGATGCGATCACGTAGAGAAATACCGAGCATAGCCCTCTCCATAGCCCGCTGCGCAACTCTGAGCTTGTGGATCAGGCCAATAGTAAAGCACCACGTCTCGGATCCGTATGTCATCACTGGCAACACACACTGCTCGAACACCTTCGACTTCAGGCACTGAGGTAGTGTTTTGGACGACAAGATATGACGCAGTTTCCCGAACGCAGCATATCCGAGTTGGATTCTACGAGTGACTTCTTTCTCGAAGTTGGACTTACCCATCTGGATCACTTGTCCCAGGTAATTGTATTCGTCTACAACTTCAAGAGCAGCGCCGTCAACAACAACCGGTACGGGTGTGACATGGACATTCGACATGATTTTCGTCTTGTCCATGTTCATCTTAAGACCCACCCGTTGTGAGGCGCTGTTCAAGTCCTCGAGCATTGTACCAAGTTCTTCCAGGGAACCCGCCAGGATGACTATATCATCGGCATATCGCAAGTGTGTGATGTATTCGCCATTGATGTTAATGCCACGTCGTTTCCACTCCATCAGCTTGAACACGTCTTCCAACGCAGCGGTGAACAGCTTTGGGGATATGACATCCCCTTGCCTGACACCTTTCTGCAGTTGGATGGGGTTCGTTGCTGTGTCGTGTACTCTGACGGACATGGTGGCAGATGAGTACAAACACTTCAACACCTCGATATACCGGTAGTCGATCCGGCACCGCTGGAGAGAATTTAGTACCGCCCAGGTCTCGATAGAATCAAAGGCTTTCTCATAGTCCATATAGGCAACACACAATGGCAGATTATACTCCTCGGTCTTTTGTATAATCTGCCGCAGTGTGTGTATATGGTCTATGGTGCTGTAGCCTTTTCGGAATCCTGCTTGTTCGGGAGGCTGGAAGTCGTCAAGCCTGCGTGCAATGCGATTTGTGAGCACCCTCGAAAACAGCTTATAAACGTGGCTCAGGAGTGCGATGGGCCTGTAGTTCTTCAAAAGGGCTTTATCGCCCTATCGGCTTATCGAATAATTGGTATGTATAGGTAAATAATAAAAACAATGAAAGGAAATAAAACTTATTTCGGAAGTGCTGTTTTAATTTTAATAATTTCTAGGTGTACAATATCATAATATATGACGTCACACTAGGGGGGGAGGTCCAACAAATGTGACCAGCTGTGATAAGGAGGGGGGGAGGGGTCAAAAAGTCATGAAATTAGTGTGACGTAATTTATGGATGGTCCCTCTCAATTTTGATTATTTTCGATGACAGAAAGACGACACGAAGCGAACTTAGCCAAAGAATAAATCCGTGCGCATACGTGAAAATGGTTCTCATCTTCAGCAATTCAAAGGGGAAATACGAACAATGTTAACAATTTTTTTATATAGTAAGTAGGAATTTTACAATACAAAAAAATTCAACTAACTCATTTTTCTTCGCCTGCCTATAATTTAATATACCTACCATGTTGCTTAAAATAAATTGATCCTTAAGAATGATCCTTTCGGTTGGTATCATAAAATACAGGATGTTTTATTTTTCACATTTCACCGGTTTTATTCCCGGCTCGAGCAGGTGATTTTTCAAAAATATTTGATTGCAGTTTTACTTATTTTTGAAAATAAATGAATGCTTCCTTTCAGTAAAATTTGCCATCAACATTATTCAGAGTACTTTTCCTCCAACTACCGTCTTTTATTTCCAACCTGTATATCATTGTTCTTGAAACAACTTGATTTAAATTTTGAAAAAAATATTTGAAAATTTATATTAAGCAGAATTAACCACTTAGCTAAACATACCTCTTTACTAATATTTTTACCTGATACTCATTTTATAGTTCCGTAGTTAAACTGGAATCCTTATAGTTACGCCATATTCGTCCACCCGTCCGCAGCATAACGCAGAACCCTTATGCTAGAAAGATGTAATTTGTCATGGATATGTATGTCGGCGAGCAACCTCTTTGGTTCTACAATGATCGGCCGATGCAGATGCTGTCATACAAGAAGTCATGAAGAAAAACTAAATATTTAAAATAAGGAATGTGTCAGTCTATTTAGAACAATACGTGCGGGACATTCTATGGAATTCGATTACTGATCACGGAGTAGTATAGATTGTTATTGATGTGAACGTTAGGAGAACTGGAAATATATCATGGATCAAAGTAAAAGGACTATTATTTAATAACCAATACCATGGAATACCCCTATCTGTTACATGTACATATTTATTAAACCTACAAAGTCAAAAAGAAACGAAGCGTAGTTCCTTGTTACCTACAAAATCATAATAATAAAGTCTGCAAGAACAAGAGATAGAGCTTCAAGTAAATAGACTACTACTGCTTCTCGCTCTACTCTTCTTGGCTTACAGTCATTTTTCCTAAACGGCACGGCGAACCAAGTTTTATTTTTGTTCGTAAAGGTTTATTCCTCGTAGTCCGCCACGCTTCCCCGACCTCAGTTGTATTGAACTAACGATGTTTTCTCCCTCTTTTTATTTCCCCGTCGACAACCAATAAATATCTTGTTGGTTTTATCTCAGTCGATCCTTGGCTTGGTAGATACCAGCCAGATACTTCGTTTTATGTCCTGCTACGGTCAGCAAATAAATTTAGTAAGTACGTATATTATGTATTATATCGTATTTTATTTGCATTATATTTGTTACGATGAGTTCCATAATAAATTATTATTTTGATCACTGGAATATTTTATTGCCAGTGATAAAATATAAAAGATTTACATGAAATTTAAACATGTTCGAGGCAGTTCAATATATTAATTGATTATTATGAATTGAAATTAAATTATGAATTGATGGTCGGTTTCCACAAAATACTAAAGCTAAATTAATTGAATTTTAATTACATTGAACATTCAACTTAGGTAGTTCAATTTCGAATAAATCGGTTTATGTAGGTATACCAATATGAATAAGCATTATGTCGTATAATCTTAATTAATTTAAAACAAAGGAATTATATATTACTTTCTTTTATTATAAGGAATCACAGAGAACGACTTTTCCCCAAAACGTTCTCAGTGGAGAATATTTATTATAGAAGTCGCACCTTTATATTATACATTGTGGAGAATTATAAACCTTGTGTTACGTTAGAATATACTAGGAATGTGCAGCCCACAGACATGTATCTAGAGGTGCAGCCTCCGCTATAACTTCATAAATCCCATCCATTAACGCAGGCCCTTTTGTATGCTAGTATGGTGTTTTCAAATGCATTCGTCGGTTTTAAATTTATTTACAACTGTAATGTGAAACTTGCTTTAAAGTATGATTGGTTTTTATATTATATGTGAATTAAAGAGACTATAAACCAAAAAACATTTCGTAAGTCCTTTACATTCCAATCTGATAAATTGACCTTTAAACTTTTATGTTCAAGTTACTGTATTATATGTGTGTAATAATGACAATAATATAATACAACATTTCCATATACATTTATATTTACATTTTTCTTTACAGTTTGTTTTTACAGAAATTGTTATTACTCAATCTCTTATCAGTAGCAACATCTTTTTCATGAAACACCATTCAAAAAATAAAATTTAATAATTTAAGCAAGATCAAATTAACGTGTTGTATACAATTTATAAAGTATTTTTTACTTAAATAAAGATTTACATACATCCAGAATACATCCAGAATGTGAAGTCTGCCCACAATATCTCCTTCCAATTAATATTTACTTAATTTAGGTCAGGGTAGAATTAATTGAATATCTCATTAGATAATATTAACTTAACTTCAAAATCCTCTCAACCTTTGTGGCATAAAATTTTATCAGGAAAGTAGAACGTACAATTTTTCAAAATAATTTCATAAACTATTTAATTTCATTTTTAAAACAAGAAACTGTTAATTTATATTTCTGCAACGAAAAATCGTAGTCATTCAAATTTACAAGTACAAAATGGAATGCAGAAACAAGACGTACTTTTTAACTTTTCTCGAATATTTCATCTTAGTATTTTTATGGAAATGTCCACTATTTAAAATAAATTTCTCATAAATATACATCACTTTCAGTAACATTTTTATACGAGCGGTGCAACGAAAAGAATAGAAAATAAAAGATAACGAATAAATTCTCATGATTTATTAAAGTATTGTCTGAAGTCAACAAATCTGCTTAATAAACCGTGCTATATACACTTATATAAAAATATATTTACACGCGAAACGCTTACATTACTTATAACCTACGTTGATAAACATAACGTATATTTACATGTTATTTAAGTCGTTTTTCATTTGATATAGGGTATGTTTGGTAGAGCGTCGGGCCTCCTTCGATGGTGTACGCCGTGGTGTCGCAGGTGTATCACAGATTCCCGCATTTTTTGTTCCCTCAAAGCCCGAATGTAAGCCTCGTCAACGAAGTGTCTTTTTTTACCCGCTCGCAACATCGGCTTATCCGTCTCCCTTTCACTGTCTTTGAACAAAACACACCACAGAGACTTGTCTTTATTATCCCACAACAATGACTTCGTATACTCCTTCAATCTCCTACTGTTCTCCTCGACCCGACGCATCGCTATCTCTATTTTAATCAAATCCTTGTAATGATCCGACACGGGCGGCGACGCGGAGACGTTATGGTCCTCTTGCGATCTCACGGAGCTTATATTAATTCTCGACAAGTAATAATTCTCATATTGGCCGGACGATCCCTTGGTCCGCAGTAACCACACGACACTTGCGATGAACGCACACGATATCGCAAAAGTTAATATGACTAGAGTGAGCCGCAACGCTGCGCTGGGGGACGCACAACTCATATCACTTTTTGTTTACGTTTGCCGACGTATGTTGCAGGTCCGTACATAACGCGTCGGCGTAGCGCGTGAGCTACGGAGCTACGGAGCTACGAGCGACCGCTCTCTACGTCGTATCGCTGCCGACTGCCGCGCTCGCTACGAACGGGCTTCTGCCGACGCAACGTCTGTATCTGTTGTAATTTGCAGGCCAAAGCTGCATCCGAGCTAGCTGCAGATGCTTTCAAATCTCTTTGTGCGAGTTTTCTTTGCTCCTGTGCAGTCATTGTGCTGGAAGTTTTAAACTGGTACGTAGCGCTCATAATTGCCAAGCCCAATGTTGAATACTGAATGCTCATTTGTGAAATTATTATTGTCCGCATAAAACGGTCGTACAATTTAATAACAGACCGTAGTTATCTGGGACATATCGGAATGGTGATAAGGCAAGTGGGTCGATGTTTGGAACGTTAATTTCGTAATTTGGCTGGAAAAGTGTCAACGATAACGATCTCGTCGCCGCTGCAATTATATGGGTAGCGCTTTGTGTCAAAAGAAAAAGCTACACTTAAATAAAATTACTCAGTAAATACGCCTTCATGTGTTTATTGAAGTCGACTGTAGCCCTCTTTACGTATTTCTCTTTGGCTGTATTTTATTTATAGAAGAGAAAATGTTTTAGCATTTATGTCTTTGCTTGCTTTGAATATATTTTTTTTTTACTTTGTGGTGAATCAAAATGACACAGAGTATCATTCGGTCTCAAAAAGTATTTTAATTAAATAAAGTGTTTTTAGTTTCATTAAAAGAGCTCATCTCCATTTTAATACTGGCTTCATGGTATTAATACTCGATATTACGTAAATGGGCGCTGGATAAAAAAAAATATGGAAATTTTATATTTCGTTCTACGAGACCACACATCTAACATTCTGATTGAATTTAATTAGTTCGAGAATATTTAATTGAATATGCCTTCGTGATTAAGATAAAAAGAGAATTTTTACTCATTTTCTAGAAAAAGTTCACGTTTTATATTTTCACTTATTTCTTTTCATATTCGTTTTATTATTTTGATATTATTCTATTCAATATTATGTCTTAAATTCAAGGTTTTGTGTGATTTCAAATTTTTTATAAAGATTATAATTTTTGTAACGAAATCTGTTTTAAGAAAACAGATGATATTGAAATAATGTTATATTTATTTTGTGATTTGGAAGTAGTCGTAATTAACTTGCAACATAATCATTTTGAATCCTAACTCATTTAAAGTCCATTGCAGAATACTTATCTCTAGTGAACTGAATTTTTCTTTGTAACATTGTGACAATCAATACATGTAATAGAGGATTAAGTTACGATAACTTCCGTGAATCCGTGATATTGAACAAACGTACTTTTTTAATTCTTAACCCTTTTATAGAACATTTATTGGGCAAATGGCCTTAATACGTGCCTTCACTGGGATGATAGAGCACGTTACAGCTTAAACAGTTGTAAAATGTCTCAGTCTTGGAGATATATCATGCAATAAACACTAACACATTTAAACACAATCCGTTTGTTAAGCATGGTAATTTAAAAAATATTGTAATTACGTTTTTTTTATTGCATTGTTTCTTATTGCATTGTGTGTGTTTTTTAGTATTTTAACCGAATAATAGCAATAAATAGACATATAATACTATCAAAATATAACGATAAAAAAACAATCCATCACGTTTGCAAACTATGTCGCTACCATAATCATAACTTACCCATGTTAAACGAAATACAAGGAAAACACTGCTCACATAATTTACTAAGATATACGCATGTGTTGTGTTAATTACTGATTCCTTGACAATGTGTCCCTAAAGATATGTCATGAAAGGGTTGATCTATTGCTGTAGCTATAAGACACTTGACGTATGGGCTGCTTTATCTCTTGAGAGCGAAATATTTACATAATAATTGTGAAAACAAATTCAAATGCACATAAAAAGTTACTAAAAACATTAAATTATGATTTACAAAATTAAGGAGTTTTTCTTAGAACTAAACTTGAATTGAATTAATTTATTACATTACTTATTATTTATTTCAAACATTATTATTGTAAATAAAAACCGTCTTTACTGTGCTGAATTATTAAAATGTCGTAAGAAGAGATTTGGGTCATGCCGAATTTCTG
Organism: Thymelicus acteon; assembly: GCA_951805285.1. NCBI lineage: Eukaryota > Metazoa > Arthropoda > Insecta > Lepidoptera > Hesperiidae > Thymelicus > Thymelicus acteon. The sequence continues at coordinate 10,650,842 of OX638225.1, read as the reverse complement.
TACTTTATTGTGAAAAGGCAAATATGAGAAAACCTCGATCATTGTAAGTTATAAAGCCCATTTATCATACAACAAAGGTATGTCGACTATGTCGAGTCTGGAATATGATTTTTTATCCATAAACATAAACGAAGAAATAAATGAGAGTGTCTTATGGTGTTATGCTCGGTTTATACTACGACAGAAATTGCAACAGGTGTATGACATTAGTTTCTTTATTGTTTGTACTCAAAGATATTTTACCATAGATATGTTATGTCCATACATTTCGAGGTTTAGTTTTCGATCCGCGATGACATGTCATAATTGTCAAAGCATAACATAGAATAGTCAGGCAGAAGGGAATAAAAGAAATAGTACCGATTAGGCATAATATTATTATTGTGATTTAACATTTTTAAATTATATTGCAAAAACAAATAACTTAAAGTATGTAATTATATAATAATTAAAAATGGCGCGATTACGATATCTCTGGCGCCTTTATTTTAGCGTGGATTACACAAATTTGGCCCGTAAAAGACAATTTTATAAGAATAAAAAAATCGCGATTTGGGCTTTGCTTAGAACATTCAGCACATTTTACGAGTTATTCGGGATAAACTTTCGGAAAAATTACAAAGTTACATTAATTGCACTTTTAGGGAGAATTTAACAGTTTTTGATTCACAAACAGGCTTCCGAATGTCAAATGGATACTGTACGCGCTGAAAAGCGTGACCTTAGTGCGCGTTTAGGTCACAGTGTGTTTACAACAATGTAAAGTTTATTTTAAAATAATTTAAAAATTGAATTGAAAAAATACACGTGTTTGATTTATTTTTATTTTGAATCCTTTCTCCAACCCTCGTGTAATAAGGAAGTGGAATGAAAATAGTTCTAGTTATCCAGGATTTAACCAACAAGCTTTAAAAGATTTAAAAAAGATTAAATTGCAGGAAAAGAATATTGTGTACACTTATTGCTGATAAAATAACTGTTATAGCGTAAGCATCCAGTTGGCTTCACTGTGAAATTTTTGAACTATGCTTACCCAACGACTTATAGCTCATCACTTAGAAAACTAGGAAAATTAAAAATAATGAAAGATAAAAGGATATTTAACGTTTTTATTTTACAAACAATCTAAAACCTGATATCATGTCTTAGATTTCATTTGGTTCAATTTACGAAATATCTTCACTACCTATTATGCCTCCAATTTCACTTCTGCCATATTAGTCTATGACGAATGGCATGTGTCATATTAAATTTTTTATTTTAATCAATTTTAAAAGAAATATTCTATATTAGTAACAAAATTTAACATAACGTTTTATGTATTTACATATGGTATGTAACTCTATCATTCTTATTCAATTTGGAGAAATGATTTTTGCAAAATCTCAAAACACAACTCGGCATTTTTATGACAACTATTGACAGCCTCACTTTAAGGCAGCTATCAACTGTCTACAATGAAATCGCTACACTTGACTAGATTCGACTGACAATTTCAACGCCCTCTCGGCATATCTACCTCCCTATACGTACAACATCATTGTTTGTACTATTATTTTTTGGTGTCTGGTGTCATGGATACGTGTAACTTGTGTCTGAGCTTACACACATAGCTTAGAATTCCTGTCAGTGTTCGACGGTCCGTTCACCATAGTTAAAGCGGGGTTAGTTTGCGATGGCCAACTAGTTTTCATTTATGGTGCAATCTAGGAGTATTTTTTAGTGTACGTAAAATTTCAGACCGTATCGTATATCGTAATGGAACTTGTACATCACAGGAGACACTCCAACATGATATGATTACACGGCAGCTAACTGCATACTTACTATCGTGTCACAATAAATGTCATAACTAGAGACACCTGTGTACACATACAGTGTACACACTGATTGTACGGTGTAAAGTATCGAAGTCTAAACAAAGCATAAGACGAGTGACCCGCTCATGGGAGTTTAATCTCTCCTCCATGGAGACGTCGCGTCATTGCCACTCTCTCTGCACACAGTAAATCCTCAACTGCATAGTAATGTATCTCTCGCTTTGAGATACTCAAAATTGAAAATTAAGATGTACCAGTATTATAACATGTTTTTAGGGTTCCGAAGTAAAATCGGAACCCTCATAGTTTTGTCATGTTCCTCCGTCTGTCCGTCTGTCTGTCCATCCGTCTGTACGTCTGTCCGTCTGTCCGTCCGTCTGTCCGAAGCAAACCGCCGATACCCTTAGTGCTAGAAAGCTGTAATTTGGCATGGGTATACATACATATTTAATAAATTTCCAGATCGTAGAATAAAACATTGAAAAATATTTTTTACAGGGTACCTCCCCTACAGATAAGACTTAAACTTACTACTTCGGAACTCTACATTGCGCGTTTCATGACATGCACTTGCCCGGTTTTATTATTCAAAATGATGTAGTATTTATTACAATTTCAATTTGGTGTGAGTTTAACCTATCAATTAAATTTGTGTATGACTGTTTTCTGCTAAGATTGTTTATTATTTAAAACACAAAAAAATCATATTCAGTTACATTCAGCATTAAAGTAAATTAACATAATAAGTCAGTGATGTTATTAATGTAAAGTTTGTGTAAAATGTCGCACAAAATTGAACAAATGAACTGAACTCACAGGTAAATAATTATTTATATTAACGACCTCACATACAGACAATGAGCAACGTTAATGTGCTACGAGTTCCGAGCCTTAATTAAACATGTGACAGTAGTAGCTGAATAAAACCATAAACAAGGTTTAGAAATTAATTTCTTACAGTTTGTGTAACTTGGAAGGTTCTTTGAAGCTCGAAAACATGAAACTCCGTACTAGTGGTTACATGTTTGAAATTGTTTAATTTTGTTAGTGGTATAACCAAACAGTACCTATTACTATGTAGTCAAAATTAATTCGAAAAATTCAAATTCAAAATATACAGAAAAAATCAAATGGGGTATGTTTTTAATCCACATACATGACTGGAAATATAAAGACTTAAACTAGAAGAGAGACAGAGAGAAAAGAGCAAGATGGCAAACTTCACTTATATACCTTACTTATTATAAGTACTATTATTTCTTCTATGTTTATACTACAAAGGTATTATAGAGAACCCAAAAAAATCTCGCAATGATTTCTTGTAACAAAACAAATAGCTTGATGGTTTGTTAGTAAGTTTGTTTACAAGCTATTCGAATTTACCTACTTACTGTTATAAGGAGAAAAAGATAAAAATTATTTTGTGAATAAAAAGTCATTTACATAAAATTATAAACGAGCATTACAATACTGTAATCATTAATTATTGTAATAGATGCGATGTTTGAAAATTACAAGCAAAAATTAAGTTTAGAAAAAACTTCAAACTTAAAATAGTAAACAATTTGATATATCTATTCGGAAAATTATCCGTAACAATAATTGTATTGACAAATTAACACAACAAAACTACCATACATCTGCTTATCGTCGTTGAGACTTTAAGACCTCATAAGTGATAAGTGCCATTTTTGGCAAAATCACTTTTTTACGTCAAATGATTCTACATTTTGAAGCACTATCGAATGTCAGGTGTGTACGACGTTTCCATCGTAATTTATTTACTAAATTCAAAATCACCTAAGTGCTTGTGCTAAACAAAATTTTATCGATTTTTATCGACTCCCTCAAAAAGATGATTTTTTACACATAAGAGGTTTAAAAGTCGCAACGACGTTATTTAACTAATATAGCCTATAAAGTTCCCCGTGAACTTATCCAGAAACTGAGAAATACGCTGGGGGATGGAAAATCAACAACCCCGACTAGAGGACTTTATCAACGCGTTTAGGACTTTGTGTGATTTTAGAATGTCCTCTTGGGGGTTAACTCAATCAGTAGTTTCCGATATCGGTTCATTGGTTTTGACTTTCATTACTTATATAGTCATTCTAATTGAATAACTATCAAATTTTATAATTGTTTTAATCAAATAAGTGATTTTATTTTAGTACATAATTAATTATTCAAATATTACTTTTAATTGGATAATATGAAGCAATAGGAAATTAAATGTTATTATTTTACAATCGTATTTCTTGCAAATCATGACTTCACCTGTGTTATTGTTTACTTCTTGTTTTGCCAAAAAAAAGGTACAATATGTCATAGAATTAATTATCATGGCATTATTACCTCAACATGTTTTACTAAACTATTGCCAAACTATGGCTTAGGTGTTGGTGATATACTTAATGAACATCACAAATATTCATCATCCAAGACCCTGTTACCTAATATCTAATATATAAAAATCTCGTGTCACGGTGTTTGTGGTCGCACTCCTCCGAAACGGCTCGACCGATTTGTATAAATTTTTTTGTGTATATTTTGTAGATATGAGAATATTTTGCAAAGTATATTTTGTACCGCTAGGTGATTAAGGTATCTCTATCCAGATTTTTTTTGCCAAAACAACGTTTGCCGAGTCAGCCAGTCTATGTATAACTGAATTGCAAGTTACATACAAAAATTTATTCTGAGGTTACATGAAGATAATATGACACAAAACACACGACAAAATACAACGTTTAAAAACGACGTAGAAAACATTTTTTTAATCGAGATGTAGCATTACGCACTTTTCCACTTTTATCTTTTGGAGCATCTAAAAAGGTTTTTACCTTTCGTTATTGGTACAATAACTTCAAGATTCAATGGCTATTACAAGGATGATATGATATTTATACACCTCTGTAACTCATTTTCGAAGAAACATTAAAAGAAAATCCGAGTGCGATTGCTAGTAATTACTTTTAAGACTGGACACGTGACACATTTAGGGGGGGAGGGGGGTCTGCAAAACACCACGCTTGGTCACAGGGGGGAGGGAGGGGGGTTAGGTTTTTGTCACGTGGTCAGTATCCACTAAGGGAATCTCCCGCTTTCACGAGCTATACTTACTCACCTACAAGAAGTTGGCGCCACACTTTGAAGTTACAAACATTTTGAAGGTTATTCTAGGTTTGTTCTACATTGTTCCAAAACGCCATAGGGCTGAGGCTGAGAGAATGAAACTTTCAGAGAAAATCCAAAAAACGCTAGCTAGCACCGCACTTTCAAGGTATCGCGATTCTGGCAACGATGACGATGCACAGAAATTGCCTTGAATGGCTTTGGTCAGAGACCATAACGCTCGGCTACCACACGGATAGCTCAGCAGTCTCTTGCCGGTTCTGTGTATGTGCTTGAACTTTGCCTTGGTGATTTGCTTCTTTGAGGACCACGAAGCAGCATTAAATTTCTTATTCAGCTGACTCACAATGGTGCCTCCGAGCTCACGTACCTCTACCCAATCCTGATAAGAAGATTGCTTCAGGCTAATTAATGCAGTTTCAGTCAAACCAGGCTTGGATTTTACCACAACGGGTACCACAGAGCTTGGAATGTAACATTCCATGCCCTGGAGTACCACATCAGCTATGAAAAGCGCATAAGCGTCGGGATCAGCTGAGGAGAAACAAATTGCGCCTCCACGGCAAAGACTGGGCCAACTTCACCCACATGATGCCACCTTACAAATAAAGTTTCTTCGAATGCGATATTTTGGATCAATATAAGCAGGACAAATCTATAACAATCCAGACCAACCGCCAGAACTTCCTAATTTATTTTTACGAAATTTGTGAGAATATTTTTTTTTCGAACGCGATATTTTGGAACAATATAGAACGAACCTAGAACAACTACCAGAATCGCGATACCTTTAAATAAAAGTGCAGTGCCAACTTCCTGTACATTAATTATTTATATACGACCGTTTACTTTAGCGCTTTTAAATCTCACAGGTAGAAACACTGACGCAATTAGATAGTTAGGTACAATATAGTGCTGATTGAAAACTGACTTTGAAAATTCTAATCTCAGTAGTTTCGGAGATGGGGGAATGGTCAACCTTCGCTTTTAATTTTCATTCTTTCTTGAATTATAAAATTATCAAATAATAAAATATATTTGCGATCCTTACAACAAGCCCTTTCATTTGACATGCCACAAGTGACACGTCATGATACAGTTTACAAAACAGTTTTTTTTTAATTATGATTTCATGATTTATTTTTAAATAAATACCTTCGTCTTTGGGTCCCAAAAAAAGAACTTGAGCACCAAATTTAAACTCATTTTAGTCCAGTAGTTTCGGAGTAGCTTGTTTTTAGGGTTTCGACACGGAAAAAATCAAAAACCGAACCGTTATAGGATCACTCACGTTGTCACGAGATTATTATTTTTAGGGTTCCGTACGAAAAACGGAACCCTTAAAGGATCACTCGTGCGTCTGGGCAGCCGCCGTTCACAGCCAATTTACTTCGAAACTACTGGTCCAAATGAGTGATACTTTTTTGTGACTCTTTTTGTGACTCAAAGGCGAAGGTATATTCTAAAGTAAACAACTGAATTTTGAAAAAAAAAATTAACGAGATCAAAATTAAACAAGAACTGTTTTGCAAACCATCTCGTGTAGCATGTCAAATATAATCGAAATTTTACTAACAAAAAATAACTGACTTCAAAATAACTCAAAAACTACTTGTCAGATCTCGCTAATATTTCATCAAAATCGGTTCACCCAGTCGAAAGTGCTGAGGTAACAAACATAAAACAGTCGAATTGAATACCTCCTCCTTTTTGAAGTCGGTAAAAAGGGCTTGTTGTCAGGATCTCAAATAATATATTTTAGTTATAGTTCTACAATGGAATGTTTTTAAAATTATTCAAGAACGAATGAAAATTAAAGCCAAAAATTGACCATCCCCCCCTATCTCCGAAACTACTGACGCTTGAATTAAAAAAAATACAGAGTTCTTTACTTAAATATTACAGGAAAAATAAGTCAATGGTCTTAAAAAAAACGGCAAAAATAATTAAAATAGGAAAATAACGGTAAATACATAGTCAAGGTACGAAACCCTCTTGTCAAGTTTATTTAATTATAGTTCTGCACTATTGCAGTATTAAATTAGTATCTATATACTAATTTATATTCTTTTAACTGTCTGCAAAAAAAAAATTGTCACGTGAAAACTAGGGGGGAGGGGGGGGTCTTCTCATATACCACGGTTGGTCACCGAGGGGGGGAGGGGGGTAAAAAATGGTTAAAAATGTGTCACGTGGTTTGGGAACGTTCCCTAACGTATTTAATTAATAAAGAAATTAATGTTATCGACCACGTACCTAGTTATGGACACCAGACCATATACTAAAATAGCATCCCTCCTTAATCCTACGTCTCTGATACTCTGTCTAAATTTCACGAATTTTATTCTTGAATAAGATAAATTAAATGAATAGAAAAAAAAATCTTCATGAATCATGTGTATTATAAAATGTACGCTGTTGAGTTGACTGATGAAAAGCTTTCTTGTTTAGAGCCTTCGTACGTGCGTACCATTGTACTAAATGATACAACCCGATTTGAACCGTAGTATCGTCGATACAAACAAATATGACAAATTTAAACCCTTTGAGATATCATAAGGGTAAAAAAGTAGCTGACGCGTCAACGCCATGTGGGAAATATTGAGGTTCATACCGTCGACGCATTAACCTTCTCGTGAACTCTAAGCGATATTGTAATCATAAACCTGAATCGAATATAAATTATTGGCTTTAAATTTTATTGTTACGTCATAGTAAAAGATTAAATTATTATTGTTAATTTCAGTGTTGTGCGATCTAAAATATGACTAGTAAATTATCGTATACGATACGATTCATTTAAACTGATAGAGATGGTGCAGTAAAAATAGTGAAGGATTTCCCCTTAACAAGTTGAGAGACAACGAAGATATCTGCTGGATTTAGAACATCAGGACCCGTCAGATTGGTGCAAGTTAGGGGAGGCCTATGTCCCAATATGTGTGTGGACCACCAAAGGCTGATGGATCAACGTCGCAGTATATCGTTTTCTTCAATTCTTCCCTATGATTTCCACAATACATACAACATCATTGGATTTCCATATATTTAGTATCTTCTCTAACACATACGTTTTTCTTCGGCCGTTCCTTCGTCCACCAACATGATCGCATCAAAAGATGATCGTGAAATCGCACTGGTGTAGACTCAGCTTATCACTCTTCTCGTCCCAAGAATTTCCGCTCGCCTCATTACATGCCTATATCAGCGTTTCACAAATAATATCGGTTAATTACTAAGTTTAATATATCCTGTTTTTGACCAAATTTGATTACTGCCTTACATAATAAAACTGCACAAACAAAGATCCTCGATTATGCATTCATCTGAAAAGTGACAAATGAACCAAAATCAACTCACTGAATGAAAACCGCCAGTGAAAATTGAATTTATTGCCGATGAATATGCAAAACTGGACATTGTTCCTACTGCTCTCTCGTCCGATTTAATCCTTATTGTTCCGCACCTGATTATATTAATGCGAATATAACGATTCGGTTTGGATTTCCTATTTCTGATACCGCTAAAGGGTCGCAAATGTGGTGAAATTTAATCCCCCTATTGTCCATTAGAAACAATTACCCTATATTGTAAAAATGTAACAATAAACAAAAAGATATTTGAAAGGCTCTAAAAAATATATAAAATTAAAGTATATCACAAATATTATTCTCACCGAATATTTTTATGAACATTTCATCTAATAATAATAGTTCTAAATTATTATATACATATTAAAATTAAAATATTTCACAAATATTACAATGAACCTGGAAATCATATTTAATAAAACTTTCAGGTATCTATAACATTGAAGTATAATGACATAGACCAGACATCTCGAACAAAATGTGTGTCCCACTGCCGCATGCCGGCTTGCCCTCCGTTCTCTTTTTAAACTACAAGGTGCCATTATACTCTTGCCACAGAGTAACTTTGTATATGACACTTGCCAAACCAAGACAAGCAGTCACAGACTCCAAACCTTTACGAGCTCTTCCAAATGTTTCATTTAATGTTTAATGTTTGAACGATTTTCAAACGTTTATCATTGATTCGTGTCAAAAATCCAACACCCAGTAGCGTAGCGTGGGGGGGCCCGGGGGGGCCCGGGGGGGCCCTGGCCCCGGGCGGCACATGAAGAGAGGGCGGCAAGCCACTCGATTTTTAAATAAAAAAAATGTATTAAAATTAATTATTTTATATTTTTTAATGTCAATTGTGTTATGAAAAAAAAAACAAGAAAAGTGCATTTTTAATTAATAAAAAATATTTTAAATAAATTGGGGGCGGCAAATTTTCGGTTGACCCCGGGCGGCGGGAGCCCACGCTACGCCACTGCCAACACCTTAAATTGGTCACAAGCTTCGGCAAGCTTAAGCAAGCCTATTTAATTTAGGACATTAACACGCTTGCGGCTTGTCAAGTATGTAAACGCGCTTTATGATTTTTTCAATGAAAAATGGCGGAAACATTGCTTAGTAATGAAATAAATTAGTTTTGGTTGATTTAAATTAATGTTTTGTTTCCTTGCCGATGATAAGTAACACAACTATATTTTTTTCGTAGTTAACTGATTTTTACAGCTTCTTATTACGTCATTTTTGAAATGTTATTTTGACATGTGGCCGCCATTAGCGCAGGCGAGTGACAGAATGAAATGAAGCCGGCTGGCTGCAATGCATACCCCCGAACCTGATGTTTGCGGTGTCTGTTCTATACGCTAGTAATAATACTTCAATGATCTATAGTTAAAAATTGTGTGTGTCAGCTCCAACGCACGACTGGAGTTTAACGCCATCTAGTTTGCAATCGTCCAATCAGTAACAACGCCATTTAGTTTGCGATCGTCAAATCAGTAGTAACAAGATTATTATTATCATTAGATGGCGTTTTCACTATTATAATGTTCTATTATATTATTATCTACGTTACGACCTACGACGACGACGATGATGATGATGATGTGCCGGGCAAGTGCGTGTCAGGCCACGCGCAATGTAGGGTTTCAAAGTAGTAAGTTTATCGACTATTACTCATTAACTACTTTGCTAACATAGCTGTGATAGTTTTCCTTGTAAATTCATAATATAGCCTATTTTTGAGATTTTTTTCACTTGTAAACTCCAACCGTTTTACCGACAGGGGGGGGGGGGACACTTGACTCTAAATTACATAGCACTTTAAAGCCAAATATTTCGCAGATGGACCCCTAATTCCAAAAATGGCCTTAAAAAATCCATAATATTTTTAAAAGACCTTTTCAACGATACCCCAAACTATAGGGTACGCGACGAATAAAAAAATCATCATCACGTTACGTGTAGTAAGGGAGGTGCCCTGAAAAAATGATTTTAAATATATTATTCAACAATTCTGGAGTTCTAATAAATATTTATATCCATGGCAAATCACAGCTTCCTAGTACTAAAAGTCTGGGCGCTTTGCTTTGGACAGACGGACGGACGGACATGACGAAACTATAAGGGTTCCGATTTTACTTTAGAACCCTAAAAATACCTACCTAAGAATCTGTAAATAAATCTTACTTAATTCAGTTATCATACTAATGTCTCCTCCGCTATGAATCCCGCCGAATAAATCTTTAGTTCTTTAAAATTACTCTTGTATTTTTTTACAAGATAACGTAATTGCTTTTTTTAATCTCGGATATATTGACGTGAAACTTTAAAGGATTTTCGATTTTTAGACACCAAATATAATTTTGATTGAGAAAAGCTATCTGTATTCAAAATATTGCCTGAAAATAATCGAGTTTATCTGAAAAGTGATAGCTTTTTTATATAAAAACAAAATAGGTATGAATTATAAAATCTTAAATATTTACCCAAATTCTTAAGATACTACAATTGATGACATTATTATTAATGTAGAGCGACATAATTATTAACCTTTTGATATACATGGGCTTAAAATTGCTTAGCCATTCAAAACCTATTTACACCTCTCTAAATAATTGGTCGAATTTCAAGTATTTCTTCTTTCACCCTAACGCGCTTAAGGAAACGTGATTAATTCTCTTTCTTGATTATGGAATTTGAAATTTGTTATTCGTTTCTCGATTTACTCAAACGAAAAACACAATTTTCTGGTCGTAGGATGAAATTGAAAAAGTTTTCAATTATTTATTTGGAGCATTATAGGGCTATTACGCACCGTCCGTTCAATCAGAAAAACGATAGAATTGTATTCTAATTAAAAAAAAATACTAAAAGCTTATAAATACTGTTTCTTATTATTATTTGAATTTTTACTATTTTCAATATAAATTATTTTAATAACGGGCGTATTTTAGTAAGATTTTCTGGCCTCTTGCTAAGTTTCGATTATTGATAGATTCTGTCATCATCATCAAACTAGCTATATGATACTAACAAATATCAAATAACTAGCTAACCCGGCGAACTTTGTATCGCCTAAGAATGTAACAAACCAGAAATCATTAAAATCGGTACAGCCGTTCTTAGCCGTTACAGTTTCTGTGTGCTGCTCCCTCTCCCTCTCCCTCTCACGCTCCCGCTCCCGCTCCCGCTCCCGCTCCCAAGTAAAAAAAGGAGCCATAAAAGACGCTAATAATAATAACTAATAGCTATCTATCAACTACACATAACAAAATTTTACCTAATCCCGCAGGAACAGGTCTATTTTCCGGGATAAAAAGTATCCTATATCCATCCCCGAGCTTTATTTTATATCTGTATAAATAACTAATCTATCAACTACATATAACAAAAATTTACCTTATCCCACAGGAACAGGTCTATTTTCCGGGATAAAAAGTATCCGATGTTCGTCTCCTGATTCTAAGCTACCTCCCCACCAATTTTCAGCCAAATCGGTTCAGCCATTCTTGAGTTATAAATAGTGTAACTAACACGACTTTCTTTTATATATATAGATAAATAATATAAAAATTCTTATCGACATTAATGTTTTTATACGTTATATATAAAACACTAAAAAAATTTGTACGGACGTCCTCTATAGATACTAAAACCACCCAATCAGTATGCCTCAAAATGGTTTCATTTGAAAAATAAAAAAAAATAAAAAAAAAATTATTGATAAAAACACAATACATTCACAAGTCGCAAGGGCGCTGCACTTAGTTCATCACCTGTGTTACAGGTACCCCGCTCATCTACCTAGACAATATACAGTGTTAATGAACAAAATATAAGCATTAACATTTTGATACTTGAAAGAAAGATATATATTTCGTTATATATGAGTGTGTCTGTGTGTGTGAGTTTGTATGTGCGTGTGCAGATTTTACCTGCTATATTGGAGAGAGATTTACAGATCTTTCAGTTTCCTCATAATTTAATTCTATTAAATGTGATGATAATAATTATTTTATTTTAAACCGAGTTAGATGGTAGATATTAAATTTTTGGAAAGGCAATAATCCGAAGGTTGTATGAGACCAATCAAACAGTGCATTAGGCACATTCGGTACATTGATAAAGTCGATTTTCCACTTTGACTTTGCCTTTGATGTAAAGATGGCGCATGAACGTCAACGTCAACACAAAAACACTAATCTATCATCCTCATCAGAAAAAAAATTGCGTAGTGGAACACACCGGGTATCATACTGAAATTATTGAAACGACGTAGTATTATGAAAATACGTACGGAAAGTATTACTTTTTTTTTAGTGAAGTTCTTCCGTTTTATTTTTCACACTTGTACTTAAGCAGCATGCATAAGGGACTTTATTTCGCTGCGAGTTCAGGCATTAAATTATTTTTGAGTGAGCTTAAGTCAGTTATCTTCAAAATATGCTTAAAAATAAAAATTAATAAAGGCTAGCTAAAATAAACTAGACATTTTAAACTGAGACGAACATGATGAATCAATTTGCAGTATTACGTATAAAAGTAAAAATAAATAAGTTGTTAAACAAATTTTAAATATATAAAAGGCATAGTAATTGACTGATGTATCAACGCACAGGCCTAACCCTTAGGGCTAGAAACTTAAAATTTCGCACACGTATTCCTCTTATGACGTAGACATCCACTAAGGAAGGATTTTTCAAAATTCAACCCTCAAGGAGGTGAAAAGCCCAAATGATTAGAATAATTTCCACGTGCGAAGCTACGGGCAACAGCTAGTATGTGACAATAGTCCTCTCATTATACCCATACTTGTCAGCCATATTGATCAAGAGCAGACGGTAGATTAAAAATCTCTGAAATCATTATCAAGGACCCAGATTAACAGACATCCCCACGCTAATTATATTTCATCTTGTTTAAAATTTCCAAAACGCACATAATTAAGAAATAGCAGGTGCATGTAGAATTTGAACCTGGGCACTGCATGCTAGAAAGCAATGTTCGATCGACTAGGATATTACTGCTATTATTTATTTTCTAACTTAAATCTTAACAATTTATCTGCCTCACAACTGAAATGAATTCTCAGAACGATTGGAATGAATACCCTGGCACAGAACGGGCTTACACCCAGCTTTGAAAATATCGTGAAAAACTTAGATATGCAGCTTATTTAGTTATCTTTCTCTTCACCGAAGAAGCCAAAAAAAGTAATTAAGTACATAGTACAAGATAACAAATTATCCGACAACATTTTTCAACCCACTAACTATACCAGCTATGTAGGCAGACAAAATTAAATAATACGTTCAACTACAAACAATATTAACTAATTCAAATATGTACGTTATTGAACAATTAATGTATCTTGATACAGGTAAACATAATTAGTGCGTATAAACAATCCTGATTGACACTGTATGACAATAACAAATTAAGCAAAGTAGCGTTTACGTTACCGCTTAAATAATTTAGGTGTAAAGTAAATATGACAAGGTTTATAATAAATATGAAACAACCTTACCATATTTGGCATGTATTCAACCCATTAATGGCCCATTAATTGCAAACTAGAACGGATAGGTTAAGGGTTTAGTGGCCAACCCAATTCTCGGAGATTCTCAGATCTCATGTTGAAAAAAGCTTCCATAATCAAAAGTAAAAAACAACGAAATAGCGTTTCTAAAATTACCGCTAAACATATCATACTTTTCAACTCAATAAAATATACCTACTCTTACGTTTTAATATTGGTGATCTCCAGTACCGTTACCAAAGTTAATAAGTCGCCATTTAACTCAGTTCTCGACATCGGTATATCGATAATGCGTCTTTAAATATTCCCTTAAACTTGCACATCGACCAAGTTTTAAAAAACTTACTGTTAATTCACTAATCCAATTCCTTTTAACAGTTCATTAAGTCCATTATTATTTCTCCATGGGGTCCGCCTGGATAGATACTACTCTCGTGCTTGAGTTAGTCGCCACACGACTCGTCATGTTCCGACGTGAGAGCCAGTGCTTTCTTTTTTTAATTTTCTTCTCTCTTTCTTGGCCATTAAGGCATCAGTGATGCCTTTGATGTTGCTGCTGTCCATGGGCGACGATAAACACTTACGATGTTAGGTTTCATCACATCATTCACTTGATAAAGTGGATCGTCAGCTCGTTTACCGGCTATTTCGATAAAAAAAATCCAAAAGCAAATTAATTACAAAAGGGCAATTTATGGTCAGTCAGTAAGCATAGGTAATAGATACTCTTCTTTCCAAATACCAAAGGCAGAGAAAAAGAAACTATAGTCGTGTACCTATAAATACGAACGTCAAAAGGCAAACTAATAAATGAGTAAAAAAACATTTCTTAGTTTTTTCCGTCACAACAACATTTATTTACCCGTCAAAACGTTACCATGCCCTCATTCTCAAATACGTCTTTCAACCTAGCGTGACCCCTGGAAAAGAGAGGACCTCGAAAATTCGCGCACGCCTCATTTTTCACGCACGCTATTTAACCTATACGACCTCTTTATCTATACTAAAGATAAGATTATCGAGGCACACAAGTAAATCGAAAATCTATGTTTATTATCTTAAAAGGTTTCATATAATACAAAAAGACAACAACTAAAAAGTGTATGTGAAATAATAAAGCTTGTAAGTGTCACACTGTGTTCTCTGTAAATCCATGTCGTTTGTGAATTTAAAGATTTTTATGGAACTTCTTGTTGTTTGTTAGCCAGCTATGGTCCGTAG
Source organism: Thymelicus acteon (assembly GCA_951805285.1). NCBI lineage: Eukaryota > Metazoa > Arthropoda > Insecta > Lepidoptera > Hesperiidae > Thymelicus > Thymelicus acteon. Next base: position 10,635,765 of record OX638225.1, on the reverse strand, counting down.
ACTTCCATGACTCCAACCTGACCTCCGTTTACAAACTTTCGCTTTTTCTTTAATAATTATATCTTAATACTTGACTACAATCCCACTAAATAAAAGAACTAACTTAACCTATTCACTCTTGTAGGTATTGGAAACACCATCTATGGGAAACACTCACATTATAATCGAATGGAAACTATGATTCAGTGTTTCCATTTGATTATTCCAGTATAATAAGTCCAATAAAATGTAGCGAAACCAGTTAAACCGTCATTAATATAATAAAGAATACATACATACTTTGAAATTAATATTAACGTTATCTTTTAAGCATATTTTTCATTAATTTATTGATAATGTATACGCAATAAATACATGATAGTGCGTCGCAGAAAGTTATTCGCAGATGTAGGTTGTAGATTAGTATTGGTAGGTGAATCACCTTTAGCTTGGGAGCTGACTCCAATGAATGGACTCCATTTATTGATGGCCTGCTATTTAGCTCTTGACATGCTTAATTATGCCTATACATCCAATCTTTGGATATAATCTATTTTGAAATAGAATTACTAGCACTGGCATAGCCATCAAAAGGCATTAAAACATTTTTAAGAGAGATTTTAGTTACTCCGGTCAGTAAATAACCCTTAAAAATTATTAAAATTAAAATTTAGCATGACAGAGACTACCTAAGCTTAAACCTTACCCGATAAGTAACAAAACCAAGAACTCGTAAACTTGTTTTTATTTAATCTGCGTTATAATACATTATCTGTATAGACAGACTATATTTTACAGCAGACATATATTAGAGTCACGGACGTAAAAAAAAAGACGGACGTAGTCCCAACAACAAATTCAGTGAAGCACCCATAGTAATAATACCAACTCTCTATTCATACAAGTACACAAACCCACACATTGACACCATACTGCTTTGACATTGACACCATCGCGAATCAAAAATTACAAAATTACGCACACATGGTAAGCGAGCTCTCATTGCTATGCTTCACTCTCGATTAGACAAGGTTACGTCCGTTCTTTTTTTTACGTCCGTGATTAGAGTATAAAACATATTAATAGATTATCCCGTTACAATTTTATTATTAGTTCAGGCAATCGAATGAATCTGCTAATTAAGGGTTAACTTTGAGAATAATCAGTGCAAATGCTCAGATAATTCAAGACTTGGCAAAGAAACTTGAGACAAGCGTTCTAACAAACTACGATGCCGGCTTCGCATCTAATTAATACCACTTTTAATAAGTTCGGGAAACTCAAGAGCTAATTAAACTAGTTACGTATCTACTAGTAAGCTAAGAATTTTTATTAATGTGTATTTTTAGGGTTTCGCAAATGGAAACTGTATAAGATTTAGTATTCTATCTGGCTGTTACGCTATTTTCTTTCATTTAACTACTTTGCGTTAACCGTTTATTAGTTTCGTCGTAGATCGTAGTTTAGACTACGATCTAACTGAGCTGAAATATAAGCGTTAAAATCGTGAGTACTTATCGTAAATACCCGTGTTACTTGCACAAACCACCATAAGTTATTTTTTAGGTCAAAACAATCGTTGAAATTATGGTACACCGTACCCGGATAACCGGATTTTTTTTTGGAAATCATTGGCTTAGTGTTGTTTAACAATGCCATCTACTGTAATAGCTTTAGTGTTACTTCTCGGCAATAGATGTCAGAAAGAGTCTTTTATAGCAGTTTTTCATTGCCTGCAAACATGGATAAAACTACATTTTCTAAAATTGAATCCTAGCTAGATCGATTTATCGCCTTCGAAACCCCCTGCATACTAAATTTCATGAAAATCATTGGAGCCGTTTCCGAGGTTCTATATATATACAAGAATTGCTCATTTAAAGGTATTAGATATGAGTTGGGTGTCCTATAAAATATCATTAATAAATGAACTCCGATTTTACAGATAGGAGTAATTTAGGGTTAGTCTACCAAAAATCCTGCATAAAACTCACCAATTCTTAAATTCCTACAGGAAGTAGAAACTTGCAATATGACACATTTTACGAACGAAATCGACGGAGATTCGATAAGGATTTTACTAGTACCATCAGAATAACATCAAAATCCAGTTTACGTTTTCAATCGGATGAAAGCGAGTACCTAAGTCTTATTCTAGTATAAAGTATAAACTACATATACATATACCTACTTCTCTGAAAACGCTCTGGCACAGGCTTCATATAGATGAAGGGTTTTCATTAATTAAAATACGAGTAGATGTTTTAATACGAGATTTTAAATGAAACCAAGAACCTGCTTCAATCTAGAAACTGGTATATGGTTATTGCTATAGTGTAAACACATTCCTTGCCTATTGACTAAACCTCAATACTCTTTATATATCGCCTTCGTAATATTCACAAAAGTTGACTGGCAGAGAATGCTTTTAGCATTTAGTCCGCCTTTTGTTCCTATTCATTATGTAAAATGCAAAAAAGATCAAATTAATTAATTAACGAACTACTATCAAATCAAATCAAATCAAATCAAATGTTTTTATTCAAAATTGGTTTGGTTTACAAACACTTTTTGAAAGTCATGCAAGTTATGCCAATGCTTTAGACAAAGCCCTACTGTGAGAGGGCCCGGGAGAAGAAGCAGCAAGAAACTTCCGGGTTTGTTTTTTTCCTGCTCACAGTTACAGATAGCACTTATCATCTACTAAAGTTCATCAGTTCTTAAATAGTTTTCAAAAGACCAATGAGCTAAGCAAAGCTATAAGTGGCGCCCAACGGGCGAAGAACCACGAATTTGTGTGCTATTAAACATAAATTCAACAATCATTATTTCCTTTTCATTGTATACTTATACTTCAAATTGCTTATATTTGACATAAATTACACCTTTTTATCGGTATGCGAAACAAGTGCGTGACTAAACTCCTGTTGGAGGAAGTTTTCTTAGCAATAGCTTATATTTATGGGCGCTAACTAAATAAATAATAAAATAGTTTCCGCACCTGTTAAGTTTACTGATGCGATGTTATAGTTGCGTGCTATAAAAACATATATTCTTAACAACAGTTCTTAGCAAAATATAAACAAAAATATAGATGGAATTGCCAGTATGCTTAAAACGCTGAGCAATGAGTATGAGTGAGTTATCTTTAATTTATTTTTTGAATACGGTATACATTAAATAAGTTAAATAAATAATTATTGAATTAGTAAGTACTAACTGGCCTGCGAAACCCTTAAGTTCAATTTGCGGCCGAGAAAGACATTTATGTGGCGGATAAATGTTTTATTACTAATGGACTTGGTTTTAGAGTTAAAACATATTTTAAGGTTAAAATAATAGGCAATAATATTTTTTCTAGCTTTTGATAAATTCATTTTACTCTGAACTTCATTATTCTACAAAATGTACGTACGTACACTGTACACATACCATAATAACATTATTATGCCTGTACATAATTATCTAGCAGGTAATTTAATAAAATTAAACACGCTGGTCTCAGCAGATATTAATGCAAACCACGGCTTCAAAGCTACTTCTTAACTTGGATAGCAACTTAAAAGCTTCCATCTAAGTTGAAACTGCAGCAGTAACCGTCTATAACGGAGTTCGTAATATCTATGAGTGAACTCATAAAGCGAAGTAATGAAGATAGTTTAATCGTATGGCGAGTTTGATGGGTACTTTCTAAAATTGAAAATTGATTAAATTTTCTTGTTAAAACCATGTATCATGTTCGGTATACTCCAAAGTATAGTCGATATTGTTACATCTTTTATCAAGAAAGTCCTTGGTTTTTGCTGCCTTCACTGCTACGTAGGTCACTCTAAGTTTTTCTAGCATTTTAAGTAGTCGTGGCCGCCTACGACGTAGCGATTGCTGACCTTAATCCGAGTGGTTGCTAGCTTAAGCATTTTCAAAGTTGGTTTGGTTTAGATGAATGCAACATTGTATAGACCATTAAAAAGAATATTTTGATAAGATATAAAATAAATGGTACTATTCTATACATCTGTTTTTAACGTGACGTGAAATTGTTAAAAAATCTTTTGTGGTTAAATAAACAATTTAGTTAACTGGCTGTCATATTAGTACGAACAGTTTCTATAATCAGATCTTAATTGTTATTTATCAACAACGTGACTAATTATAGAACACCGCGATATTCTTCTCTCAAACAACAGTCTTCATAAACTCAAAGGTTGTATCCGTTGAACTGCAAGTTATTAAAGTTGCATTTCAACGTCGAGTTTGGTGAAGTTAGAGCAGTTTACAGAAGCCCTGGTACAAATTGCTTTTTCATTGAAACTACACTAAGTAACATGGATTTCTACATAAAATATGATATATTCAAATTTAAAAACTAATTTAAAATATCTTACGATAGTCTACTAATAGTCCTTAAAATATCTTACGATACATAACAGTATTTAATTAACAAACAAAAGAAAAGGTGTATTTTTTCTTTCTGAAGCCAAACCATTCTTTAATTTTTCTCTCGTAAAACTCGAAATTGTTCTTATTCTGAATTTTACCACGATTATTTTCTTGGCAGTTATGACAGCCGCAGACTTGACTTTGTCTCTTGCCTCCCGAAGGAAAACACAGTTTTTGTTTTGGTGGGGTGACAGCTGAAAAAGCAAAACAAAAGTTCTTGTTATGGTTTTAAAAATAAATGAGAAACGAATGCTTAGAATTTTAGTAATTCTTAAAGGGGAACTTAATAAAATTATAAAGAATATATTCAATCTCCTTGCAACTATTTAAGGTTTCCCTAAATGTTTCAATGTTTAAATTACTTAACATTTACATCCACAATCAGATATCAATAAAAAAGTAAAATATTTTGTCTTATTTTTTAAAAAGATTTCTGCTTTCACCTCATCACATAATAATATCTCTTATGTTATTTATCGGCTAAAAATAGCCTTACTCACTAAGGCATATTGTAGAAGTTACCAAAAAGGTAGTTGAATATAAAGGATACAAACTTTTCAATTTCCATTTCACTGGCAGTAAGAATTTTTAATTATTTATATCGCGATGTCACGAGATCGCAAAAGTAGATTAGAGCTTGGTAATTAACATTTGAAATTTATGAACCATTTACAAGTCCGTGCCAAAAAATAAGACCTGTCGCAACGCAGCTTCGTTGGCTGTTTTCTTGAGAAATTGTTTAATTTCAATATTCTGTATGTTGTTTTAGGCTACCGTTGTTATTGTTAAGGAAGAAGCTACCTCAATTATGCTACAAAGATAAACTTGTAAACAGATTCATTTACATACTTGGTACATTTTAATTCTAAATTTTTATCGTTACTTCTATTTCTGGATGCGTTTTTTTTAATTTGGTTTGTATTTTTGTAATAATCCTAAATATCCCCATCATCATTTGAGATTTTGCCTAAATGGGTACAGAATATTACTATTGTCTCTTATTACAAAAGATATTATTTTTAAGCTTTTTCGTGGATACTAATGTGCTAATGATGCTTTGATACGTTAGTTAACCCCAAGAAAGAATATCGGTAAAATGTTTATTTGAAGAACAATAATTAGGTAGAAGTTAAACCTCAATAAATGTAAACATACCAGATGTTTCAACATTGACATCCCGCACAGTGATGCCATCTTATGGCGAATTATAAACGCTTGCTTTGGTGAAGGTAAATATTAGTTCATTGAGGTAAGTCGTGATGGAACCTGCTTCTTAAACGGTTTTATTTAGCGAACCCTGTTTGTGAGGGTCAAACTTTGTGAGCCTAATTAAACCTACTTCTTCTTATTCTAAGGAGTTGAAATTTTACACGCTGAATTTCTGATACCCATGTATTTTTGGGATAAGCCTGACCTGATACCACACACACATTTGGCCCCAGGCGAAGTAACTCTTTAACAGTTAACAGCAGTTTTTTTTCTTTAGTACCTACTTCTAAATCTACATCATACATACATACATCTACATATCTATATTTACATCTATACAAATAAATAAAATTGGAGTGTCTGTTTGTAATATTAAAATAACCGCTTTGTGCATTTGGATTTATGCACGGTACATATACAAATTACGTTTTTTACAATTTTTGTCTGTCTGTCTATCTGTCTGTCTATCTGTCTGTCTGTCAGTCTGTCTGTTTGTTCCGGCTAATCTTTGAAATGTCTGGACCGATTTTGACAGGACTTTCACTGGCAGATAGCTGATATAACAAGGAGTAACTTAGGGTCATTGAAGTATTATTACTAGCATATAGAACCGACACCGCGAACACCATGTATGTTCCAATGAATTGGCGCCGCGCGGCTTCAATTTTCAATGGATTCGTTCGATTTTGAAAGGAGAACGGGGGCTCAATTTTGAATAGAACCTCCCGGCGGGACACACATTTTGTTCGAGATGTCTGTTCTATGACATTATACTTCAATGCTTAGGATACTTTTATTTTAGAAAAAAAAATAGTTTGTTAGACGATACGAAGTTCGCCGGGTCAGCTAGTTGACACTATAACCGTGTATTTAGCTTTTAAACTATTAACTTATTTACATTGTTTTCACAGGTTGTGAAGTCTTATAGCCATGATAATTTACTATGGTCTCTACGCTTTACATAATGAGAAGAGACCAGATGCCAGCTAGTAGAAGTTATTGATTACAACCATGAATGCGTCTACATCAAAGTACACACATCTAAAGGTAAAAATGCAGATAAATTTACCATTTTCTTGGTATAGCTATGAATATCACGGTTAAAGTAAGATATTTCCGTGTCTATTGTTGTAAAATGTGTTCTTGCTTTACTCGCAGCGTATTCGATATTGCTCCAACAATCCTGGGATAACGAACAATCGCTTCGTTCAGTCTTCACCTATTTCGCCAGTGTGTTTCTACAGAAATATGGAGCTTTATTTCATTTTCTTTCCACATAGCGGGTGGCTCGGTTTTGTTTGATGTACAATTTTGTGTCGTATTTAGAACTGAGTGTATTAAGAACGTTTATTGTAATCACTGAAGAGAATTAACATGTTTCTACATCTGTTAGAATACTGATAACTTGATTATTTATTTAAACCTAATAATAGGTCATAATTATTTTTATTTTACCATGAAGGCTACTTGGCTAGTTACCACCCGTCGTCCATGTAAACTGGGATTAGGTTTAAAGATTTTATTTCTACAAGTTAACTAAAAAGTACATAATTTCATTTAACCTCTAGGCATGTTTAAGGAAAGGCGTGATAATATTAACCAAATGCAATTATGATTTTAAGAGTTCTCGGGATGGTAAAAATATTGTTTTAGCAAAGGAAAGATGGTAAGTGACGTTATGTTCCTTTTTTACATAAGTAATTTTTAAGCTTTATTTTATACAAATGTAAACTTTTGCATTCTTTTACGTCGTTTGGTAGCTTATTGTACACTTTAATTTAATCAGGATTACTTACACACACAAATACAGGATTACTTTCAATCGATTGAGTACTTGGAAATGCCAGTAAGAAAAGTTTCTCTTACCAGTGTTTCTAAGGAGCGAAAAGATGTACTTCAAAATCCAAGTATACATACATCCCATTCTAAATGTGACTGAAATAACCACTTCCCATCAAATGAGGCCTCCTTGTTTCCCGGATGTTAACAAAAAAATCAACGGTGCCATGTGGCATACAACCCAGGTCTGTATTCAAAATAGTTTTGCACTCATAAAACAGTAATGAAATTGTAATTTTAATTTTGAATTTCAAATACGCTTTGTAAGAGTCGAAAGATTTTTTCCCTTTTAAACAAACCGTTGAATAAAACATAAAGATTCTTTTAATATTTTATACTGCTTTGTGGTGCTTCAATTCAAATAAAAGTATTTTTCAGAGATTCACTCCGGACATGGTACTTAGCTATTTGAAATTAATATTACTTTTTGGTGTATTATGTTACACGTACGCTGTATTTTTGCTCATTATATAAAAGTGGCTGGCTTTAATTCATTATCTTGCTATTTTATGGCACTCCACGCTCTAACTTACTTCTACTAGGACTACTACTCACTAAGTTTCAGCATGAAAAAGAAGAAAACTATCGTCTACTTTATACTAAACGAGTAACCGCCCTCGCTTTGCTTCGATTTTCTTATTTTTTTTTACACCTTAGGTTACATTATTGGACTTTTATTAAGGATCCTTCATTTTTTGAAAATATAATATAGCCTATATCACCCGGGGATAGTGTAACTTCCCGACATTGAAAGATTTTTTCAAATCGGTTCAGTAGTTTCGGAGCCTATTTAATGCAAACAAACAATCAAATCTTTCCTCTTTATAATATTAGTATAGATAAGCTAAAGCTTGATTACAAAACTACCTAATGGTAAGGTAAAAGGTAATAAAGTAATGAATGGTAAAGCACACTAACTTGGTAAAAGCCTATTCAGTGTTGACTTGACGACACCCACATTATAATAGGAAGGGAACACCGACGCGGGCAATTAATTCCAGTTCTGCGTGGTACCCATAATAAAAGACGAAGCAAAACTCGTCGTCCGTACCGGAGGCATGTTGACCAAATTTATCCTACAATACTATACAAGGTCAAGGAATTTACTTTTACTCAAACATGGATGGTGCATCTCATAAAAACAACATAGCCTATCGAATTTAATTAACTTTCTTATCTTATTATTTAATTTTCTTTAAGATTTTGTTAACAGATTTTTAACAGATTGAATTTGAGAAGGGAGCGCGAGGCCATCTGACTATATTTATTCCTCACAATCCTTTAAGCTCAATTTGCTTCATCGGAATTTTCAAGGAATCGAGAAATCGGATGGAATTAATCTGCTTAATTTAAAAGCGGAAGCGATATTTCATCCAAATATTATGTAATCTACTACCTGAATACGATTTAGGTTCAAAGTAATAATATTGTTAAGCAAATAGCAAAAGAATATAACATTTATGTAAAATTAAGTTTTAACTGATTTTTGACTGAAATCTCTTCGTTCTTCCTCTGTTATCCTTTTGAATCTTATCCTTCTATCTGTTCTATTTCACCACCTTTTCTTTTTTCCCACTTGCAGCTCCCATCACACACTGATCTCTGCGTATTCTGCGCTTTTCCTTCCTAATCTCCATCTATTTTGTTTTACACATTTTTTTTGTTTTGCTGTACAAAGTATATTTGACTCAGTAACACTTCACAATATCTAAATCTTTAGCTATGAATTTCTAAATCTATAGCTATGAATTACTTTAATGAAAGTATAAAACTACTCCTTGACAAGTAGAATCGTAGAAAACAGTAATGAACTTACAGCGAGTATTGAGATAGAACCTCAAGAAACTTCCAGTACTGGGCTGTTGTATTCCATACACACATTAGATGGGACTCCTTCTAGGATTTATTATGTCATTAAAGATGTGTTATCAATTGATTTGGTGATATTTAGGTGACATCGTCATTTTTGAACCGTAGGTAGCATAACTATTTTTAAACTTACTAAAACTTCGTAAAATTACTTTTTGAACACTACAATTATTAATAGTTTTAAAATTGGTGTACCTAAAAAAATAAAGAATTGCACCATCTTCTTATACTTGGATCAACGTCGTAATCTTTCAGAGTACTACTATCGACAAAAGCCAACCTTCCTAATAGATTTATAGCAGAACCTGATTTAGAGGAAATTTTTATTTACAGAAACAAAATATACTTAAATTCCAGCGTCTATTACATTAACGCCAGGCGTCTGCTGTTCCAATTCCAGATATTGGAATTGCTTATTTTGCACAAATGTATAAGATCAAAAACGTACTTTCGTATTTAAGATTTTTCCCTCAAACAATTATATAAACATTTCAATTGTTTATGAAATATTTTTTATAAAACGGATAATTCAATTTTTAAAATTCAATATTTTTATGAAACGAATACCATATAGTTGTGGGTATTCGAGCTATAAAAAAAAGGATATGAAAGACAATATACATACATATAACCCTATCACGCATTTCATGATTCGGACTTGACTGGTTTAATATTTAATAGTTAACTAGTGCATGCATAGTATGCATACTGAATAAGTCACTCGAAAACATTTCCTTACAAACACCACATATCTTAGCTGACAGACGACACGGCGGCAATTAGTCGTTAATATTACAGTTGGGTAAATTAGCAACGCTAATGTGATGCGGTTGCTTCGAAGCAATATCGAACCTTAGATACTCTCCACTCTGCTATATAATGTATCTGGAACCATCAGGATTGATATATGTAGGTATATATAGGTTTGCAGAACACGTCCCGGCTTTTAGTGCGAACAAACATTACTTATACGGCATCCGGCGCGTTGACCTCAAGCCGGAACATAAGATCTAAAACAATATAAACATTGTTTGCTAGTATAATAAAATTATATAACAATGCCTGATTCAGATGTTTGGTGATAAAAATCAAATGAATAAAATATGTATAGGTACTACTTTTTCTAGACAAGTCTTAGTAAACAAATTTACGGGGTCTCTATGTCATAAGTCTACGAAGTTTGAAAGAAATCTGACTATTTGAAGTAGGTCAAAATCAAATCCAAATGAGTCGGTTACAATTAGTAACAAATTACAAGTTACAAACATGAATCTAATATAAAACGTAAAAATCCCGCTTTTATTCTCTAAAGATCTCTTTCCCTCTTTGCTTTAAAAAATCTATCACCACTATATCATTATCGTTGATTTTTTCCTTTGTCCGTCCCGTCCGTAATAAATCAATTTATTACATTTCTCGGCCATTCCAATCAACTACCCTCTGTTATTACTTTTATAACGAGGTAATTTCTCTAATAACATAATTATAAAACCGCGTTTCCTGATTGTAATGACACGTCAACCGTGTTCGATAAAATGTGACAAGTTTATTTTACACCAAGGCTTTTGAAGCCAATTATGCAATTAAAAGTTCTTAACCGTTCGCATTTTGTATGCTAATAGCGAGTCAATTAAAGTGAAGCTTTGTGAGTCTTGCACCTGGAAAATGTTTGAATAATGTACCTTACTCGTAAGTAAGCAAGCTTAGTCCACCTTGATTTTACATTTGTTGTTAACTGTCCTATTTTGTTTGATGTAGCTGCTTATTGTCCAGTACATTATACCTAGATTCCAATTGTGGGACGTCATATACTAGAAGTCTTATAGAAGTCAAGTTGGAATTCACCAGCTTTGTACTCGTACCACTTTTTTATCTCGATGGCATTACTTCATTGATAAGAACCGTAAATAGCTAGATCATCCTCCTCTTAAATATTTAATAATAGGTTCTCCCTTTTCTTATTAGACAGCATATGACTGGTATTAACATAAATGTCCATGTATATAGGTATAACATGTATGTCTCCAAATGTTGCTAATAACCATCCTGTTCATATCAGCTTTCAAACAAAAAAAACCGCGTCAAAATCGATCCATTCGTTTCGCTATGATGACACAGTCAGGCACATACACTGACAGACAAACACACAGACAAACACACAGATAAATACATGCACAGAACATCCCTCTTTTTGCGGCGGGGATTAGTAAGTAATCAGACACAAAAACCGATAGATGCTATAATAATTTTAATGAGTTGATTAATGTGCAAAGCGTGATATTTTGTTTACAATGTCCATATTCCATTAGTTTACACGAATCGAGCTAATAACGTTAACATATTTCATCAATTCTCATGAAATTTCGTCGGCACGTGACTAATGTTATGCTCATAGTGATAGTGTTGAGAAATTATGTAATTATGATTAGATTTAGGTACACTGTCGTTGTTTGTTGAGCAACGAAACGAGGATGATTCACATGATGGACTGTAAAATAAATTTCCAAATTGTTTAATGTCAGTTTTATGTAGCTACTGTACTGTTGTTACATAAAACTGACATTAAAGAATGCTGTTTTTAGAACAGAAAGGTTAGTCTGATAGTCAAAATAATTGTGTTATATAATATATGAGTATGACTCATATAATAGGTAGAAACTAATAACCATTTCCTGCTGCATATATCTACCTACCAGTTTTAAGTATTCTCATTTTTAATCGACATCAAAAGGAGGATCTCAAATCTGTTGATTTTTTTTTATATATTTCCTCAGATCTAACAGTAAGGGTAAGAACATAACACTTCTAGATTGGTCTCCTATTTATTAAAAAAAAAACAGTTTTAATGGCGAAATTTATAAAGAAATATAACATAACTTTTTGTACCTACGCCCGATATAGGTATCTGTAATAATATTTTTATGTTATGATTTCTCAGTAAGTGAATTATGTAAATTCTTTATGAGAAATACAGTTCTTAAATCGTAAATATTATAGGTAAGTATACATAATTATGGCGATTTTAATAATAATGTTTTTTTAATACTGAAAATCTCCACAGATCTGTCCTAAGAACTGGAAACAATAATATTTAACTGTAATAAATTCGTCTATTGAATAATACCACACTTAAGAAACCAATAACGTAACACAACGTAACGTTTACTCGCTAAAAACGTACAGTAAACATATCGTGTTAGTTTGACCATCGGATTGGAACACCGGCCGCTCTCCTCTATTTGTTTTGAATAGGTTCTTTGTTCGGGGTCTTTCAATTCGACTTTGTTTTCTAAGGAGATGTCCACGGGGTAAAAGATTGTAGTCTTTTTATCTCTACTAAAATCAAGTCAGTCGAATAAAGTACCCAAAAACTATATTTTGATGCCAAAGAAGTATAACTTCTCAGGCGCGTACATTAGTACACGTTTATGTTGTTGTTAAAATGGTGATCTTAATACCTAGAGTTGAATGACTAATGCTAGAACTCTTGGATATGGTGAAAAATTACCTTAGGTATTCAGAATAAAAGATTAAATATGTTATACTTACCTTATCATATGATATGTTTAGTCATAGATTTATCTTTCACGTTATCTTGCCCTTCCAATAAATAAAACACTGATTTAATATTGCTACAGAGTTGACAATATAACGCATATTGCAGTAGTAAAAGCTATTAATTATTATCTAATCGCTCATTCAAGTTATAACCGAAATTATCTCTAATCTCTCCCAAATTTATTGCCAATTTATCTCCAATTAAACGTAGCAGGTTCGTATTTCCCTCATTAGCGCTAAATTTATTAATGGTAACATAACACTGCAGACGAATAGCTTGAAGGCATAATTATAGATGTATTTATACTTCTTCCTGTACCAAATTGCCTGTTATCAACTATTAGATGATCCACAGACATGTATGATCCAAGAGACGTTGTTCTGCCAACATTTTTAGTAAATTACTATTCCTCACATTTAATTACTTTCGCCATGACTGTTTTCAGTAGCATTACCAGGTCCAATAATGTTTTTCTCTTAAATATAGGTAACTAAGACTAGAAACTATAAATATAGGTAAACTATAAATATAGGTAACTAAGACTAGAACTAGATTTAATTATGCTAATCATTTACAGAAACAGGGCTTGCGGCGCATATACCAGTAAATGAGGTGTTTTATCCCAGTCCTTAGCAAATGATACTACATCTCTTCCTGACCTCAAATAGGACTTTAAATCGGTTTGAGGTTGGCTATAGATGTATTGTACTTTGTATGCAATAGAGAAACCAGATAAATCGCTTAGCCGTATAAAAGACGATAAAAAGAAGTATTTAATTCGGTGAAAGCGAATAATCAATTCCCACGAATTTAAAACGCTCGAATTTAGTCATTATCCGTTAAAATTTGTTTTCGTGTTATAGTAAAACTAGTTACTACGTACGTATTATACTTTACACAACTGATGTTATTATATTTACACAAGTACAATAACAAATGTCAGAATGTATGTCAAATAAAGCAACAGTGATGATTGATAGCGCATATCAAGTCTTGTTCACTAAACCGCCAGACGTAACTAAACATTCTTGATACAACAAGTCGCGACACGTACGAACAAAGCCTTTCTCATCATCCCTTCAACGCCAAATTGAGTTGCCCAACAGAGTTAATAAAGAGGCTGGAACGTGATTTGAATGAGACTCGTGAAATAATAGCGCTCAAATAAACATAAAGCTAGTGGGGCTAAAAAGCCCTAAGGGTCCAGCTTTTGTTCGACAAATGGTTATTAAATAGCCTCCTTAATGGTTAAATGTCGGATTTATGGCATTCGTGATAAGCAATCGGGTCCTTTCAGTAGGAAATTAACCTGTTCGAGTTGTTCCACAATTAGAGACCTCGGATTAAGCGGTCGTATACACGGGGTTTTAGTTTCAGTAGGAAGAGTTAGAAATTATTTTAAACAGTTTAAGATATTCGGGAAATCATAATTATCCAGTAGGACAACACTGTTAGAAATTTTGAAGCATACCATAATAATTGTGAGGAGAAATTTTGAAAATTACATCACTATTCAAACTAAATTATTCATTAGAATACCGTAGTATTATCATAGCATATGAATGACATACTCTAATTTACACTCGTGTAAAAGGACCTTTATAGCCATAAATTTGCTAGGATTAAGAGAAGATACCACGCAAGGAAATAGGCCTTTTAAATGCACATAATTTTTATTATTTGGTAAAATGTGACTTTTCATAAGAGATTAAATTGTCAGCCCTTCTGACTATAACAAAGTAACGATTTTAGTATAAAATTTAATGTAATTTATAGATAAAGATATTTCGTTTTTAAGTTCATTCCCTCAAAGGAAAAAATGGATATCTTAAAGGATTCACTAGGTTGTCCGTCTGTCTCTCTGTCTGTCTATCAACCCCCATTTTCTCAGGAACGCATGGAGCTATGAAGCAGATAATAATATCTAATATCCGCAATCCGTTCGAGCTGTGAAAATAAATAAGCTTCTGAGTGAATACAATCTTATGATACGGCCTTTTACGTCGTATTTAGGGTTCCGTAGCCAAATGGCAAAAAACGGAACCCTTATAAATTCGTTATGTCTGTCTGTCTGTCTGTTTGTCCGTCCGTATGTCACGGCCACTTTTCTCTGAAACTATAAGAACTATACTGTTGAAACTTGGTCAGTAGATGTATACCGTAAACCGCGTTAAGATTTTTACACAAAAATTGAAGAAAAACAATAATTTTTGGGGGTTCCCCATACATAGAACTGAAACTCAAAAATTTTTTTTTCATCAAACCTATACGTGTGGGTAGGTCTATCTATGGATAGGTCTTCAAAAATGATATTGAGGTTTTTAATATCATTTTTTTCTAAATTGAATAGTTTGCGCGAGAGACACTTCCAAAGTGGTAAAATGTGTGTCCCCCCCCCCTGTAACTTCTAAAATAAGAGAATGATAAAAGTAAAAAAAATATATTATGATATACATTACCATGCAAACTTCCAACGAAAATTGATTTGAACGAGATCTAGTAAGTAGTTTTTTTTAATATGTCATAAATCGTAAACCGCAAAAAACATCGATCTAAGTTACAATGAAGTACTAGACCTTTTATATTATGTTACTTGCTGCTACGGAACCCTTAATGGGCGCGTCCGATTCGCACTTGGACGCTTTTTTAGAGCTATTTTGGCACTACCGAAGGAATCTAAACTTAAAAGGTACTTTGAACAAGATTTATGAAATTAGGCATGAAGCGATGTCTTATAGCAAAAGTAAAGGAAAAAATCCGAAAAACGAAAAATTTTTGTTACATCCAAAAAAAAGACTTACTTATTTGCAGTTGGTAAATTGATCGCAACCTATGTCGATGTGTGGGGACGACAGTTTTCCAACCTCAAAGTTAAGTTTTTTACTCAATTCAACATTTATTTTTTTTTATTTAGTACACACAATCAATTCCAAAAAAATTCAAAAGCAATATTTTTTTCACTCATTACTGGGTCATTTAATGCAGTACTTTTTTCCACTTCTCTTCATTATCATATTGTCAGCATCATCTCATTAACTGCTTTAAATGACATTTTGTTTGTTTCTTTCATGTTTATTTACTTTTTTTTGGACATTATCAGAAGCATTTAAAATCATAATTTTATTTGAATCATAACATTGAATAGCTCCACATCCATGTTAAATAGGAGGCGAGCGAGCGGTGACGTCGACTTTATTCACCTGAGTTAATTCACCCAGGTGTCTTAAGTCTACTTTTAGTGTACTTTATTCACCTATGCACCTAGGTGATTTAACGAGCCTTTGATTTTACTGTTATCCATGGGTCTGGGCCAAAATCTCATTTATAGTTACCAAACAATAAAAAAAATTAAGAAAATAGATTCAGAAACAGGATTTGCAGCTTAGAGTAGAAAATGTATGCAACAGTAATTTAACAATTAGGAATTTTATGCTGTGTAGTGAAAGTGTAATTGTGTAATAAAATGAACGTTAAATTTTCTTGCGATAAATAAGTTTAAATCGAACGTCATTTAGTTTAAAAGCAGTAGATAAATTCTAAAACTAGTGTAACTGTATAGTTTAAGCGACACGTTGATTTACACGCTATTGTGTCGTGCAGCCATTACGTTGTCGTTGAAGATATATTGTACCCGATGCAGAGATGTAGGGCGAATGTGGAACGTTTATTATGTAGTTTCTAAAATGCTTCGCTGCAACCAATTAAAGGGTAGCATGGCTAGCAATTTTACCTTACAATTGACAAAACCTATTGCCTGGGTGGCCTACTGGTCTATCGTAGTTTTAGTCCAATGTATAAAGTAAACATGTAATTCAAGCCCTACATTTGACTTGCCTAGTTTTCATTAGTTAGCTACCAACAAACCAAATTTTAGAAAAGTAATATAGGTAGTATATCAACCTAAGGTTATAACGATACGTGAAAACTAGCCAAGTCAAATGTAGATCTTGAATTACATGTTCTTGTGACAAAAATTTTAGGATTTTTTAGATCTCATTTCTTTTTTTTCAACTTGGCTCTCATCTCACATTTATATTTTTGATGAGATTCTTATTTCGCTTAAATTCTGCACCTATATTAAGCTGCATTATAAGAATACTTGAGTACAACACTATTTGTGATCTTTAATTCTTTACATAATATTTTTTTATTTATGTTGTCGAGCTTAAAGCTTATAAGCAGTGATAGCCTAGTGGTTAGAACGTTGGTCTCCCGAACCAAGGGGCCCGAGTTCAAATCCTGGCACGCACCTCTAATTTTCAAATATTATGTGCGTATTACAAGTTAATTATCACTTGCTTCGGTGAAGGAAAACATCGTGAGGAAACCTGCACACCGGAGAGTTCTCCATAAAGTTCTCAAAGGTGTGTGAAGTCTACCAATACGCACTTGGCCAGCGTGGTAGACTACGGCCTAATACCCCTCACATTGTGAGAGGAGACCCCGAGCCCAGCAGTGGGACAATTATGGGTTGTTGCTTTGCTTTTTTGCTTTTTGTCGAGCTTAAAATAAAATGAAATACCTATAACAATGTCAGGAAATCCTCTGGGTAATTTTATAATATCGTACATCCATCCATCAGCCTTTAGAGGTTCTGGACATAAGCCTCCCCTAACATACGCCGCTCAAACCGGTCCTGAGCCTACTGAATCCAGCGACTACCCGCTATCTTCTTCAGGTCATCGGTCCACCTGGTCGGCGGGCGTCTATCGTACATGCACTTAAAAAAACAGAATAATTTTGGCAAGTAGTAGTAAGATTCTATTAGGTATTCATCGTCAAATTATCCTCCGATATTAATCTTAGAGTTTCGCACTTTATTGGTTTTCTCATGTTACTGAGATGCGCTCTAAGTACATTAATTAGTTGAGTAAACTCCGGTGTTTCATAATGATCAGGCGTGGCTTCAGCCGAGACGCGTTCGCTAACAGGCTTCACTTAATTGGGTATTTAAGGCATTAATTATCACTTATTTGTTCTTTTGAATAAGACGCTCTAAAGACGCTCCAAAGACGCTCCACGAAATCGCGAGAAAATGTTTTCTGCAGCAAATAACTGCACTACTTAATTTCAATAAATAAAATATTCAGTAACTCGAAAATCGCTGCAGAAAATTTAATGAGAGTTCACGATTTGAATAGCGAACACTTATTATTTGATGCTTACAATCACAGCAATATTGCTATGCGTAACTGTTAAAATATAATACAACATAAAACAAATAATCTAATATTATGACATAATATAATAACACCAACATAATAACACCAAATACGACCATATACATAGTAATAATAAAATAAAGTACGGTACACAAAGGGTGACGTGACCATCTATTCCAGTAGACCTTTGGGTCGAGAAAAAAGGGATTATACTTTTAAGGTCAAAAACGCAAAAAGTCAAACACGCAAAATGACAAAAAGTAAAACGCTTCAGGCAAAATGTCAAATACGCACATTGTCAAACTCGTAAAATGACAAAGACAATGACAGACAATGGTCAAAAACTCAAAATGTCAAAATTATCTTAGTAATACGTTTTATAACGTTTTTTCATTGGCCTGGTTTTTTTTATTTCGATTTCCAAACAAAGTAGAAATAAAAAGTGTTAAAAATCGATAAAATACATAAGATACGAGTACATTAACTAAGTAACCGCTAAAGCGTACGCTCGCCGCTTAGGTACACTCATTTTCACCTTTTGTGATTACTTGCATTGGAATTATAGTTTTATTTCTATTGGATCACAAATAAAAAAACCTCAAACATTTTTCTAAAATGGTTACATACCTACTAGGTCATAGGTTTCTTAAGTGAAATGAAGGCGCTTAATAGTTTAAAATAAATGTAATGAAATCGCGAGGTAATGCACGGATCATTTTAATTCGCAAGTTCATCGCGAGAACTTTCAACAGTTAATTCTCCCAACTACAAAGGCTGAACCACCCAACTAGGAGTTTACGTTAAACAAGTATTGGATAATGCACTTTCATACGAACCCAGCTCAAAGTATGTTTATTAAATTTCTCTTTTAATTAAAGAGTGCTTTTACATTAAATACTGCTTAGTTACTCAAAGTTGTAATTTAATTACACACACTTGTAAGTTAATTGCACACACTTGGAAAACCCAGTATAAAGATTCCTTTTATTGAAAATGGCTAAGGCATATACAAATCAAACTTTTGCCTGTCACGTATATATTATTATCTTTATTTCTGCCCTAGTCGGGAATTCAACTTAAGACCCATCACCTATCCGGAACATCACCTGCCCTGTAGGTAGGTATAACTCGATTACTTTATACTGGCACATTCACGGTACTCAAACTAAAATAATTTATCACACAGTATGTTTTACAAAAATGTTTCAAATATTATTCTAATCAGAAATACACTAAATATGATTATAAATTCGAATTTAAACCGTCCTTTATTTTTTTAAAACCTCTACCGGAAGCCAGTTTTTGGTAATCGACCTATACATACATGCATACTTGTAGATTGCATATTATTTTCCGGCTTTGTTCAATCCAAATAAGTGAAAGTTCCACCATAACCCTTCCCTCGATACAATTACACTCCTCGCTTACAGTTGATATTACTTGTGATCCTTATTTAGGGTAATCCCGTCGTATATTTACATAATTATTCTCGCAGTACAACACCGGAGTAAGGAATAGCACGAGTGAAATTGTAATTCTAAGTCAGACTCCCTTGATGGCTGCATTATTTATAAGTCCTTTCTCTCCTTGCTGATTTCATTTAATTTTTATGTTACTAATATTTTATGGGAATGATTACATCTCTATTTCTGCATTACCAGAATTAATTTATTTTTAAGACTAAAACGTAGTATGTACTATTTCTATAACATGATCAAATTTTTTTACCACCTTCAACCATTCTCTGCACATCCTGAAGGTTAGAGAATGCTAGTTAGCATTAAGTCCGCCAATTGTACCACTTTTGTGGTTCAATAAAGATTGAATAAATAAATAAATAAATAAATAAATAAAACTATCCTGGACCTGTAAAATAAACTGCGCGCAGGATTCAAACCTGGACTCCAGGATACGATCAGAATCACAGACACTCGATATCGAAGATCGATTTCCTAACCACTATTGGTCCTACTGATATTATAAATGTAAAAGTTATTGTGGATATTTCTTACTCTTTTACACAAAATCTACTGAACAGATTTTCATGAAATTTAACACATAAGTAGACCATGATCTGGAATATGATATGGGGTACCCTGTTTTACCTGTATTACCCTTAAACATGGGTAAAGCGGGAGAGCGCTAGTAAAGTGTAAAATGCGTATTAGGTACCCCTCTGTGAATGAATATGTTCGTGTTGAAAAAGTTTTCAGGGTTCTGTTGCCATTATTTATTCCTTGCTGCATTTCCAATGTTCACTCGCGAAATTATTTTGGAGTACATTCGAATGGTTCGGCGCAGTGATATACGGTTGTAGCGGATGTTAGTAAACTATTGTTTATTATAGTATGAAATAATGTATGTAAGTTATTTTTAATACGTAATGCTTCGCTTGCTGGTTCTAGACGGTTTATGGTGATTAATATTTCAAGAATTTATATAAATACAAATATATTTTTATATAAATAAAAATATATATTAATTAAAATAAAAATATTTTTATATATCACAGCAATATTTCCTGTGACGTAAGTGGAATGGACACACAATGCCACACCCATGACTTGAAAACGTTAAGTATCTGTCTCATAAACCATGTCTCCTATACATCGGAAATCAAATCCGGAATCCTTAGGATCCGATCTATGGTCGTCAAACGATTTTATGCTTTTATAGTTTTTAGCTTTCTTCTTGGCAATGAATACCTTGGAGATGGCATTGCTTTCACGGTATTTTGTCTGAAAAAATAAAAAGATTATACATACATTACAAGGTGACGTCCCGCCGACCTGAATCACGCTGTCGAAGTTTTTTACAACGTTTGCATATCAAATGGGGCTCGGCCCCCCGCCAAGCAACACCACCTCACCTGGTGGAAGATAGCCCTCTGCCAAATACTTTGTGTCTGTGTGTAGTGTTCGGAAATTGAATACCTGAAGCGCTACTTGTTTCAACTGCAACAACTTTTACCGCCTCGTATATAACTCAATCTACTCACTCCTTGGAAGTGAATTCTATTGAATTTCATTTAACAAAAGTCGAATTTAATTTTGTAGCGCAATACAAGTCTTAATTGGTTTTACAGTCTATGATTAAATTTATAATAATGCAAAAAACAATAAAATGAGTTTTACAAAATGAAAGAGTAAGAATATAATAATTACATCTCGGTTAAACATCTAGTTTATAATTGTATCTCCAGTCTACAACTACATAGTAGTCGATAGTTATCGACAAAATATGGTATTTTTCTATTAATAAATAAAATTATAATACACGAGTAACCGCCCTCGCTTTGCTTCGGTTTTCTTATTTTTTTACACCTTGGGTTACATTATTGGAATTTTATTAAGGATCCCTAATTTTTTTGAAAATATAATATAGCTATGTCACCCGGGGATAGTGTAGCTTTCCGACAGTGAAAGAATTTTTCAAGTCGCTCCAGCAGCTTTGGAGCCTCTTCAATGCAAACAAACAATCAAGTCTTTCCTCTTTATAATAATAGTTTAGATTATGTAATTTATAGTTATATACTTTTAACAAATCCATTAAATAATAGGTATTAACATCGCATTCACATTAATATTATCTTTTTTTGTTTGCAACAAGGCAAGTCGGTCGTATATAGATGGACATCCTGAAATAATTAAAAAAGTGGCCAAGTGCGAGTCGGACTCGCCCATGAAGGGTTCCGTAGCAGCAAGTAACATACTATAAAAGTTCTTGTACTTCGTTGTAACTTTGATCAATATTTTTTGCGGTTTACGATTTATGACGTATTAAAAAAAAACTGCTTACTAGATCTCATTCAAACCAATTTTCGTTGGAAGTTTGCTTGGTAATGTACATCATATATTTTTTTTTAGTTTTATCATTCCCTTATTTTAGAAGTTACAGGGGGGGGGGGGGGGACACACATTTTACCACTTTGGAAGTGTCTCTCGCGCAAACTATTCAGTTTAGAAAAAAATGATATTAGAAACCTCAATATCATTTTTGAAGACCTATTCATAGATACCCCACACGTATGGGTTTGATGAAAAAAACATTTTTAAGTTTCAGTTCTAAGTATGGGGAGCCCCCAAAATTTATTGTTTTTTTCTATTTTTGTGTGAAAATTTTAATGCGGTTCACAGAATACATCTACTTACCAAGTTTCAATGGTATAGCTCTTATAGTTTCGGAAAAAAGTGGCTGTGACATACGGACGGACGGACGGACGGACGGACGGACGGACGGACGGACGGACGGACGGACGGACGGACGGACGGACGGACGGACGGACGGACGGACGGACGGACGGACGGACGGACGGACGGACGGACGGACGGACGGACGGACGGACGGACGGACGGACGGACGGACTGACAGACAGACAGACAGACAGACAGACAGACAGACAGACAGACAGACATGACGAATCCATAAGGGTTCCGTTTTTTGCCATTCGGCTACGCAACCCTAAAAACCACTACCAGTGCCGTTTAGTTATTGTGTTAATATGTCCAAGGTTCATTTCAAGTCGTCTTTATGGTAGGGCTTCAAAAAATATACGACCAATCAAAAGCAGTAAACTTATTTGAAACTAATACACACAAAATATGTACAGATAATTCTAATAATTCCAGTCCATTCGTCTAAGAAAAACAATTAAAGTAATAGCAAGTACTCTTTTCCTTTTTAAAACGCAATACGATATCGAGTGGCTTATCTTTTCGACTCGAATTTCTAGAACTCCCACTCGGCGGAAATCCGACCCGATACGTCGGTCCTCGGTTTAAATAGACCCGACTATTTACCTCAGTTTAAACTAGCTGATATTGGGTTTACGTTACGTACAAGATATCACACTTGTTATACTTTTCTCAGTAGATGTGAAAGTACTTTGCGCGGCTTCTGACAGATAAGGTACAATTATGTTATAGTCAAACCTCGAATAATCGGCGCTCTTTTCTTTTTTTATTCGTCGACGTCTGTGACATAGTTATTATTATGATGTAATGTACAAATGACTAGGCTAAGCACGCAACAGATTATCTGTTATCACAGCCAAACACTTTGGGATATGTATAGCCCGTTCTATACTTTATTTAGATCTATATATTACTAGCTGCCTGGACAGACTTCGTTCTGTCAAAAGTTTTTTTTAATAAAACCTTCCGTCTATCCTGTCTTACAAGTTGGAACAAACTGCACACGGTGTGTAAATTTGATTAAAATCGGTTAAGTAGTTTAGGAGTCCATCGCGGACAAACAACGTGACACGTAATTTATATATATTAAGATTATATTTAGACTAGTCAAAGACTAATTTAATTTAACTGAGCTTCGGTGTTTGACTGTCAATTAGTCTCTCCTAGGTTTAGCTAAAAATACATCAGTCAAAGACCGAAACATATCTATTTTGGGAATTGACTAAAAGCGTTGGTGAATCCTGAAGTATGACGAGGCAAACTTAGGTGTGCCGGAGATTCGAAGTTTGGCCATAACATACAATCGAATTCCTTTAAAAACTAGGAGTAAATATTTTGTCAGTACCAACTAACCCAGAGAAGCCTTACTAATTTTGCAATTTCGCATTTTCTGCAAGTTTTCCACCGCTGTACTCGAGTCTCTTCTTACAATGAGTTTGATTTGAGGCAATACGCGGACGTTGAAAAAGCTTGGGTCCATAAACTTCACAAGTACACACCCAGTACCCTATAGATTATATCACAAAACAACTTTTTTAAGTTATACTTCTTTAAGCGCGTTATTAAATAAATGGAAAAAATGAAGAGAGTGAAATTTTAAGATTTCTGACACGAAAGGTGAAGAAAAACGTCGATTACAAACGCGCGTTTTGAAAAAATGATTATTATTATATTTATTATATTGCTTTTCTTTAATATTGTTAGAATATTGTTTTAATTTGTTGTTTTTAAAATTGTTTTTTTTTTTATATTGGTTTTTTACATAATTTTTTTAAATATATTTTTTGAATATTTTTTCAATATTCTTTTGAATATTTTTTGGAATTTTTTTGAAATTTTTTTGAAAAAAATTTTTATGCCAAAGAAGTATAACTTCTCACGCGCGTACATACATAATTATTCATACCATTATACTAAACACAAATTATAACGATACAAACGCATGTGTCCTGATGCTTGTTTTAATTTTTTGTGTCCAGTCATCCCACTATTTATGAAAAGATAACTAACCTAGAGGACTTCAGGTAATATACGCTGAAAGCTCTAACTAGCGAACTAAAAGATTTATTATTTTTCATGAAAGTTAGTATAGTAATGAACATAGTTTCGTTAAAATAATGACCGTTTCGAAACGAGTTGGAGCTAACCTCACGGTTTGTTTTGAAACCTTAGTTATACTGTGAACTTTATGACTCTATTTATACATTTTTTTAGACTGGTGTATTGAGTGAATAACAACAATTATTTTGAAAATTCATTTTACGATGAGGATTAAACAAATTTTATATAAGACTTAAAATACGACCTACTACGAGTAGATAATTTTTTCAACTGCTGAATAAAGCTTAAATGCTTAAGTCAGTAGTGATACTCTTTTTACAACTTAGTACAACTGAGTAAACCGGATGAAATAAAATCTAGCAACGATTTCTTCGACCACTTCTATGATACTTTTCTTTTCTGACTCACAAAGAAGACTGCCATTGTGAATTGCTACAATTCGTTATTCACGACATCCAACGTATATCTGCACCAAGAGTAAATATGTTTGCATGTCTTTCATAGCACTTCAGTAAAATTTTCAGCGCCTTTACCCAATCTATTTATTTAATAAAATGGAAGATACAATTAAAAGACCTTCGATAACCTTTTTTTAACTTTTATTTTTGTCTAAAGCTACGCGTAAAACTAAGCTGATTATATCTTAGGAGACTATATTCTGAATTTAATCAAGATTCTTTTTCAAATAAAGTTTCATCTTTATTACATTCAATATAGTTCGTGCTTAGCAAATTTTTGTACTTACAAAATTTGTTCATAATAAACTAAACAAATTGTTAGTGATTAGGTTTTATTATTGGTTCATCGCCGCAGGCACAACTATTTTTAGGGTTCAGTAATCAAAACAATAATCTTTATAGTTTCCTTATAGTCCGTCCATCACACACAATAAATTAAAACAAAGACATTTCTGTATGTAATGAATTACGTATGGTAGTAAATAAATAAATGTGACTGTTATTTCGACGACAACAAAATAACCACGCCAAACTATTGCTGTTAAAAAACCAATCTCGGCTGAAGACCACAATTTCAGATTTTACGATTAATCACACTTTTTCATACGATTTCACATTATTTCAGCATATCATACCGATCAACATGATGATCAACCTAGTCAGTTAAAAATATTTTAGTCTGATAGTGGCCATTGAAGATTTTCACTTGAAAAGAGTTTATTTATCGGGGGTACGGTCGTGCGCTCGCCTAGACGAGGGCACTACCTACCTTTTCTCGAAGCGCTTCGTCGTTATTTTGAACCCTCATAACCTGGGTTTGGATTTTACCAGATAAACAAAATTCACGGGACATGAGTTCAACAGTGGACTTATTAAACGTATAAATTTTTAATGGCATAGCTCATATAGTTCAGATTGTATTGATATCTAAAATCCCCTATCTCGTCATTCATAATTCACTGATGATCATCAAAATTCATTCGTACTTCCTAAAGTCATATAAAGTTGAAATTTGGTATGTAATCTAGTATTGGTACACAAACAACAAAAAAATCCTAAACTTTGACATATATACATACATTATCACTAGTCTCGTCTTGGCAACATTTTACATGAAAATGTTTTTGGGGGGATTTATTTAATAAAATTTATGCACACACAAACATTGTATAAATAAGAGATCAAGTAAAGATAAAGGAACTGCTTATTTCTTACGAAATTTCTCCCAGCAGACCTGAGACTTGAGTTCTGCTTCTAGTGTAATATCTAACTGCTACACAACGGAGCTTGGGTCTTACCTTACAGCATGTTAAAATAAGACACGGTTGCAGACAGACAGACATTATATTCAATTTCTATAATTGCTACGTTGGTTACCTATTGTTTATGATTGTACTGATGAGATTCATCCGACAGTAATCCGACAATCCCCCTTGAGCGGAATAACTGGTAAATTAAGGAAGGGTTTGAATCCATAATCTATTAAGACCCCTACAAATACTATTAAAAGGGGAACTTGAGACGTGCATCGTGTTTTGGATCATTTAGCAGGCTGGTTCAACCCATTTACGGTCCTGTAGGGGTTTCTTTGTTTTCAACATGCTACACGAGAGTCTATTGCTTGTCTTTGTAACGGAAAAAACTGAATATCTCATTTATAGGAACCCCTATAAAAAATAAACTCATAGTATACACAACTGTCATATAGTCATTACACAATTGCTCCTATTCCTGTTTTTATTATTACAGTTAACGACACATTTAAAGCCACCGCGGTTAAAAGTGGATTATCTCCCGTTTGTAACGCACTACGCCCGCCGCCTGCATTCATGGCAAAAAATAAACTGTGGAAGAACTTAATCCACTTTGTCGCAGATTACTGGATATAACCGGTTTATCTGGAACTGGCTATATCGTTAAATTCGCAACAGAACTGCCTGCGGTCTGCGGTTTTATGTCAAAAGGTAACAAATTCTGGGTTTTACGCGATGATAGTGTCGCGATAGCTGCGATACGTAATGAATTTCTGTTTTTAAATATTTGCGTATGTACGTTGAGTTTTCACAGTACAATACGTGTTCACAATTAATTAAGGAAGGTATGTAATTTCATTCACAAATGACATTATGCGTCCGCGTTTCCGCCCGTCCTCATTAACGGAGACGCGGGGCGTCGCACGTTGCGATGAGCGGCGCGGCTCGGACTGAATTCAAATATGGTGTTGTATGAGTGCGTTTACAGAGAAGCGATTTTACACGAAATGGAGCGTTTTTTGCGGCCGAGCTCGCGGATGGCATCGACGCGTTTTACGCGGCGTTTATCGCAGCGGCGCACGCAGTGGCAATTTTCGATAAGCGTTGCTTTTCAACGATTGATATTAACGATTGTTTTACTTTCATTGCGTGTTCCGACAAACAAGAACTACAATTTTGTAACCAAAATGAGCAATGCATTATGTAGTACATAGCATTATTTACGAGTATGTAGCTTTGCTAAACGCTTGAGGATTCGCCACGGGCGCAGCGGCAGGCACTGCCACTCTTCCCGTCTCGCATCTCAATGAACAACATCTTATATTTCCATATGTTTATACACCGTGTTCCTAAGGTTGTGCACGAACTTCGGCCTGTTATTCAGACTAATAAATTGGTCATCTTTCGTTGTGGATTCATTATTGAAATTTTTTTATTTTTCATTTTCATACAAACTAAATACTTGAACGTAAATTGCCTAATGTGTAATCTCTTTACACAAGCTGGCAACGTCGCATTATGATTGATATGAAACTTTGACATTAGTAAACTTTTATTGACGTTAACAATTATTTCTCATCGATTTTGCTGTCTGTGCGACCAGTGACATTAACAAAACCAAATAGGTAATAATACTAGTTCGAAAAGTTTTACGATGTTTGTTTACTTTAAGGCCCATTTAGACGGAGAGTTTCTAGTATCTATCGTACACTACTATCACTAGTAATAATCGCCATAACATTATCGTATCAAATGTTTACATACAGGAAAGAACTAAATTCTCACCTACGATTATCTCATATGACATTCGTAACTTATCGATCAAGGCGATAATTTCCTACGTCTATTTAGGTACACACTGTACGTAAGATTACTTACGACAATCTCGACTTGTATTCGACTTACATTTTTTAAATTCATACGTGTATCATACAAGACGGTTGAAAACGTTTTGAGTGCGAGATTTGTCATTGGAGTTTACAATCAATATTCCATTGCGAGGAAATTGTCGTCAAATAGCGAGAGGTGTAAATGTAAGAAAAATTTTTTTATTAATTCGATCGTGGCTTCTTCGAGACGAGAAGCTCTCCGTTTAAATGGGCCTTTATTGAAAAGTCAAGCCAATAATGACATGACATTTAAAATGAAACAAGTATAGTTTGAATGATTATGACCGTACTGAGCGGCAACATAGCACAAATAAAGACCCTTTTACAATGTACACCCATATTAAATGGAATTACCAATAACCTTAAAACTAAGCTTTATAATGCACTAGTACCTGTATAAGATATGTTTAGTAAATGCTATAGAATCATTTGGTAAAGTTTGTGCACAACCTCAAAAACACCCGGTATTTACGCGTGCGATGATACGTGCCGCTTCACGCGCCGCCGCTCCGTAAACAGAAAAACGTCCGACGTGCCGCGAGACGCCACGCCACACGCGACGCGCGACGCCCCGCGTATCCGTAAATGAGGCAAGGCGTAGATGTCTTCAATACAAGAATAAATAGGCATTTTACTAAGTTAGTGCTCTTAGTACGATTATGCTCATGAACTTATATTTAAGTAAAAATATATTTAAAGCACAATATTTTGAAGATACACAGACGAAGGTGTCAAACTTATGACACCCCTATGTTTGCTTTTCGAATTAAAAATTAGCAACTCAGTAGATAGAGGTATTGAAGGAAAATTATTTTAATTTGAAATAAAATAGTTTTTTATTTTTTCTCCTTAAATTAGTCACGATCTTTATATTACTATATGAATACTATTTGACCAATTGCTAGATTTTCTGCAGTGGTAATACATGCTACTTATACTAAAGGTAAAAAATGTTTATATAACCCCTACATCGCATCTTTCTACGCCCCAAATCGAATTATAACAGGAGGAAAAACATGAAAACGATCCGCCGGTAAATACGCGTACTGAATATAAAATTCAATACACAGGATAAAGTTTTTATTGGAAATTTGACTATGGTAAATAGCTGAAGGGGGAGAACTTGTGGAAAATATCAGCGTAACCGGGCACCATAGCAACGCGGGAGAAGTATTTTATATTTTAATATTTCAGAAAGGAAATATTAAAATATGCTGTGTTTGACATTCCTATGCCCTATGCCTCCTCAAGAAGAGAGACCTGTCCTCAGTAGTGGGCCTTCAAACTTTCTAGAGCCATCCATAAAATATTGTTACTTATTTGCGTTAGCAAAGATCATCTACAACATTTCAATACTAAAATATAAAACTTTACTAAGAGAAAACTTCTTTAACCTATAAAATGTTTTAACGTATTTAATGATGTAGATTACCTTATCATCTTGACCGGCAATGCGTCGGTGATGTTTTTCGTGTAATTAATGGTAACCAATTCATACTTTATTTTTTTCTTTCGCTGGTTTACTATTAAAAGTTTCTATTAATATTCCTCATAATTACTCACATACAACAATAGCTGCTAATACTACGAATTGTATACCTGTTTGCAATTAGTAGTTGAGTAGGTATACAATTACCAACTCCAAAAGATTATGCAATATCAGCGAGATCTTTAGTGAATTTGCTCCGACTCAACCGCTTTGCGTCATAACGAGACAGAGGAGTTTGCTCGAGTAATTAATGCGCTCTAAGTGCATCTCGCTTAGGTGCGAACTAATACCTAGATGTCCTAGGACGTCTACGGTTAATTAAATTTAATTTAGCGTATTGCAAATCCAAGTAAATATCAATACATGCCTGTTTTAATGTACTATTTAGAGTGCTCGAGTCCAGTCAAGTCTCGATCACTGCTTGTGGTGAATGACTGTTATACAACTTATACAACATAACAAGGTTGCGGCACCGAGTCAATCCTTTCGAAAATGGCAGTGCTTACGTAAAATTTATACAAAGCTAAAACAAAATGCAATCAAAACAAAATTAAAATCTCCTCTGAATTATTTTACTCATCATAATAAGCCGAGATTCGTGGTAAATAAAACGTGAAGATAGCAAGCGTGAATTAGTCCCTATTAAAGAGAATATCTCGGTAAACAAAACTGACGCAACCAGAATCAACATTGGATGATCACGTTCCTCATTTTGTTTGTCGAGGATTTATGTATTAAATAATATTATTATTATCTACTAATG
This sequence comes from Thymelicus acteon, assembly GCA_951805285.1. Taxonomy (NCBI): domain Eukaryota; kingdom Metazoa; phylum Arthropoda; class Insecta; order Lepidoptera; family Hesperiidae; genus Thymelicus; species Thymelicus acteon. The sequence goes on along the minus strand of OX638225.1, from coordinate 10,605,602 downwards.
TTGTTTCCCTCGAAGTAATTTTACTGAAGATAAGAACAAATGTCTACTTACATAATATTTTATTTAATGAGTGTTTAATTATTTCTTCGTATAAAATACATCATTTTGGTAGAGTCGTTGTTATTACTAGTGTTGTTATTGCCATGTATGGAATAAGATGAAAAAGCTAATGAGCGAGTATAGAGTATTCATTTTATTCTGTATCTTCGAATACCTTTAGACACCTATACGTAAATACACGTTTCGGATCTAGATCTAAAATGCATTTTAACAAGAAAAATCGTTAAAATCACACCGAAACATAAAGGTATAGGCTTTGGGTACACGTCAGAAAAGTAGACTGTAACGTAAATGTCTATATCGTCTTAATAATTACCTACAATAACTTTAATAACTACAAAACTACTACTCTGAGAAACTTACATCTAGTGTCATTATTTAGCTCATATTGTGAACTCAGGGTTACGACCTTAAGTTAGTATCTGTAAGTCTATTCTGTTTTGTAACTCGACAGCGGAATCCGTGATGAGTGTCAAACTTCAAACGACTAAAGATAGGATTTTGACACTCATCGCGGATTCCGCCGCTTGCAGGGCTGGACGGGGTGGCGGGGAGGGTTGTTGCGTAGAATGACGAAAGCTGGCGTTGTCACTCTTTTCTATTCAGCATAATTCGGGACTCACATGTGATAACGCGGTGATTCTTTCGTTTATTTATAGAGTTTAGTACACCTAGGGCTGGTATGAATAAGCCAGTGTCGGCTCAAGAGTGTGATCTCAGATCTTACAAATATAATTTTTACATACGATTTGATATATTTCAGCATCTCAAACGGAATCTTGTGATCGCAGAGATCTTAAGATTGGTTAATTAATAAGGGTTCTAGTAAACGACGCCGATGATGCGAGGATTTTTACTGCTTCTATTGATTTTGCGAGCACCTCTCTACCTCTGACGCCGATCCCGGTACCTCGACCAAAAAAAATTTTGTTGTTTTTTTTTTTCAATGTTTAACGCTCAATGCGATTTGCTGACATTGATTTTTCACATTAAAACCAAGTGAGAACAATACGTTAAGACCGTGTGCCCGACACAAACCCACCCAATCCTATTTTTATAGAGATTATGGAGTTTCTTTTAAAGGATTTTTTGATAGTATTAACTGATATTTTAATATCCTAGCCTTTTTACCTGAACGACGACAACCCACACACGAACGAAATTGATATTGGTTAAATTAAAACCGTTCAAAGTCGTAAAAAAACTTAACTCACGAAAAAACTATAAAAGTAACAGATTAATAAAAAAAACGCTAAAACAAACTCCATGAATGTCCTAAAATACATTTTGGATATAAATCCAAAACCACAGAGGATAAAACCAATGGCAGACGCTTTTTAAACCAACGGTCGGTATCGGAACGGATTTCCGCCGGGCGAAAATCTAACCAAAAGATAAGCTAGTCGATACTAAGCTAATGTAAAAAGCTGTATAAATAGAACGGCTGAAAGCATTTTAAATAAGCCTGGATACTTAATTTCCCAAGTATAGCAAAACTAAAGTCATGTTTTCGCAAGAACTTTTTAACTACTTATCTAATAGGGATGTTGACACTAACTGTAATTTAATATAAATTTATGTTTAATGTAAATATGTAGTATGTTTAAAGTAAGGGAAACATTTAAACACCTAAAATATTTTTTTAACACCTAAATTATTCTTTTGTTGAAATCAATCACAATAAATTAAGTACCTATAATTAATTTAAAATGTTAAAAATAGTACTCACTGTCACGTGACCTCAAACGACATTTTGATCTAATGACGTCATTATTCGTATTTTATATGCAAATTCAACAAACTTCAGTCGACCGATAGTATTGAATATCGGTTAGTAAAGTCACGTGACGTTTTTGGTGGCAAATTTGATAATGATTTTTACTTATCAATTTTTGTTTTTAAATTGAAGGTTTATCTATAAAGTAAAATTGAATTCTAAAATAAGTCAACATCCATATTCGACAAATAAGGTATGATTAAAATAGAAGAGTCCTGATCGCCCACTGTTATGTAAAAGGCTATATGCCGAGTCCCAACAAAAGTACAGAACAATAAAATATTTATGAATTTTGGTCATTAGAAGTAATTTGTCGATCCAGGAAGAAAAATTTTGGAACTATTCGCACTTTAATCTTTAAGAATAGCAATAAATACTTAATGTGAAATATTTATTTTTCTGAGGATACCTATATATTTTTTTTATTTAATTTATTTCATTCATAGGCTTAAAAACTAACATTACAGGTATCCCCAATTCCTTAGTCTACCTCAGTCTATCTAATTATGTTTAAATGTTACAATAAATTCAAATAAAGTAAATTCAGTCAGCAATCCCTTAAATAAAGTATTCAGCATTAAAATATTCACAATTCAAATATTCAGTTCAATTCTCTCCTCTTCAGACATCTCTCATCTGTCCTTCTCACTATTATCTCACATTCCTTCACCTATTTTCTCTTTCTTCTGTCTTTTGTAATATTATGAAGATGATAATATATAATTATGTTTCTATAAATTGCAATGACGACATATAACAACAGAGATCTAACATAATGTTCATTTAGTACCTCAATGTGAATTAAAAAAACACAATGCCATTTGACCATTACAAATGTATTTCGTAAATGTTATGGCAACATTTTGTAAGTTATATAAATATTTATTTATTTTATTTTATTTTATTTTATTTTGGACACAGTCACATAATGTAACATACTATACATTTAAAAAAATACTATGTTTAAGTCGCAGTCATTGAGTGCCAACACTTATTTATGTAATATTTTGTTTTTATGTAATTTTGATACAATAAGACAAGTTGTTACAATGTAAGTGAGTTTAGGGTTTAGTACATGTTAAGTTAAGTAGCTTAAATTATTTATTTAAATTTATCTTTTCATAACCAACTTTAACTTCATGGTAATTGTAAAGATCAAGGTACATAAACGTTGGTTTTATATTGTACTAAAATGTTTACTGCGTGAAAGACCTCTAATAAGCACTTAAATTCTTTAGTACACATAAATATCCCGTTGACATAACAATAAAACTTGCAGATAGGGAAAGGCGACCTTAGATGACACATAAAGTGATTTATACGTTCGTTCTTGCTGCGAATTCATTATAGGACATTGAAAGGGCCGTTTTTTATGTACTTCATTATGTAATTTTCTAAACGTACTACGTCAGGTTTTTAACCGAATAATTCTTAAATATTGTTTTTGTCGCATCAGCTTTTGCTGGAATAGTGTTAAAAAGTAAATTAGTAGTAATAAGTAATTAAGTATTGGTTAAGCGGCCGTGCAGAATATTTATTCGATAGAGTCTAGGCAAATTCATTGCGATGTTATGTTTGTGTACATCGTTCACGCACACACGGCTAAACTTCGAGCTCTGTGAGCGCTTAAACAATTTTGATCCTTTAATTGATAATTATTTTAGGATTATACATAGTAAGTACGGTTTAAAAATAAAAGTCTGGAATGTTTTTGTATATTTTTTTGGTATATTTATTACAAACAAAATGAAAAAAAAAATTGAGATAAATACACTCTAGGACATATTTAAGTTATTCAGTTTTTTCCTTCAGAGATGTCATTTATGTCTGCGATAAACTTAAGAGTCTACAGACAAATTTAACATGTTTTATTAATACCTACCCGAAAATCAAACGAGTCTTAATTTCATAATAAATAAATTAAAAAAAAATGCTAAACATTTAAATTTTAGGCCATATAAAATCTTTGCCAAGCTGTGAGAACAAACGTGTTACCATATTTATTGCCTATACAATTGGCGTTTTATAAAAACTTAAATTAAAAATTAAAAAAAAAACCCGACCCAAAAAAAAAACAAAATAAAAGTCTGAATAGGTAAAAAGTAAAAAAAATCATAAAAAAAATCTTTAAAAATAAATCAGCGGGGGCTTACGCTATCCTACCTATTTCTTATCTCATTATTTCTGTATTCAAAGATTATCTGGCAGAGATCTCAATAACTCCGCCTTTTGTTATCTTGGAAATCTCTTATTCAAAAGGTTTTTTGTACGGATAAGTACTTCGTGAATGGTAAACAAGAATAAGTTGGACCGAAACAAAAATGAGTTAGGAACTCTTATTTCAGTTTCTAAGACCCTAATGATAGACGTTTGAACAAAGTCGATCATTATGTCTCTAATATGTTAAAGGCAGTCAGACGCATTATTCGATATGCCTTCGATTATTTTGTTTCAACACACATTCGAATATTAATATATTTGAAGACATCGAAATCATCGAATACTCAATACTTATTCAGTAAACAAAATTCCGTTCGAAGACAAAGGATACGTACTACTTACATTATGAAGTATAATAAAATTAAGAGCTAAATATTACACTTCTTCAAGTGGTACGGTAGTGTACTAATAGTTCAATATTTAGAGCATTATTTTTTCCCCGATCCAGATCGCAAAAACTTTTACTTAATAATAGTACAATAAAAATATCTTATTTCTCTTTCTCTCTAAATATCTTCTTTCGACGAAAATGTACAAAATAATATTATATATCTATTTATCTATACTAATATATAAAGAGGAAAGGAAAAAATCAGGGATCCTTAATAAAATTCCAATAATGTAACCCAAGGTGTAAAAAAATAAGAAAACCGAAGAAAAGCGAGGGTGGTTACTCGTGTATTAATACAGTAGGTACAATATTCGGTACGGGATCCTATGTAACTGTTGACGACTACGTCAGACTATTTTGTTTCAATTGACATTGTTCCCAAACCCGTTATTGTGGTGCTTCGCTTCTCCAAAACTTGTAAACGAAGCATTTACTTCACTTTATACTTCCAATACCGTTGCAAGTTAAACATTCGATCGAAATGTCCGCTGCAGTGTGCCATTAAAAGTACAGTATAAGGATATTTATGTCTATGTGACCTAATGCAGTGGAGTTAAAGTGTAAAGTAAAAAAATTAAGAAATAAGAGTAGAAGAAAGAGATTCGAAAAAGAAGAAGCTTCAACTAAAATGTGGTTAAAGTCCATGAGTTTGACACAGACCATGAGATCACATCCAAATTAGCTAAGGCGTTTCTGAGGTCAGCGAGAACGCTGGGAACAGAATTATTAGGATTGCGAGAATTTTACCTAACGATATTTTGTAATTACTATGTATGCAAGAGGATAACAAATTATATATAACGGAGCGCCGAGACTTGGGATGTATTTCATCCTCTGATATTCTTTGGTTTTATGTCACAGTACAGATAGTAAGGTATTTTCTTGAAAGGATTATTCACAGAGATATCGTATTACAATCATTTTATTACAATTAACACTGTAACACTATACAACACAAAATAATAGAAGATTGTAGAAATATGAGCCAATAGTTTTGTACATACTCATGCGACAGGCATCATAATCACGAATGGCCTCTGCCAGGGTTGCCAGACGTCGCCATGGCACATACAACTCTATTCGGTGTTACCCGCTCAATTTACAATAATAATCGTTTAAGTAGCAATTATTCAAATCGATCACATTTAATCATTTATACGCCGCGCCGATATATACATATAATATTTTTATGTATCCTTCTTATCCTCTTCTTCTTATCCTTACGACATAGATACATACCCTAATATAATTTTGTTTTATTCCTTATACTTGTTTAATCATTCATTAAGCGAAACTAAAACGAATGAAAACATTAGCAACATCATAAGAATTCTGATACCAACAGGGTCATTCTTAACTTTTATAGATCCAGTAACGACGGCGGGTGCAATACAAAACAGTAGTTGATACCTATTGAAGCGCAATCGACATGCACTTACAGACAGTTTTGACTCACAGCAGTAAAAGCTAACTGTGCGATAAGTTTTTAAGGTCTATTTAGAAATGTTTTAATATTTTTTACTTAATTTTTTTCTATCGTATAGTTTCTGATGACTTTCTGCACGCGGATACTTTCAATGTATTTTTCTGCTAAGCTAAAAGAAATCGCTGGTCGCCTGTTGTTTTGTAATTGTTTTTTAAATGGTTTTATTTAGCTTACACTGTTTATTTGGGTCGAATCCTTTTGGTCAATAAACGTTTTCAACATATTATTTCCTTTAAAGTGCCAGAAAGAGAGTTAACAACAGAATTTCCCACTTCCATCAATTATAATTACGTTGATTATATTGTTGCTACATACAAATGTTTTGGTAAAACGGATAGCTATCATTGCTTACAAAACGTACTGTTTATGTTACCGGATATCTGTATAATTCAGCATTCTATACAATACCTAGGCAATGTATAGAATATCTAAAACGTTCAGGTAACGTTTTGAATATTATTTATTTCATACTTAGCCCAGGCATTCTATAAATACTCCATGCGTAGTTGGTAATGTGTGTAAAAGACGGTTCTCTGCCTTTTCGCCGAAAATTGTTTGGCCGATTATCACTTGCCAACTAACGTTTCGCAGAATTTTATTTCGCCGAATAATCATTTGCCAACTTATCACATATTTTTTTTATTTCCCAACCTAACAGTTGCTAACTGTACGTTTGGTCTGCCTTTTATAATGACACTTTTCAAAAGGCCAACTTTCAAGTAGCGAATGTTTCAGTTAGAGTAATATTCATTTATAGTCACCGCGAACTAAGAAGCCCAATTTGTCGTTTGCCATCACAGTGACATTAGAGATGTACAAAAAAATCGGTTCACGAAAGAAACCAATTTTTACAACAAATCGATTCAAAATTATAAGACCTTCTAATCGATTTGATAATTAAATTTTAAACTAGAAACCGTAATATTTAGGTACCTAGTTACCTACCTACTACCTCGATTGAGCTATCTCGTACCGCGTATTCTTAATATGTACCTATTTACGACTTCATTAAAATATTATTTTATCCATTCGGCCATGAACATCAACAACACCAAAAGCATCACTGGTTTATTGCCGGCCAAGAAAGAGAGAAGAAAAAGAAAGAAAGATAGATCATGATAGAATGAAAGTCCCGCTCAGTTTCTTAATAATATTTTGACATAATATTATATTATGAGCGTCAGGAAAAAACTACAGTGAATAAATTCTTGCTTATTTCGTAAGACACATTCATGTACAAATAATTATTATTTTGTTGAAAAAAAAATGTTTACCGCAACCTTAAATACATAATTACATATAACATATTATCTGCAGTTACTGTCCATGGATGGTGAAGTGCCCATACATAATGGAAAATGTCCTTTGTTAGCATCCAATTCGTCGTGGTATTATTGGGTACCTAATTTTAAATTCAAATGCAAGCAAATCATTTTTAGCAATGTAATTAAATTAATCAATTTTCATTTTTAAGCGATTATAGTAATGTATCGATTATGATTGGTTTGATAAACGGTTTCAAGCCGTCACATCACCCTACGTCAGATTAGATTTAGGCTTCTTCATATAAGATTGTTTCGACGTCATATATTTTTATTAAATTGTGCATAAATTATGATGTGATGGGATTTTTACTAGATTTTAACGTATAATATGATTTATAATCAACGCCAATGAAAATGAGTAGGGATTTTTAACAAATTTTGGCAAAATCCTTTGTCCGTAAGTATTCAAGTATTCATGTCAAGTATACGAATATTCCATTTCGCTCAAAGACATCCATACAAGGTTAGTTCATATTAATAAATAGCAGCTATCATTATGGGCATCTTAGATAATTTTGACTATAGTTGTATATTGTTTATAAACCTAGGTTTGTAAATTTGCGGCTCTTGTTATCTTCCGGTGACATATGCACTTTTAGGGAGAATTTAGGGGTTTTTGATACACAAAAAGGCTTCCAAACTTCTCCGGCGCTGCGGGAAGTGCAGCCCCTCAGCCCTTGCGTAACAAACTGCAGGCACTCCATGCTCGCCTACGCAGCTTCGGCTCACATGGTGCCTGCAGGTGGTTACAGCGGGCGGGGGCTGCTCTCCCTCCGGGCCTCCGGGGTTTACATTCACTCTAGGGGTAGGACAGACTAGTACCACGTGGGGTCGGGGTTGGCTAAGTCGGTTCTGTCACCAATTTTGAAAAATCCGAAGCTGCGTAGGCGAGCAGTGTAGTGTAGGAGCCATTAGACTGCATCTCTCCTTACCATCAAGTGTGATTTCAGTCAAGCATTAATTTAAAATGTATAAAAAAATATCTATTCATGCAGGTTACAATTTGTTTTGAGTGTGATTTAAGTAAATTCTTAATTCCAACCTCCATCCAAAGTTGACTACACATACCCAAATCTAACTTTATCCATTGCCGGTGGACCTGCAGGTATTCTGTACAGTAGTTGGGAAACGTATACATTACCTAGGCAAACTATGTAATGGTGAATAATATTCACTTATAATACCACAAGAGCTTCAAAATTATCGGGTATTTCCCGATAGGTTCGTTGCAAACAAATGAAGGAGTCAAGTTTTTCAGGTTAAAAAATCACGAGCGCGAAGCGCGAGTGATTTTTCCTGAAAAACTTGACGATTTTATTATCCTATCGGTCATATCTAAAGTATTTGAAAAGGTACTCTATACTCGTATGTACGAACATCTAAATGGCTTTAACTTCTTCTTTAAAAAACAGTATGGATTTAGATCGAAATCAAATACCTTAGCAGCTACCATTGACTTAGTTACCAATATCAAAAATGCTATTGATGAGAAACAAGTGGCCTTAGGCATTTTCATTGATATTAAAAAAGCTTTTGACGCGGTAAGTCATCCACTACTACTCAAGAAGCTTAAAAATCTATTTAATGACCAAGCATATAGAATTTTAGAATCATATCTACTTAATCGCTATCAAATAGTTAAAATTGCTGAACATAAAAGTACTCTAGCTAAAATATCTTATGGAGTTCCACAAGGATCCATACTAGGGCCCCTGTTATTCCTTATTTACATTAACGACATAAGTGATCTCGACCTAGCTGGTGACTTAATTCTATATGCAGATGATACTTCTTTATTCTACTATGGTGAAGATATAAATGAAATGATGGCTAAATCTCAACAAGATCTTAACACGCTAGACACATGGTTTAAACATAACCTTCTCACAATTAATACAAGTAAAACTTCGTACATGATTTTTGCTGCCAAAAACAAAAAAAACCGATACCAATTTAACACTTAAAATAAATAACGAAACACTACATAAATCTGAACAAGAAAAATATCTCGGACTGTTACTAGATAATAAATTAACATGGAAACCCCACATAATGAAAATTCGGTCAAAACTAATTTCCTTGCTTGGCTGCTTAAGAAATGTATCTAAATGCATACCAACTAAAATGCGTCTAGTTATATATAATGCCTTAGTAAAACCACATATAGAATACCTAACAGAGATATGGGGTTGTTCAGCCATAAGTAATATACAACCACTGCAAAGAACGCAGAATAAACTAATTAAAGTACTGTATAAGATGAACTACCTCACACCTACCAAGGATATATACAAAATAACAAAGCTGCTCAATATAAAACAGACGTATACTTACAACACATGCATGCTCATAAGAAAAATTCTAAAAGGGACACTACAAACACAATTAGAACTCCATCTAAAACCACCCAGCAAATATATAAAACGTAGGAAAAATACCAACTTACTTCAGCTACCAAAATCCCGAACACGTTATGGTCTCACAAGTATAAAAAATGAAGGAGCTAGAATATACAACAACTTACCCGAATACATAACTAATGTAAATTCTGCTGCAAAATTCAAAACCCTACTAAAAAGTTACATTCTTAGGAGAATCGAACATACACACACACTCACGGACCCACACATTCTCAGTCACACATATACACACAAACACACACACTCTCTCACACACACACACACACACTTAGGTACATAACAAAACAAAATTCACAACTTCGCCGATCAAAACCATACTTCACAAATTTAAGTTTCTCATTTTAAGTGACTTTGTACTTTATGTATTGTCTTATGAGAAATAAAGATTCTTTAAACCGAAACCGAATTGTACTTTGGAACCCTAAAAACAAGACTTAAAACTGCAAGCCAACGTTCCACGTCGAACCTTAACTGAAACGTAAAATGTGCACTGTAGTAAGCTATTGAAGTCTGGCAAACGCATAAAACAGCAATTTACAACTACTGAAGTGCAATCGAAGTGTTGGACCAAAAATAAAGTCGTATTCTTTCGTCTTTCGGAACTATTATGTTAGTACGGTCTTTTTGTTTCACATTGCTGATTTAATACCACTATTACCACTGCAGATAAAACAAGGTAGAGGATTTATTTTAATCTAAAGATTCCAGAGATCTTAAGATCGGTTTATTAATACGAGCTTTAGTGTAATGTCTCATAGGCTGTAACCAGGGGACGACCAAGACGCTTTTACCTTCATTTATCGAATTAAGAAATTCATATTTCATTGTTGGCAAATAACATTCAGTAGCAGAACCTGTGGAGGTTCACCACAATGAAGAAAACGGACTTACATGGTTCAAGACCGTGCGCCTCCTCCTTAACTTCTTTTGTCTATCTTTATTACTTCTTTTGTCTTCTATGGACCATCTCGAACACGTCAGCTTTCAAACCAAAAATACCGCGTCATTGACGACCGGTGTGGCGCAATGGTTACTATGCCGGATCGCCACACCAAGGGTCCTGGGTTCGATTCCCAGCGATGCGGAAATTTGAATGATGAGTTTGAATTTCTGTTCTCGGTCTGGGTGTGAATGTCCTTGTCTAGTGTGTTGTCTATGGCACCCACGACACAGGGCATCCTAGTGTGGGGCTGTGAGTGTGAAGCGTTTATTTTATTTTATTTTTATATTTTATAATCGATCCATTCGTTTAGGAGCTACGTTGCCACAGACAAACACACAGACACAGTCAAACTGATAACCCCCTTTTGCTTCATGTGTCAAAAAGAAGCATGAGTAACAGTAGCAGACTTTACCAAGTAATAAGGCTATTCTGTTTCTTAACTTGACAGCGGAATCCGCGATGTGTGTCAAAATTGAAGTTCGAGCTCGGGACTCACTTCACTTCGCAAGTGCGTACTAGATGATTAGAGAATGACATAATACCGAGGCCATTTTTAATCATTTGACGTTCGAGTTCGAGACTCACTTCACTTCGCAAGTGCGTACTAGATGATTAGAGAATGACATATCAAGATCTCGAACTCGAACTTCAATTTTGAAACTCATCGCGGATTCCGCTGTCGAGTTAGAAAACAGAATAGCCTTGCAGATACGAGTATATTCGTAATTCAATTGCTGGCCATAACCTACAACTTCTATAATCGAACTTCTCACCAGCGTTCCATTTTTACCGCACAGCTGCCACGTTTGTGTAACCCTGACGTTTGTTCTCGGCCCATTCAACGAAAGTAGGTTATTTGTGGCATTACTATCGCAGAAAATTTCTTATTTTAATGAAGTTTTAGAACCTTTTTATAATGGGACCAAAAAAAGGTTAGGTTGATGTTAAACCTCCATTTAATTAGGTCTGCGAAACCTCTAAAGCTGGCTAACGAGTTTAAAAATTCATCCATCCATCCATCCATCAGCCCTTGGAAGTCTACTGTTGGTCATAGGTCACCTTAACTTGCGCCACTCTGACCGATCCTGTGCCTTCTGAATCCAGCGGATGCCCGCTGTCTTCTTCAGGTCGTCAGTCCACCTGTTCCTATACTCCATTTTCCGAGACGTGGGTGCCACTCGAAAACCTTTCCTCCCAAATGATTATCGGACCTTCGAATTACATGACCAGTCCACTGCCACTTCAGCAGGCTTATTCTCTGAGCTATGTTGCGGTCGGCTTAAAAATTACCAATCTGGTTTGTTTTATCCGACTTTTTTATTTTCTAGCAAAAGTATAAACCGCCTTTATTAATGAGTCATCAATTATACTCATTAATAATACAATGAGTAATACTACGCGTACCGTAAAGCCTTTGCCAGAAGAAGTAACTCGCTCAAAAACTGGGTCTCCAACGATGCAACTGAAATATGTTAGATTTTTATTCATTTGTTATAAATTAAGAAATTGCATAGGTACTAATCTTTAACAGAACTTTCATACTAAATAATACTTCAGATACCGTAGAATAAATAAATTCTCCGGCACTTCAGTAATGGCCGGTCTCAATAATGTACTAACAGATGGAAGACTGTGGATAGGGCTACCATTAGTATGTTATCTGTCATACTTGTCAATTTTTCAGACGCAAAAATTGACAAATATGACAGATAACATACTAATGGTAGCCCTATCCACAGTCTTCCATCTGTTAGTACATTATTGAGACCGGCCGGTAATCTAGATTTTAAACTATAAGTGTGTCAATTATAATCCATTTTCGTTCTGCTGTTTTTGCGTGTTAAGTAAAAACCTTTCACATTTTTAATATTAAGTAGGATTGGTATCAGTTTGTAGCCTTGTCAAATGGACGGTTTGTCTAGACGCCGCCGGATATTCGTCAGACATCAAAAGTAATAGATCCTCTGTATATTTTACTCCATACAGAATTGTTAGTAGACCAAGCCTGTTTGGTTTATTGATAACATTTTACTGTACATAATTGACGTATTTTCATTACAGGTTTCTCGGAGTTATTCGTATGATATCGGATTGACAAGAATTTATAAATAAGATTTCATGAAATTTCAAGAGTCTAGAAAAGATAGAAGCGCATTTTCTGAAAAGCTGAACAGGGAAACTTAATTAACTAGACTAGACTGCCATCATTAAAACTTTAAAAAAAATATTCTATCAAATACGTGATAATAATGTATTTGAAATTCCAGGTCCGAAAAACTACTAATTTCGGTTTGAAACAGTATCCGAGAACTTGGATGATGTAATGTCAACAACAAAATCTCGTTTGCCTCGTAATCCAACTAATATTATAAATGTGAAAGTTTGTGAAAACTTTCACTCAAAACTACTGAACGGATTTTCATGAAATTTGGCATATAGGACATATGGTACTTATTATCCCAAAAAACGCAGGCAAATCAACGGGCAGAACTCTAGTTTATGAGTAAAAACCACTGATATCACAAACAATAGCATCCTGGCACACAGCGGACAGCTAACACGGTTCTTGGAGCTAGACCAAGTAACGCCTGTCGCGGTAATTTTTGAAAACAATATGGCATCGCTCCAACGTGTAACATATTATTCTGATAGTGAATATGTTTTAAGGTTAGTGCTGAAATGTAAAGTGTCTGGAATAATAGTTTGGATTATAAAAGTTATTATAATTAGTAGAGTTTAAAGGAACATAAGGGTTAAATAAGCTTTCAAAGTATGATTTGACAAAAACCAACGTTTAACTCGTTAGGATCCGCGTGATCGCGGTACCTTTGAGTTCTAACGTTCTGGAACGTTCTTGGTAACCGACGGGTTAAGGGCGTTTTGACCAAACGTGTTGACCGATTTTAATGATTTTTACGTCAATCGATTCGTCTGAGCCTTTCGAGTGTCACTAAATAACTATATAACAATAATCGAAATTCTCTGCTCTCGAACATCTGGGACAAGTGATCCAGATGGGCAAGTTCAACTTCGAGAAAGAAGTCACTTGTAGAATCCAACTCGGATGGGCTGCGTTCGGGAAACTGCGTCATATCTTGTCGTCCAAAACACTACCTCAGTACCTGAAATCGAAGGTGTTCGAGCAGTGTGTGTTGCCAGCGATGACATACGGATCCGGGACGTGGTGCTTTACTATTGGCCTAATCCACAAGCTCTAAGTAGCGCAGCGGGCTATGGAAAGGGCTATTCTCGGTTTTTCTCTACGTGATCGCATCAGAGATGAGGAAATCCGTAGAAGAACAAAGGTAACCGACATAGCTCAAAGAATTAGAAGGATCGATAACAGTTGGGGAAGAAAGGTCCTCGAATGGCACCCACGACTCAGAAAAAGGTGCATAGGAGGCCCAGGTAGACTGACGACCTGAAGAAGCGGGCATCCGCTGGATTCAGAAAGCTCAGGACCGGTTAGAGTGGCGCAAGTTACGGGAGACCTATGTCGAGGATCCTTTCGTCAACTCGGACTTGAGAAACTCGCCCGCGCGGCCGAGTTGGGAAGATTTAATTATACCTATTATTTTATTATACATCTCGGCCGTAGGCTTAATTACTATGCGGGCGAGTCAATACAATTCATTTTTGTGAATTTGTTTATTCGTCATCTCGGCCGAATACAAGAAGTACATTCACGTTATAAAATATTTAAAACAAACAATTATTTTTTTAGCTATATTTTTTATATATTTTATATATATTTATATATTTATATATATTTATATATATATTTTATATATATTTTTTATATATTTTATATATATTTTTTAGCTATTTTTTATTGTTGAACGCTATGCTACGTTGCTATAGATGCGTCTGATATCCACCAATCATATTCATTGCTGCACATAGCATAGCACTGGCCAATGAATATGATTGATGGAACGTAGCATAGCACATCTCTGGTGGAAAGGCACCCTAAGAGCTGGATTAACCTAAGGACAAAATTTTGATAATAATTTATACAAAAATGAATATCGAACAAACATCAAATTTGATCGGACAATCACGAACAAACGACGAAGTAACGATTTAGCAAAAAAAAAGTAAAAAAAAATTATATATCCCCGCCAACTTAAGGCCAAAATTTATTTATTTTTTTATAAAAAAATGAATATCGAACAAACATCAAATTTGATCGAACAATCAAGAACAAACGACGAACAAACGATTTAGTAAAAAAATAATTAAAAATGAATATTTTTCGCCGCCAAGTTAAGGGAGCTTGCTCTGAGTGTGTAATACAGCGTATCGATGAAAAACGTCAAACCAATGTCAAACAGACAGGGTTACTGTAATTAACCTATCAAGATCACGCGTCACAAAATGTATGTATGCCGACGCTGCGCCAAAGTAACCGGTTTCTATAAGGGCGTTAATAATCAGTATTATTATTGTGATAAGGAAGACGAGAGGTTTGGTGTGCAATGTTGTAAGGCTTAAATTAAAAATTCAGTTTAATTAATTATTTACAAAAAATATTGAGAGAAACTCCTACCTGCAGAAACTGTTTTCATATCATATGAAATTACTACATTGTAATTTCTAAAATTGACAAAACTGAGGTCTTCGTCATTCGCCTTTAATTTTTCTTGAACGAGACATCAAATTTTCATTCTTTCAATATACTTGTACACTTGGTTAGCTTTTCTTTTTTAAAACCAATAATCTACTACCATAAAACCGATCTACGCCTAATATTTGTCGAAATTTATTACTTTTATCCCCATTTGTCTTGAAAGATATTAATTTATTCCCTCATATATAATTATTTTAAATAGGCAAGTATTTAATTTTCCTAGCTGGCAACTTAATCACCACACCCAACATCAAAGTGAATAACGGAAATTAAACCTTCGTGCCTTAAGATTCAGTACATATTCGCATGTGGTATATTTTATATATTGCGCCCGCGTCAATGATCCATGTCACTTTTACTCATCAGGCCGCCATCTTAAAGGCTGCCACAGAGCTTGTGTTGTGTTAAGTGAAAATTGTGAAGTTTTATAAAGGTAAGTAAGCCAAATCATACTATTTTATAATATTAATTTTATAGCAATATTCCATTATAGCTAAGTATCTATTTTTTTTCATACTCCTGTTAACCACGATCGTATTTTTTGGTAATCCTAACTAATAAACAGTAATTTTGAATAGCAGATGGCCGCCATTTTGACTGCTTTGTTGTAACGGCGTCTGTTTTAATTTAAACTAAAATACTCTCTTGATTTCTATACAACTTATCTAAAACAAAATGTATAGTGTATCCAATTTTTTTTACAGCTAATGCAACCAGTCTTCTGATTTTTATTAAGTAGCAAATATTATAAACACAATGAATGCAGGTGAGAACAATAAAAAATTAAGTTTAGCGAGGTTAACGCTAGGGTTTATTAACCATCCACGTTGCATTTGTCTCTAACACTTTTTGTTTGCTATTTAAGGCTCCGTCCTAAAAAATCTCATATTAGCAACAAGTTTGTGCTTTTTTGTGTGAGGAAAAGAAAAATGTATTTTAAGCAATCACGTATGACTTTAGTACCTAGATATATATATATATATTCATATTAACTCGAAATTTGAGCGGTTCAAACCATGACGGTCCCTTAAATGCTTGCTTATGATTAAAATATAAAAGAATGTGCTTTATTTTGTTCATGCAGTAATAGTTTGCGTATAATAATCTGTGGCAAAAATTAAATATCATGCTAAAATCTCATGTAATGTAATTACTTTTCATTGTAATTGAAAATAATGCTATTTTGCTTAAGAAATTTCTATAATTAATTACTTTTGTATTACAGGCGATGAATCACAACCAGGGCCATCTGGCTTACAAAATCAACCCCAATTACAAATATTGACATCACAAAGGGGTAAGCGATTGCTTCTTCGCGCGGGGCATAAATACAACGAAAAAAGAAATAATAAAGATGGTACTACCACTTGGTACTGTATAAAAAGGACCACGTGCAAGGCGGCACTAGTTACTTCTACTGACAACTCAATTAAAAGAGAGGATATACACAATTGTGAGCCTGATTTCGCATCCAACGAATTAGAAATACAACTTGGAAAGTGTATTGATAAAATTACATCGGACTATACTATTCCAGTGCCGAGTGCTTATAGAGAAACTGTATCAAAACTTAAAGACAGTGGAATTAATTTGATTAAAAAAATACCTGACTTTGTGAATGTTAAAAATAAGCTTTATAAAAAGAGAAATAAATCATTGGACGTCCCAAAAGTCTGTTTTAAATCCCCAAGTGAAATTATTGTTTCTGAAAAATTTAAAAATTTTGTATTAGCTGATTATAATTATAAATCAAACAGAATTCTAGTTTTTGCTAATGAAAATTGTAGAACAATATTATCTCGCTCAAATTTGACTATTTTATGTGATGGAACCTTCAAATGTTGTTTAAGGCCTTTTCAACAATTGTACACCGTGCATGTTGATTTAGGAAGCAATGAGATGTATAACAATATTATGCCAGTGGTATATGCCTTGCTGCCAAGTAAAACAAAAAATATCTATAACACTTTGTTTAACCTTATCAAAAGCCAAATCCCTCAATTTAATCCAAAATTATTTGTACTAGACTTTGAGCAAGCAGCAATGTCCGCAATTACAGAAACATTCCCTGAAACACAAATAAGTGGTTGTCATTTTCATTTTTCGAAAAGTTTGTGGCAAAGAGCTGACAATTTAGGCCTAACCAAATTTAAATTAGCCAGAAAACATATAAAACGTTGCTCTGTTTTGGCGCATCTACCTAAAGAAGATGTAGAAAGTGGTTGGTTGTATATAATGTCACAATGTCCAAGAACTCCAAATATAGTCTCATTCAATGATTATTTTGTAGAAACGTGGTTAAGTGAAGAATCATTTTTTTTTAATAAATGGAACTGCTACAATACACAACATCGTACAACCAATATGATTGAAAGTTGGCATTCTACTATTAACAAAAAAATACCAGCCAAACCCAAAAGTATAGCACAATTTTTAACAATATTACAAAAAGAAGATGATTATTTTAATGTATTATACCAAAAAGGGTCTAACATAACAAAAAAACTTAAAGAAACACAAGAAATTGATGAAAATATATATACTACCATTAATGAATATAAACAAGGGAAAATAAATATAGATCTCTGTATCGAACGACTTGTTTTATAATTTTGTTATTTATCTATTGCATAATTATGACAAATAATACTAGTCAGTTGATTGTAGTGATTTTTCAAAAAAGTAAGTTTTTAATTAATCTGTGATGTTTAAAATGATCTGTGATTTTTTAAGTGATTTATATGATAGTATAAATATTAGTGTGTAAGTTAAATGATTTATGTGATAATAAAAACATTAGTGTGTCTGTCAAACATGTACTTTAATAATTGTCCATACCGATTGTTGAATCCTATTAGACTAAGCTTATTTTTTTATACATCTATGTTGATTTTTTAAATATATACATGTTTTTATATTTTTAAGCTTGTTTTATTTTACCTATAGAAAAATATATTTAAAATCGAACCACTTTTGTACTTGACTGTACAATAATGCTTTTTATTTTCATTGACGGCCGAGTTGACGAATACAATATACGAAAAAATTACTTCGGCAACTCGACCGCGTGGCGCGGCCGAGTCGCATAATAAAAGAATAATTAATATTTTATTTTCCCAACTCGGCCGCGCGGGCGAGTTTCTAGCGTCCGAGTTGTCCACTAATCCATGTCGAGCAGTGCACCTCAAAAGGGTGATGGATGGATGTATGAATCAAAATTCGTCACAGCGACAACCAGACCTAATATTGTCAAAATGAAAAAATATATATAATCGACGAACTAAGTCAAGTGGGGTATGGTTGAACAGGTATTCAGAAATGATTTTTAGGTTCCCTTCATCATTTTTCATTTTAAGTGACAGTTTAGGGTATAGGTGTAATGCTTTAAACAACTATTCACCAGGCACCAGGCATCTTTAGTTGCTATTGGAGACTCTACTTGAAGAAGACAAAAAAGTTCATTTCAAAAAGAGGATTACGACAAATTAAAGTATGAAATGGTACAGGTAATACTTTCTGAAATTTAAACCAACTTCACAATATTAATGTCCGGATTTATAGCAAGCCAATTCTAAAGAATTTCTACTAAAGTAGAAACCGGCTGTTTTTGCTATTATGGTGGAGACATTGCTTCCGTCAGCACGTATTTCTGCACAGTGAATTACTGATATTACAGTTATGTTAAATTAGTAGAAAACAGTCATATTTTACGAAACGTGAAAATATGGAGCTTACATTCTAAATATATTTGCCGTTACCGTTGGCGTATAACGTATAACATCTACATGTATAAAATATTTTATTTGGCTTCAACTCATTAACGGCCCACTACTACTAAGCACGGGCCTCTCTTTTTGAGGAGGTTATTGAGGAGTCACGCTGCTCCAGTGTGAATTGGTGGAGGGGTTAGTAGCCAACCCGAGTGACAAAAGTTTTCATGTCACCCAAAGGCCTCCGATACGGCGTAACGGCTGTAGTTATACAAAAACTACCGACTCAATTCGTTCGATCACTTGGAATCGACAAAAGCCGCTGGGCTATGAGCGCTTCATTTATATAGTACCTAATCATAATACAATGTACACAATACATAATGTGGCGGTAGATTCAAGAAATCTTAAATTACTAAAAATCTATGCTTTGTTTTTATTTCACCTAAAATAATCTATTTCATATTATTCAGTAAAGAAATTCTGTATGTCTGTCAGGATTTCGGTACGGAAAGTCAATCAATTTAAAAGTATAGATAGTAGTTAGTATTCAAATGGAATATTAAATCCAAAAAAATTATCTACGAGTATTATCCTTTTGAATTTGCCTCCATCAAACCTTTTTCAGAAATCGTAGAATGAAAGCAATAAAAGTCAAATTACTGTTAGAGTCGTGCTTCACCAAGGCACAGCAAACTTTTGGGTACGGAAGTTACAAATTGAATAACATTACCAATATGTCCTACCGCGCGCGGATAGATACATCACTCTTAATTCGAATAAAGTTTATGTAGAAACAACGATGGGGACTGGTTTATTTATTCAAGAGGATTATTGGATTATTTCATAGCCGGATGCTGCCATTACCAATTATGTTATATCAGGCGCTGATAGATACGAGTACGTAACAATATGATACGAATTAAGTTTATGAAGAAACAAGGATAATGGTTTATTTATTCGAGTGGATTATTGAATTATTTCATAGCCGGATGCTGCCATTACCAATTATGTTACATCAGGCTGATAGATACGAGTACATAACAGTATGAATACGAATTAAGTTTATGAAAAAACAAGGATAATGGTTTATTTATTCGAGTGGATTTCACACGTTAAACTTTATGATTTCGTAGTTCATTGCTGTCATAATATATGTCCCACTGCGTGTGAATAGATATTTCAATCTACATGAGAATCAATTATTATGGTTAGACAACGATGGATGATTATTTATTTATTGGAGTGGATTATAGCCATTAAAATTAATGATTACACAGCTGAATGTCGTAACGCAAATCGCTATTCTTAAATACGATTTTGGCGCTTGACTTAACTTTATTTTGAACCAAAAATACATTTTAATATTCATTTATTCGCTGCCCCATTAACGACTGACTGATTGGAAACTTGTAAATATTGAAATACTTTTTGTTATCAACATTATTTACACTTGCATAGATAATTTCCTTGCTCCAAATTAACACAACAGTTACAACGAAACTTAGTACTTTACGTAGCTAAATAATATTTCATGGCGTTCGGAATAACAACCCTTTCCTAAAAGTAATAAAAGTCAAATTTGTGTTTGAGTTACAAACTTTGGGGTACGTGAGTTACAAATTGAATAACATTATGGGCAACGTTTGCCCTTTCGCGCGAATATCTGTATGGTAATTCAGTAGGGATGTCCATTTTAAATCGATATTTTTATCCGCATTATGCCAAGATCATTGTCTGATTTTATTATTTATTTGTGATGATTTTTCATAATACATACCTACAATTGGAGATGATTTAATTATCCGAATCAGATTATTGGAATTTGGGATTCTCATGTATTGCTTTACCATAAACATAAAGTCAGGATTTATAGTGCCATTTTAGCAGGCCAGGAACTTAAAACGCCAAAAATCCGGTTCCTAGTTAGGAAATACACTATAATTTTGTAATTTTTTTTATTTTATTATTTGTTGTATATGTATGTCGGACATGATAAAATTGAACGCCAAGCCGGAACAAGCTTGGGTGTATTCGGATTTTGAAGATAGCAGCACTATGCAAATTGTGTACTGCCATTTTTGAGTACACGCGGTAGCGGGAAAACCGAGGACAGCTATTGACTTACCAGCCACCAACGGGCACTCTTTGGACACCCTCCGAGCTGAGCAGAACGCAACGTGTGAATTATTGTTGGTTATTCTAAATGCTGTACCGCGCTGTAAATCCGACTTCACCGCGTTCCATTAGTGATTGGTTATCTTATTCGAGTCGAATAATAATCTGTTCAGAGTTGTGTGTTTCAGCGGTAATCACGTATTAAATTTGTAACGAGCGTAAAACCTGTGTGTTAATTATATGTATAGCACGACCCGTGTGGCGCAATGGTTACCATGCCGGATCGCCGCGCCAAGGGTTGTGGGTTCGATTCCCAGCGAGGCGGAAATTTAAATGATGAGTTTGAATTTCTGTTCTCCGTCTGGGTGTGTGTGTTTTTGTCTTGTGTGTTGTCCCTGGCACCCACGCCACAGGGAATCCTAGTGTGGGGTTATGAGTGTGAAGCGATATTTTTGGCGCATGACTAGTTAGAACAAAATTTTGGGGTGACCAGTTGACCCCTAAATCGTTTATTTATTTATTCGTTTCTGACTAAAATTATGTAATTGCCCACTGTATTATCATTTTCCGTACCACCCACTTCTCCAATATGTATATATGTCCATATATCACGAATGTCGTTAAAACATGTAATTCATGAACATCTAAAAATCTGTGCATTTCTAACAGAAATTGCCCCAAAACAATGAATGCAGATAGCACTGTGTTGGAAATAGACGTAATCAACTGCATATTCATAATAAGATTAGTTATGTCGCCACAACCATAGTTCTGCGTAACCATAATTGACCTTAGTGATTCTCTTTTACATGTAATAAGTTAATGCTTGACTGCACTTGTGACATATCTTGGCTTCAACCCATTAATGGCCCACTACTGGGCACGGGTCTCTCCTCTTGAGGAGGCCTAGAGCATACTCCACCACGCTGCTCCAGTGCGGATTGGTGGAGGGGTTAGTGGCGAACCCGAGAGTCGGAAGTTGTCAAACCGCCCGAGGGTCTCCGACATGGCTTAACGACTATTATCTTATGATAACAACCGGGACCAACGGCTTTACGTGCCCTCCGAAGCACGGAAACGCTCTAAAAATTTTTGCCATTAGCGGTCACCAAACCAACTACCGACCGCGCCTGCTGTTGCTTAACTTTGTCGATCACATAGGATCGACGCAAGCCACCGGGCTATGAGCGCTTCGTGACATATCTATATATGTGTGATATTTGTGAACTGGATGAAATAAAACAAACACTGATATTATACCACAAGTTTACTACAACATCAGTTAAAATCACGTCTAAACCCGTCAAGCAGTTTGCTAAATTAGTGGGAACATCGCACATTCAAACAGCCGAAAATTTTCAAAGTAATTGTTATTATTAACTAAGTAATGTCAACAAATAGTGCCTAGGTACTTAAAATACGAAAACTACCCACATATTATTTTTGCGCTTCATCAAACCAAATACAGTCCAGTGATATTTTATGTATGAAAAGAGGGCTAAAATCGGTATAATTGGACAGTTGGACAGTGAGCACCAACCGGAATACGTGACTTAAGTTGTTTCCGAAGCTCACACTACAGAATGTGGTAACTTGTCTTGTTCGGTCACCGTTACCTATTCGTAGTTTGGTGGTAATGACGCCCCAATTCACATTAGACAATTGTTACCACCATTCGATTCGCAAACGACGTATTAAGCTGATTTTCAAGTGATATTTATACGAGTAATGCTATAAATTAGGGTAACTATCGCCATTTTTATTTTTCAATCTAGTATATAAAAATCTCATGACACGGTGTTTGTGGTCGCACTCCTTCGAAAGGGCTCGATCGATTTTTTTTTTTGTGTAGATTTTTTAGATATGAGAATAGCTCGTGATGTATATGATATATTTCATATCGCTAGGTGATTAAGGTGTTTCCATCCAGAATTTTTTTGGTAGAACATCGTTTGAAGAGTCAGCTAGTTAGATAATATAAATTCAACCCTATAATTTTCCTTTCTATGGTTATTTAAATAACAATAAATTCACATTTCCCAAGTAGGTATAGGTACTCGTATTTCCCTAGAACAGCGACCAGTCGTCTAACTACTACCTACTTACCGATCTTACCATAAGTTGCATAACTGTGGTAGGTTAGGTTAGTTCATAGAAATAAAGCCTGGTAGCGGTTCAATATGACGTTTACCGTCAAAATGAAAAAAAAGGAAAATATATTTTTTATCTATTCAGGGATTTCTACTATACATATACCATGACGTACAAACAATGATTAAAATAGAAAAAAAATATCGAGGCCCATATCGATAATAGAGTTTATCTTAAGTAACAACATTAAAATCATCAAACACATTTAACGTATCAGGCCCGATACAGTTTTATTATTGGTTTGGTGTATTTTCGTAGTCGGATAGCTATATGTTATTTTCGCAACTATATTCCTAGCATTAACTACGTTTTATCACTTTGGATACCGTCGTAAATCTGCCCACGCTGTTCACTGCGAATCCCCTACGCCTATATTGAAAGCAGATTACGTTATCTTTTATTTGCTTTTGTGAAGAACTAGGTTAAGTAATTCTTTCGTTCCTTTTTCGAGGACCGTTACTACTTCTGTCATTGATTCAATGTTTATACAGTTCATGTTTGTTTTTTGTAAAGAATAAAAGTTATTTGTAGTATGATCGAAACTGAAAGTCGATCTATCGCACAGGTGTTCGAGCGCTTATAGAACCCTCTCCGGTTTTGAAATATCGTACATTTGAAAAGCAATAAACTAGATTAACAATAACTGAAGCTCTAATTGTAACCGGTACAGACATTCCATCCATCCATCCATCAGCCCTTGGAGGTCTACTGCTAGACATAGGCCTCCCCTAACTTGCGCCACTCTGAACCACGAGACGTCGCAAATTGATAAATTTGCGAAAATGTGGGCGTAAAATAATACATTTAATCTTTCGTTTAGAATCCTACGAAGGTTTATAAATTTCCTAAGAAATTTATAAATTAGCGGTTCTTGTTATTTTCCGGTGACATGTACATCTGTAACGTGCGTATATTATAACCTTGTTGCTTGGCAATCCAAATAAATAAATAAATAAAATATTACTATTATTATTTCTCCATGGGCTTCGCCTGGGTAGCTGCCACCCTTGAGCATGAGTCGGCCCCCAAACGACTCGTCGTGTTCCGGCTGGGGGCTTGAGAGCCAGTTCTTTCTTTCTTTTTCTTCTCTCTTTCTTAGCTGGCAACGCATCAGCGATGCCTTTAGTGTTGCTCATGTCCATGGGCGACGATAGCCACTTAACATCTGGTGGATCGTCAGCTCGTTTGACGGCTATTTCCATATATGTAAAATAAAAACTGATACATAAACGCACAAGCCAAACCCTTAGGGCTTGAAACTAGAAATTTCGCACACGTATTCCTCTTATGACGTAGGTAATCACTAAGGAAGGATTTTTCAAAATTCAACCCCCAAGGGAGTGAAAAGCCCAAAGGGGTGATGAGCATAATTTTCGCATCCGAAGCTGCGGGCTAGCTAGTAGTTAACATGACGTTTCAGCACCTTAAAATGATCGTATAACCACGAAATACCTGAGTTTAGTAACGCAATACATACCAATCGTTAAAATTTGTCACATTAAATAAGGTTTGAAGAACTAACGCCCCAACTCAAAGTCACTAACGCTTACTTAAATCGCTCCTTAGTGTTTTTTTTCTATGGTGAGTCTTTACTAAGGAGCGATTAAAGTAACCGTTAGTGACTCTGAGTTGGGGCGTTAGTCCCTCCTTTAATGTTAAGAGTTCTTGAACAATAAAATTTGTCGAGGGAACTTATTCAAATAGTAAGACAGCTCCGTAATACACAGCCAAACTTTACAAAGGTAAAGTTTTACAAAGGTAAAATAAGAGAATGTAGCGAAATAGTGAGATTTAACTAAAATGTCTTTTGGGAAATAAAGCCTAAAATTCGGTAACCCTATTTGAGATGTATTTATTAAAAGCGGGTCAAACCTAAAGTTGGGCTTTTAGAGAGACTTAATAGCGATGATTCTCAGGAGATGCGTTTGTGAAGTTCGGGGTAACGCAGGTAAAACGTAATTGGTCTCCAGGGTTCAATGAATTGATGATTCACGACTTAAGAGACTATAAACTTTATAGGGTCTATTTTATTCAATTTTCACCCAAAGTGGTTTCTGTACTTAAACACACTTTTCATCTGAATAGGATAAAATAAATATTTACTCTGCTTGGCTGCTTTTATGTGATAGTAATAAATCCCTTTTCTTTGAAATAATTAATTGTTTTTAGGCTTCGTCCTAAAAAGAGAACTTAGTTACTTGTGATAATGATAACAACATTTTTATGGAAATAGCCAACAATCGAGCCGAAGATACACCTGGTGATAAGGCTTAAGAAAAGGAAAGAAAGAGCGGTCTCTCAAGCCCCCAGCCGGAACACGACGAGTCTTATGGCGGCTGACTCAAGGAAGAAACCACCACGTAGATAAGACCACGGAGAAATATTAGTTAAGATGGTATTAATGAGCTATTAAAATCAATATTACTAATATAGTCTTTCCAAGGGTCCAACCGAATATACTGCCTCTTACGACACCCATATGGCGTGGGATTTGGGTAAATATTCAAAACCGTCCTAATACGACTGCAGCGGGATACAACAAAAATTAAGGTAAAGTGCATTTGTATTATTGATGACGAGGCATAATACACTTCAGTGATCAAAATATAAATGCATAAGCATTTGCATTGCAAGGTTCTCTATTCAATTCAATAATCAGTCCACGAAAATATTAAGCCAGTGGTCAACAGGCTAACCTTAATATACATATGAAATTATACCAACATGAGTAAGAATTAAAGACATTTATTTATATTTTCGGCAAAGTAAATTATTCATGTACACTGGATTAAATACGAACACAATTTCATAAATTAGACAGCTTTTGTGCAAAATTAATTTATTTTAATTTCAAAAGCTTTGGGTTGCGGTTAAGCAACTGGCAAAAACATGCGGCGAACTTCACACATTTTGCATTTAAGTTTTTTAATTTACGTTTACGTTCCAACGCCAGCTTTTCCGATTTTCATAAATATTATGTCGATGAAACTATAAACCACATGGAACGAATTGGTAAAGCAATTCTGTAAAATGCTTCCAACTGGATTTATTTTCATCATAAAGTAAAATCCACATTGTTTGACAGAAATAAATTGATATTTTAAAAGAGGGAAATCAGTAAAGCATGGAAAAAGTACAATGGACAACGTACAAATCTTCATTCACTATTAATATTTAAGTAGTAACTAAGTTCACGGCCGATCAGAATGGCGCCTGTTAGGGGATGTCTATGTACAGTAGTCATCCCTTAAAATCTGGACACAATTGGATGGATGGATGGAAATTTCCATCCATATTGTTGTTGTTGAATTATCTACTCTACGTAATTAAATATTACAAATACCAACTGTACATTATTTCATTTATTTTTTTCATTAAATAGCGAGTTTACAACTACCCAAACACATTTCATACTACTACTGAAACTATTATATTATACTACCTAAAGTACTGAAACCGATTTGAACTTGACTTTATATTCACTTCAACTTCACTTTTATTTCGTTCTTAATTTTGAAACCAACTATTACCGAAATACTCATAAATAAATATCAAAATAATTTGGTTACAAAAATCTTAAGCGTTTGCGCTATTTAATTCAAGTTTAATTGTGAATATTCTTACCCGCCTAAATAGCCTTACAGCCTTAATCAATCTTGAAGAGAGTATTGTAGTTAAGAATAGTTAAGGATAATAGTAAGACAGTTAATGGCAAAAAATCTTAGGTACTTCCGTACTGCGAAAAACACGAAGTCGTCGGTCCTAGTTGTCATCATTATAAAGAAGGGCTTTGGAGGCCTTCGGATGAACTACTTACCCTACTACGTTTGTTAACGCAACTAACTTTATAGTTACGGTTAATAGTTAAATTATATAGATACACACTCATAATTATCATAGGTAAAATATGTAGCTAGATTTGTCAATTACATTGTTAAATACGGTTTGCGTCTGGAATCGACTGAATCGATCGAATTACAGGCGCACATAAAATGTAATTTGGATTAGGCAGCCTCGTATTTAATTAATGTAGTTACCTCCCCTATTCAACCAGTGTTATTTAAATATCATCTTAATTATTATTATCACTGCACTTCAGTACCCAAGCTGTTTGGCGCTTCCATTCCATTTGCATAATACATAGTTTGAACCAACGTTGCCTTGCCTTTGAAAGACATTTAAATAACTTAGTATTAGACTCAAACGCTATCATCGCATGGTATCGCGCAACCTGCATTTGTCTCACCAATTGGAGGTGGGCGGCAATTTATTATTATTAGGAGCTTTTATATCTATATTTTATATCTATGTTTATGCATTTTAAAAGTATTATAAAAGTAGTATAAAAGTTATTTAAAAGTGTTATATATGAATCATTTTATTTTAACTTGATTTACTAGGTACTAATAATAGTACCTATCAGAAGACATAAGTCTTCTGTGTCACTAGTTTGTTAGATACGTGTACGAACCGATCAAATTGCAAGAACCCTGTTGTATCAAACGGAATTGAATTAGTTCTAATGACAATGCATGTTAATGATAAGCTTGACCTGATGACACTTAAGATTGGCTGCAGACGCGGGAAATCCTAACGGTTAATAGCACAGACATGAAATTTTATAAACGCATTTAACTATGATAGCTCGATCTAAACTCCCTCATAAGCTGACGTCACGTCTGAGGATGGCTCCATAGCAAAAATTTTCTCAACGATCTCAACTACACAAAACACCCACAAATGCTTGTTTCCAAAAATAAATTTTAATTATTTATTTATTTATTCTGTTTTGATTTTTTTTACTTAAAATAAGTTTTAATGCTTGACCACGATCCCACCTGATGGTAAGTGGAGATTTGGTCCAGGATGGTGAGCGCACTAACTTTATAAAAGCCTATTCACTCTTTTCTTGAAGACATCCACTTTATTTGTGCATGCTACTTTCAATATAATTATGGAAATGCATGTGTTTATAGTATAATTTTTATTTATCTTAAAAAAAATATGTTGTCTGCTTCTATGTGACAGTGAAACAAGGCATTTAAAGGTCATGACCGTTTTAAGGTTACTGCTGTATTCGATAATATTGCTATTGCCAATAACATTAACATTGTAAGTGAATTTGGCTTTTACAACTCATAATATAAAAGTAAAACGTAGTAAAACGCATTTTAGATTATCATAATGTTAGACAATTCTTTGAATTATTAAATTTGCGTTTAAAGAACTCCTCTTACGCCCCAACTCAGAGACACTAAAGGTTAATTTAATAGCTCCTTAGTAAAAAATCACCATAAAAATTCTGTAATAAGAAGCGATTTGAGTAACTGTTAGTGTCTCTTACACCCCAAGGTGTTAGAGACTTTTTGGTGTGTACTTAAATGTAACGAATGAATATCCAGTGGACCTGTTGAAAAAACAGTAAGTTTACTGACTGCAGACTGTAAGATTAGAGCATAAGATATGGATAGAGCCCCTATCCATCCTTAAATCCAACTCTTACCCTGCTTGTAGTGCACTCAGCTGAGAAACGGAGAAAACCTATAGTCATTAATTGTGACAGGTATTATTTTTCTTTCCGTGAAGCCTGCCTGGTTAGGGGCCATCCATAAATTACGTCACACGTTAGGGGGAGGGGGAGGGTCGATGTAGTGTGACATTGTGTGACAAGGGGTGGGAGGGGGGTTCTAATTTTCGTAACGTCACATTTCAAAGTCGAATAATTGGTATGTATAGGTAAATATTAAAAGACAATTAATGGAAATAAAACTTATTTCGGAACATCTGTTATAATTTAATAATTTCTAGGTGTAAAATTTCATAATATGTGACGTCATACTAGGGGTGGGAGGTCTCACAAATGTGACCAGCTGTGACATGGAGGGGGGAGGGGTCAAAAAGTCATGGAATTAATGTGACGTAATTTATGGATGGCCCCTTAGCTTATCACCTTCTTGAGTCAGCCGCCAAACGACTCACCGGGTTCCGGCTGGGAGCTTGGATCCAGTTCTTTCTTCTTTCGTGACCGGCTGATCGGAAACACATCGGTGATGCCTTAGGTGTTACTGATATCCATGGGCAATGGTGGCCCCTTACCATTGATGAATCGTCAGTTCTTTTGTCGGCTAGTTACATAAAAAGTTAGCAGAGAATTAACCCCTATTTCTAGAAAATACTTCTAGAATTACCCGGGAAATATATTTTACGCTGCTTTCTTCTTAGCTGTTTATGTTTGTGGATACTTGTCTGCTTTGTCGGTTATTTATGTACATAAAAAAATGTTCTCAAAAAATCCTAGAACAGGATCTAATCAAACTATATAACATATAAAAAAATATAAATATGTCAAAATATCATTGTGATTTTTTCTTACATACATAATATATCACAATTTGATTTATTAAGTTGTTGCATTACCCAGTTTTGTTTTTATTTTTTTCTTTTACGTCCGTTTTTGTAAAATTAACGAATGTACAATCCTGAAAACTCAATGAGACATGCAAATCTGAAGGAAAGCAATTTGTAAAACGTTATAAAAAAGGCCGTAAGGAATAATACATACATTTACATTAGCTTTGAAGAGAATAAATTTCTAAGTAATCAAGCTGCATCATACATACACAATGTAATTGTGAAGAGAATGAGCTTTCTTCAAGAAAAAATTAAATTATAATTTCATGAGGACCTTTACGGCCCCTTTTAATCTAACTCGCCAGTGGTGGTGCCGGCGAAGTTTGACGATACCACGCCCGTCGAAAATTCAAATTTCCTGAGGGATCTGTAAAAAATTATACTTACCCGAGTTTTTTAATCATCTCCTTCATATCTATACAACATCTTGTGCATAATCGAGATTACGCGATGTGTTTCTCCCCTTTTTCATATTTATATTATGAGCGAGACATCTTTTCATTATTCATTATACTTAATAACTTTAGTTGAGATATGTTTAATAAAAAAAAAAGAACAGCTGTCATGGCTGTCACGGCTGGCAGATGTGAAACATCGAAATGCGTCGCCACGATCACCAAGTCTAAAATCGGATTTACCCCTCGCGTAAAGATGTTTCACATCAATAGACGAGATACCTAATACTATTATCGCCTTTTTGAGCTAGCTGTTATAAACTTCTTACAAGTTTTATCAATTCCCATAAACATACCCTAAGATGAATACCCTTTTTACTTCTGCACTTTCCCTACATTATGTATGCAGTATGCTTGAAAACTCTCTTTCTCGTGTATTAACATTTCGCGTAACGACAACTTGGCGTCATAACATTACATGTACGTTGTAGCAAATTACATTATATCTCGCGATCGTATGAGTTTATTATAATAGCCGCGTCATTCCAATGCTTTTAAGGTTATCGGCGGCGAGTCGATAAAACGTAAGTTTGCTTAGCGTTTACGATTTTTAGGGCAAAAGACGCATAAAACGAAACCAAAATGTTTACAATCCATAAATACTGGTAGCAGTGAGAGCGTGTTAAGGAGTTAACCCCATGGAAAGTCAGAGAAACAATTTTCGGTAGTGTAAGTTTACCGGCTACCACAAGATTACACACAGTCGGGAAATTCGTTTAGAGAAATGTCTGACAAAAATCTGTACTTTATCAAGTATTTTCAATATCTTGAAAATAATGGACTTTAGTTTTCACTAATCTTTTGTGTCTTTCCAAGGTGAAACCCTCATGACGATAACTTTTGGGAAAAAATGAAAAGTATTTGCATTTTCTATTTGAATACATTTCATAAACTATTTAGCACATCTCTGATATTATTATAAAGGTATGTAATAGACATACGTATGTAATAAGATATTATGTTATCTAATAAATTAACAAATAGTGTTATATTAAATCGATTGAAACTTCTTTATAAACAAAATCGATTGTTATACAAAATCGAATCGGAATAGCATTCCAACATCACTAATTGCATTGACTAAAATGATAGGTGAATTAAGTCTACTTATATCAATTCCCACCGATCAGTAGATTTAAATCACCTGGGTGCATAGGTGAATAAAGTACACCAAAAGTAGACTTAAGACACCTGGGTGAATTAACTCAGTTGAATAAAGTCGACTGCAGCTAACTTTTGTATTATATTAATATCTAGACACAATAATTTACTGTAGATAATCTAATCTAGTGTTACTGATGTCGCGATGTGAAAAGAGACCCGAGTCTTATTAGCTTACACAGTTTACTACAGCTCTTAGTTACACAGCTAGCGAGTGCACAACGAGTCAATTTCCACAGAATAGAGACAATTTGTCATATTACGATAAAATGTTGTTCAAAAACATTATAAGCTTTACTTTTTTTCAACAAGCATAAATTATTTAGCTTCACAAACAGCAATAAAATCACAGTTTTATTTCAATGCCACTTTCCCGTGTTGATGTTCCTTAAGAGGCTTCACAAAATCCTCCGAGGCGGTACAAATAGGGTACACGAAATGTCCATATTGTGCAAATGCAAAAAGCATTTCTAGCTACGGCCATGACAAATGTCTTTATTTTTTATTTAGGGAGTTAATGTAAGCGGCAAGTACAATGAAAATTTATAAACAATATGCCATCAAAAACAAAACTTGTAAAAAAACCAAGTCTCGCAACTCAGTTCTTCTAGCGTAAAAAGTTGTGAGATCCATGTAATACCAAGTCGGTTAATTTATTCAGTTCCTACTTAAGGGTCCTTCTGTCTTAAGTTATTACGCAATTAGCGAACCTAACAAGTAACAACATCTTATAGTGACCATATTATAAATATTAAATATCTTTTATGTTTTAAATAAATAGATCGACTTGACCATCGCATGAAAACACAATGTATCTCACAAGTAATACCTACATATTATATTAAATTTGATTTTTTAATGCGATTGCCAAGTCAATCTATTTATTTAAAACATAAAAGATTTTTAATATTGATAATATGGTCACTATAAGATGTTGTTACTTGTTAGGTTAGCTAATTACGTAATAACTTAAGACAGAAGGACCCTTAAGTAGGAACTGAATAAATTAACCGACTTGGTATTACATGGATCTCACAACTTTTTACGGTAGAAGAACTGAGTTGCGAGACTTGGTTTTTTTACAAGTTTTGTTTTTGATGGCATCTCATTTCTTTTTGTAGATAGTTCTACTTTTTTTCCTTTTACAAGTTACCTTTGAACAATATCTAGGTAATTATACACCTTTTATTCCATTATATTATATTATACAGGTACACTGATTCATTCACTGCAAATGTTACTTTGTTATACAGGTACAGTAATTAATTAACTGCAAATGTAGCTTTGTAATCCTATATATTCATATGGGATTACAAAGTTATTTATGCAGTTGATGTATCTAGAAAACTGGACCGAAATTGCAAAATATTTTAGTTTTTCCTTGATCTATACACTAAACACTAATTGTGTTCCAAAGGGCAATGTCCATTTTCGGCTATTCGTGGACAGGATGCTCAAAAATAAATAATTACATGTAAAAATATATTTTGTTTTTTAACTTATACACGCGAATTATTTTTGTATCAATTTACTTTTTTAAAATAATATATTTAATATAACATTCTACTGATAAACACTTCCTGTTGTCACATACACAGAGTACTCACGTCAGTAGAATTGCAACATTATTCAGATAACGATAATAAAACGATATATCGATGTTATTTCGAAGTTTTAATTCTCACGACAAAAAGTTAAGTTTGGTAAGATACACGTATAAAAAGCAATAAACTATAAATAAGGTATTATTTTTACTAGAATAACATATTATTTTATGTACGTTGCTTTTATAATAATTCACGATAATGAACAATATATCGATGTTTTGCAAACACGCTCGAATCCGATGCATTGTTTGCATCCCCAACTGTCAATCGTTGGACATAGTAATCTTACGGCCGGTCTCAATAATGTACTAACAGATGGAAGACTGTGGATAGGGCTACCATTAGTATGTTATCTGTCATACTTGTCAATTTTTCAGACGCAAAAATTGACAAATATGACAGATAACATACTAATGGTAGCCCTATCCACAGTCTTCCATCTGTTAGTACATTATTGAGACCGGCCGTTAACTGTCAATCGTTATTCGCTGGAAAATAGTGCATAGTAATCTACGTTCAACTTTCAAGTCACAGTCGCTTTGTTTTTCGCATCGTGTTTCGTCTGTGTTTTTCATCATTAGTATTATTACGACCTTTGGCTTACGAAAATGGATTTAGACTCTGCTTCCCACGTTGACCTTGGCACTATTGTATGTATAATATAACTATGGTTGACCCTTGGTTTGTATGGTTGCTCATGTAATGACTGTTATTTGGTTTCTGAGCTGGGCAAGGTACAGAGATGATATAAATGCACCAGCCCCGTTCTTGGACAATGTATTAATAACATTCGAGTCAGATTAATAAAAAAAATGTCAAGGAAATTGGGCGTTTTCTTTAAAATACCTACAAAATATTTATTCAAATAACCAGTATAATAAACATCTGGTTACAAAACAATTATTATTTTCGTTTTTAAACTGAGTAAAGGTATTAAGCCTATATAATATTTATGTTGAAATGTGGTGTTCACTGATAGCCAAATGTCCATACAAAGTGGACATTGTCCTTTGAAGCTTCTATGTCTGCTAGAAGTGCCTTAGAGTTTTGATGATCGGTCAGTCAGTGAGTGACGAAATTAAGAAACTTTGACTAGTTATAATTCTTAAACTACTGGTTCAAATTGAATGAAATTTGAAATGTACGGTGTTTATACAATTCCTGCTTGGTTATTAAAATTTCAGGCTTCTAGCTTTATCCACAACGAAGTTATAGGGGGTCGAAAATGGCCTGAATTGCTTCGAGAAAAGGATGGTACGGCCGTGCCGCTTTTTTGCTCGACTTGGCGGGGGCACTGCCGTGCCCCCAGATAAAATACTTAAAATTTTGTGTGAATTTATGTCACTATTTATCATATAACTGGGGTTCCAGTTTACTCCTTAGGAAACGCAATACAATGTAACGTAGATGAAATTTTAGTTTTATTTAAATGGGTTATAAATACTTATAAATCCCCTCATAAAGTACAGCAACCGCTACCACTAATTACACAAACCGTATTTATTTTGCAACGCTGTTCTCAAAACGTTTTATACCTCTTTTATATTATTAATTCTCGAACTAGTTAAGTACTAAAAATAGGGAGACGCAGCGGGACATTCTTAATGTCCTTAATTTATTGCGCAAAAATATTGTCTTAGTGTCTACTCTAGTAGGTACGACTTAAGTATTAACGTAGTATACCTAAGACATTAACTTAAGAACTAGTGCAGACATGAGCAAGTAGTAAAATTCTTGAAGCGATCTTTGGTCTAGTCACTTCACATATTTTATGAGCACATGTTGATCCTGAGTTTAAAGGACACTTGCGTCGAATAAATGGCCACTACCCGAACTCCGATCTCCAATACCTGTTTACTGCAAATTTTCTGACAATTCCGAGCCAGTTTGAAATTGCAAAGTAAATACGAGTATAAAATGCAGCACAATTCACTTGTATTTTCAGTCTATTGTTACTCAGTCGTTTCAGAGCTGTAACAAAATTTGTCTGTATAAGTGTACCTGTAATTTCGATAATATTCTTGTGTTTTTATGTGACCTTACGACACAGGTCATAAACGTTTTTTGCATCAGAAATAAAAAAAATATGAAAACAAAGTAATATAACATGATTCAAGAACTAACATCTAAACTTGTAATTTTTTTTTCTATTTGTATTATTTATCTATTAGGAGTTAGGAGCTACCATAGCACATACATACAGAGTGTTCAGAATATTTGTGCAAGAGTGTTATAACTTATAACTGTTCTAGTACACTCTTAGTGGCGTTAAAATTTCCGCTGCGAGTCCTACGACAGACAGTCGCCAGTCAGAGGTTCCGGTAAACTCATAATTACTAATATAAAAAAAAATACAAATAAAAAGATAAAAACTTTAAAATAAAAATAAAAAATAATTATAATATAGAACTTGAACGCTTGACAGCAGAAATAATGTAGGTATATTGTTCAGAATATTTGTACAAGAGTTTCATAGCTGTTCTAGTACAAATGTAGTAGCGTTACATAATTCAGCTGCGAGTCCTACGACAGACAGTCGCCAGTCGGAGGCTCCGGTAGAACAATAGTGAGAATAATTACGCTCCTCGTTTTCTAGAACGAGCTCCCAAATCATGGCTTATAATATACTCTTCATTATATTTTTATTAGAACGTACTTGTATTTTTAATAATCTGCCTGATAAATTCCGAGTTTGTATAACAAAGTATTTTTTAAGTCGTTAGCGTTCAAAACACGTAAAACAACAACATTTTTAAATTATATTTCGAATTCGCTTTGTATTACTTTAGAATCCTATAAAACTTCAACCCTATTCATTCACATTCTGAAAGTTTCCTGATTCCACGTAGCTGATTGTCAAAGTTAGTTCAACCTCACAAGTTCACTGAGTTTAGATTTCGCACGACGAATGCTTAAATAAAATGTTTTAAACTCAACGGGAAATTGTTTTGTTGTTAGTAGTAAAGGATTCATCCTTTACTTCATTTATGTTGTTAAAAACAACCAACAAGATACATAAATAGTAAAGATATCATTTTAATAGTCAACCAAAAACACGCTTAATAATCCGTGTAAAAATTGGCAACATTATATTACCAGCTGTAATATTAGTTTTTTCAATTATACCAATTAGGTTTAGTACAAGTAAAATTTTCTTAATACCATAATTTGGTTAAGTCAGCCTACCGTATGCGTATGAAGGGCTCTTGACCGGAATTTCCATGAAAATAACGTAAAATAAATTCGTGCAAGGGTTCCGACAATATTGTGCTGTAGAATAAACATTTTACTGCGTATTACGACGTCAAGTACCCATTCTGACGGGAACACACGAAATATAACATAGCTTCTAGAAATGCGGCTGATTTCTAACGTCAGAGGAAATATGGATAGTGTTCCCTCGGAATATTAGTTGACCCTTCCTTACTCATAGTAAGTAAAGGCTTTAAAACTTCGCTTCGAAATTGCTCCGTTTTATTTCATAATATATATTAAGTAATTGTTAGTTTTTTGTTGTAAAAAATGACATTATGATTATGATTTTAAATTCTTAATTTCTCAATAACTACTAGAAACTCATTTGTGTGTCCAAAAAAAATTTAGAACTATTCATTCCTTAAAGGGTTAATAGGAATGGAACTTAGTACGCAACTTCGTCATCTTTGAAGTTAAAAACATGAAAATGTATATATTAGCTCCAGAAAAAAATTGTATTATTATTAGTTTTTTTTTGGAAAATCATCCCCTAAAGGGTTAACTAAGGGGGTCAAGTTAGTATGGAAACTTCGTCAGTTTTGAAGTTAAAAGGGTAAAAATGTATATAAAACTTATATAGTATAGTATAGTTAAACACAAAAAATTACTGAATCACGGTTTTCCGAAATTCATCCCGTAAGGGGTAAACTAAAGGCTTGTAAATGCTTAAGAAACTTCGTCAATTTTGAACTCAGAAATGTGAAAATTCATATGTAAGCTTGTAGTTGGAAATAAAATTAACTGTAACAAGTTTTTTTAAAACTCATCCTCTAAGGGGTAAGCCTAAGGGGTTGTAAGTTTTTACGCAACTTTGACATTTTTGAACTTAAGAATGTAAAAATGAACATGTAAGCTTATAGTTAGGAACAAAATATAATTAGAACACGAAAGGAAGTGGGGAGGGAGAGGGTGGGGAAGGGGGAGGGAAAGAGCGAAGAGATACGCACACACAAGCTATAACGGCTAAGAACGGCTGTGCCGATTTTAATGATCTTTGATTTGTTAAACCAACCAAAACTAAGTATAAAAGTTTAGTTAAAAGTATCATTACATTCATTGATTGTTAAACGGTACAAGTTCGCCGGGTCATCTAGTAGTCTAATAAGGATATTCGGTTATCTATGTACAATGTCTGTATAAAATGTAATTACGTGTAATTATGTTCTCGCAAGTCGCAGCTTTTTTAATTTCAATTTAAAATATAGGGTACTTCTTATCCAGGAACTGCGTGAACAACGTGAGAAACTGCTTGAACAACGTGAACAACTGCGTGAACAACGCCGCGGGTAGAGCGCTAACACGCTGAAACGTCATATTGAAGTACTTCCAAAGATAATTGTTACAATGTTTTATCCGTAACAAACTGTTATGTTCCAGCTGTTGTGTAATCCTTTTAAATACTGCAGTTTTAACTGGAATAGCAGCCGATAGAGCGACCTAAAAAAGTGTTCATTCCATTTATTTGCATACTAGCTGACCCGGCGAACATCGTATCGCCTAAGAATGTAAAATTGATACGTTCTTAGCCGTTACAGTTTCTGTGTGCTCCTCCCTCTCCCTCTCCCTCTCCCTCTCCCTCTCCCTCTCCCTCTCCCTCTCCCTCTCCCTCTCCCTCTCCCTCTCCCTCTCCCTCTCCCTCTCCCTCTCCCTCTCCCTCTCCCTCTCCCTCTCCCTCTCCCTCTCCCTCTCCCTCTCCCTCTCCCTCTCCCTCTCCCTCTCCCTCTCCCTCTCCCTCTCCCTCTCCCTCTCCCTCTCCCTCTCCCTCTCCCTCTCCCTCTCCCTCTCCCTCTCCCTCTCCCTCTCCCTCTCCCTCTTTCTCTCCCTCTCCCTCTCCCTCTCACGCTCCCGCTCCCGCTCCCGTTCCCGCTAATAGCTATCTATCAACTACACATAACAAAATTTTACCTTATCCCGAAGGAACAGGTCTATTTTCCGGGATAAAAAGTATCCTATATCCATCCCCGAGCTTTATTTGATATCTGTATAAATAACTAATCTATCAACTACATATAACAAAAATTTACCTTATCCCACAGGAACAGGTCTATTTTCCGGGATAAAAAGTATCCTATGTTCGTCTCCTGATTCTAAGCTAACTCCCCACCAATTTTCAGCCAAATGGGTTCAGCCGTTCTTGAGTTATAAATAGTGTAACAAACACGACTTTCTTTTATATATATAGATTTACAAAACCTGCCTAATTGACTTTTCTGAGCACATCCAGCACAGCGATTTCATTTTATGTTCTATTACTGCTAAGCAAACGTAAACTTTAAAACGATGAAAATAAAGCATTAAATCGTACAAGACTGGAGAAGATGTAACTCTAGATATGTATAACATTAGTTCTCGTAAAATAGGATACGACTTGCTTATATGAACGTTTTAATATAATGTCACCAAAGGTTGTCTTTTTTTAAGAAGAGAAGTGTTCACCGTCCATGTCCATAATATCAAGGGCATTGACGATTTTAAATTCTTGCCTTCGTCTTCGTAACAAATGGCTTCAACCCATTAATGGTCCCCTACTGAGCACGCTGCTCTCGCGCTCCAGTGCGGATTGGTGTCGGAAGTTTTCATGCCACCCGAGGGCCTCCGACATGGCTTAACGACTGTTATCTTACGATAACCACCGCGACCGACGGCTTAACGTACTCTCCGAAGCACGAAAACGCTCTAGAAATTTTGCCAGTAGCGGTCACCCATCCAACTACCGACCGCGCCTGCTGTTACTTAACTTTGGCGATCTAGGATCGACACAAGTCGGGCTATGAGTGCTAACTAGTCTATACTAATATATAAAGAGGAAAGATTTGATTTTTTGTTTGCATTGAATAGGCTCCGAAACTACTGAACCGATTAGAAAAAATCTTTTACTGTTGGGAAGCTACACTATCCCCGAGTAACATAGGCTATTTTATATTTCAAAAAAATTAGGGATCCTTAATAAAACTCCAATAATGTAATCCAAGGTGTAAAAAAATAAGAAAACCGAAGCAAAGCGAAGGCAGTTACTCGTCTAATATAAAACACAAAAAAAGGGTGCGTGTACTTTTGTACGCGCGTGAGAAGTTATACTTCTTTGACATAATTAAATAAATATTTAATTTAATAACATGTATCAGTTTTAATTATCTTTCAAAAACTATTTTTGTACTAAATAAAAATAAACAAGTACAAACTAAATGGCGTTGTTTAGGAACCTGAATCACGCTGTTGAGTCTCTGTGAGATTTGTATAAGTAATAACATTACATTTTAAAAGAGGTAGAGATAAGCCATCAAAAACAAAACTTGTAAAAAAAACCAAGTCTCGCAACTCAGTTCTTCTACCGTAAAAAGTTGTGAGATCCATGTAATACCAAGTCGGTTAATTTATTCAGTTCCTACTTAAGGGTCCTTCTGTCTTAAGTTATCACGTAATTAGCTAACCTAACAAGTAACAACATCTTATAGTGACCATATTATCAATATTAAAAATCTTTTATGTTTTAAATAAATAGATCGACTTGACCATCGCATGAAAACACAATATATCTCACAAGTAATACCTACATATTATATTAAAAATTGTTTAGTGCGATTGCCAAGTCAATCTATTTATTTAAAACATAAAAGATTTTTAATATTGATAATATGGTCACTATAAGATGT
This sequence comes from Thymelicus acteon, assembly GCA_951805285.1. Taxonomy (NCBI): domain Eukaryota; kingdom Metazoa; phylum Arthropoda; class Insecta; order Lepidoptera; family Hesperiidae; genus Thymelicus; species Thymelicus acteon. The sequence goes on along the minus strand of OX638225.1, from coordinate 10,565,829 downwards.
TGTTACTTGTTAGGTTAGCTAATTACGTGATAACTTAAGACAGAAGGACCCTTAAGTAGGAACTGAATAAATTAACCGACTTGGTATTACATGGATCTCACAACTTTTTACGGTAGAAGAACTGAGTTGCGAGACTTGGTTTTTTTTACAAGTTTTGTTTTTGATGGCATCTCATTTCTTTTTGTAGATAGTTCTACTTTTTTTCCTTTTATAAGTTACCTTTGAACATAATTATGTCTAGGTACCTATCTACACCTATTATTCCATTATATTATATACAGGTACATTGATTCATTCGCTGCAAATGTTACTTTGTTATACAGGTACAGTAATTCATTAACTGCAAATGTAACTTTGTAATCCTATATATTTATATGGGATTACAAAGTTATTTATGCAGTTGATGTATCTAGAAAACTAGACCGAAATTGCAAAACGTTTTAGTTTTTCCTTGATCTATACACTAAACACTAATTGTGTTCCAAATTTGAAGCTTCTATGTCTGCTAGAAGTGCCTTAGAGTTTTGATGATCGGTCAGTCAGTCAGTGAGTGACGAAATTAAGAAACTTTGACTAGTTATAATTCTTAAACTACTGGTTCAAATTGAATGAAATTTGAAATATAACGTGTTTGTACAATGCCTGCTTGGTTACTAAAAATTCAGGCTTCTAGCTTTATCCACAACGAAGTTATAAGGGGTCGAAAATGGCCTGAATTGCTTCGAGAAAAGGATGGTACGGCCGTGCCGCCTTTTTGCTCGACTTGGCGGGGGCACTGCCGTGCCCCCAGATAAGAAACTAGGGCCATCTATTCAGTGCTTTCATACCCATCATAGACTTTGAATCCATCCAACCGATATGCCCCAAAATCGTTTCATTTGAAAGGCAATAATGCGAAGATTTTTGAGACCACTAAAATAATGCATTAGGCACATTTTCGATTTCAACTTTTATATACATTTTTTTTGCGTAGTAGCACACGTCGGGTATCCACTAATAGTAAGAAATAACGACCGAAAATATCACACCCGAAGCATTTTCTTAATTTTAGTGTAGTATAATTAGTAACATTACAGGACCTTAAATTTTATTACTCAACAATAATTTGAGCAATGATTATATGGACAACGGAGTATGCTCCAGTACGCAGTACGTTCCTCAATAGACTTCCTCAATACAATTAATACAACTGAAGGTGTTTTTTATGGAAATAGCCGGCAAGCGAGCTGACGATCCACTTGATGGTAAGTGGCTATCGTCGCCCATGGACATCAGCAACACCAAAGGCATCGCTGATGCATTGCGGGCCAAAAAGAGAGAAGAAAAAGAAAGAAAGAACTGGCTCTCAAGCCCCCAGCCGGAACACGACGAGTCGTTTGGCGGCTGACTCATGCTCAAGGTTGGTAGCTATCCAGGCAAACACCATGGAGAAATAATAATAGTAATAATGGTATTGATTAACAATTAAAATCAATATTACCAATATAATCCCTCGAGGGACCCCTACCACCAGCGGGCTGGATTTAGTCGCCTTTTACGACACCCATCCGGCATGGGATTGGGGTTAGTATTCTAAGCTGCCCCAATACGGCATAAAATTTTAAACTTTAAACATGAAGGTTTTAAACTTCTAATTGATTGAAGCAATAATGCCTATGATATTTAAAAATAGGCTTCAAGAATATGATTTATTATAGCTTGCGGCTTTATTGTTAGCTTTCTCACATTTCTTATTCGCTTAATGCGAATATGAGCTTAACCCGCCACGGTACTCCGTTCGAGCGGATTAAATTACAAATGTCACTTTTATCTAAAACGCCCAGGCCAGTTCTGCAAGCTCTCTCTGTTTCTTATAAAACTATGTTACATTTTAAATAGAAGATTTATTTTTAATATTCTTACTTCTAATATAAAAACCTCTTTCTTGAATTATAATTTATTACATAATATTATAAAAGTGTCTGTCTGCGTGTCTGTTGGCGATAAACTCAAAAACTACTGAACGGATTTTCATGCAATTTTCACCAATGAATAAAGTGATTCTTCAGGAAGGTGGTCGTATAAAATTAATTATGGTTTTATGTATATGGACCGAAAACCACGCGGGCGAAGTTGCGGGCGGAAACTAGTTACATAAATTATAAAATATGCACTCCCACTTATTTTTGGCTTCAAACATTGGTTTTGCGTTTGGTGTTTCTGATGTTCTTGGAAGACGTTGGACATTTTGATATCAAGTAGATCATTTGTTCGTTCGTCCACTATTTACATGAAACGAAGCTGGAAACCTGTAACCTATTTTTAGGGTTCCGTACGAAAAAACGAAAAACGGAACCCTTATATGAGCACTCGTGCGTCTGGGCGACCGCAGTTCACAGCCAATTAATAGACCAAATGAATTGAAATTTGGTACTCATGTACTTTTTGTGACCCAAAGACGAAGGAAGAAGACATGAAAAGGCTTTCAAATGTTTTTGTTACAGTTCTACAATGGATAGTTTTATAATCTAAATTTTACCAACAAAAAATAACGGACTTCAAAGTCTCAAAAACTACCTTTCAGATCTCGTTCAAATTTATGTGGGACCACATGACAAGCACCTGCTTTCGATTAAAAAAAGAATCATCGAAATCGGTTGGCGTGATATTGAGTTATTCGTCAATTTGTCGCGCACATCTTAACACAAATTTACGACTTATGTGGTTTTCTCATGAATACCATTGTCAGATCTCAATAAAATTTATGTGGGACACATAACAGCCATGGGACACATGACAGCCACCAGCTTTCGATTAAAAAAACAATCATCAAAATCGGTTCGCCCAGTCCAAAGTTCTGAGGTAACAAACCTAAAAAAAAATACAGTCGAATTGAGAACCTCCTCCTTTTTTTGAAGTCGGTTAAAAATTATTCAAAAAAGAATGAAAATTAAAGCTAAAAAGTGACCATCCTCTCCGAAACTATTGACGATAGAATTTTGAAAAAAAAAAATATACAGGGAACAGTTCTTTACTTCAATATTACAGGAAAGCCTATAAGAACTCTATGGTCTTAAAAAACGGCAAAAATAAATAAAATAGAAAAATAACGGTAAATACATAATCAGTGTACGGAACCCTCTTCAAGCGAGTTTAACTCGCAGTTATCAAGTTTATTTTATTTGATATTTATTTATTTGTTCAGCAAAGTACTTGTTGTGTTTACATTTGCTTATTTAAGTTATTACATCCGCGGAATACCTACAAGTTTCATTGCAAACTATTCATTAATTGCATTGTACCTACCTATCTCACAACACTTCTTTATTAATACGAAGTAATTGGGTACTAAACATCAGTTTGATTCGACGACAAAATTAATTGAATTCGAGGTTAAGTTGTATTTTATGTCAGTATATCACTGATTAAAAAATCCCTGCAGAATAGGACCTTAGAATCGTTGCTCTTCGCTACCCTATGTCGCTACCGGTGGAGAGTTGTCTCTCCATAATCCGAAACTCCCCAGACAACGTCATTTACACGGTAAAATTCTGTTTTGTAAATATTACGAGTATACTTATTTACATTTCAAAGTGTGATTGTAGACACAACGAATCATCAAAGGACCTTTTATTATCGAATTATCTGTCGCCTAGTACAGGCTCTCGTCAGGGCTGCTAATATTTGCATGAAGTGATTTTATTACTAGAAGGGTTTCACAATTTATTTTGTTTTATGTGCACAATAAATAACCAGCAACGAACGAAATTGTATTAAGGACATTATAAGGTTGTATTAGGTTAACATATTATATATCATATGTGTATGAATGTAGTGGAATATGTATCTTAATTAAATTTCGACGCGCGGCCACACTTCCAAAGGTAAATTATTAATAATTTTATTCCTAATACAAACTTGTGAAGTAGTTCTGTATTATTAGTTATTTTGTGTGTTTATTGGAATCATAATTTTTTGATCACCAGAAAAACACATATTGTTTTTTTTTATTTTAACCTCACCGTAAGTGGTCACCGTCGCCCATAAACATCGTTTATAAAAGGCATCGCCGATGTTTTCCCAAACAAATAAGACGCTACGATAAGACGATGCGAATAGGGATTGCAATCCGGTGTCATTTTCAATCCGGCCGGATTTTACCGGATTTTCACCAATCCGGACGGATCCGGCCGGATCCGACCGGATTGATCACGTGATTAGAATTTTTCCTTCTCGTTCCATTATAGACTGTTTTTGAAGTAATATTTTTTTTTGGATTATAAAGGAACGCAAATGCGAGCCGTAATAAAGCTGTAGCACCTAATGATAATCATGTTAATATTATTAAGAGGAAAATTTTGATATTTTATTTATTTTTTATAATGGATATACTCAAAAACTATTGGAGTAATTTCGAAAAATTTTACACCAATAAAAAGATACATTATTCCTTAGTGAGATAGGCTATATTTTACTGTGATTAATAATATGTTTTTTCTTACTTCATCAGAAGTAAAAATGTTTGACGCCCAGCGAAGTGGCTACGGTTCAGCTAGATTATCATATGGGATGGCGCAAAAGTGTTCCTTGACTTGACCCGATGTTCTTTGACTGTATTTTTTTTAATAATTGAAAAACTTTAGTTATGCTATTGGATTATGTTTATTTCATGTCTAAATATTTGTTTGCATTAAGTAGAAAAATGATATCAGCCAAGTGGCTGCCGCTTGAATCGGGCCTGTATGGTCCCGATTTATAGCATTTTCCATCACTCTCGCCAGAATTTTTGGCGAAAGGTTTCCGCATTTATGACGGATATTCTCTTTGAGGGCTTCAAGAATCTGAGGCTTGTTGACATAAGCTCGTGACTTCAAGAAACCCCACTAAGAACTAAAAAAAAATCTAAAGCGGTTAAAACGGGCGATCTTGCCGGCTAGTGCAAATGACGAAAAACGAGAGATTATTATGATTACTCCGCGTTTTTGAGGAGTAGCGATTCATGTCTTATTGACGTGTATTTTGCATCTGTTTCCTACACAAATGTCACAGCAAAACTGATATTTACCGCCATTTGAAAAAAATATAGCATCTTCCGATAGGGTAATGATGTCTCTTGCGCAACCCTATATTATACCTGCATCTGGATATAAACAGTCCGAAAACTGTAATTTTAGTTAGAAGTAAAACAGATTGTCAATACAACTTATCTTCTAAAAAATACGTATATATCAATTGCTGTATTTGTTTCTCTTTATTTTCTTTAAGAAGGGAGCCAATAACAAGTGTACATGTATACTACTACGGTGCGTGGTTTAAGGGCGTTTTTCTGTTGTAGTGTTATCGCGCATCAATTGAAATACATCTACAGCTTACAGCTACATCCATTTAGGGCAAAATATTACAAATTATAAACAAGAAGTAATATTAACGAGAACATAATTTCACACTTTTATAGCTTACAATTTATCCAATTAGTAATTTGCGTTGTACATAACATCCTTATTGAACGTTAGAAATACCGGAATGCCATGCTAGATTAATTACAACATCTATACCAGGCATTTATAGCATGTACACTAGCACCAGGATGGTTATTTTGTCAAAAATTAGCGTGACCGGATCCGGTCGCCGGATCCGGTAAATTCGACCGGATCCGGTATGCGTAAAAAACGCCGGATCCGGCCGGATTACCGGATCCGGTTTTCCGGATTGCAATCCCTAGATGCGAATAACTGCGACCAAAACATAAAGAAACATTTCACGGTCGCTTGTAGAAGGAGAATTATACCTAAGGGAACCTTTTAGAGAATAGGTACTTCATAATAATATAAATATTCATGAACATGGCAAAAACATCCACTTATTGCATGTACGTAATGTATATGGCGTTAATATATTTGAAACTCGATGAAATTGCTCCCAGTGTCGTCATACTACGCCATATTGAAATGTAATGCTCTCACGTTCGTAATATGTACGCCATCAGCCTGAGCCTTATAAATGGATCGTAAATATAAATGTTCAAATGAATTCATCTGCATACCAAAAAAATAAAGCAAAGTGTATATTATTTTACCCGTATCGTAACTATTGTGTTTATAAAAAAAAAATAAGTAAGCCATACTTATTTCCTTTATTAATTTATATTAACTATATTAACAAGTGAACAGTACCAAGAGAGAGGGGGTATCACCAAGCCAAGTGGCAATACGGTCGGATAATTACGAGCGCTTGGCGACGCCATCCCACAGTCCCACACCCCACGCCCAACAGCCAGTTCACATCAAAAATCGAAAGCGATACTTGAATTGATTGACTTTATTGTCATGAATTGGGTTGAGTCCATTTCTTCCTATAGCTTTTAGGCACGGAATTGTCACACATAAATAACAGAATGTATAGGGGTCAGGACCATCTAATCTATAATTAGTTAGGCTTTTAGCGGTTTTGGGTTAGTTGTCGCAAGAAAAATTGCTATGACTTTCGTATGCCTACGAATCATATCCATTTACGTTGGTGTAAACAACTATATACCTACTTGTACCTAATTATGTGACAAATATGTTAGTTATATATTAATTGCTAGTTAACCGCCCAGCGATTGTTTTCTAAAATACAATACGATTAAAAATGTTACTCGCAGATTAGTACATTATGATGTTTATATTCTTCTTTGTTTTATATGATATTTTCGTTAGAGTTATTTTGTTAGAGTTCGTGATCGTTTCGATAGAGTTCTATCTAGCTCGTTCGGTTAGTTCTAGCCACAAACTATACAGGACCTACATACATCATTATTCATTAATCGATTTTACGACCTAAAGATTTTCATACAATGATGATGAACTTTTCCTTGAAGACAATTTTTATATGAAAATCTTGTGCTAAGATTGTTTTTCCTCATCACGTCAGTTTAGGTTGTACCTTGCCTTGTTGGTCAAAACGTATAGAACTGTATGAAGCAAAATGCGCCCACAAAACATTTATCAAAACACTACGCATCCCGCACACCCAAGTATATCTGAAACATTGAGAAATGAAGTAAAGTAGAAAGAGCACACAAAAGACCTCTCTGACATGCGTGTTATCTGCACTATCGCCTTGAAGTAAGATTAAGTGAGTGTGAATAAGGAGCATGCAAATAACAAAAGGGAAATCCTTGGATATAGTTACACAATCTCCAAGCCCCGCATATTGAGCGTTTGTGTGAACACAGCCCTTATGAGGATTTATAAAAGTGGGGCTTCCATCGAATCTGAGGATAATGATCACAATCCGACCTAAAATCCTTTCCAATCCTCGCAGTAGGCACCCATTTTGAAGCTGCCGCTTGATTCATAAGCGGGAGCGTTTTATTAATAAAAGATGTAACTTCTTCATTTACCTTGCCATTTTATTACCTTTCTTTGTGGGTCTCAGGAAGCTGTTTTGGACTGTATTGAATTATTTTGTTATGACATTGTTCAACATCAAAGTCAAAATATTTTTGGAATATTCTTTTATGAAACAATTAACTCCATTCAAATGTTTTTTTTGTGTAACGTGTCTAAACGACTTGTCGCACCTTTTGGTCACCGTCACGGACATCAGCAATCAGAAATTGCTCATGGACATCCGTCCAAACAAGAGAACCGCCGATAATGTGCCGATTAAGCAGTAAAGCCTCCAGCTTTGATATCACATGAACTTTTACATTTCACGATCGATTGAAGGTTAACAATATTAGATATGTAGACAAGTCACCTGACACGTCCTTATCTGTTTCTCAGCAACTATGATAGAGGCAGGGTGATTTGAATTTAGGAAGGATAGAACTTTTATCAACCCCACGGTAAATGCGTTTAAACTATAAAATCTCTTATTTACCGACACAACTTAATGCTACATAATATAATAACAAGCAGTCAGTTTATCCCTTTTACCACTCTGTTTGCCTTCATATTAAAATTTAAACGCCTGACGTAAAGTTAGTTGCTGTTTGCTCACATATTATAATTTAATTTCTATGAAAACTACTATTAGTATTTTGTAATCATTTATTAAATGGATTTTATAGTGATGGTCATATTTTTTACCAAACACCCGAAAACAGACATTTATCAGTCATATAAATGAGTGACCTGTTCGTGAACTAATAGTAAAATCTAAACACTAAATGTATTACTTACTGAATAGTTATTCCGTAATGTACGGTTTACACGTATTAATTAGTTACATAAGTAGATAACTAAATTTTAAATAAATTAATAAGGTAAACGAACAATTTAGTAGTTAAAATTTAGTACGCAAGTAAATAAAAAAAAGATTGCATTTTTTCTGTTAAGTAGATGGGCGGGGCTTATCACTTAACACGTTTGGACAGACACTTTTTAGTTAAACTTTAGTAAAAATGCATAAGTAATTAAGTAGGTTGTGAATAATTGTATGAACTAAAGAGCTTTACTAAATTATAACGTTTGGACGCGCACTAAAAATTCTTAACTTAAAATTTAGTTATCTACTTAAATACTTAATGCATGTAAATCGAATATAACACATTCCACATTCAATAAATGCAAATTATTATATTTGATGAGATTAATGAATTTTATTAAGGGTGGTAATTAAACTGACTTCTATTTAATAGCATTATTGTCCTCTAAAAATCTACACTGTCCCCTAAATTACTAAGTCAGCCACCATCAATGCGCGTCTAAAAAATACTCTTTTAGCCACTATAAATCTTCAATGTAAGCTACTGTAAATACGACTTAGCATGGTAGTTATTTTTTAGCATCTACATTTGTAACATATATTCAACTAGTAAACTTCTAAAATATTTAAATATGACACCAATAAAGTAATTTTATCTACATCTAGTTTTATAACTCAGCATCTTTTAATTTTTTTCAAACATAAATAATTTATAACTCGTCCTATATTTTTGATCATCAAAATACCTAAAATGATCATCAAATATATTGGAATTGTCATCAAAACGTACCTAAAATTAAGGTGTGTAATAGTTAGTATAATAACATTTAGTATAATATAACTTGAAATAATGTTCACATGATAAAATTTTCACATGCTATAAAAACAAATAACAAAATTTCATGTGATCTATTGTTTATTTCATATTATAATGTTATAATTCATTAATTTGCTCGAATAACATTTACTTTAACGTTTACTTCATATAAATTTTTATATAGTACAAGTAACCGCCCTTGCTTTGCTTCGGTTTTTTTTTATTTTTTACACTTTGGGTTACATTATTGGAGTTTTATTAAGGATCCCTAATTTTTTGAAAATATAGTATAGCCTATGTTACTCGGGGATAGCGTAGCTTCCCAACAGTGAAAGAATTTTTCAAATCGGTTCAGTAGTTTCAGAGCCTATTCAATGCAAACAAAAAATCAAATCTTTCCTCTTTATATATTAGTATAGATATAGATAATGTTCTTTTTATATAACGTTCATTTGACTTAATTTTCATTTAATATAATTTTCAAACACATAATCTAATCTTCAAACGTTACACACCCTTAAAAGGTCTACAGCACGCGGCAAACAGCAAGAGGCATTCCGCATGCAGCAAGCAAGCAGCAGAACACTCTAGGGGTAGGGCAGACAAGACTACGTGGAGTCGGATTTGCAGCGATTTGTTTCTGTCACTTATTTATCAACGAGCGCACCAACAATAGAATGTAAATAAACAAATACACGTGATAACTCACAATAAACAAATACGCGTGACAACTCATACCCGCATGAATCGAATCGCGCTCGCTGATTGGTGCAAATTGGCAATAGCGCCCGTCTGACTGGCGTCAAACAGATCATGCAGTTGCTATTTTTATGATGAAAGAATACAATTTATTATTTCACATGCTAAATTATAAAATATGATGTTTTCTAGTTCAAGCTTGAACTATCTTTTTTGAGGAAAATATGTTCAGGCTGTAAAACGTAAAATGTTGGTTAGTTGTAAAATCCGTGGCTGAGTTAGTAAATTAGAAGGTGATGTATAAATCAGTGGGACAAGTAAAAATAATAGTTGTTCTTTATTTGACGCTTTCTTTGGAATATTCAGGTGGCATTTAAAAAAAGGCGAATTAGTTTATTAGAAGCCTTCTCATTTTCCCATGGCTTAGTTATTAAATCAGAGGTTGGTTTCCGTGGCCTAAAAAAAAATCTGCGGCTTGACTTATTATTCCCCTTTTATTAATTGAAAACAGATTAAATACACTGGTTTACCCATTTTACTTATAGGGGAGGTACCTAAAAAATTTTTTTTCAAATTTTGTTCTACCATTATCTTAACGTAATTAATATACCTTAATCTATACCAAATTTCAGCTTTTTAATATTGTTAGTTTGTAAGCAATGCCACGGACAGACCGACAGACATGGCAAACATATAGGTAAGGGTTCCTTGTTATTTAGTACGGAACCCCAAAAATATATACTTTTAAACTAAAGTAAGAAACTCGAGCATTATTATATACTATAATTTTCCCACACATTCTGGGTATTAGCATATGCAATATTGTTGGCAACACTGGCTGATTTTGTGGTTACAATTTTTCTAGTTTTATTTTGTTAATAACTTTAGGAAAAATAAAAGAAATCAGTGATTAAATTACAAGCTTACTTGTGAAAGGTGATCCCTTTATGTTTTTTAACTGAATTACTATTGTTCTTGCAACTTTTAACAGCACACAAAGGCATTTTTATTATTCTTTATCAACTCCCGTTGTCCGTATGAGTCGAGTGCGGTCCGGCGCCGGAATGGCGGCCGATGGTGTCAATGTGTGCGTGTTTACTTGTACGAATAGAGAGTTTGTATTCCGATGGGTGCTTCACTGAATTTGTTCTTGAGATTACGTCCGTATTTCTTTAAGGTCCGTGATACCACATTACCTGCCGTAAAATAGATTCAACGATAGGGTCTGGCATGCAAGCCTTTTAAGCAAGCTTTCAGGTTATGGCATATCCCCATGTCTTATCAGGTGGGTCAAAGACTTTCTGAGTGAACGATTTCTCCGTGTTGTCGTCGATGGTAGTTCATCACAATCGATGGCTACGAACGCTGGAGTCCCTCAGGAGTCCGTTTTTTTTGCTACTCTATTCCTGCTGCACATTAATGATCTGCTTATGCCTGGTATTTGTGGGTATGCAGATGACAGCACAGAAGTGGAGAAATTCATGCCCAGCCAAATACAGTCTGAAAGAGAGTCTATGTTGGATCGTGTGAATCTCGTACTCCGGGGCAGTCTCCGAGAAGCGATGCCAATCTTGTGAGATTCAACGCCGCTAAAACGTGCGTAAACGTGCGCGTGTCTTTTCACTGCAAAACGGAGCCCGTTCACCTTGGCTCCCACTTTCCGGAATGTATCTCTGGAATGCACCGACCGCCTACAGTTATTGGGAGACGAAGTTTCCTCGAACCTCAACTATGGGTGATTCATCGAATCCAAAGCTAAAGTGGCAGCAAGACAACTTGGGGTCCTTGCGAGAGTGCAGCAGTACTTCACAAAGAAGCAGATTTTAACACTGTATAAAGCCCAAGTTCGTCCACGTGTGGAGTACTGCTGTTACATTTGGGCTGATGCCGTCAAATGTCACCTTTCAGCCTTGGATTCCATGGAGAGGCGTGCAATAAGGCTCACTGACGACACAGACCTGCAGAATCTGCAAAGCCTCGCACACAGTCGCAGAGTAGCCAGCCTCTCGGCATCCTACAGGATACATTTTGGAGAGTATGCTCAGGAATTTCACGAATTAATTCCCCCATCCCCGTTCCTCCATCGAACAACCCATCGCGTCGTACGGCAAGCATCCATCCATTCGTCGTGAATATCCAACCGCTGGAAACGATGCGATACGCCTCATATCATCTTTTATAGTGCGTGCGCGAAGGACTGGAATAGCTTGCCTGCGTGCGTGATGCCCTCCACCTTCAATTTAAGTGTCTTCAAGAAAAGAGTGAATAGGCATTTATCAAGTTAGTGCATTCGCACTCTTCGACTTCATCGCCACTTACCATCAAGTGGAATTGTTGTCAAGTACTAACTTATTTCATGTAAAAAAAACCCTTACATACTCACTACAGGTCTCTCACAGGTGCATCACGCTGCTGCAGTACAGATTGCCAATCCGGGATTGGTGGAAGTAATTTACCGTACAGTGATGCAAGTCTTACCGTGAGCACAAAAGGTTATTACAGTTTTACTGAAGACAGTTGAATGTGAAGACAGGGTCCGTTTGATCAAAGTGTCTCCTATTCATTAGTCATGGTGACATGGGTATATTGATGATGCTAGAAAACAGTTAATAGAATTAGGTAGATTATAGAAGAAAGACTGATAATAAAGCTTAACTTACATAGTCAGTCAGATTACAGTACAATCGAATACTTAACATTCAAATAAAAATTATTACATTAAAACAATGATTACAGTTGCTCATTGCGATAGAAGGCACGGACCTGAAAAAAACGACGGACTTTACCTCGTCTAATCAAGAGTGAAGCATAGCAATGGCCGCCCGCTTACCATGTGTGCGTATTTTTGATTCGCGATTAAAGCATTATGGTGTCAATGTGTGGATGTGTGTACTTGTACGAATAGAGAGTTGGTATTATTATGGGTGCTTCACTGAATTTGTTGTTGGTATTACGTCCGTCTTTTTTTTAGGTCCGTGATAATATTGAAGTGAAGGACAAAGTACGTTGTACCCCTTTTTATGACAATTACGTGGACGAACGACTATGAAAGGCACAGTTAAAGTTTACATGGAGAAGGAGTGCAGAAAGCTAATAATATTTTTGTATAATGTGCATAAGGAACACATAAAATTGATAAAACTATATAATATATTACACACACTGCCATGGCATAACACACATACCTATCATTTGGCATACCCATATTTACCTACACTCAAATGTCAATGTGAAGTCTCTAGTTTATACAAATTCGATAAAACCTAAACCTACTTATAATAATTCTAATCCTTAGGTCTTACTAAGCTCGAAGTTTAAGTATAATACATAAAGTATTAGCATAACATAGTTCCTAATTCACGTAGTTGCAATTTCAAATAAACAGCATTATCGAGGGCCATGAGACAATACGTTCAATTAAATCACCATAGAAATATATGCGAGGCGGTTAATTACATGCTAACGAAGTACATTTCGCCGCCACAGTATAATTGAGCCCATGCACTGAATAAATTAGCGAGCCGCCAAACAAGCGATGGTACGTTTTGTCAACAAGTTAAAAATCGATTGAAATCCTATTTAAAAAATGCATTTCGCTTCAATTATGCACACCGAATTGTAGTGACGATTAAAGCAAAGCAACAACCCATAATTGTCCCACTGCTGGGATCGGGGTCACCTCTCAGAATGTGAGGGGTACAGGCCATAGTCTACCACGCTGGCCAAGTGCGGATTGATAGACTTCACACACTTTTGAGAACTTTATGGAGAACTCTCCGGTGTGCAAGTTTCCTCACGATATTTACCTTCACCGAAGCAAGTAATCCAGTGATAATTAACTTTTAATACACATAATATTTGAAAATCAGAGGTGCGTGCCAGGATTTGAACTCGGGCCCCTCCGTTCGAAAGACCAACGTTCTAACCGTTAGGCTATCACTGCTTTGTAGTGACGATTAACATAGATTTTATTAAAGAAATTTTTTTATTATTAAAGAAGATTAAAGATGGTTGCTGTTGGCCGTAGCGGTCTTTTCAGCTTCATGCAGATAAAGGGGCGAGTCTGAAAAGGCTCAATCGAAAAGAAAATTATTGTCAAGAGGCTAATAGCTCACCTTCTTCGAGAAATAGTGATTGTGAAAGTCCTAAGGACTGCCGTGAGGTTTGGACCTCAGCTTAGAAAGAAAGTAAATTGTTCCTAAGAGAGTCCAACCAACTTGAGCTCAACCCTATTTTTGTACTAGGTACTCAAAGACTTATGTGTATTGTATGACTTCTATGTAGACCTGCTGTGCCGTAGTTAAAAATTACGCACTAAAGTAGATACATTGAAGTATAATGTCATAGAATAGACATCTCGAACAAAATATGTGTCCCGCCGGGAGGTTCTATTTTCAAAATTGATCCACCGTTCTCCTTTCAAAATCAAACGAATCCATTGAAAATTTAAGCCGATCGACACCAATTCATTGGAACATAAATCGTGTTCGCGGTGTAGGTTCTATATGCTAGTAATAATACTTCAATGCTACAGTACGGTCAATTCTCCGTAATAAAATGAAATTTACTATCTCGCTTACAAAGCGCTGACTGACTTCCATCTCCCGCGCTATGCCCATGGATTACATATGCCGCACTTTTAATTCTTAACAGCCTGTCTCTACTAGACTATACACAAAATTATCTGTAGGTGGTAGCTACTAAACAACGGTCGAAGCTAAGATACCAGCTCCCTCCAGTGTAAAGTGACCATTTTTTTTCTTGTCAAAGCGGGACGCCTGCGGAATTTTGTATTCAATAATTACTATTTATAGCAAAATCGGTTCAGCGCTCAGACTAAACAAAAAGGTCATCGGACGTCTACCCGTAAGGGATAAACAATGTAACACGACCAAGTTTAAATGAATTTGATGTACACAAGTAAGTAAGTATAATTATATGTATTATGTGGAAGCCAACTAACTAATCAATCAGCAGCCTAGTCTCTTTACTAAACAGCGCCATTCAACTAGCGGCATGAATGATATTTAGCCGTAGTGTCTTTTACAACAAAGGATAGGTTAGGTTATGGTTGTGCGAATTTCATTTACGAAAAAAGTAGGAACCCCGCAAGGCAGGGTTCCGTCGACATCTATTGCGAAGCCCCCCGCCATGAAAAAACAACTGAACTCAATTTGAAAGAAGGATAGGTTACGTGGAACTAAATTTAAATGAACAGGATAGACAAGTAGTTAAACATTATTGATCTAAGTCACTTGCCTAGCTGTTTGATCAAATGGTTGAATATCATTCAGGCCGCTAGTTGAATGGCACTTTTTAGTAAAGAGGCTAGGCTGTTGACTGAAAGGCTAATAAAGCTAGTTGGCTGAGACATATACATTTGGTACAAAGCGGGACTTTTTGTTCTCGCGGGGTACAGCGGGACAGACAGCCTGAATGCGGGATACGATCTAATTTAAACTCGACAGTACTAATTTTATCTCATGGATGGATAACCTGCCAGCTAACCCACTGATAATCCATTGGTAACTAGGTATTCCTTTAGTTTATTTTGTGTAGAGGCATTTAATAAAGTTTTTATGAAGCATCGTTTAATTCTATTGGGTTTAACATTATAATTTAATTTGGGGTAAGCAATATAATTTTATGTGAACTGATAACAAGTAAACTTTTGTCTATAGAATTTTAACGTATATATACGCTATAAAACGTCGGAAATAAAACATGTAGGCAACAATTTCTAATGTGGTAAAACAATCTTCATCCTAAGTCTCAGATCCACAGGTATAAAGCACGATGAAGTGCTCAACCCGACTTCTATAGATATCGTGTGATCGATCGAAAACTACTGGCGCTATCGGTAATTGAATGGTTCATCCATGGTGACCAAATTTCTTGAGCGGCTTCATGATACAATTTTAAAAAGCAATATCATAACGTGTGTGGTCAAATATGTTTTAGTCTCCCTCAATTAGGTAAGTACTAGATTTTGATTACTTTTGTGTTTGGATGGTTTTGTCATAAATGTATCAAATTTAGAATGATTTGAAGAATGTGATTCATTCAGTGTAGATGCTGATGAAAAATTTGATTGTACGTTTATTATAAGAAAAAGTTTACCATGATTCCAGAATAGGAAAATAATTAAGTCAGTTTTGTAAATTGAAAAGATCTTATTTATTACATTTCTGTACTGTTATTTCTTAATTATTATTACATCTTCAAAATCAGCATCAGCAAGCCCGTACAACAGAGTATATAAATAAACAGGTTCATCTTCAATGCTATCATTTACAAACCCATGTCCTTTGTAATGACCGATATCACCCGGTTGTGATGCAGGTACATATTCAATACCGCCTAATAATTTGAAAAATAATTATTTGAAAAAAACTAACCGTCATGGTTACCCTACAAAATTTGTTCCTATAAAAAATGAAAAGTTCATTTTCTTGTAAAGTATGGCATTTTGAACAAAAAACCGTATGCAAAATTTTAGTTAAAAATTAGTAAAAACTTTTCAACTAATTTATTTCAAGCTAAGAGGTTGCACCTAGTCGATAAAGCTGAAAACATTGGGCCCTCAGATCAGACGTTATCCGAAAATTCGAATCCGTTTTACCTTTCAGCCGTTACTTTTTTTTCACTATTATTTTTTTAACTAATTCATACGAATGTTATCTAAGGGGTTTTCGATGTACATTTATGTATTTTTTCTTTTGGCCTGGGCCCTCAGTTCATAAACGTCTGGATTGAGGGCCCAAGTAAAACTGCGATAAATCTGTAACGTTATACTCTAGCCAGTTGAAAGTTACATAAATCATTTTAAGAAATTCTTAACTAAATTCTAAAATAAAAATAATTGACACAGAGGTAGTACTTTCTGAGATTTATACCATGCCACTTTCTGTAGGCATCTGAATTGAGGGCCCAAAACATTTGACCATAACATCTTTAATTCACGTTTAAGAAATTTATGAGTATTTGCTTTAAGTTTTAACTAATTTTAAGTAAATCACCTATAAATTTCAATTTGCTACGGCAGGAAAAAAAAGTGGGCCCTCAATCCAGATGCACACACCTACGAGAAACAATGAAATCGTCTCAACAATGTTCTATTAAATGTTTTAGAAATTCTTATCTAAAATTGCTATTAGATAAACTTTTTAATAAAATAATAAAGGCTTACATGTCATACTCCCGCACTAGGTTTTTACCTGTGTCGCGGGTGGCATGAACGACACATATAACACATCACAATAACACCCATTACCCGAATACAAATATTTACCTGTCACATAAATATCTGCCCCGGCCGGGACTCGAACCCGGGACCCCTTGCTGCTAAGCCTGCCTGCTACCAACTAGGCTACAGGATCGTCGAGCATTTGTAAAGATTTACTTAAATCTAACTCTAATAACTCTGAGTTGGGGCGCCCCATGGCGCTACACTGGGGCTAAAAATGACAACTTGTACCAAAACTGCTTCCGATGTTTCCACTTTATTAAATCTATATATATAAAATTGAAAAGCGACACACCGCTGATTAAACAAAAAATCTCAGAAACTGCCGAACCGATTAAGATGAAATTTGGCAAGGAGATAGTTTATGCTAAGGAGACGTCCACTAAGAACGGATTTTTGGAAATTCATCCCCTAAGGGGTACAAATAAGGGTTAGAAGTCACTTTCATACAAACCAACTTTGTTAGTTTTAGATTTATAAATTTGAAAATTTTTATGTAAGTTTATAGTAATAAACAAAAGTTAACTTTAACACATTTTTTTGGAAAATCATCCCTTAAGGGGTTAATTTACTGATTGGAACTTAGTAGGCAACTTCGTCATTTTTAAAGTAAAAAACATGAAAATTTACATATTAGCTCCAAATTAAAAACGAAATTTAGGAGAATTATGTTTTTTTGGCATATCATCCCCTAAAGGGTTAATTAACAGGGCGCAATTTAGTATGGAAACTTCGTCAGTTTTGAAGTAAGAAGGGTGAAAATTTGTATATAAGCTTATAGTTAGACACAAAAAATAACTGTATCACGGTTTTCTCGAAATTCATCCCCTAAAAATAGGGGTTGGTAGTCAACTACATATAAATCAGCTTCGTCAGTTTTAGAGTTATAAGTATGAATTTTTTTATGTATGTTTATTAAACAAAAGTTTACTTCAACACATTTTTTTGGAAAATCATCCCTAAAAGGGTTAATTTCTTCAATGGAACTTAGTACGCAACTTCGTCATTTTTGAAGTTAAAAACATGAAAATGTATATATTAGTTCAAGATTAGAAACAAAATTTAAACGTTATGTGTTTTTTTGGAAAATCAACCCCTAAAGGGTTGAATAAGGTTGTTCAAGTTTGTATGGGAACTTCGTCAGTTTTGAAGTTAGAAGGGTGAAAATTTGTATAAAAGCTTATAGTTAGACACAAAAAATAACTGTATCACTGTTTTCTCGAAATTCATCCCCTAAAAATAGGGGTTGGAAGTCTTTTACATATAAATCAGCTTCGTCAGTTTTAGAGTTATAAGTATGAATTTTTTTATGTATGTTTATTAAACAAAAGTTTACTTCAACACATTTTTTTGGAAAATCATCCCTTAAAGGGTTAATTTTTTGGATGGAACTTAGTACGTAACTTCGTCATTTTTGAAGTTAAAAACATGAAAATTTATATATTACTTCAAAATTAGAAACAAAATTTAATGGTTATGTGTTTTTTGGGAAAATAAACCCCTAAAGGGTTGAATAAGGTTGTTCAAGTTTGTATCGGAACTTCGACAGTTTTGAAGTAAGAAGGGTGAAAATTTGTATATAAGCTTATAGTTAGACACAAAAAATAACTGTTTCACTGTTTTCTCGAAATTCATCCCCTAAAAATAGGGGTTAAAAATCTTTTACATATAAATCAGCTTCGTCAGTTTTAGAGTTATAAATATGCAATTTTTTATGTATGTTTATAGTAATAAACAAAAGTTAACTCCAACACATTTTTTTGGAAAATCATCCCTTAAAGGGTTAATTTCTTGGATGGAACTTAGTACGCAACTTCGTCATTTTTGAAGTTAAATACATGAAAATTTATATATTAGTTCAAAATTAGAAGCAAAATTTAAAGGTTATGTGTTCTTTGGGAAAATCAACCCCTAAAGGGTCGAATAAGGTTGTGGAAGTTAATATGGCAACTTTGTCAGTTTTGAAGTAAAAAGGATGAAAATTTGTATATAAGCTTATAGTTAGACACAAAAACTAACTGTATCACGGTTTTCTCGAAATTCATCCCCATAAAGAGTAATACTAAGGGGTTGTAAATATCTATTTAAGAAACTATGTCATTTTAAACTCAGTAATGTGAAAATGGATATGTTAACTTATAATTAGAAACAAAAATTAATTGTAACAGTTTTTTTTTGGAAATTCATCCACTAAGGGGTAAAAGGGGATGTAAATTTGTACGAAACTTCGTCAATATCGAACTCAGAAATGTGAAAATAAATCAAAAATTAACTGCAACAGGTTTTTTGGAATTTCATCCCTAAGAGGTAAATAAAGAGGTTGCAAGTTTTTCCAGAACTTTGTCATTTTTGAATTCAGAAATACGAAAATTAATATGTAGGCTTATAGTGAGAAACAAAAAAATTGTGTAGAGGACTTTACGGACGGTAGGGGGAGGAGAGAGAGACAGGAAGCGAGAGAGGGACCGACAGGAAGCGAGAGAGGGACCGGGAACGGGAGAGGAACAGGGAGCGGGAGAGGGCCGGGGAGCGGGAGAAGGAGAGGGGAGGGATAGGGAGCGGGAGAGGAATGAGAGGGACAGGGGCAGGAAGCGGGAGAGGGAGCGGGACAGAAAGCGGGAGAGGGACCGAGTGCGAGAGAGGAACTGGAAGTGGGAGAGGGACAGGAAGCGAGAGAGGGACCGTGAACGGGCGAAGGAAAGGGACAGGGAGTGGGAGAGGGAGAGGGAGAGAGAGAGAGAGAGAGATTGAGTGGGAGAGGGAGTGGGAGCGGGAAAGGGAGTGGGAGCGGGAGAAGGAGAAGGAGTGTCCAGATGGAAACAACAGAACCGTTTTTAAAAATATTTGTACTTTTCATGTTGACATCGTAAAACCAGTTCATCATTGATCCATTTAGGATCTGGTGGTGTTACTTCGAGACAAGATATGTAACTCCTGGATGGATGGAAATAACGGGACCTTTTTGTTTTTTTTTCTAATGAAACTCAAGAGCCAGTTTTTCTGTACATATAATATTTTTCAAAATTTCGGTTAGGGGCACTTCAATAACGTGTTAGAACACCAAAAATTTTGTTTTTAAAATTTTATTATTCTCTGTTTGTCTGTTTGTATGTTCGGGCATTACATGAAAATCCTTGAACTGATTTCGACGGAAATTAGTTATGTTGTTCCTCATACTTTGGATCACGTTTTAAAAAACTTTTCGTCCCCATAAAATTAAAAGTTTTCACCGGAAACAAGATGAAACTTAGTGTGGAATATTTTGAAATATCAGCTTTAAAGGGCTTCCAACATTTTTGTATGGAGCCTGGCATACCTACAAGTCCGCCATTTTGAAAAAACCTCGATTCGGCGGCCAGTGATGAAACATGTGTCAATCGATAGACTAAATGATTGTGATCAAAAAGTATTCAGTGATAAAATGTCGTAAGTGGTATACTTTCTGAGATATTTGAGTTCAAAACCGTAGGAAAATAAAGCAAAAAACATCGTTTCGGCCGATATTGATAAAACATGTGTCAGTCGATAGTCTAAGTGATTACGATCAAAAAGTATTCAGTGATAAAATGTCGTAAGTAATATGGTTTCTGGGATATTTGAGTTCAAAACCGTAAAAAAATAAAACATTTGTAATTAATTATCTTTTTATTTCTAGTGTATCTGTAACTGTATCAGTGTTATGCCAGATAAGAAATATTGTGAATATTTAGAATAATTACTATATACATATAAAATAACAATATACATAAACAAAATTAAATAAATACAGTTTTATTCAGATTTACATATAAACATCTTATATATTAAGTAAATAAATATTTATAAATACATATATAACATCTGGTTGAAGACCACGGGCGACAACATTCTAATTGCTTCAGGTAGTGCTGCCGGACTTCTTGAAGGAGCTTTTGGTAGTCTATGATTTTTTGATGTCTACAAGCAAGGAGTTCCAGAACAGTATGAACTATATTGTGAAGGAATTCCCGAAATAAGCAGTGTATAGGTTTCCATTAAATAAACAGAAGAAGACACATTATTTAAAATGGCATAAAATGTTGAGAGAATTCTGAAGTTTCGCCTGTATCAAATGGCCATTTAAGTTAGGAATGGAACTGGGAAATGTGGTCATACTTACATAAGCCGAAGATATATCTAATACAGTTATTAAGAAGGCGCTCCAATTTATTCAGAAGTTCCTCTGACAAATCTGTACAACACACATCAGCAAAATCAAGGTGAGGGATGACCAGAGTGTTTATGGCGTATTTATGGTTAAGTTTTTATGGTGATACAGCAATTGAAGTGTACCGGTCACTTTTTTCCTTACCTCAGTTATGTTATGTATTATAAAAATTAAACAAATTCGTCAAACAAACAACTTAAGGGTAGAGATAAAATCGCGGGATGGTACTGCTCATGCATAGTGGGAAAAAGAACCTTGTCATGTTGTTCCCATATAATGTGTGTTATATGGTTCTTGGCATGGGCTTGACATCAGGAAACATTGCCTTTATCACCAGCGGAATTTTTAGATTCAATGATTGTCAGACATGATATAGAAAAATAAGCCAATAGTGAATTTTAACTTTTGGTTTAGAGTAATTGCGAAAGCTGTAGCCGCTGGTGGCAAATAAATTATTTATAAAACAACCTAGTAGTTTGCTTTTGCTTTGCTTTTTTTAATTCAAATCTACCCGTTATTAATAAATCAAGTACCTATGCAGCACATACACATATGACATAATATACTTATTTTTCATTATTGACCCAATAAATTCAAAATAAGTAAATGATAATTTTTAATGCATTATTTTTGTATGGTTTTGAACTCAAATATCTCAGGAAGTATATCACTTACAACATTTCATCACTGAATACTTTTTAATCGTAATCATTTAGCCTATCGATTGACATATGTTTCATCAATGTCCGCCGTAACGAAGTTTTTTTGCTTTATATTTCTACAGTTTTGAACTCACTTATCTCAGAAATTATATCACTTAAACATTTCATCACTGAATACCTTTTAATCGTAATTATTTAGCCTATCGAATGACATATGATTTATCAATGTCCGCCGAAACGAAGTTTTTTGCTTTATTTTTCTACAATTTTGAACTCACTTATCTCAGAAAGTATATCACTTACGACATTTCATCACTGAATACTTTTTGATCATAATCATTTAGTCTATCGATTGACACATGTTTCATCACTGGCCGCCGAATCGAGGTTTTTTCAAAATGGCGGACTTGTAGGTGTGCCAATTAGGTTCGATGCCCTTTGCAACAAAAATTCCTCATTTAATTATGAAATACATGTTTTCGAGTTTTTCAAATTTTTTCATGAAAAAGAAAAAACTAATGTTAACTAATGTTGTTTATTTTTTTAAATTCGTTCACGGAGGAATGATTTGTGATTATATCGTACGTTTCAGTATATAAATTCCTAAATATAAGTACTTCCATATAATTTTTTTTTCTGCAAGGGGTACAAATATGATAAGCATAATTTCCGCATGCGAAGCTGCGGGCAACAGCTAGTATCGAATATATCTACTATAGCCTAACTAAATAGATTTTTTCGAATAAGTTTTACACACTTTGTCATACACGTTGTTATACACTTTTGGTCTCAGTTTGGGTGAGTCAGTTATTTATTGATGATGAACAACATTTTAGATAGTTTTTTCATATGCTACGAATATAAATAATAACACAATATCTAAAAGATCCTTACAAAGCGATATTCAAATTGACGTCTTTATTTACAATAGAGGTCATAGCAAGCATTGTGTTGCCAACCCTTTTGTACTGAAGCAACCCTTGGGGATATTATATTTACCGAAATACGTTAAACACAAGTGCTTCAAGCGGAATTCGAGATGCTGATCGCTTTTTGGTTTGTAGAACGATTTCAAAAGACCACTAAGGCTTGTTGGCATGGAAACACATAAAGAGATGTAATATGTTATTCATTTGATTCGGTCTTGTAGCGGAACGTAAACAAAATTTAATAGCATCGAAAATTATTTTGATTATTTGCAAAGGTTTTTCGGGCGTGGTACCACCTTTACTTTGACTGTATTTGTTGAATGACAAGATGCTTCGAACAAACTTTTTTCTAATAGGTAGTTACGAGAAAACTGGAAAATGCGACAAACATAACGCGGCCTACGTTTTTAAAAATAGAAAGTAAATGCGAGTTTATGTTAATGAAATGAAAGATCCACGAGATACGGGTAGGTAATAATATGAACACTATGTATAAATATGTACCTATGTATATATTAATATGACTTATAGTTTTCTTTTTAATTTAAATCGTTTTTTTTTTATTTAAATCGATTTTTAATATTTGTCAATATTTGAAATAGAGAACACCAAAGTAGCCTGTAAAGTAATATAATTTGTTGAATAAATAAGTCAGAGTATTACAATTTTAAACCTTTGCAAACTTTCGAAACTTATATGTCGTAAAATATGTGCAAGGCTGAGCCATTATAGACTTTTAAACTCAAATAAGGGTGCCCCCAGCTTGCGTCAAGTGCATGGCCCGACTTTCAGCCAACTTTTACTTGTCAGTTTAAAAGTTTTAAGGCTGGCACTTCAAAGCTGTTGCAAGTAATATTTTTTTATGTATTCACATCGTTGCATCCATAAACCTAGGAATTGCAAAAAAATCCAGTCTTATATTTGTTATCGTTTCTATCCATGGCATGAGTTGTGAATGTGTGAGGGTTTATCTAGCCGACCGAGCTTTGCTGTGAAGCAGCTACTATGACAACAAAAGTAGAATAAATTTCATACAAACACTTCTAATAAAAAAACTACTAAATAAAAAAGTTTTTACTACTTCTCCACGCTCAGAAGTATGTTTTTAAATTAAATAATCAATAATAATGTTTGCTTCGCCCCGTGCGCGAAGCAGAGAGAAGCACTTTTATATTCAGAGTTTGCCAGTAGTAAATGGAGTTTTCAATAGTGCTTTGGGTTCGTTTACAGAACTATACCTTTTCAAGTACCTACGACCGAACGACGGATGTTTGCGGAACTAAAACATTAATGGGGTTGGAAAACCGTCGGAGCCAGATGACCTTTCTACATTCATTAACGTTTTTGGCCTTTTACTAAAACACATTTTAGAGTTTACTTTTAATTTGTTTTCAATTTAATGGGTCTTTAATAGCTCATTCGCGTTACAATTTACTGAGTCAATTGTCCCATCAAACTGGTCTATGAACGTCGATCAGTTTGGCCGATTGATTTTATTATGACTGTGATGTTTGTAGATATGAAAACTTAGACTTTTTTCTACACTCCTCATCTCAGTAAAGTAACTTATATTAAAATCCGGACAAAAGTGAGTTAAACTCACTCTTGGGTCACGAAAAAGCGCATGAGTACCAAATTTCAACTCATTTGGTCCAGTAGTTTCGGAGAAAATTTGCTGTGAAAGGGGACCAGACAAACGGGTGATCCTATAAGGGTTCTGTATTTTGTTTTTTCGTACAGAAGCCTAAATATATTAGTGAAAAGTTGAGTAACTGTAAATATCGTAGTACTGAACCATAGCACAATTTTTTTTTTTTTTTTTTTAACTTCAAAACATTCGTCTACTTTTTTCATATGAAAATGAATGCCCTAATTAGTCACCGCTCAGCTAATAGTCCAGTGAGGGTAAAAAGGCTGTGCTGATTTAATTAACGAGCAAAAACGTGACGAGAAGACCTAAAAGACCTAAACTGAATGACCTAGAAATTAATCCACTTGATCCGTTTTTAAAACTCTCTGCTGGCTAATTACCATAGAATTTTTCTAGAATTTTTAATTAACGATATCATCGAGGTTGGTAGTAGTAGGTATTTTGAAATTACTTTTTTATATTGCTGTTTGTGAAATATCGGATTACTTACTCTTATTCTCACAAAAACAGGTAGACCTATACAGCATTTAACAAAAATATTTGATACAAACTATGCAGACTGATTTAATTTCTACTTCATTTGGCTTTGAAACAATACGAGCTTAATAAAAGCGTGATTGAACACCATATCTGCATATTTTAATGACGCTGCATGTTTTCACATCGTTCAATAAAATAGCTCCTACATCCCCGCCAGTAGGGACATGTTATTGGGGTTTTTACAATTAAACCCTACTAAGTACTAAGAATTTAGTTGACGTAAAAATCCTAAGTTCATTTACCTAATACACCCTAAACTGAATTTCATAGATTAAGAGTAGGTAGGTAGGTACTATCTTATAAAACAGTTTTTTCAGTATTCAGTATCGAAGCAAAAGTAATTACCACTGCTAACCACACAAAACTATTTAAGCCATATGACATTTTTATTGTGCTACTCGAAGTGCATCTCAATAACGAGTATATGTATTTAAGTTACTGAAAGCAATCCCACTGACTAATACAGAAAATGTATTATTTCTTATCACTTGCGTGCAGCCTTTCTTCGTTTTATTTCTTCCACTAGAATTTGTCTGGAGAAAGATAGTAATAAGTTCTGTCTCTAGTGAAGCATTAATATTTGTCGAAATGTCGTCTACCGACAACGTTGGATGGATGAATTGTATAAGTACGCCTACCTATCTCAAGGTGACAGAAAACTTGCGTATTTAGGTACTTATTATTTTCGTTCATTCTTGCTAAAAGTTTTATGAATTGTACAGGTTTACGTAATATGTGTCTGATAAAATGATTAAAGATATTGCTGGCGAAATTGTTCACAATTTTGCATCTTATTATACAGCAATAAAACTGTAAGTGACTTGTTACAGCCACAAGTCAATGCATATTAATGTAAGAAAATATATTAATGGGGACATATTTTACTCAAATTCAAATTCAAATTCATTTATTCATCAAGAATATGTTTACATATATGTTGACCTATTTTACTGACATGATAGATCCGATAAACATGGTTTTAATGTAAAAAATGACTTTTTGCCGGTTTGCTATGCTAATAATAACATCAATTACTTATTATTTAAAACACCGACTATCAAACAACTTCATTACACAAAACTCCTATCGTGGTTAATATGAGAACACCACCCATTAATTTATGAGGTCGTTTAGACCCTTCTGCGTCCAATGGGCCTCACAACGACAGAGAGCTTAATATTCGTTGTCACATAGACTGTTGTTTTTGTGACAATACGGTTTCACCCTCGTAACCTCGTTTCGAATGACCTGAATAGCGCAAAAGGAATATTACAATTGGATTCAATGTGTGAACATCCTCAGAGCATTTAGTATGAAGCGTACAGCTATAAAAGCATCTGCGACGCATGGATCGAGGCTTTTAACTTAAACGTTCCGTTTCACGTATCTGCATTAAAACAAAGCTGCGATTTTTATACAAGTGGATGATTTTGAAAAGAAATAAATGAAATAATTTTATTTTTTGTACGTAATATGTTAAATAAAATATATGATTAAATAAGATGTATAATTTACTCAACTTGAACGTTAACTTTGTAAGTACCTACTTAACTGCCGCACTCACAGTCACTTAACGGTTACTTAATGAAATGAAATGAAATGAAATGAAATATTATTTTTATTCATGTAGGTATCACTGATACACTTATGCACGTCAATTTTTTTAATGTACTAGCTTTTCGGAAAGATGCTTTGTCATGGAGGAGAAGAAAAGCCGTAAAGAAACTCCTCAGCACATCTTTTAAAAATAAAACATATATTTATTACAAAAATAAGTATTCTCTAACCTTAGCAGAACTTAAATCGCTGATATACAAATTCTGTACTAATGGGCGATTTAAGTAACCGTTAAGTTACCCTTTCTATCATCGAACGTCCCGACGCACGGCTGGTATCCATCTCTTCGTCGTGAGCCCCCTGTACGGACGGCGCGCTTCGCCTCGTCATTTATTATACGTACAGCGAAGGATTGGAATAAATTGCCCGCGTCGGTGTTTCCGCTCGATTATACTCGTAATGTAAGTGTCTTCAAGGCAAGAGTGAATAGGCTTTTACTAAGTTAATGCGTTTTACCACCCATGACTACATCACCACTTACCATCAGGTGGGATAGTAGTCAAGCATTAACTTATAAGATATAAAAAAGTGGCTCTGAGTGCAGCTGCAAGTATTTTTAGTGCAATGCTACATATCTTCTTATTTTACTTTCATCCAATTTCAGACGTTTAGAATTATTAAAGTTTGCACTATTCATTTGATTTATGTTGCAAGTTACAAAAACATCATATTTTTAACAACTACGATTAACATTTAACAAAACCGTATCATGAATCATTGGGTTTTATACACGCGGCCAAATTACCGCAGGCATAAATCATACGGTCTAAAACTATTTGCATCGCAACAGTAAAAAGCTCGATAGCGATTGTGAATTAAACGATCAGTTTGAAAACTGGTCACGTATTTCATGTATAATAAAAATGTTTTTATGCATGTGTAGGTACAGGTTTTGCTTTGATCTTTTGATTGTCCATTCGAAATACGTAACGAATTCAAGAATGAACGATATTGCAGAATAGTTTTCCTTTCGCATACGCTTTATTCGATCATCGTGTTCGGCTAGCGAGACCCGTAAATAACGGGTTGCTTCGACGTCTAGCGAACTAAATTGATGTCCGCTATTACCGTGACGTCACGCGTGCAAATCTCGCTTCCACTAAACGGACGATCGGCCCCGCGTTGGGCGCCAGCTAACGCTAAAGGCCTTTTCATTTTTGATTTCCCAATTTTAATCCGCTTTGTAAACCCATTTGATAGAACTGGCGTTAATCCCATTTATAAATGAATAGATTTTATTAACGGTCGTAAAACAAGCTTCTTGTTTGAGTGAAAATCTGGTTTGTTTTTCTTCAAAATTAAAATGGTTGATTTTCAGCTGAGTATTTTTTTAT
Source organism: Thymelicus acteon (assembly GCA_951805285.1). Taxonomy (NCBI): domain Eukaryota; kingdom Metazoa; phylum Arthropoda; class Insecta; order Lepidoptera; family Hesperiidae; genus Thymelicus; species Thymelicus acteon. The sequence continues at coordinate 10,537,976 of OX638225.1, read as the reverse complement.
TACTTTGATTCAATTATAACTACTATATACTAACTGCCCGGACTCCGTTCTATCAAAAGTTTTTTTTTATTAAAACTTTCCGTCTATTCTGTCTTTCAAGTTGGGTCAAACTGCACACGGTGTGCAAATTTGATTAAAATCGGTTAATTAGTTTATGAGTCCATCGCGGACAAACAACGTGACACGTAATTTATATATATTAAGAAGATTATAACTCATTAGCTGTCTGCTAATAAAGTCCGGTCTAAGCAGCTGAAACGTATTTATATGTATTTCACACCAGCGCCTAGCGTAGATCGGTAGAATGGATATAAATTTAGAAGCATTTCGAAAAGAATAGTATTGTAACGGAAGAGAAGATGAAAATCCTTTACTAAGAACTTCGAGTCCAGTAACGGAAAAATATAATAGTGGTAGTCCCTTTATCGCCTACTTCAATCTTAGCTGAGTGTCTGTTTGTAATATTAAAATAACCGCTTTTTACTAAGTGCATTTGGATGTATACACGATACATATACCAAAACAACATTTTTTACAATTTTTGTCTGTCTGTCTATCTGTTTGTTCCGACTAATCTCTGAAATGGCTGGACTGATTTTCACTGGCAGATAGCTGATGTAACAAGGAGTAACTTAGGCTACTTTTGTTTTAGAAAAAAAATAGTTCGTTAGGCGATACGAAGTTCCCCGGGTCAGCTAGTCAAAAATACAAACGTAAAGGCTTAGCATTATCTTCATTCTTCCTTCTTTCTTTTCAGGTAACGTGGTGATGCCTATGGGGTTTCTGATGTCCATGGACGACGTTAACCACTATTCGTTTTCTGGGAATGGAGTCTCTTGTAAAAAAGAAAAAGTAATTTCATTTGTCATACAAAACTTACTCGTAGCTAGCAAAATTACTTTCACTGCAACAAGGGTCACTTTCACGTGACCCGAAATGGATACATAACAAAAAAACGTAGTCCAATTTCCCGCGATAGTTCCACCCATCTGCCAACGCTTGAGCTGGGTCATTTACATTTCGCACGATACATTTACATAGCTTCACTCCCTCATAGGAATAGCATCTCGTAAAATGCAGACCAAGCACGGTGCTTGTTGAATTATTGAAGCAGTGTATTCCAACTGTTAACAACACTGTCCGAGGATTTATGCCCCAACTAACGACCCTCGGTGTTGCCAGCTCGCCCCTAAACTTGAAAATATAGTTTCATTAACGCAGCGCTCATCCTGCATGAAATAACGTGTCAGTCTGAAATCACACTTCGGAAATAAATGGTAGCAATTTAGATTTTTTACACTTTATTTTACAAATTCACTAACTTTAGTTATTTAGTTAACTGGTTATTTAGCTAGCTTCTTAGTAAGTAAACTTCGATTACCTACTTATTTATATACAACTAGCTGCCCGGACAGACTTCATTCTGAAAAAAAATTTAGGGGTGGGACCACCCTTAACATTTAGGGGGTGAAAAATAGATGTTGTCCGATTCTCCACCCTAGCCGATATGCGTGCTAATATTCACGAAAATCGGTCGAGCCGTTTCGGTGGAGTTCAACTTCTAACACCGTGACACGAGAATTTTATATATTAGATTTAAATTAAAGCAAAGTGGTACAAAAGGTGGACTTAATTCATAATCTCTCATAATAATTATCGGTTCGTATCCTGTCTGTCTACTGATAACAATAAGTGTATATCCTACGGCTATGTATCCTACAGTGAAAGACCCTTAGGCGTATTCCAGTTTACTGCTCTGTTAAAGGTTGAAGAATATTAAGGCTGTTCGATACCAACGCGAGCAAAATATGCTATTAATCTTACATTGTTGTCAGCGCTGAACATTAGAGTAAGGTTTTTTTTCTCTTACTCATTTGTATTATTGTACCTATTCATGAAATATATGTACATGCATACGCATCGATAGATTACCGTCACGTAATCGATTGACTTCTCTATCACACTCTCTAACCCAAAACAAAACAAAATAGTTGAAGTTTAACTACCTGCATAGGCTGCCACGCCTAAAATTCAGGCATAGATAACTTAAACTTCACTAATTTTACTCGTGTGTTCCTAATAAAAAATCATATTTTCATTATAATCACTCACAAATATTTCGAACAACAAGACGTAAAATCAGGAGCATTGACTCACTAGAGTCAAAGTTATTCGCATCATGTCAAATCTGCACCGACACGTCAAGTGTAGTATGTGAATCATACGGCAAGCGGCACTTGTAACCCGCTAGACCGAAGTAACTGCGTGCTAAATCATATTCCGAAAACCTTTTCATTTTGCGGAGGAGCCTCATGGCTCGAGCGTACAACCACGGTAAGAATGTTTGTGCAATTTTTATGTTGCACATTTTATGGAAACGGAATTAGTAACCATCGAATTTTATATGCTATGCAAATGCTGTTTTATACTGAATTCTCAGGACATTATTGGAACAACGAAACAATATATTTTTGTGTTATGGAACAAGTAACATTGAATCACTAATTCATCGAATACCATTTCTGCCCAACTGCAACACTCAGGTTTATCCTCATACTCGCAGTGTAAGCAGTTCATGCCATGATTTATGCCGAAAATTATACCGAATCATATTACACACAAAACATTTCATTAACAAACATTTTCTGTGTCACAAAGCTGTCCTGTTTTTCTGGTTGTTTCTAAAAATTGCACAACTAATTGTCTACAGAGACAATACGTTCATCACTTTTAAAACAAGCAATTTTACAGCATCAAATACAATACAACTGACATTTACAAAACAATTCTGTCGCTCTGATTGTGTTTTAAACAAGAACAATTTAATATACTTAAGAAGTAAACAGAAAAATAATATTACGCATCACATAAATGACATTGCTAGGAGAGCTTACCACACTATCAAATGCAATGTAACTCTGATGATATTGTGGTTATAAGTGGCCTTTTTTATCATACGCTAACCGTCGTAAGGTGAAACGTGGCACATAGATAGTCCATGCCAAAAACAGATACATAATAGACTAGCGCTGCCCACATTTTCCAGGTAAATAAGTACCCTATTTCTTATTTCAGATCATAATCTATCTGTGTTCTAAATTTCATGAAAATCTGTTCAGTAGTTTTTGCGTGAAAGAGTAAGAAACATCCATACATTCTCACAAAATTTTAACACATTTACATAATATATAATATTAGTTAGAAGTAAGATAGTAAGATAAGATTGATGACGATCACAACGTGAGAAAAAACATTTAATTTTACTTCATAAAAAATGTCTGTCCCAACTGAAAATCGAACATGAGATTCCTCGCTTCGCAGCGAGGGTCAGTAAGTCAACAACAATTTTATTAACACATTGTGTTAAGGAGACATCTCACATTTTAAGATTTCCTCACGATGTTTTTCCACCGATTCATTCAGGTATTCTATTACTATGTTATATATCTAAAGGTCAAGCTAATACAAAACAAATAATTACCAACCTTAGTACACAACTATACATACTATTACTACCCGCATAGACACTCGTACTTTAATATTCTATGCTATACCTTTGTAACGAAAAAATACCAAATGAAGTCAATATATAATTATTATTCGGCCGAAACAAAACCATCCATATTAAGAACTCCTTTGTCAGTCCCTGTCATGACATTGTATATGACATTATCGAAGCATGAAGCACACATGTGGATACGAGCCGACATCGCGACATCTCTATCACAGCTAGCGGGTTCACGCAATTTATCTGTCCAACGATGCCATCCTCGACGTTTTGACAAATATTAATGCTCCACTAGAGACAGAACTTATCCCTGTATTATCCACGCCAGCAGATAGAGCGGAAAGGCTGGCCACATCCGATAACAAATAACTACTGAAATGACTGTAAGTTATTTATTGTTGAATTGGAATCGGGACTAGTCACACAGATACATATACATATGTATATATAAAGGGTATATATATATGAAGGGTGTATATATAAAGGGTATTTGTATTATATTGATATTTATCGTGTTGTTATATTATGTATATATTGTACTTAAGTAGTATTTGTTTTTCTTCTTTTTTTAGATTTTTTTTTTAAGACTAAGTAGTCTTAACACCTGCCATCAGTTCTTTCCACATCCATTCAGGGTTGACTGGAGAACAATGCCATTAGACATTAAATTTGCCCTTTGTTTATCCTTTTGTATAAGTTGACATAAATTTAAACAAATAAATTAAATAAATATATTCAATTGATTGAATTGATTATGTCTTACGAAATCTTAAAGATTATAATTAGCTACTTAGGATAGACAAACATTTGATATAGGTGCTTAAATAGCTGCAAACGTATATTGTATGTTTCAGTTTCTATGATATTGAAAAAAAAACTATAAACATATAAACTGTAATATATTGAAAAAGTTCTGAAAGAAAATTAAAAATAATATGTCGCTGTTTGTGAGAAATGGCAAGTAGGTCATGATAAGAAACTAATATGAAGAATAAGATATTGCGAAGTTCACCGGATGGAAAGCCTTCAATGGTTAACATAAAGAAAAACTTTAGTTTCAAGCTATTTTACACAAACGCTAACTTTTGAAGCTAGTTCATAAGCCGATCATACAAAAGCACTAACTTTACAAGGACTTTATAATACCTGTCTACATAAATATATTAGCATTTATGTGTAAGGCCTTCACAGACGAGGTAACGTCGGATACCTAACATTTTCTTCTCTATGTTTTATTCAACTTGAATTGTTTTGCTATTAAATACTAAATGCTATTAAATACGAGATATACTGTCAAAAGTAACTTAGTCAGCTAAGGGAGGCCATACACGGTCAAGTGTACTTGATCAAGTCTGCAGTTTGACTTGTCTTTGCAGTTCGACTTGACACGCCATCCACTGTGCATGAGATAGATATATGGCCAGATAGCTATACCGTGGCCATACACGATCAAGTATACTGACGCTTGATCAAGTACACTTGATCGTGTATGGCCTCCAACTTACTTTGAAACATGACTGTTGACAAAAATGAAAATGTATTAAACAGCTCCCGATGCTATGATTCAGTGTTAACAGGATCTAAAAGGTACCTATGGAAGCCTCTAAAGTACGTTGACTCAAGGATATATTTGAAGCGCCGTCCTTGACAATACTCGTCAGTGCTAATGATGAAACGGTTTCATCACTACGGCACAAAACGTGATTTTTCCCAGTGCGGTTAACAAATCACCAGTAACAAGTATTCGCATAAACATTGCGTTTATTAATCAAATTCAAAACATTTTACAAACGCGTTAACCATGACAATAACCAACGAATCGTATTTCACGGGTTAACAAATGAATCAAAATGAAAGCTTCGGAAAAGGACGGCGCAAATTAAACAGTCGGTCAATGAAACATGCAAATGAGATGTGCAATCACAACGCTTTTGTTCGCTCGCATTGTTTTCAAAGTTGGACGATGAAAATTAATCTTCTATTTTGTTTCTACTGCGAATACATTATTGAGATTCATGGCTGAGATCTGTCCTAATAATAAACTATAACGGGAATAAAACTGTGCATTTTTTGATAGAAGCGTAAAACATATTTTTCTGCGATTCTTCAAGAACTTTTATTTCATCTTGTGGATGTGGGAACAAATAAATGGATTCAGATAATACATGACATAGTATGGGTGTCTTCAAATTAAGAATGAAAAGGCTCTTAATAAGTTAGACAAACGTTGCCTTTTAACTATAGGTGAGCCAAGAATAATGCGGGACTTCAGCATTATTTTTGATGCTTTACCATCAATGATGTCCATCCCAAAGGTGACAGTAACAGTACCATCATAAAGATCGGCTATTTACATAAATAAATATTCTTAGATCTACCAAAAATTTAATCTCCTTAACACTTTGAATTAAAAATACTTGAAGCTGTAGACTAAACGACGTTCGTACGTTCTCTTATAAATTCATTTACAATTCCAATTATATTTCTAACTGGATGTCGCTATGTTTCTTTAGACAACTACTACCTGGGAATTGCATGCAAATTCCCATTTGTTCCCTAGTGAGAATTTCCGGGCGGACTTAATTCTGCTGCTCTAACGACGTGCTAATTTAGCCCAATTGTTGTATTCTAACGACCCGTTCCCAATTATGTCCCTTTTGTGGGACATCACTGTTTACTTTTGCTTTTCGCTTATTACAAGCATGTTCGTAGATATAATTGAAGAAATAAGCATAAAATTAACTGTTACGGAGTATTAGCTGTGACACTTGTTTTTAAGACATAATATAAGATATTACTTTTATTGTTTTTAATATCTATCAAAAATCAATGCATCAAAATTATTATTTTTTTCCAGTACGTTTTAAGTACTAATAAAATACAGGTAATAAAAAACATAATTATGTCTAATGACAAGAACATTAGTCAGTCGATAAATATGTATATTTATTTTTTATCTGATTAAAAAAAAATACCATTTTATAATATTGCGTTACTCATTATTGCTACATTTTAAAAGGTCATTGCAGTGTTCATTTTGTTTAAATGTATAAATTTTTATTTCTGTTAAAAATATTATAAATAACTTTCAATTTAATTATTTTTATTGACATTGTTTTAATATAATAATAATTATTTTATCCTTATCTGTCTTGACTTAAGTAATTATGTATTTAACAATTTGTCATTTTTTTTAATTCTTATTTATCAATTTGACATTTTTTAATTCTTTATTATTGTAAGTTATCTTTTGCATAATTTTATTAATTATTAATTCTAATCTAATGCAAGTTTACTGACCATGTTTTTATGCAATTGATTTGCATCTATTATTGAAGTGACACTCACCTTTATGTTATAGCTTTTAACTATGTGTGCAAGTGTTAACTTTGTTGATGCGATAAACAAATAAAATATAAATTAATTATACAATATTATTAATTCTAAGATATAGTCCTGAGTGATGAGTAGCGATATAGTCTTAAAAGGTAAAACGCACATAACTATTAGAATAAGTCTGTTTACTCTTGACTTGAAAACAATACTCGTAGTATTATATTGTAGCTTAACATAAATATAATAAAAGAACAAATATAATATTGTTCTTTCAAATAAATTCTTGAGCTGACATTTTTAAAGAGAACAATATTCCAAAACGGCAGGCTGGGGCAGTGAGCGCGAACCATGCAATGCTATGCCAAGTGGCGTTTTACGCAACGATGACGCGACACAATACGAAAATTCCATCCCTGAGATGCTATGGAAATACGTAATAGTTTCAACTCTCTTGATATTTGCTTCAGCTACTCTGTTACGATCACATTTAGCATACAAGCATTTCAACACGTATTGGTAATACAATTGGTAATACACGAAAACAATTTGTTTGTTTTGGAATTTAAAGTTGTGGCTGACATTTTCTTACTTTCTTGACCGAGAAAGTATTGGTGACGGCCACGGAGTTATATTGTCTATGGCCCGCTGAAACTAATTGTCAAATGGTGGTCCGTTTGCTCGTTTGTTGATTTTCTTATTTTCTTTTACTTGAAATTAAATACCTAAGTTAGCGATTGACTACTATCCTACCTGATGGTAAGTGGCGATGAAACCCAAGATGTAGAGCGCACTAACTTAGTTAAAGTCTATTCACTCTTTTTTTTAAGACACCTACATTCAAATTCATTTATTCATCAAGAATATGTTTACATATTATGTACATGGTGTTGGGTAATACTTTTTTATAGTATGTTGACCAAGCTAAATGTTCGTCAGCTGCCTAAACTGGGCGTAAGCCTGTAATATAGGCAACTGAACTCTCCCAAGAGGTATCAGTTTACTATAATACGTTTAATTTGGTACAAGGTAAGTACATAAACATAGTTTTTGATGTTCAGTTTAAGTTAACAAAAGCAGTTTTAACAATTTAAGTTACGAAAATGAGCATGCAATAAAGATAATAACAAAAGCGAAAATCTGCAACCTAGTGTAAGTGTGTGATGTGCGCGTGAATCTTGTGTGTGAGTGAGGTGTGTGTGTGTGAGTGTGTGTGTGTGTGTATGTGTGTGAGGCGTGTGTATGTGTGTGAGGTGTGTGTGTGAGTGAGGTGTGTGTGTGTGTTCAAGTGGGTGTGTGTACTTAAGAGGATTTGTGCAAACGTGTATGACATAGAATGTAAATGTAAATGATTCTAAATGAATGATCCTATTTACTTAAGAGTTGAGAGCAAGTTTTCCGTCTCATCATAGTCAAGAGTCAGGAGAAACTCAGTTAGAATTTTCTTTAGTGAATATGAATTTAAATTTCTAATTTTAAGGCTTTTACTAATTTTGAGGCTTTTCGAGATTTTATTGTAGACGAAGCTACCTAAAAAGCAAGGAAATCTATTTGAAAAAACAGTTCTAAATGAATTTATTGGATATACTATGTCGGACCGCCGTTTAGCGGGAGCTTTGTGATTGGGTGGTAATACTTTGTGCTGTTTTAGAATAAGGTTAAGTAAAAAGAGTTTGCGTATAGATAATACACCACTTTCCTCATATAAAGATGTTGTCGGGTAACGATATGGTAAGAAGTTGATGACTTTTAATACAGCGCGTTGTGCACGTTCCAGAGGTAAAATATGCGTTTTGGCAGCACCACCCCAAGTATCTATGCAATATGTAATGATCGACTGGCACAGGGCTAAATAAACACTTTTGGTTATTTTACTATCGGCTACTTGTCGGATTTTTCGAAACAAAGCAGTAAATTTTCGACATCTATTAGTTAGGGTTTTTATATGTAAGTCAAATTTTAATTGGGAATCTAAAGTCACGCCTAAGTACTTTGCAGAATTTACGGTATCTAGCCTGTAGCAATTACACAAGCCCCGAGAGCAGATTAAATGGTTTTCATAAGTGTGTGCAATTATGGTGAAGTTGTTAGAATTATTGGGAGGTAGATTTTTAGATAATATTGAAAAAGGTAGCACTTTTGTTTTGCTAGTATTAAGGCTTAGCAAATTATCCTGTAGCCAATTAGCAACACTGTTAAAACCTTTTTGGGCTAGTGAATAAACCTCATCCCAGGTCTCTCCTTGAAACAAAAGAGCAGTGTCATCTGCAAATGTTATAACTTTGCCACCCGGTAGATTGAGGTTGCACAGCTCGTTAATATAGACCAGAAAGAGGGTCGGCCCCAAGACACTGCCTTGTGATACTCCATAAATAACGTGTTCTTCCTCACTAATGGTGTTCCCGACCTTAACACATTGTGTACGATTAGATAAGTAGTGCTTGAAAATATCAAGTTGAAGTCCACGAACTCCTAGCGCTTCCAATTTTAGAAGGAGAAGAGAATTAGAAAGGGAATCAAATGCTTTTTCCAGGTCAACCAGGATAGCAAGGCACTTTTTGCCCGCATCCAAACTCCTGACTACAAAATTTATTAACTCTCCAACAGCCTCAGATGTAGATTTACATTGTAGGTGGACGGGAACATCCACGCAGGCAAGTTATTCTAGTTGTTTGAATAAATAAATAAATAAATAAAAATAACGCTTCACACTCATAGCCCCACACTAGGATTCCCTGTGTCGTGGGTGTCATGGACAACACACTAGACAAGGGCATGCACACCCAGACCGAGAACAGAAATTCAAACTCATCATTCAAATTTTCGCCTCGCTGGGAATCGAACCCAGGACCATTGGTGTGGCGATCCGGCATAGTAACCATTGCGCCACACGGGTCGTCAAATAAATCAGTAATATTTAGTAAGTTTTAACCATCATAATGGTAGAACCATGACTCATTTGAAATATTCCGAATATGATATGCCAGAGATCCGGACAACAACCACCCTTGAATGGAATGAAGAGCTACTTCAGTGGAGACATGTCGCAATGTTCTTCGCATTCGAAACATGCAACAAGCACATAGTACTGAAGTACACTTCAGTCTTGCACTAAATTCATGCGAAATACGTCACGGAAATATGATTTTCATTTAAAATTCGCTGCCATTCGCTGTCTCAGCAATTGATTTTCTCAATGCTAGTTGATTTTGCAGTTTTATTTCCTTTAGAATCCGCGTGAGGTCGATGCGGCTATCAAGTCGGTACAAGACAGGCTTCAAAGATTGCATTGCGGCAGAAATGCTCGTTCCTTTGCCAAAGACTTCTCCGGAAATAGGTTTTAGTTACTTTGAAAAATCTTGTATATTTTCCTTACTGTCTGAAGATGGATTACCTGAAACGAACTCATTTTATTTTCGTATTATGGATAGTAGGTACAGTAGTATTCTCCAACGTTTGATAACGATTGCTTATGCTAATAGATTGTAATTTGTTTAAAAAACTAAATAAATTTGTCCATGGAAATATCGCTAAATTAGGCATTAAATTATTTTATCAAATTAACTAGTGACTGCCATCGCTTGAGTATTCGTATGATATTTTGTCGTATTAAATAATAGGTGTACGTATTTATGCAAAGCGTTACAGAGTAGGACTTGAATAAAAACAGCCTCCGTGGAATTAAATGGATTTTCCTCTTTAAGGAAATATTAAGCTCCTAAAAAGACGACTAACAGAATTAAGCTCTTTGAATTACTAAGTGCTCTGAAATCAACTAATTAGATTCTCTTTAATAATCAAAACCCTTGCCTTAGTCACAGTAGCTACAAAAAAATAGTTTTGCTGAACTGATTATAAATGATGTAACTTAGGACGATACTAGACAATTTATTAGAAAAATATTGGTTCCTGTAAAATCTAATTCATAAGTATAATATTCATTTGTTTTAAGTAAAATTACTATAATTTTACTATGATTCCTAACTTCGACAACAATTTTCGCTTTACTATTGTTCGGAACCGGATTTCGGATTACATTTACTCTTAATTTTGAACTGAACAATCATGGAACAACCTCGTTTCTAGAAACTAAACGGTTTATTACCCCCGTATTCAAGAACAATACTTGTCTAAGTAAAGAAGCAATACTATGCGAAGTAAGGCATTTCTCAGTGCGTTGGTCATGGCAAGCCTTCAGTTTCACAGTCGACCCTTAAGTATCACTTGGCTATGCGGACGCACAGAGCTGTATACAGCCCTCTTATTGGTCCATTTGATGCAGCTAACTTCACTCTAGTCATTTGACATAGGCAAAAGACAAAGGTAACAATACAAACAATCGATCCTTTCTTTCTATTTTGATAGAAGTCAAAGCAACACTATGCGTTCGGTAAAGTAGCTCGGCAGCTACTTTATCGATTTTGACAAACGCACAGCGAAGGACTTCAATCAAGTATTGTTTACGAAATGGTTTGAATCACCCTATGCGTCCGTGAGCACTGTGAGACCTCATAGTATTGTTCTTGAATACGGGGGTTAGTCTACTAGTCGGTGCCTGCGAAGTTCCGTCCAAAATTATTACACTTCTTAGAGAAGCATTCAGCGACTAAATTTTTTATTAAGTATTATATTAATTCAAGAAAGAAGTTTTGTTCAATCAAGGTTTTAAGTTAATCAAACGAAATTTAGGTTTATTCCAAACATGATAAATGTTACTTTACCCCTTTAATGGCTGAGAAATTTTCAAAGTTCATACCTAGCCATAATACCTAGGTCCACTGGTTCAGACTTCGCTATCGGTCAGTCAATCACAGTTTAGTTGATAATTACAAACATTGCCAGTTTAATAGTACTATTAAATACGTTACGTAAATTCTGTTAATAAATATTTGCTGAAATTTGTTTCAAATTACTGCACTCATCGCGAAGTTTATATTTTACCGGTCAGGCTTCATAATATTTGCAACACAGGTTAAATAATATTTCAACAGGCGTCCGCTGGGTCGTCAGCACTTGACGATATTATAAATGTGTAAACTAGTTTGATATTCCAACTCTGCTCCACATGAATAAGTCCTCTATCATGCGAGTAAATACTCCGATTTTAAATAGTTTATTTATTGAACTTTCCGTGACGTCTACCTATGGCTTCAACTTCAAGTAGATCTTGTAAAGAGAAAAGTCATGCTTGCACTTCAATCCAAAACATTATCTTTATTGATACTATTTATTAATATTCATTAAACCACTAAAGCCCTTAAACATAAAAGAGAAAATTCAGAGTCAACTTCACCATTATAATTTCCCTTCCCATAATCATTAATCAGTTTTTCAGCTGATGACGGTAGCGTAATCCTTTTAAAACCCGTCCTCTTGTTCGGGCTAGTATAATAATTTTTCATTTCATATCCTTATTCAAGGTTTAAAATGAGTTGCGATTTTAACTTTGAAGTGTAAAATTAATACTTGTTTATTACTTACTTGCTATTATGAACCGCTCATAAAACGACGGATGTCAATTGAATTTATCGTTATTATCGAGAGCGAACAGAAATTGGATGAGTGATTGCTTGTGACCAAAATTTTTGATATATTCGTACCTACTTCAACGGCTACGTAAGTCACTGGTTCCTCTCGTTGCCCCTACATATGAATCATTGACTAACTTGGCAACTTAACTGAAATAGGATTGGTAAGCGGTCATCGCTAATGACCTGATTTTTTTAGTGCTTCCATACTTCAAAGGTCACATTATATAATTGGTTTCATTGTTTCCAGTGGTACCATTCGCAATATTGTGGTCATTTTTCCATATTGGGAGACCTTTGATCGTAAGAACTTCCGACCTTTCGCTTCACTCCATACTGAAGCAGCATGCGAGAATATTCACCACATTCGGCCTTCTCAATTAAAATTAAATACTTCTCGTTACAGTTGGCATGAATGTATAAAAAAACACTTCGAAATCAAGTTCCGATACTCGTACGTAACAGAAATATTAGCGCTTATAATCTTTACTCGGCAGGCAGAATCCAAGCAGACTTTAGCCCTTGGAAAGCTTTCTTGGACGGCCTAGTCTTATTTGCGTGCTTGGCTACTAAATCCTCCTATAATTATACAACTTAAAGTAAAATTTTAAATTATTCTGGTATTTCTACTGATAGCACGGGCGTAGCTAGGGGGAGGATTTTGGGGGTTCAAACCCCCCCTCCCTCTCCCCCGAAAAGTTAAGATATTAACATGTACTATTCACCCCATATATTTTATCATTAGATCTCTTGAAACTATTGATGGCGCTACATACGTCGTGTGAAAAAATAAAAGGACTCCCTCAATTCTCTCAAGTCAATACTTTGACTCGTTTTATTTTCTTGAACCCCCCCGCCGATACTAAAACCTGGCTACGCCCGTGACTGATACGAGAATAATATTGGATAGCCAGTTAAAAAACCATATAAGCGGTAACCACTAACCATCACATCTATTCATTGTCGACAGTTGTCGTGAAAAGGACTTTCCACAAGGGAATGTTTTATATTTTTTTCTTTCCCTTAAAAACCGGACCAAATTTACTAATCAAATATTTATAACAATGTAACCCGTCCATCCGTGTAGTGACGACGCGATTTGCACGCATGACGTAGCCTAGTGGACATCAATCGAAACAGCCGACGAACGTGAAAGCAACGGAACGACCGACGACCGAATTTATAGGCAAAGTAGTATTGAGCCGAGTTATTCCAATAAATGCTTGTTCTTAAATTTGTAGCCGGAGCTCCGAACAGGCCCGCCACATTGCGTTTTGATATCGAGCAATCAAAGCAAAGCTGACTTGTGCGTCCAAACTTTTTTATTTGGCAGAGAAAACGTGACCGGTTTTCGAATTGTCCATTTGGTTTCATTTTCATACGCCCTCAGGCCAAAGTATTCATCGAACTTTGTACACCCCCAGGCACTAATATGCAACACAGATATCGCTGTGGAATTAATAGTTTCGAATTGCGGCATCACTGGTCGCCTCAGGCCAAACTGCTTTCATAGATAACGTCGACAAAATGACGGGTCACTAACCCGATTATTCGCTTCTCGCTATAAAATTTGACACTAAAATGCCTTTGGGATCCTCAGGGAGGCGTTCTTAATCTGTCTATCTAATTGTTACAAAGCTCTATCTTATTGTCATAATTGTACTATCAGATTTTATTCCTTAGACACATTTAATTTCACAGAAATATTTAAAGTATAAATTTCCTCAATTTGGTTAAGCCACGGCTTCAGTCGGGGAAAAATACAAATGACAATGTACCTACCTACCCCTACTTCGTAGATTCAGAAACATGCCTGTCACGACGGAAACCGTAACGAAGCCAATCCTCTCCTTTTAAGCAAAGCTGGTTTAATTTTTATGCAAGAAAACCTAGCATATTCAGATAATTTACTCTTCTTTGAGGCTCCCTTTAATGATTTTATTATTACTCGATAAACTCTATTATACTGCATACTCTAATAAAACTTCGAGCTTCTTATTTTCGAAGAATGGAATGTTGGAATTGCCCCGAAGTTAACAACTAAAAAATTAATATTGATGATAGCAAATGTTGGAGGCTATGACCAAAGTATAAAGTGCTAATTCTACATAACTAGCTGACAGAGGGCGGAAACTTGACTGTTAGCAAAACACTTGTAGAGGTTATAATAACTAACAGACACAACAACATAAATTAACAACCTTTGAAAGTATTTAAATCATAGCAATATAGGTAGGGCTGAGCTGATGATAGGCTACTAACGGCCGTAGGTGGCAGATCATGGAACGGCTTGAAGATGTCCTTGCTAGCTGAAGCTGACCTCCAACCAAACAGTGGCAACGTCATCAGGGTATAGTGGTGATCTCATAGGAAAGAGTCTTCTTATAAATATACTAAAATACTCAACGACGACTTATGACAATATTATCACCATGAATAGTGCCACCATCAAATAAGCACTCCTTATAATGGGTGCGAAGGTGAAGAATCACCAGAGCATCCATGACGATTGCAACTCGTAATGTCAGAACGTACAACACAAGCAAGCTAATTAACGTTGAAAGGAAATGCTCAGGCTCGAAATCAACATGTGAGGAATAGTCGAATCCAGACGCAATGGAACAAATGTCTTAGACCGGGATAAAACTATAATATTCTATACCGGAAATATTACCTGCGAAGACCACAATGGCGTATAAACATCTGAAGTCCAATGAACTTGATCAGAGATAGTGATGGTTTTACAACTGAAAGCTTAGTATGAATTACTTCAGTTCATTATTCAAGGCAAAACAAAAGTACACGAAAGAATTTATAGTCGTAGAAGGATATCTTTGCTTAAAAACCTTCAGTAATGGTATAAGAAAAGCATCCGATCGTTGCTTAGAGCTGCAGTGTCCAAGGTGAATCTTCGTTACGTTCGACCTTCGTTAGATGATGACACCTTAAGAATAAACATCAGACATTGCAGTAGGAGGAAAATCGCAGTACGCAACTTCGTTCATAAAATTCATTTTAACGGTGAAAGTTATCAAAAAAAATAAAACAAAAAAAAACAAAAAAAAAATATTGTGTGTCAGCTCCGACGCACGACTGGAGTTTACGTTCTAGGATTATTAATAAAACAAGATAATTAAGTTGCGTATGAACATAACGCATAACGTAACGGAGAAAGTTCGATTACTCTCCATAAATTTTCATACCCTGGGAAAATCGAGAAGTAGTAAACTCCAAAAAGTAAATGTGAAATTAATAAGCAAAAAGCCAACATCACGTGGTGTTCCCAGGCGGTCACCCATCCAAGTACTGACCACGCCCGACGTTGCTTAACTTCGGTGATCGGACGAGAACCGGTGTGTTCAACGTGGTATGGACGTTGGCAACAGAGTATGTATAAAACATAACTAATTAATACTCTGTAAAATCACAATATTTTTTTACATTATGCTTAATTTTCACATTCAATAAAGATATTATATTATTGTGTCTTACTACATCAGCATTTTTTATATCTTACGAGACATAATTTTTTTTATACCTCAAACATTTAAATCATGACATTCTTTTCATAGTTAACATTGCCATCTAGCGGAAAATCTGTTAACTACTTAAACCTCTTGTGTACTACATAATACAGTTAAGCGGCTAAACTTTAGGTTGTTACCTTGACAATTTAATTCGTTTATTAGTTTATAGATGGCATTTAACGCAAAAACAAAAAACGTAAGAAATAAAAATAAACATTTTTTTATAACGTGCGAAAAACGGTGGTGCAGAGTAACGACCAAACGGGGCACTTAAAATGAAAGTAATAACTAATAATAAGCTATAGATAGTTAGCGTCGCCCATTGAAGTCCGAAACCCAAATACCCCATTTACACGCGCGCGCGAGCCACGAGACAATCCGCGAGACGCGCGCGTGCGCGCGCGTGTGAACAGGGCGCTCGCGGACCAGACAGCGGCGCGTCTCGTGGCTCGCGGGCTCGCGGCGGGAGCGGTTTGTTAGGCGCGGCCAAAGGGGCTCGCGCGAGCGCTCGCGTGGTGTTCACACGCGCGTAGGGGGCGTGGCTTACGGACGCGCCACGAGACGATCCGCTACACGCGCGTGTAAATGAGCGGAAAGATTTCGTTGTGTTGTAAGCCAAAGAAGAATTCTGGGACAAGTTTTTTAATTAACTGGCTTCAAAAAAAAATTGAGTTAAAATAAATATCCACTACCCACAGGTTTGCAATACTGTGGACTTGTCAAAAATTCAAGCTTCTTTACATGTCTGTGGTCAACGCAATACAAAGATATACCTAGCCGTTTATGCCGTATTTTGATATTAAGGCGCTAGACTCCGCTAGAGAATAAAAAAACCTTCCATCTTTTTTGATAACTAAGAAGCAATGACGAAGGTTACACGTACAAGCATGATTGTCAATCAACAATCATTATGAAAATGTTTCATATTGATTGCTTATAGCTGGTGTTATGGCACAAGTAGATAATGGAAAAAATCCGAAAAACTATAAAAAACGCTTTTGTAGAAACTCCAAGTAAAAAATAGAAAATTGAATTAAGAATCAACTGGTCAAAATCAAGTCCAAAGTAGTCGGTTGCATACAACTTACAAGTGAAGCTAATATTATAAAGCGTGTAAAAAGAAAAATCAGAAAACTAACAAATTGTAACCATGATAAAAAAACACGAATCAAATACAAATATAAAACTAGAAATGTAATGGTAATGTATATATAAAAAAGGAAAATCGGAAAACTAACAATTTCAAATTATTCTAGCAAAAAGCCAACATCACGTGGTGTTCCCAGGCGGTCACCCATCCAAGTACTGACCACGCCCGACGTTGCTTAACTTCGGTGATCGGACGAGAACCGGTGTGTTCAACGTGGTATGGACGTTGGCGATATTTGTTGCGGAAAAGTCATACGTAAGTATTAAATTGTAAATATGTAAATATGTAATTAAAAATATGTACAGTAAAAAATATTTTTTTAAATATTACCCTACAAGATATAAATAAATAGTATTTATATTTTATTACCAAAATAAAAAGCCAACACTAATAAAATAACCCTACTTACGCTTCCGTACATAGGTTAACACGTTCCATGCGAAACCAGGTCGAAAATATGTTGTACATGACTCGCTTGCAGTGCGGCTAAGAAAAACATAGACTTCCCTGTGGTGCGAAAGGCATAACTTCAGTTTGCTTTGGTGCAGGAAGGAGATGAATATATATCTAAGATGTGCTTCTAAAGTAGAGTTCAAAGGAGTGGCCAGCTTATTACCAGATTTTTTAGATCTGGTACCGCACTGAAGAAATAAAATATAAATATAGTGCGGTACCGGGTAGAATGCACCTGGTACCTCCGCGCACCTTGTACCGCACCCTGCACTAGCTTTACGCGGCCAGTGTTGTGTTGCAGTCGATAAAACGCACGCATCCGTCCACATGTCTTCAAAGAAAAGGTGCCGAAAAAAGATCGATTTCAACTTTGATGTTGATGACAACAAAGATAACAGCAAAATGAAAGAAAATTATAGATTGTTATATCAAAAACAGGTAAGTCATCAATAGATACGTAATAAACATTCTCCATGTTATAACAAAAAAACGTACGTGCAGATGAAAAAAAAAGGTATAATGTACCACGGATGTCTAGCTTTTTTGAAATAACACGGTCAATGTTCGAGTGAAATGAGAAGGTTATAAGCAGATGAGCCACTTGTCTAGTTACTGCAAACAATTTTTTAGACCTAAATCTACTTTTTGTTCGAGTTTCTTAATAGGTTAGACCTATTATCACGTGTAATACTCGTATAAGAGAAATTGTATTAATAATTAGTTAGTAGAAATTGTAGAAAAAAATATTGAAGCTTTTTTAGAAAACAGCCTAGAAACTGACACAGGTAATTTTTGGAAACTAATATCAACAATATATTTTATTCACGCGCCTATGTTTTCCATGATTGAAAGATTGTTATATAAATTCGTTAATAATACATATATTTTTTCAGAGCTTGCACCGAAACTAAGTAAACTCCATCTGGTAAAGGGTGACAAGAAAAGAAATTGTGTCAGATGTTACGAAAAATTACGAACCTTTTTAACAAGCCGACAAAAAAGTAAAAAAAAATACGAAATGTGCTGAGTGTCAAAAATACTTCTGTTTACCTTGTTTTAATGAAAAACATTGAATATAATTATTTTTTCTTTTATAATAAACCTTACATAAAGTTATCGATATTTTTACTTTTCAACTCTAAAATATGTGCAAAAATTCCCGTGTTCAGTGCGGTACAGGGTGTAAAAGACATTGTATCTTATTTTAGCTACAGATTCTAAAC
The DNA here is from genome assembly GCA_951805285.1 of Thymelicus acteon. Taxonomy (NCBI): domain Eukaryota; kingdom Metazoa; phylum Arthropoda; class Insecta; order Lepidoptera; family Hesperiidae; genus Thymelicus; species Thymelicus acteon. The sequence goes on along the minus strand of OX638225.1, from coordinate 10,519,254 downwards.
AAAATAAGCTGTTGACGTACGCCTTCAGATTTATATAAATCACTTCATTATAGATAATATTCAAGGCAAAAAATTATATATTTTTTGTTAAAATGATGCCAAAAACCGACTTTAGTTTCTGAATCGCTACATGGTCTAATAGAACTTGTATCGCCACAATGAAAGGTTTAGGACCAGGTTGAAAACATCTTGTACCGCAGTAATGGAAAGAAATAAAAAATGGGTGCCGCTTCGAACGTGTTAAAATCTAGGCCAACAAACCAAACGTTCACATAAAGACATTTGCGTTAGATGGCGCTAGCTACAATAATATATTTAGTACCTCTATTGTACAAATAGATGTCATTAGTCATAGTTCTACTATCTGTTCTGTGGCTCTACCTCTATAGTACTCTCTATAGTTTATGAATCGCAATATGGTAGTCACTTCCAATGTTCTAAGTGGCGTCTCTTATAACGTAGTGATTAAGTACTCTGTGGTCACGTAGTGATTAAGTAATCTGTGGTCACTTCTATAATAAAGAAATAATTATAAAGATGACACTGACAGTCGTCATTAGTATGTACTTATCTTGTCAATGTTTCAAATGAGTAATCACTTTGATGAAATGTAATAAAATGTATTTTGATTAGGTACGTATTTTGACAACTATCGGTCGCGATGCCTAGATACCATTGACCGTTTTGTTCGCAAACATAAAATTGACCATCCTGAAGGCTTACAAGAATTTGGAAACTATGTTGCTTAGTTCTAATGATCACTTTAGATGTTGACAACTATATGAATACTCTGACTGCGTACATCTTTATGAATTTATGTATGTGAGATCAATTTGACTGCCCTAACCGCTTACATCTATTTGACGCTGACTGTACAGTATACGTACAGAAATGCATAAGGAACAGGAATTTGTTCTTTTAATAACTAATTGTACAATAATTAAACAATAAAATCAAATAAACACTTTAACTTAAAAGGAAAATAAAAAAAAACTGGGCAAGTGCGTGTCAGGCCGCGCGCAATGTAGGGTTCCGAAGTAGTAAGTTTATCGTCTATTACTACTTAATCTAACATAGCGGTGATAGTTTTCCGTGTAAATTCATCATAGAACCAATTTTTGAGATTTTTTTCATTTGTCCAACTCTAAACGTTTAGCCAGCAGGCCAGCAGACGGATCCCTAATTCCAAAAATGGTCTTAGAAGACCCATAATATTTTTGGAATATCTTTTTCCTTTTCAAACCCACACTAGGGTACACGACAAATAAAAAATTCATCCTCACGTTACTTAGGTACCCTAAAAAAACCCTAAAAAATATGTAGATAAATCCATGCCAAATACAGCTTTCTAGCACTAAGGGTCACGGCGCTTTAAATTACTTCGGACGTCTGGACAGACGGACGGAAGGACAGGCGGATGGACGAACGGACGGACATGACGAAACTATAAAAATTCCGATTTTACTTCGGAACCCTAAAAACCCTTTTTCTGAATATATTTTTTGGACAAATCATTCATAGGGTAAATTCACCACTTAAGAGACCTCTACAATTTAAATCAATGATTTATTCAATTATATCGAAGCATATGCAAAGTTCTGCTTAAACATTGATAGCTGATGTTTTCTTACTTTATGTGTACCAATATAACAAACTTACGCAAGAAATAATTTATTATTAAGTAATAAAAATACTGATTTTGCCAGTAACTGCCACACCCACACCCCTTGTATTACTCTGATAGATAGGAAAAGAAAATCTTTTTAATAGACAGAGAGGGCTAACGTCACTTGGTAACAGTAGTTTATTCTATTACACGATTCTTATAGGTACCTGTAAGGCTATTCTGTTTGGTAACTTGACAGCGGAATCTGCGATGAGTGTCAAACTTCAAACGACTAAAGATAGGATTTTGATACTCATCGCGGATTCCGCTGTCGAGTTACAAAACAAAATAGCCTTGCTGCTCATCAATGATTTATTTTATTGATAATATCAAAATTATAAAAGCTTAAAAAGCCGTTCGGAACTACACGAATCTACCTACTTCATTTTCAACAAAAAAAATATATACCCTATATAAACCAATACATTATGTATAAACAGCAGAACATTTGGAACGAAAACAAACAACATGCCCTTGGCCTCATTCGTTCACTTGCATTTCGACCATAATGTCTTTGCACTCGTTCCCATAAAGAATGAATGAACGAGCAGCGCTAGTCCTGGGAGCATGTTGAAATGAAAAGATCGAGAGTACAATGGTTGACTTTACACAATGCGAGACTGATAATGCGTACTTAGCCCACTGTAGTGGCTTGGCATTGTTCGCGTGCGTATTATGCCGGGTTAATGTACCTGCTGAGTCGTTGAAACTGTCTGCTTCATCCCTCACAATCGACACTCATTGTTTTTTAATAAGATTACGTTGCCCTCTTGCTACTAGTGAAAGTTCAATGACCGTATTGTATTTTTTTCACATTTGAAATAAAGGCAATAAACACAGGAAAAGACTCATCATCAAATAGGTCTCAAAGTTTTGCAGGCATTTTCCTATTGTCGTTCTTTTACATTAGTTACAATACCGGCTTTATGGCAAAGTGTTACAGCACATCAGAACAGCAATAATAATCCAAGTTTATTTCCCTCACTAAATTAAACATGACCAACTTTCGGGGAACGAGTAATGAAAACGATATTAATATACCCACCGCCCCCACCGGTGTTTCTAACTGGATTCATGCATATTAACAGCAACTAAACCCCGGTCCCGGATGAATGTAAAAAATCATGAAAATATTCAAGACGTAAAATGCACACGATATTCAGCTTTAGTTTACAAGCGGACATGTTTCCATTCAGTCACGCCGGCTTTCATTCACTCGCCCCTGGCAGTTTCTTTGTGCTTTCAGTCGTAAAGCCCAGCGTTCATTTATTCCGACGGAATACTTGGAAAAACGAACAATAAGTAGGTACCGTTGAGCAAGGATTTAGGACAGTAGTTAAATCTGGATGTTTACGATAACAAGTACTCCACTGTTATTTAATTGGGGTTAAGTAATGCCAGCAAGATGCCAGCGAACAATGAAAAGAAGTAAAATCCTAAAATTACATCACAACAAAAATAAAAAACCGAACAAGTGCGTGTCGTGATAGTTTTCCTTGTAAATTCATCATCACTTGTTCAACTCCAACAGTTTATCCGGCAGGAGGGAGGGACACTTGACTCCATCCAAAATTAGCACTTTAAAGCCAAATATTTCGCAAACGCACCCTTAAATCCAAAAATTGTCTTAAATAAAAGCGGCCAAGTGCGAGTCGGACTCGCCCATGAAGGGTTCCGTAGCAGCAAGTAACATAATATAAAAGTTCTTGTAGTTCGTTGTAAATTTGATCAATGTTTTTTGCGGTTTACGATTTATGACGTATTAAAAAAAAACTACTTACTAGATCTCATTCAAACCAATTTTCGTTGGAAGTTTGCTTGGTAATGTACATCATATATTTTTTTTAGTTTTATCATTCCCTTATTTTAGAAGTTACAGGGGGGGGGGACACACATTTTACCACTTTGGAAGGGTCTCTCGCGCAAACTATTCAGTTTAGAAAAAAATGATATTAGAAACCTCAATATAATTTTTGAAGACCTATCCATAGATACCCCACACGTATGGGTTTGATGAAAAAAACATTTTTGAGTTTCAGTTCTAAGTATGGGGAACCCCCAAAATTTATTGCTTTTTTTCTATTTTTGTATGAAAATCTTAATGCGGTTCACAGAATACATCTACCTACCAAGTTTCAACAGTATAGCTCTTATAGTTTCGGAAAAAAGTGGCTGTGACATACGGACGGACAGACAGACAGACAGACAGACATGACGAATCTATAAGGGTTCCGTTTTTTGCCATTCGGCTACGGAACCCTAAAAACCCATAATATTTTTGAAAGATCTGTTCAGCGATACCCCACACTAAGGGGTACTCAACAAAAAAAATGCCATCCTACATTGCGCGTGGTCTGACACGCACTTGCCCGGTAAGTATTTTTTATTGATTACGTGGTGTGTGACCCTAGCATACGTGAGAATTATGCCAATTTGCATTTTTTTAAGATCCACCTGATGATCAACGTTTCGCGGCTGACTCAAAAACTGCGAGCGTGCCTAACCATCACCTCACCTCATAATGAGGAGAGACCCGAGCACAAGAATTAACTTCCAAAATTTCAGCTATAATTCAATAAAGATAAATAATTATTTAGCGATAAGTATTATTGAAAATTCGATATCTCGATAAATTTAAATCAAATGCGCCAACAATCCTTTGGAAGGATGTCTTACTTATATTCTTAAAATATTAAAATGAAGCTGTGTGCAGTGTGAGTAATTTTAACCCGAAATTGGGAATACACCCAAACCCGGCAACAAGATAGCAATATACCCATAATATAACCACCAACCCATAATATAACCACAATAATACCCATTGTATTAGCGATGATGAAACAGCCATAAGCTGTATGTCAAAGACTTGCTTGCGTAGCATTTTTAACTAGTCTCTGGTCATCCATGAAGACCATGAACAATCGCGCCGGTGAACACTTGCGGCCATGACCTCTACAAAGGATTTTCCGCACGGTAACAAATAAAAACTAATAATGTTAAAACGATCAGTGTTTTTATTGTGATGACGGCATAAACGACCATACAAACTATGCAGATGATAGGTAGTCACCGTAGTCTGTCCAGCATGAAACATGTCCAGAATGTTTCTAGTTCAGCAGGAAAGGACGGAGGTAGGCTTGAGCGTAAGGTCTGATGGGGGAGAATAAATTGTAATACCTACTAGGAATAAGAACACAGTCTATGCTATGGTAAAAGTGGTAAAAACTTACCTACATCTTTAAAAATGTGTGTTGAAAAATATGTTTATATATACAACTATATTTATATTTAAACAATTGTTAATTTTCTTTATTATTTTGCATCTCGAAATTTAGTTCAGAAATCGTGTAGAGATTTAATTTTATAATTGGAACGAAAATTTTATTAGACTAACAATTTATTATCGGATGTACCGAGCGTTAAAGATGTTATTATTTATACCGTACATACTATTATGTCTTCCGTGACCGTACTTACCTCCCAAATAGGGATGTAGCGCGTATCACTACCCGTCCAGAGTCCGGCTCTAACGGAACTCGTTTAAAACTTGTTGATTGCAATAAGCAATTGGGTTGTCGTTACCGGTTGCCATAAATGGCACACTGGCCCCTTTTAAATGAGTAGTTAAAAGTACCCATTTTGTTATAGCAAGCTTTCGAAAAACCTTAATTAACTTTTTTACTATTACTATTTTGTAGCTTGTAAAGCAGCTTGTTTTCGAGTATTAATAACAGGTTATAATACTTATTATGAATTTCTGTAACGCACTTAAAAGAAGCTTCTCTGAAGTACGATACTATTAAATCATATAACATTCCATGCTTTTGGATTTCTTATCAGTTTCTTATAACATGATTTGTAAGAATACTGTTAAACACACCACATACCTTAGCAAGTATCCTTAATTTAACAAAACACTACGCAGATACTAACTAACCTTCAACAAAACTAATAGTTAAGATCAGTTAACCAATTACTTAAAGTTAAAGTATAAATTTAGTACGTAGCTGGATTTTTTGTCCTAAACATGACCTCACGGCATGAGGCCATCTTTATTTTACCATCTTCATTTTACATACATAGATTTACAGTAGGTAAGTACTATTGCTAATAGATATCTACTATACAATATACAGAGGCTTTAGCGTCATAGTTCAGCGATATTTTCTTCGAAAGTAGGTAGCAATGTTCAATTCAAAAGTCATGGTGGATCTTCCAACTGAACAAATTTACATTGGTCATAAATTTGGAAAAGCTGGTAATGAAATAAAATCTGTAGCATAATAATGAATAATAGCCATTTTAATTATTTAATAAACAACAACATTCTGACAACAATTAAATAATTGGCTAACAGGGTGTGAAGACGCAACTGTATTTACATCGACTTTAACAACAACATCTGCCATTTTTTTACGTTAAATACTCATTTATTTATTTATTTATTTATTATGTTACACCAACAAAGTAAGCACTATGGCGAGCATAAAGTTATACAACATTGAGTATTAGCTAAGTGTTACTTCACTTACAGGTGTAAACCACATTACATTCAGGCAACATTAAGCAATACACAAATGAAATAACATTGTATATAAAATTAATTATGAATAATAAAATTATATAAAAATGTCTACAGAATCAGGAAACTAGTACATTAAATAATTAAATTAAATGAATTACATTATATGAGTCGTATTTCACCTTAAATTATACAATAATCTTAATTTATGTATATAAATATTAATGATTGAGCATTATTCATGTTAACAAAAATGGATAAATGTAATAATAAGTAGTGGATGATATTAACAATGTAAATAAATTATAAAATGAAATTTGATAAAATTAAAATTATTAAGTTAAATTATTAAATAAATAAATTAAATTATTATTATTATTATTAAAATTAACTTTTTTCACTGAATGAAGACTTAATATACTTTTTAAAATTATGGAGGGTATTAGAGAAAATGTCTATTTCTTTTAGTTCCTCGACATTATCGTTTTCATTCTCATGCACTTTTCTTATGACGACGCTTAAATTGTGGACAGCGTTGTAATTTCTTGTAATTCTATTCAAGGGAGAATAGTGACCAAGATTTGAGCGCGCTGGTTTTGGTGAGAAGGGCTTATGCTGTGATGATCTAGGCAAGATTCTAGGAACAGATATATTAATTTTCGATAATAGGTTGGTAGCATCGGCGTGTCCATTAACAAGCTTATACAGAAACATGTCGTCCAGCAGCTTCCTGCGGTTGGAGAGTGAATCTAGATGAAAGTAACGCAGACGATCCTCATAACTGGCTAATTTTTTTGCTAAGTTGCATTGATACGATAAATGCCATAAGAAACTTTTTTGAACCCTTTCTAAACGCTTAATGTAAGTATCGTAGTGAGGGTTCCACACAACGCTGCAGTATTCTAGTCCACTGCGAACCAATGATAAATAAATTGCGATTTTAGTTGCTGGTTTGGTGAAGTCTTTACAATTCCGTAACACAAATCCCAAAGTTTGAAACCCCTTCTTAGTGATATTATCGATTTGAATATTAAAGCGTAGGCTGGTATCGAGAATGACGCCTAAGTCGCGGATGTGATTAACCTCACTCAACAGCTCATTATTTATGTGGTAGAATCTCTGAGGTGTTGTTTTCTTTCTTGTGAAGCGGATTGTGTAGCATTTAGAGATATTTAGATTCATTCCATTCGAGGCACACCACGATACGAGGGCATTCAGATCATTTTGAAGTAAGATGCTTTCTACGGCTGAATCGACTTTTCTAAAAAACTTCAAGTCGTCGGCGAACATATAAAATTCCGAGTTTTGGAAGCATTTTCCTATGTCATTAATGAACACATTGAACAGTATAGGGCCCAGATGAGACCCTTGTGGAACACCAGAGAGAACTGTAAAAGGCTCGGATCTGTGGCCACCCACAACAACCACTGATTGCCTGTTAGTTAGGTAAGATCTCCACCAATCTAGGAAAGGGCCAGCTATGCCAAGTGATGAAAGCTTATTGAGTAGAATTTCATGGCTAACTTTGTCGAAGGCCTTGCTGAAGTCCGTATATATCGCATCATAAGAATGTCCTCTGTCTATTCCTCCAGCGAGGTCCTCGACAAAGGAAGTCAAGTTAGTTAATGTGGAACGCGCTTTCATGAAACCGTGTTGTTGAGGTGCAATGTGCTGTTTAAAGTGCCATGTGAGAACTGGACATAATGTGCTTTCGAAGGCTTTGCCAAACACAGTCAATATAGAGATTGGTCTATAATTTTGAACGTGTTTATCGTCACCACCTTTGAATAAGGGTACTATTAGAGCCTCCTTCCATGCAGATGGGAAGATACCAGTGCTTAGCGATCTATTGAAAATGATGGTTAGAGGCTTAACTAGTGCGCTGGCACATTTTACAACAAATATAGCTGGTATTCCGTCAGAACCGGCTCCTTTCCTAGAGTCAAGTCTTTTTAATACCCTAAAAACTTGTCGTTCAGTAACCTTTAAAGTTGTCAAGATGTTTGTTGTGGGCGGTACACAGATTGATGAGGGGCATGAGATAGGATAATTATTATAGGTCGAAGAGAACTGTTGTGCAAAGAGATCACATATGTCTGTACCACAGGTAGCAACCTTTTGACCGTTAGATATTTGGGTAGGGTATGTGGTGTTTCCTCCTCTTTTGTGTTTGATGTACGACCATATAAGTTTGGGATTAGAAGAGAGCGAAGTCTCCAACCGTTCCAAGTACATTTTATAATTGGTATTGAGTATTTTGGCGCTTCTTTCTCTAAGTAATTCGAATGATAATAGATCACGTGGGTTTCCGTATTTGCGGTATTTTATTCTTAATTTGTTTTTTTCCTTAAGTGATTTAATCAATGTACGTGAGAACCAGATAGGGTAAGTACTTTTATTATGTGTCCTTGATTTGGGTACGTGTTTTAATATAATCGACTTAAGCAATTTGTTGAATTCCTCCACCATATCGTCTACCGTGGAGCAGTTAGAGAGTACCTCAGCCCAATATATATTATTTAAATCGTGAATAATTTTGTCGTAATCCGCTTTATGGAAAAGAAATTTATATACTGATTTTGATGGGAGGTTTTCAGTGCATTCTTGCGCTATATAGAACTGCAGTGGTGGGTGCAAGGGATCAATAATAGTAAGTGGATTTTGAGTAACCTCAATATGGTGAATGGCTGTTGTGGATAGAATTAGGTCTAGAATCTTATTTTTTATATTTAGGTAATGGTTGTACTGAGAGAGATTATTGAGTGACATAAAGTCAATTATCATGTTATTTAGTAAGCTATTGGAAACGTTAGCCGTAACGGCGGGGTTACTCGTTTTGGTCCAACTTAAGCTGCTCAGGTTAAAGTCGCCTAGGATAACTGTGTTGCCATTATGGTTTGCCGAGATGCGATTGGTGTTTACAATAAAAGTATTTAAGATTTTCTGTTGCACGGGGGGTGGTAAATATACACCGCAAATATAGAGGTCATTAGTATTTCCATTCGAATCTAGAACTTCTAATTTGACCCAGAGATCCTCGCAGTCGGACTCCAAGCCTAGTAGTCGACAGGACTTGTAGCGTTTGGTGACAGCGATTAATACGCCCCCGCCATCTTTATTCTTGTGGAATCCGCTACTTTCACGATCGCGTCTATATATTAAGTATCGGTTATCGAATAGTTCGTTATCGGAAATGCTGCTGTTCAACCATGTTTCTGTAAAGACTATAATATCAAAACTATTACAAATAATATTATTGAAGAGATCTACAGTTTTGGTTCTTAACCCTCGTACATTTTGATAATAAACGCTTATATTAGTATGCAAGCCCTTTAGTAACAATATAGCAAGTATAGCGGTATTATGACAAGCGATTCAGCAGGTCTATATTCTTAACGTGGACATAGTTTGACTCCTCGTCTTTTCGCATGTAGATTCTGCCATCTCGGATCCAAACAAATTTGTATTTTAATTCTCTCGCTTTATTACGAGCAGCAGCGTGCAGGGCTTTATTTTCCGAAGTTAGGTGTTCAACGACGTAAATAGGACTTTTGGTTCCACCAATACCCAGATGGCTTGTGTTTAGCTTGTCGTCTTTATTGTGTTTGTTAAACTTGCTGGCAGCGGCGAGAAATTCGTCCCGTAGTCTAGGGCTACCGAATTTTATTAGTATGGAGCGTGGACGTGCGCTGGCAGTGTTCATTTTAGCTAACCTTGAGCAATAGTGAATCTGGGCGTCGGTGACGGGGCATTTTATAATTTTCCCTAGTTGTTGCACCGTGTTGATGAGGTTCTCCTGCCTATTTTCAGGCACGCATTGAATTTCGACGTTTGACGATCGTGATAGTTGGTCCAACTGTACCAGGCGTGCTGTTAGCATTAGATTAGTAGATTTGAGTGATTCGTTTTCAATTTTTATGCTCTCTAATTTAGTAGCTTGCGCTGTATTGTCAGCTTTGATTTTTTCCAGCTCTGCACTGAAGTGGGTCATGGAAGCCTCGATGGAAGTTAATGCGTTACGAACTTCTAATAGTTGCGGGTGTATAGAATGTTGCATTGCATTCCGTATTTCCTCGCGTATTATGTCACGGATGCTGGCGGCGGACAGACACGAACAGGTAGAAGTTGAGCGGGCTTTACTGCGCTGAGTAACAAACTCACTGTGAGGCGACTGGAAGGTTTGAACGGGAGTGTTCGAATTGTTGCCGCCTTTTCGGTCTTTACTTTTACACGCAACGCAAATCCATGTTGATTTTAAATCATTTGACATCGCTTCGTAGTCAGACTGAGTTATATTCATGCAGAATAAGTGGTATTTTGCCTTACAGCGCGAGCAATTCAATGAAGGTACATTGTCTAATTTTTTAAGACAACCGGCACAATCATTAGCGCTAGCCATGTTAAAGTAAAAATAATTTATTCTTGCTGAGTTACGATGCTGTCGAGAATTTCTCGCGACGAAAAGGTCGTAAGCGCCGTGCAGAACGTGTTACTTACGCGTTCGTGCCGATAGTAACAGTGAACACACAAATTACGGTTAATCACTCTTAATTTTAAATTTGGAAGCACTATTATATGATATTATCACTTGTTTTACACAGAGATTTATTGTGATTTTAACGTTTATGGACAATTATAAACTTTATCACTACTTTGAAGTACTTTTAGAATCAAATTTAGACGATATTACTTAAATTTAGAATAAAAATAGAAGAGCGGGTTGCCTACACACTAGTTTACGTCGAGTTTTTCATTGTATATAATTAGGAAACTGAGAGGACAACTAGTAATTACCCTTTAAATACCTACGGCAGCTGAGAAGACTGTAAGGGACTGTACATAACAAGCACTAATTTAAAGGCAAACTAAAGAAACATTTATAATGTATGTCTTAAATTTTCCCTAAATAAATGTATTTTTGAAAACACTGTTAAAATATTGATAGCTGAAAGATATTCAGTGTTCATAAAGTTATCGGAAGTTTACCAACTCGTAGTTGATTGATTCTCAGCTAAGAACTGGAAAATCCCCATTAAAAGAAGGAAAAAACCGGCCAAGTGCCGGTCACGCGCAGTTTCGTTTCCGTAGTTCATAACCTCTTGCTACATTATGCATGATAGTTTATATCGATATTTTGCCGAGTACCTGGCTTCAAAACATCAATGGCTGAGTACCTATGTAGGTACAAATTTTAAAATTATGTAGCTTCTCGTTTTATCTGCGCGCTGCGACGTGTGGTACAAAGAGACAAGAGTTCTGCTTCGCGACCGAGATTGATTTTTATGCCATCTCTTAAGACAATGCCAATATGGATAATATGGACAATGTTTGCCAATTTTTGTCATTCGGACATCCAACAGACAATAATGTTTTGGCAATTTTTTAGGAAAGTTTGTTCTTTAAACAGAGCTTTCACAATGGGAACTTAATATACATATAACGTCAAAATGTCAATTTCGACTTTTTTGTAATTACGTCATTGTGACTTTTTTGTAAAGGATAGAAAACAATTCAAGAGTTTTTGAGTATTGTTTTAGTTTTTTTTTATTAATATTCAGTATAATCCTCTCACACACAAATAATTCGCACTGTAGCTTAGACATTAAAGTCAAAACAAATTATTTATTTCGTCATAGAAACAAAAAGCTCACTTAACGAAAGTCAAAATTCAATCGGTGTGCAAGCCCTTATATTGGTTTGGACGCGTGCGCATCATCTGCAAGTGGCATTTCGCAGTCTCTCCAGCATGCAAGTGTGTATTTATACCGCGCCCTGGATGTATGGTTCATTTAACGAGCCAATTATTGAATCAATGTTTTTTGTTCGTGTTTTTATTTTTGTTTGTTATTACAAAAGTCTTTTAATAGTTTTAAGTTATGCTTCTCTATAATATTTCAGTTTGTGTTTAAATTCTCTCGGAATGGATACCTATTGGGATTTTTTTTTTAGGTGAATATGGTTTTTGACGTAATTAAATTTAAATTTAATTTAATTTAGTGTAATGGGCTTATTCTTATCCTTGTAATTTTAATTAAGTATTAATTATAATGAAATTTTTTAATTGTATTAATCGTGGAATGTAATAATCGTGAATTTATTGATATGGAATGTATTCAGAGTTAAAAATTATTAAATAAATAAACAACACGACAAAGGAGCAGACGAGCTACCTGGTGATACGTGGTTATCTTAGCCCATTGGCTTCAGCAATACTAAGTTATCAACGATGCGTTGGCAGCCAAAGAACGATGAAGAATTAAATTTAGACCAAAGTTGTTTTATTAAATTTAATTTTACTTAAAACAAAGATATAATTGAAATATCAAAAATCATACGTAAAACTTAGTTTGGCTTCAACCCATTAAGTACCCACTACTGAGCACCGGTCTCTCACGTGTTAACTTCATGATTTAGAAGATTTACAGGTTTAGTCAAAGCAGCTCTCAAGTATAATATATTGGCGTCTAATCCATACATCGAAGTTTCCAAGCGGACAGTCTAACAAGTCGGCAACCCCGTCTGCGTCTAATTGGATCCCCAGACAAACTGAACACAAACTAAATGCTTATTAACTCCAACTTTTAACTGGGTATAAATAGATGTCAAGTTTCTCTGTTTCAGGTTCAGTGAATCTGCTTTCTCAAATTTCTTATTTCATTGCATTCATCTATACCTACTAATATATAAAGAGGAAAGATTTGATTTTTTGTTTGCATTGAATAGGCTCCGAAACTACTGAACCGATTTCAAAAATTCTTTCACTGTTGGGAAGCTACACTATCCCCGAGTAACATAGGCTATATTTAAAAAAAAATTAGGGATCCTTAATAAAACTTCAATAATGTAACCCAAGGTGTACAAAATAAGAAAACCGAAGCAAAGCGAGGGCGGTTACTCGTAGTTTATAAAATACAACATAAGTAACTATATCGTCTATACTAAAAAGTTTTCTTTGTATCCGTCTGAAGAGTGAGGATGCAAGTCAGCAGGTATAATTAGTCAATATTTATAATATGAATAGCTTTGTGGTTTCTCTAGGCACTATTATGTAACTAGCATAAGTACATGAGTCACCCGATGATGTTAATGGCATAGGCTTAAATATATAGACGGGCTGTTCCGAACAAAATCTATGTCACATTTTTCATACTCTGTGACAGCGCGTCGTTCGGTCAAGTTCGGTTCAAGATGGGGGGGGGGTATCAAATATTATATTAATATAAAATGTAAGTAAAAACATAGTTATTTACCAATTACAATTTTAAATAGACTCAAAGTTCAAATGTAAATAATGAAAACGTTTTAAATGTGCACAATAAATAATATGCGTTATTATGTGTTCTTGAACAGTCGGGGTTTTGAAAAATGACATCTACTCGTACTTGTCTCGCTTGCTCGCATCCGATTAAAATGCGTGAGCACCATTTGGTGTCAATATAGGTGTCCAAATTTTTTGTACTGAACAGCCCATCTAGTATGGTACATATAGGTCTATGGTTTTGACTTTATTGATAAATCTGGATACCAAGCTTCGAAGAGGTACCTGTAGACGGAGCACATGACGTAGGGCGCAGATATTCATCCGATGTCACATGATCCGTACCTCTTCGCAGCTTGCCGTCCTCAGATATGTATGTATACATAATATAAAGTTCTTCATCGTACCCTACAATGGACTATCTAAAATACTGAAGTCACAACTGTCCCAGGTAGTAGACACAGAAACACCTACCATGCTCTACTAGACCTACAAGTTCACATCAGTTACACCAGGGGCGTCACCATCCAAGAAAATACTTGTTACCTAACTCTAACATTGTAATTGAAACACATAAAATATTATACGGATAATTTCAGAAGGCCTAAGTAAAGAGCAGGTAAGAAACCCAGACCTCCGACTTATTAACTTAATTATGACTTGTCAGTGTTATCAAGAAATATTATTAGCGACTAACTTTCGTACCGCAAAAATTTTATTTTATTGCTTGTGGTAACTTGACCCAGATAACCGGGAAATTAGTTCATTAATCAGGTCACTGGAATAATGAAACTGTGCATAAAATTTATTCCTTACAGAAATATTCCTTTTCAGAGTTTAATGACCTTACCTCAAGAATTAATGACAAATAATTATAGGTGCTCGTAATGTCTCCCCTTAAGGTTAAGAATGATATTATAAAGGATAATAAATAAGAGACTAATTATATTTAAACAATTTTCGCTTTTCGGATAGAAGTAGAGTAAGGCCTTTTTCTACGTAGACGCATGAAATCCAGTTGAAATTCGATGTTAAGGTTAAAATAGGAAGCCGAACGGTATTTCACAGCGCGATAATTAAAAGGGGAGTATCACATTAAAGCAGAGAATCGTTAGGTGTTGCCATAGCCACGTGTGTAACAACAAAGGGTCTTAAAACTAGATAAGGTCGGAAGCAGTGATAAACGTAGCGTTGAGCGAACTTGAGCGGTAGCGCTTTTGTGTGCACGGCATGAGACTAAGGCAGTTATTTTAGTGCCGAGCTCTTGCGTGATTTTCTCAGTGTATATGTTCGAGAACAAGGTGGAAAAACCTGTTTGGCATAAGCGCCATGAGTCTAAAATGGAATCAGAGATTTTTGAATTCCAATAAGATAATAGGCTACATTTTGTTACTGATGTCAAAATTCGGAAACTTTAAAACGTACGGAATTACATTAGTCTCCTGCAACGTAATTCTTACTTATTTTGAAGTTTTCAAAGGTCCTGTTTGGGCCACCTAGCTCCAGATAAAAAAACGCTTCATCTAATGATAAACCAGTTAGTAAATTTTAGTAGTTATATTGTATATTGCATTATTCTGGTAGTACAGAGCTCTGGCTTTGGTAAACCTAGCTATACCCAAATCCAAACACCTACAAGGACGTGTAAGGTATTATTTCGTCTTGTTATATGAGCTGATAAGATTCCCAGAGGTTATTTTCTCCATAAAGTAACTAGTGCAATGTATTATCTTTAGGGAATATCGGAAATCCCACAAGATTTTAGAACTAGCCGCGACGAGTCTCCTGCGGGATTTCAAACTTTGTGAAATCTTGTTTGTACTAGTGACGCAATGAGCAATACAACTTACCCTAACCTGCAAACACTACATACCTGTTTACCTAAGTATTACACTACTTATTTTTCTTATATTTTAAATAGAATCCAATATACTCTCACCCCATTTTCCCCGGAACACCCGCGACTGCAGTCAACCGCTCTCCACGCTACCGCCGCCTAAGTATTACACAATCCAACGCTAAAAGCGGAGATTTATGCTTACAGTTAACATCACGCGAAGAATTTACTTACTTAAGAGGATTACTAAGCAATTTGTCCTAATTAATCCTTGTGCTTGTGAAAGCTGAAAGCGCTGAAACATCTAGACTGCATTGAAAGCCTGAAGTTTCTTGTGTACCTGAAGATGTAATACACTTTATTGATTTTATATCTCAAGAAGAAGCATCTACCAGTAATTTACTCTGCGATTTATTCAAATTTACTTTTAAAGTTTTAATTCGCTAGCAACACCTACCTACCTATTAGATTTTCTTATAACATGAACTTACCTTGAAACAAAATAATAAAATTGCGGTATTTACAGGTTTTCTTTTAGAAAATGTTATACAAGTAGGTACTTCTTTACAAAGTAAAACGAAGACTCTCAGAATCTCTTTAAATGAGATGTTTACGTATAATAATCTCAAAAATTCCGCATTTTCATGCGCTTTTTACTCATAAAAAACAATTTTAATGAACACTTATGACTTAGATGTGAAAGGTATTTAAATTTTAAACGTTCCTTCAACTTTTTTTGCTATAATTTTTATATGAATTTTTAATAAGGTAAAAATCATTATCCTTCAACGTTAGATACCTAACTATTAAAATATTAGTTTTAAAAACTCGTCTTATAAAAATGTTTTCTATTTTCATTTAAACATTCTCCCAAGACACGAAACTCCGTTCCCGTGGGATTCAAAACAAAAGAAAGCCGCATTATTATAATTTTATAGTATTATCCATACCATTTGCCCTTTGCCCTATTATGTCGAGTACTCACGCTTACACGTAGGTTGTATACGAAGACAATCGCAACAAAATAATAGTGCTTTTATTTTATACATGTCTGCTAATCAGTCTGATCTTCGTAATTTTCTTAATTAGTTTGCGTGTTAGTACACGGCATGTATTGTATACGTATAGTCCGGTTTTTTTTTTATCGAGACCTATTAGAGAAAGAATCTTGCCTCTACTTTTTTATTGAAATCTAAGTTTAAAAATAATAGTAAAAAAAGTAATTTGTTTGAACATTAATTGGAAAATTTATAACGATAAATTATTTTTATTTTACGTCTGCCTTATTTTTAATTACAAAATGACGACAAAGTTACCCATACGGTTTGTTTACTAAATTAGACTCGTCTAGAAAATTGACTATTCGTAAAATAACTCGACTATGTTTTTTACTTTAAACAGGTAATAGGTACGTACTAGGTAGATATGTATTGAAAAACCTGGGAACATAAAATTATTTATTGAAGTAGCCCTGAAAATTGTACGTTTATATGGAACATAGATTACTTCCTATGTCGACACGAACTAAGATGCCCAATTTGTCGTTTGTCATCACAGTGACACTAGAGATGTACAAAAAAATCGGTTCACGAAAGAAACCAATTTTTGCAACAAATTGATTCAAAATTGTGAGACCTTCTAATCGATTCGAAAATTAAATTGTAGACTATAAACCATAACATTTAGGTACCTACCTACTACCTCGATTGAGCTATCTCGTACTGCGTTTTCTCAATGTGTATTTACGACTCCAATAAAATATTCTTTTATTGTTTCTTCCTAACAACACATGCTGCTAGTTATGCATGGGAATAGCCGAGCCGGCAAACGAGCTGACAATCCGCCTGATGGTAAGTGGCTGTCGTCGCCCATGAACATCAGCAACACCAAAAGCATCACTGGTGCGTTGCCGGCCAAGAAAGAGAAAAGAGAAAGAAAGAAAGAAAGATCATGATAGAATGAACTCATCCGCTCAGTTTCATAATAATATTTTGACATACTCGTATTATGAGCGTCAGGGAAAAACTATAGTGAATAAACTCTTGTTTACTTCGTAAGACTCATGTATAGATAATAATTATTTTGTTGGAAAAAAAAATGTTTACCGCAAAAAGTTTTAACCTTAGCTACATATAATATATTATCTGTAGTTACTTTCCATGGATGACAAAGTGCCCATACATAATGGAAAATGTCCTTTGTTAGCATCCAGTTCGTCATGGTATTCTTGGGTACCTAATTTTAAATTTAAATGCAAGTAAATCATTTTTAACAATGTAATTAAATAATTCAATTTTCATTTTAAAATTTCGATTATAGTAATGTATCGATTATGTTTGGTTGTATAAACGATTTCAAGCCGTCAATCACTTTACGTCAGTTTAGATTTAGCCCTCTTCACATTACATTGTTTCGACGACATATACAACGTATAACATAATTTACTCACTTTGAGAAAGTATCTTGCTCAAAATCGGCAACTGAATTGATTCCACGTATTTTTAATTGTGTTTTATAGCTTAATAATTTTTTATTTAAGAAATTAGTTATACTCATTTCGAACGAAAAGTGTGAACATTCTACCCAGCGGCGCACGCACACATGAGAGCGAACGAGCGCTACGTATACAAGGTCGGTGCGCGCGTGTGTGCGGTACACCCCGACGTCCCGACAAAAACAGCTGATATTAGCGATCGAGCGATCATTACATAAAATATGTATGTAGTAAGTAATGGTAAGAAGATTAAATACTAAACAAATTATGATTCTCTCTTTCCATTACATTTTTCAGGCTTTGTACTGTAGACTGTGAATAATTTTGAACTCATTGATTAAACCTCACATTAAAGAACAAAAAAATTAATCAATGTCAGTAATAAGTTTAAGTTTATTTAATACCTACTACAGTCTCACTTTCACTACATTAAATGCATAAATGACGTACACCCCTAAACACCCCAATTAGAATACCTATTCAGTTTTAATCATAATACATACACTGAAATATTTTTTATTAGCTTAATAATTGTTTATTCAAGGAATTAGTTGTTCTCGTAGAGGGATAAGAATGTTCATAATATTCTAAGCAAGCATACAGACTCACGCACACACGAGAGTGAGACCCACGTCACAGGCCACAACGCGGGCCGCGGGGGCCGGCGCGCGCGCGGCTATAACAGCTGATAGACGAAAACGAATTAGACATTGTACATTAGATATTGTTAAACACAACATGTTTGTTACCTGACTACTCATTTCATTTAATTGGTAGGTGTGTTATACTCGTATCACTTACTGAACTCATCCAATTAGGTAACGATTCAAAGATTTTATTGAACATAAACATTATTACCTACATATGCCTAAAATAGTAGCTGAGCCCTGTTTCAATCACTTTTTACAGGTTTTGGACTGTCGACTTTGAATCATTTTAATTAATACAATGTTAATCGTTTTGGCATTAAAATGATAAGATACCTATTTATTGAAATATTGATTGTTTAGAAGTAGATATGTAGATAACTAAATTTTAAGTAAACTAATAGGTGTAAACGGACAATTTAGTACTTAAAATTTTGTACGCAAGTAAACAAGTGATTATGAAATTTTTCTATGGGCGGGGCTTATCACTTAACACGTTTGCGCAGGCATTTTTTAATTAAAATTTAGTAAAATGCATAAGTTTGTAATGTATGTGTAATAATACAACAAAATAAAAAAGACTGCATGTTTAAAAGCTGTGAATTATAAAAATATTTACAAATATTAAACAACCAATTAAATTTAGTTAGTGTAGGTAACTTACAGGTCTGATAATAATTGGTTTCTTCCCTCATCCTCATCCTCGTCGTATTTTAATGACATTTTCAAAATGTCCACCACCTTGTTTGATACACATTAATGCACGTTTTGGTAATTGTCGTTTATGTTTATTTAATACTAGTGTCACTTTTCACTACGTCAAATCTAATGGAATGTTTGAAATAAACACGTCCCCACAGAAAAAAGTCTAGTTGGGTCAAATCAGCTGACCTAGGAAACCTAATTTATCCAATCACTTATACGGCCGGCGCGTGCGGTGTGACTGACTTTTTAATTTACTAAATCGTAGATCACAAAAGCCGCCGGCTGGGAATGACACCGTCGTTACGTCTCGCTTCCTCCCGACTGTTTTTAAATATGCGGAAGAGAGAAAACGTATGGAAGTGTGCGAACTTTCTTTATAATAAGTATTTTTTTGATCTATTGCGTTTGTAGTGAATTTCTTTTACGTCGTACAACTACGTACGTTTGGCAGTGTGCGTTTGTGGCTGTGGCTCAGTATAATAATGCTTGAAAGGACCCTATTGCATTGACTTAAGTTTCATTTTTGTTTGTTTCGACTGTTTAAAGAATTGGGTGACATCATTTACTTAATTTTAATTTCTTTTAGGGAAAAAAAATACCTACATTAAAAATACGTGGAATCGATTCAGCTGCCGATTTTGAGCCATGTACTTTCTTATGTTACATATATATATGTGACAGATTGTATATGTTTTTAATTTTGCATAAATTATGATCTGACGCGACTTTTACTAGATTATAACGTTTAATATGATTTATAATTAACGCCAATGAAAATGAGTAGGGATTTTTAACAAATTTTGGCTAAATCCTTTGTCCGTAAGTATCCAACTATTCATGTCAAATAAATGATTATTCCATTTCGCTCAAAGACGCCCATACAAATTTAGTTCGTATTAATAAATGGCAGGTGTCATTATGGGCATCTTAGATAATTTTGACATAGGTAGTATATCATTATAATTTAAGATTTTCTAAAATTGTCACAAATACCTATCAAAAGATTTAACACAAAAAAAGTACATCATAATCTTCTCTATTTATTTAAACAAATGATATATTAACAAAAATACCACGGAACACAGACACAAACTGTGTTCCGTGAAAAATACTCTCATTTTGATTTGTTAAAAGGCAATTCGTTTCGAATCTGAAGTTAAAAACTTATTTTATACCCAAACTCTTTGGAAATTTGGATGCATGTCGGTTTATATGAAAGCACGGTCATTATGCAGGTACGCATACATATACTCCTAATTATACTGATCTTCAATGCGGACCACCCAGGCGCGCGTCAGGAGGGACTACCAAAGCTAATGCTCAATTAGTAACAATAAGCGTATTTTATATGACCCACGAATGAATTATAGGACAGGCTGTTGCGTTGGTTCCTTTTACATTACCTCTAAAAATGAAATTCATTTGATATGAATAAATGAAAATATTATATTCAAATGGTTACTCTTGACTCTACAATAAAAGTCCTGATTTAAGATTATAATTAAATAATCATGCATATAATTTTAAGACGTAAGTCTGTACTTACGTCTGTAGTATTAATAAATCATGCCTTAACTGTTTAAGGCATGATTTATTAATACTCACATAATACTTAATACATAATATTTAGGATCGACAAAAGCCTTCCGGCAATGAGTGCTTCATAATCGACTTAAAAAAAGAAGGATGTATTCAATTCGACTATATTTTTTATGTTTGATACCTCAGAACTTTCGACTGGGTAAACCGATTTTAATGATTCTTTTGTTAATCGAAAGCTGGTGCTTGTCATGTAGTTCTTCTTAAAGAGCGAGATCTGATGAGTGATCCGTACCATATAATATTACAGACATTACAGTTAATGTGAGATGTCAATTTCATTACTTTAGTTTAGTATTAAAATGTAACAATCATAGTGAAACGGTGGCTGGACGTAATAAATTACGTTCTAATTATTGATATAGCATAAAACCCGACATGATTCATTTCCACTTCAAGCCATAAAAAACTTAAAAGGAAAATGTATTTTCCCCCAAAAATCCATGTTGTTATGTGAAACCAAACAGGGGTGAAACTAAACCACTATATCATTAGGTTTCATTATTGATGTAACTTACGAAGGGGAGCCACCCCACAGTAAATAGTTAATATGTCAAACCTTGTTGCTAGTAAGTTACGAGTTTACAAGTTACACGCATTCAATCGACAATTGGAACTCCTGCTTAATCGTAAGTCATTAAGCTAAATTAAGTAATTAAAACTATATCGAATAATATTCTCTATCAGTTATATTTTTGTTGATATATTTTTGTCCCAAATTCAAATCCGTAATAGCAAAGAAACTACCAACACGTTGCCGGCTACAAAGAAAGTGGAGGACCCACGTCGTCCAACACTGCAACCAAAGCATGTTAAAACATTCAGAGTTTGTTCTAGAAGGAGCGTAGTAACAAGCAAAAAACAAAAACCAAACCCTGTGGCAAAAATATACACAGACAAACTACCTCTGCCCACTATTAACCACCTTAACCATTATTTTATTGCCCACCTTACCCGTTATACCACGGTCACACAAGGTTGGAATATCAAGAATGGACGGAGCCCCTCTCAGAAGCCGAAAAGTGTAAGGTAATTCTGGATTTGCATTCACTTGCATACATAATATTTATTGAAAGGAATATAAAACTGCATCAAAAGACTTTATTAAAGAACATGAAAAACTGCTTACAATATAAATTTTATGGACCATTTTCGTCTTACCATCGTCACAATATGTGACGCATTCAAAGGCACCACAAAATGATATCTCATTTGTTAAAGTCCATACGATTATACGTATCGTGATCTCAAGAGGATAATTTATCAATGTTGCTGGAACCGAACACCATAGCATACGTATTATTATTATTCTGAAATAAGAATGAATAACACTTTATTAGATGACGTATAACTTGGAGCATTTACCAAATATATTTAATACCAGCCTATTTTCTAATCTAGAAACATTGTTTAACATTGGTAACGAGAATACAAAAGGTAGCTGTGAGGAGAAAATGTAATTTGGAGAGAATTATGATGCACGCACTATAAGAGTTTGAAATTAGAAATTTTATACCTAATACGTGTTTTAAAAATACATAGAGATAACAATCCTGAATCTATTATTTTTTACCATCATAGTGTAAATTCCAAAGTACCCAGTAACATTCAACAGTCGTCTTATTATCCGACCAAGGCAAGGAAATGAACAATAATATTAATACAATTAAGTATACAACAGTACCAAAACTGACTTCCTTAAACTATAATAAAAATGGAAATAGGAAAGGCTAGTCTACCTTTAAAAAACAGATTAGGTTCAGAAAAGATTAGACAAGCACTGATTACCCGCACTGGAGCAGTGATGGAATAAAAAAGCATCCTATAATACATGTAGGTCCAACTACAATGGGTTGAAGCCAGCACAAAACAAAATTTTGAATATACCGTCCCATTAATGCATCACATAATTATTGTCATTTATAACGCATATTAATGTTTTATGCTTTCGATATTCATATCAGGCAGACCACATATGAAAGTTTGACCGTTAAATTTTATGGTTTCCTGAAGGCCAAGTCTAGCGTCAGCTTTGACGTCATTGCCGTTACTATATCAATTTTCAAAGTCGATTTCAATATCTTGGCAATGTGTTAAGGTATGAAAAATGGACAACAATAATATATTTTTTTAATTTCAGCTTGGTTATCGCTTCGAGGTTAACCTTAGAGGAGCATCATCAATCAATTGCTGACCTGAAAGGAGAACAGGAAGGGAAAAGTTCATGTTTTTAATTAACTATTCAATTATATAGTGACTGAAAGATCCTCAGTGTTATAGTTCATCTGAAGCACTAACCTTGTTGGCTTTTAAAATTATGAACTCCAAAGAATGGAACGTTCAGTCACCAATTAATTCAGTCAATAAAGTAGTTGTAGAGTGCGTGAGCGGGAACCTAAGCGATTTCTTCAGAAACTTATTCAGGGTGCTTAGGGAGAAAACATACTAAAAGTCCCCACGTCTAGGAGGCGAGCCGGAGGGGGGAAGGGGGGGACAAAGGTCTCAATTTTAGGTTTTTCGCCAAAATCTCAAAAATGGTGCGTTGTAGCGAAAAATGTTCTATGATGAAATGAAAGCTTATAGAATTCTCTATAACATTGATTCTATACAGTTTTTCCATATTTCAGACCGTTTTCAAGCTACACGCTCTGGAAAAATTAAAATTACAAAAAAAAGTTTTTTTTTTTCAAATATTCGTTTCCAAATCCAATTCTGTGACTTATAGGTATTATTATCCTCTTAGATTGTGAGGGTCTTGGCAAATCTTCGTTTTCTGTGGTATCTTCTTCTTCCTCGCCCTCCTCATATTTATTTTTCAACCCGGCTTTGTCACCAGCTTTGGCACCGGTTACAACACCGAGTATCTCATCGTGGGAAAACTAAGTATCAGAGCTTCCCTCCATGTAAGCAAAATTTCTTCCATAGCCTCTACGAGTTACGACATGTGAATCTCTAGGGATCTCAGCTTTCTGGAGTTTTGGGTAACTGATAGGCTTCACAAGTGAGTAATAGCAGTCTTTATAATATTTTGCTTCTTCAGCAACAAGATCGTTAATACAGGACAAACGACCAAGAACTTCGTTATCCCAGGCGTCATTTCTCAAGGAAAATACAAACCTCCTTGATACGATATTTTACAGTTAAAGTCTCGACTGAATGTACAACCCTCCTTTTGTTCAGAGGTTTTTTATATCTTCATTAAGGCAACATGTATATAAAAAAACTATGATTCTTGAAGTCGAATGGTGGAGCAGAAGATCTAAGCTGCGACGACCCTGCCTCTTCATTAGATAAAGATGCCTTAGCCTGCCTAACATCTTTTTTAATGGTGTCAGTTCGGGTGTAATTTTTACGGCAGCTTGAGTGAATCAAAAGAGATGTCAAGTCAAGGAAACCTCGATATTTGTCATCTTTCTTTTCCTTATTAGCTTTAATAAGACCCAGTATTCCCTTTTCTTTCACCTCAGAGACATACTTACTTCCTTTAACGACATCTTCGTCACATACAGGACTTTTGTTAGTGATCATGTTGGATAACACAATTGTGTTACTAATAACAGTTTATATCTGAAAAGAATATTTTGTGGCTGCTCCCCTGCGCTACCAGGTAGGCTACCGTGCCAGACAAAATAAAATTCCAAAAAACTATAATAACATAAGTCCGAAATGATGATATGTATACGATAGCCAGTAAGGTCGGTTTCCTACAGCGATCATTAGAGATATTGAGCGAAAAGCAATCGTCATCACTATCAAGGTTATTTTTCCCGCCTCAGCTCAGTTATCCGCTGTTATAAAAAAACGCGATTTCTTACTGTTACCGCCTTCACCACGTGGAGGTACTCCCAGCTTGTGTTACAATAAATTTTAAGATAATTTTCTGAGGAAGCAAAATATTATAAAGACTGCTATTACTCACTTGTGAAGCCTATCAGTTACCCAAAACTCCAGAAAGCTGAGTTCCCTAGAGATTCCCATGTCGTAACTCGTAGAGGCTATGGAAGAAATTTTGCTTACATGGAGGGAAGCTCTGATACTTAGTTTTCCCACGATGAGATACTCGGCGTTGTAACCGGTGCCAAAGCCGGTGACAAAGCCGGGTTGGAAAATAAATATGGGGAATTGGGGATCGAATACTGATCACACCAGGGGCCAACCACTCACCACTGAGGAGGGCGAGGAAGAAGATACCACAGAAAACGAAGATTTGCCAGGACCCTCACAATCTAAGAGGATAATAATACCTATAAGTCACAGAATTAGATTTGGAAACGAATATTTGAAAAAAAAAAAACTTTTTTTTGTAATTTTAATTTTTCCAGAGCGTGTAGCTCGAAAACGGTTGGAAATATGGAAAAACTGTATAGAATCAATGTTATAGAGAATTCTATAAGCTTTCATTTCATTATGAACATTTTTCGCTACAACGCACCATTTTTGAGATTTTGGCGAAAAACCTAAAATTGAGACCTTTGTCCCCCCCTCCCCCCTCCGGATCGCCTCCTAGACGTGGGGACTTTTAGTATGTTTTCTCACTAAGCACCCTGAATAAGTTTCTGAAGAAACTGCTTAGATTCCCGCTCACACACTCTACACCCTCCTTTGAGTCATTCCTTGACTGGACAACATAACTAATCAATTAGTTCAGACTGAGACTGCCCTATTAAAATGTAATGAAAACTATTAACATCTCTTTTATCTTTTAGATCATTATAACTATTAACTAATGGATAGGTATAATAATATCTACTTAATAGGTTTTTATATTAGGTACTTAAGACAAGTTTCAATACTGACACGTAAGTACATAGTTCTTTCCCAATATTGGCTGTTCATATGTGGGTAAACCCTATTTTGTTTATCCCTGAGGTCAGCTTGAGACGACTGCATGTCGGTCATGTCGCGTCCATATTGATAAAGTCATAACCGAGATAACAACACCAAGCACTATTGATTAGCCTTATTTGTAGAATAAAGTTATTTATTATTATTAAACATCCAAAGGTGATAAATTAGCAGTTAGCTTAGGTTTTGAATTTGGGATATCACCTATTAAAAATAGAGTTTTAAAATATAGAAATGCCCAACTGAGATAACTCCCAATTCAAAAACTTAGTAAATAATATAGATACTGGGTGTACTGGGACCCATATAAATACTTTTAAATTCGAAAATAATGTTACCACTCTATGTAAAGGACCAGTTCCTATAAAGGAACAAGGACACAAAATACCTTGCACTGCTTGTAGCGATAAACATACAGTATGTAACAAATGTCAGCAAGGTACACAACGTGACACAGGCGAGGATCTCCGAGTTTCCAAGCATTACCTTCATATTCGTTTACCTTGCTCTCGCACAGCAGATGTTCGAATTTGAATCCAGTCACCGGCATCGTGCGAATGCACCCGAACGAACGGCAATCTTACTGAACGAATGGCATGTCGCGCGGCGCGGCGGCGCGCCTGGCCCCGTACCCCGACCGGCAGTCGGCAGTCCGGAGGTATCCGCGGGCGAGGCGGCACACGCGGTGCGCGCCTCGCGATTTTACATTGTTTTGGCTGTGTACACCATTGTTTAATTCCATCCTGCACAATCAATACGACACATGCTGCGAAATTACTTGATCGATTACGAATTTAGTGACGAAACGACTACAGTGACGATATAGATAGTGATTTAACTACATAGATAAGTACAAGGTGGCTTATTGACAAGTGAAACTCTGACCGCTCATTTACACGCGCGTGTCGCGGACCGTCTCGTGGCGCGTCCGTAAGCCACGCCCCCTACGCGCGTGTGAACACCGCGCGAACGCTCGCGCGAGCCCCTTTGGCGCGCGCCTACAAAACCGCTCCCGACGCGAGCCCTGCGAGCGCGAGACGCGCCGCGGTCTGGTCCGCGAGCGCCCTGTTCACACGCGCGCGTATGCGCGCGTCTCGCGGATTGTCTCGTGGCTCGCGCGCGCGTCTAAATGGGGTATGATCGTCCCATTCATCTGCGACGACTTCGTCTGTGTTTTGTGACTGAACCGTTAACGTGTAAGTGATCCATGTTGTAAAGGAAAGCATGTAAATCAATAATCGAGAGGATACCAGCTGTGGGCAAACGGGAGCTCTTGCCGTGCCGTTTATGACACGGTTGCATATTGATTGCTTCTCCGAGACCTTTCAATTGTTTGCTCGACACGGTAAGTAAACAGAACTATCCTGAACTGTTATGATTTAATGTGGCAAAAATAAGATTCCTTTAAAAGTCTAGATATCAACAAAGGATCTGCAATACGAATACCTCTTTCAACGATAATCAGATTATACTTTACCATAACCGAGTTGGTTCTGTGTAAATTGATGCAAATGGCGAACGGAGCTGAAATTAGCCTTCCTGGAGTAACTGTAAACATAGTGAAATAATATGACTACACCAATCGTTGGTATTACCTATTTGACAGAAGACATACATTATTTCCGTGCTTCTTAAGAGTAGTCTAGTAATAAAGGATGTAGAATTAATAAGCTTTCTTCTTTGTCCCTGCTTCTTGTTTTTATGATGAATTTGTTATTGCTAGATGCATATTACCCATCTCCATACCATTATCTCTCATTGCTAAATCAAGTAGGGCAACAGTTGGGTCATAAAACGCTTCGCCTTTGGAACAGACATCGCACACTACACAAAATCTCTTTTGTCTATGAACTATAGAAAGATATTCGTCATTGGAATTAAATACCACTTACTATTGAAAAGTATATATGGGTATACTTGAGTCGCATTGTCCAAAAAGACACCTTCTTTAACTATTTGACATTTTCAAGGCTTTGTTTATGGACGCATCATAAAGTGCAATTCATCAAAGCATTCAAAGGTCACAGCTAAGAAAATAATGGCCAACAAAATAACAAGTATAAAATAACCAAGACCACGATGATACGATCCGACGCCACTGTGTTTGGTAATAAATGAATTGACTGCAGTTCCAAGAACAGGCTTTGAAAACAAAACGTCTGAGGTTTTGACTAACGACCATCATTAAAATATGAATTCTAAAGCGAAAATGAAACAGTCTCATACAATGTTGTTCACATTTTAATTGTTAATATTGTTACTTATAGCGACTAATAATGAGGTAAGCCTTTAATTGATAAGAATAACAAATATATATATATATATATTATCCCTCAACTGTATAATTTCGTAAATATTCGGACGTAGAACAATGAATAGGAAATCCCAATTAAGCAATTAAGTTGTTTCAGATGCTTTATTTGTATACGATTAAATTAATTGTGATTAAATTTCAAACCAATATTATAAATATTAATTTATTTGAAGCTAACGACTATAAAGTGTTTGTTTTTGTTGATGTTATTTAATTACTTAATAAGAATTTTGCTCTGTGTTATTGCAATAGATAGCGATATTTTAATGCGAGTCGACATATAAATTGAAATGTTGTTGCAGTTGGAAATAACAGAAAATAGGTTTGTACATTAAAAAAGAAAAGCTATACCTTCTCGGCTCTGCGCTATCATAATATTAGATATAATTATATCCCAGTCGGCATAACTGCAATATTTTTTAACAGTTTATGAATTTGCAGAAAGGTCAACTAATATTGATAGCTAAGATTCTATCGCATCATCATCGGTGATGTCTAAAGAACATGAATTTCAAATCCCTAATGAAAACACATGAAATCAATGATTAGTAGTTTAAGCCGATTATAAATTTACTTTCAATGCATCTGAAAGTACCAATTTAGAATTCCAGATGCCGCCAGCTGCCTTTGAATGTTTGATGTTGATACTTGTATGTTATCAAAATTATTCATGTGTTTAAGCGAAACATCTTGCTTCTGCATGTTTACGTATAATTCCCTCGAATGGAGTTATGAAAGTTTTTGATTAAACCAAGCTATTCTTTAAACCTGCAAGGAGACAGGCGCGTAGTGCTAGTGGCAGCAAACTTGAAAGACAGTTGAAAATTGAAGAAAGATTGAACAAGAAATTGAACGAAACTTATATTTCTTTGAATCTGATAAAATATAACTCGTTCCATCAGATGCTGGAAAACCAGATTTTTAGGCACATGAATGAATAAAACACGAAATGGTTCATAATAATAAATAACAACCACTTATTCATGGTTCGGCGGCTCTTTATTTTGCTTGCTTCCCTTGATAGGTACTATACTTTAGTACTAGGTCTTGACATGGCATATTATATTATCAATATATAAATGTCCTTATTATAGCTGTCTCATATACTATTACTACTCATGCAAATGAGATCGCAATTACTAAGGGACTGTGTTTTCCTTTATTTGTTGTACAAGTTTTATTACTCACAAATGATTTATTTGCAGCGCATTCTATGTCTGTTTCATCTATAATAATAAATATTCAATTGATACCAATTATGCATAATGATAGAGACATTACATTATGTGTATGATAGTTTATTTGACGTGCTATTAATATCTATACTGTTTGCTTGTTCTTTAGTTTACTCTCTAAATCTATCGCCAAAACGTAGCCAAGCCAGCCAAGTAAAGCGTTTTAAATTTACACCTTTTCCACCATCGTCGAGACTTTTATTCAGCGCAGTTCCACAATAAAACCTAAAGCGAAAGATTCTAAAGCGTCGTGTTTCTTAAGGCAGATGTTTTCAGTTTGCAAATAACTTTTTTGAAGTCTCGATTGCAGCGCATGCATGAGTGAAATCTGGACGCAGTTGCCGTGCACACCTGACCGCAGGACAACCAGTTTCGCCACCTGGCTCAACGTCAGCTGCGTCGTCATTACATTGTAATATCAAACCTGTATAAACTTCGAGGAATCGCAAATTTGAAAATAATGCGCATCAATTTCGCCAGCTGAAATTTATTTCAATGCTTCTTTAAATTCATCTTATTGTTAGTGATTTTTCTGGCCTATAGTAATAGCGAAACTTTTGATTTTATCCTTGTAAGTGACACTTGATACTGGTTCATGAGTGGAATTGACTTATTGAATGCTATCGGAAACTCTATCAGTATCAATTACAGGCACTGAAATATTACATTTTTCATGGACCTAAAAGTCATTTTCTGAAGAACAGCGTTTGCTATTATACGAAAAATGTAATCTTCTTTAAAGAAATAGATTAGCATTATGATTGACTTTACGACAATATAAAACTTCCTAGTCGCACTTACAAAGACTTCGTGATGAGCTCGTGACGTGCATTTGGACGACAATATAGTATTTTTTGTGCCACAATGCCAATCACATGTACACTTTCTATACTAACGGTAGTAATATCGACGACAATAGCATACAGTAGCAAGTGATTTATGGAAGTAGTTTGATTCGAAATGTTTGTAAAGTATTCGGTTTTGATTTGATTGCAGTGATGGAGACAGCTAAAACAGGTTCTTCTTGCTTTAAATAGATTTGGTTTTAAGCCTTTGTTAAGGACATCCATAAGTTAAATTTACTACTAACCATCAGTGACCAGTATGCTCGTTTATCAACTGATAACGTGTATACATTTATAATATACACGCCAATTAAGAAACATTTGTACTAGATTATGTAATCACTTTTAAATCATTTATGAATGATCATGTAACTTTTAAAGTTTTTATTCTTATCCACTATTAAAATACCTGTACTATTTGCCCGCTCCGGCTTCGCCTGGGTTGAAAAATGATCTACTCGTAAATGAATAGACAGACTCATATACGACGATGGTCCATAGCTATAAGATCTGGTAGGTGGTGCTGTTTTTAAATCATTGACTAATTCAATAACAAGCTAGCTATGATTCATATTTAAATACATATTATGTTGCAGAACTAATGATACAGCCTAGCTAGTATATGTACCTATAAATGTTGGCTAAAATTTTTATTGTAATCGACCATTTATATCGACTTTAAAATATGCCATATACCTGCATCTACACTAATGATAAAGCCTTGATAACGTCATTATCGGCTGCAAAGATTTTTATCAACTACTTCTTATCATTTTACGTAATGCAACGTTGCGGGCAGTCACCATTTTTCACAATATTGGTTTGATTGCACGTGGACTTGTTTTATTTTATAAGTGTTAAAATTTTATTAGGGTTTTGCCTAACCAATGAAGTGAAAATCGGTTGGAAAAAACGAAAGCACTTTACTAACACCAGCATAAATTCTACACAATTATAGCACAAAACTAAGATTTCCTGTGTTGCCATAATGAAATTAAAAGAACTTTTGACATGTATGTAACTATTTTAATGAAAAATTGGCAGTTTGTTAGAAAATATACCTGTTCATCGTATATTTATAATTTGTTTTGCGTGAAAATCCGTAAGTTCAATTTAAATTTTATCAAAAAACTGCAAATTTTAATGCAATGAACAATGGCTTTCCAAGAGAGTTCGATTCATACTGACTCCTAACCTAACCGGTTTTTATTGCATAAAGACGCACGCGCATACAGAGAAAATTAGTACTTATAATCACAAATACCATGAAGAAATAAAATTGTGATTTATTAAGATACGGTATTACAAACAATACCAATCACTTCTTGCATAACGTTATGTTTAGAGAGCTAATTGTATCTATCAATAAAGTAGACATTTTTATGAATAGTGAGTGTTCTATGAATTTATTTAATAATTTTTTTCTGTATTTTTATAGGTTCTTTTTGAACTCTAAAATTATTAAAATTTTACTTACCTTGATCATGATTCATCTCAGCGGTGATATGAATCTTTAAAAATATTCCTTTGTGGTCGGAAATTCCTGAGGGATTCATGATTCATCACCTCCATAACCGTCGCTGACATTCTTTACATTTTCCAAACGCACGTATCACGGGAACTTAAGAAGTGTAGTAATTTTATCATTATATACCTTAAGTATAAAGTACAGATACTGGAAACGAGCAACCCTTAGAACTAGAAAGCTGTAATTTGGCATGGATATATGTATATATTTATTAAAATTCCAGAATCGTAGAATATAATAATATTGAAAAACATTTTTTTCAGGGTACCTCCCCTACAAGTAACGTGAGGATGAATTTTTTCGCGTACACTATAGTGTGGGGAATGTCTTTCAAAAATATTATGGGTCTTCTAAGACCATTTTTGGAATTAGGGGTCCGTTTGCAAAATATTCGACTTTAAAGTGCTAATTTTCGTTAAAGTCAAGTGTCCCCCCCTTCTTGGCTAAACAGTTAGAGTTGAACAATTGGAAAAATTCTCAAAAATATATTACATGATGAATTTACAAAGAAAACTATCACGGCTATGTTAGCATAAGTTGTTAGTGAGTAATAGTCGATAAACTTATCTACTACTTCGGAGCCGTACATTGTGCGTGGCCTGACACGCACTTGCAGTTTTGAATTTGTACATATTTTTATGATTTTTTGTAATTTTTGGCAAACTGTTATATAAACTGTCATATATTTTTGCCTCTTCATACATTATATTATTTAATCCATATTTAATTTTGGTTCTAGGAACCGGTAGGTCAAAGCTGTTTGCGTTTCTTAGTTTAGTACGGAATTGATAATTTGTGACAAAGTTAATTTAAGAATGTATTTCTCCGTTTATAATGTGTATTAATATTAAAGTTTTATATGTATACGAATAAGTTAATACTTTCGAATAAGTTTTATATGAATTACATAAGTAATAACGGGTTTTTTTATTGGAACTACAGAACACGATGGAATGTGATAAACTTGTACTTAGGTAGCTAATTCATCCGTTCGGAGTAAATTAATCAGTGAAAATGATAAAGGAAAGAAAAATCCTTACCGCCTCTTCAACCGTCTAATTGGTCCCTAATTGTTTCTTGTTCTTCGACCATCCCCTAAAGGCCTTCAGCGCCCAGAAGGGAGCATTATCGTCCACTTTGAGAAACATTGTACTAATATAAGTACTACTACATCTTCTGTGCTAATATGTAAGCACTTATTCTCTGTACGTATACTCCTTTCTCTACACTATTATAATTATGTACGGTGTACATGTACATGTATACAATTATTTGATATATAAAATATAAAGAGGAAAGATTTGATTTTTTGTTTGCATTGAATAGGCTCCGAAACTACTGAACCGATTTCAAAAATTCTTTTACTGTTGGGAAGCTACACTATCCCCGAGTAAAATAGGCTATATTATATTTTCAAAAAAATTAGGGATCCTTAATAAAACTCCAATAATATAACCCAAGGTGTAAAAAAGTAAGAAAACCGAAGCAAAGCGAGGGCGGTTACTCGTTTGATATAATTATATTATTGGAATTATTGAAACATGTTTTTTTATGCTTATCTGCAAGCTTAACTAAGACACCTAGATAATCTTCACAGTATCCAGTTACCAGTTTCAATGACCTAGAATAATTAATACGAGTCATTGGAATCTCTAGAGAGATATTTGTGTATGTTTAATGATGTCGGCTTCTCTGATCGTGAAAACTACTGCATAATTTATAGATAAAACTCAAACAAAAATATTTGACGTCTATGCATGTTAAATCGCATGCTAATATAATCATGCTAGATATTGCTTGCCGACTCTATTGAACGTGAAATTTACGTAGAGTATTAGAGATCTACTATTTGTTTTTAAAATATGACCTATTTGTTATTTAATTATAGTTTAATAATTCTTATTGGTAACATTATTAAAGGTATCAATTCAATTAAATTCAATTATTAAGTATCCTTTGATTCGAAAAGTAAAATTGAATTCTATTCCTAATTTTTTGCCTGTTATAATCTGCAATGTAGAAACTTTTGACTGGGCAATATCTTTTTTTTTATGGAAATAGCCGGCAAACGAGCTGACGATTCACCTGATGGTAAGTGGCTATCGTCGCCCATGGACATTAGCAACACCAGAGGCATCACTGATGCGTTGCCGGCCAAGAAAGAGAGAAGAAAAAGAAAGAAAGAACTGGCTCTCAAGCTCCCAGCCGGAACACGACGAGTCGTTTGGCGGCTGACTCATGCTCAAGGGTGGTAGCTATCCAGGCGAACCCTATGGAGAAATAATAATAGTAATAATGGTATTAATTAAAAATTAAAATCAATATTACCAATTTAATCCCTCCGAGGGTCCTACCACCAGCGGGCCGGATTTAGTCGCCTTTTACGACACCCATCCGGCGTGGGATTGGGGTTAGTATTCTAAGCCGCCCCAATACGGCTAAAATGCGATGCGATCTACGATGCGTTACTCGTTAGAATCGCGGCGGCGGCGGTACCTTTGAGTTCGAACGTGCATCCACGTTCCCGGTAATCGACGAGTTAAGTGCAGTTTTGTATATGAACTAAAAAGTATTTTAAGTTTAACATACTTTCATAATGCGCGTGTTAGGACAATATCTTACCTTTAATATTGGGCACCTATCCTTATGATATACGTAGATATTTAATATTATATTTATAAGATTTATGGTGTCGCTGACAGAATCGTTTTATACAGCTATTTTCGTTTGATATTGACGTATAGACACATCAAACAAATCTTTAACGGAGGGTAAATCTATTTTAAACCGTTGTTTGAACAGCACGGTTACTAATAGAAACGATAAAAGAGGGTTACCACATGACTTTGCTTTACGTTCAGAATTATCTTTACTTTGTACAATGTTAAATGTAATGTACAATGTTAAATTTTGTACAATATTAAATTTTGGTCTTTATCTTTTGAAGGACGCAGAGTGTTTTTTGTTGAAACTAAATCGTCGCTCATAGCCCGGCGGCTTGCGTCGATTCTAAGCATTAGAAAAGTTAAGCAACAGCGGGCGCGATCGGTAGTTGGATGGGTGACCGCTAGTAGCAAAAATTTCTTGAGCGCTTCCGTGCTTCGGAGGGCACGTAAAGCCGTCGGTCCCGGTTGTTATCGTAAGATAACAGTCGTTAAGCCATGACGGAGGCCCTCAGGCGGCATGAAAACTTCCAACACAAGGGTTCGCCACTAACCGCTCCACCAATCCGCACTGGAGCAGCAGAGTATGCTCTAGGCCTCCTCAAGAAGAAAGATCCATGCTCAGTAGTGGGCCATTAATGGGTGAAGCCAAATCGTCGATAAACGAGCAAAAAAGGTACCTGATGGTAAATTATTTCGATGCACATCGATACCGAAGGTTTTGTCGCAGATTCGTATTTTGTACGAAAATTGGATCTTATCATACCGTTTTTGAACTACGCGACTTAAATTTCACTGAATTGTTTCAAGTCTCTACCTTTATTTTTTTCAGTAAAAAATAGGACAGAAGATGAGACACATTATTTGACTTGGAAGCGTAAACGAAATTATGACGCCATTTCATAACTGAACACTAAAATGATTAAGGTCAGCTCAAAGTGACAATCATTATTTAACAATCTATCAAACGCCATACATTAAATAATAATAATAAATAACGCATCACAGTCATAGCCCCACACTAGGATTCCCTGTGTCGTGGGTGCCATGACACACAACATAGACAAGGACATTCACACCCAGACCGAGAACAGAAATTCAAATTCATCATTCAAATTTCCACCTTGCTGGGAATCGAACCCAGGACCCTTGGTGCGGCGATCCGGCATGGTAACCATTGCGCCACACGGGTCGTCGTATTGTAAAGAACATACCAGTAAAGACGCAAGAACGTTAATAAAATTATTCAAGAGTCATTTAGTTTAGTGTTCTATTAAAGACGTTTTGTTAATCTTACTTAGCACGTACCGGATGCATATTATCAAGTGGCTACAATTGGGCTGTTTTCCCACGCAACAATGCCAACATCCCACGCTCTCGCTTCATTAAAACCATGGTGCCAAATGACAAGACCGCCGATTATTTATTGGCGGTTGAAAGGCTCAAATTATGTATACATATTATATGTACATAATTTCTATGTACTGGGTATAACGCCTTATTATCATCCCGAACACACTGTTTGAAAGAGATATTTTATGGACCAAAATTTGCTTTCCAGTTTACAAGAATAATTTATTGCATAAAATTGCTTATTAAAAAGCATAGTAATACTAATAAGTAGTTAAATTTTTGTCAATAGTCAGTCATATATACTGATATTTCGGTAGAGTGACATAGAATGCTCTGTTGTCATTAGTACAAAAATCCTTTATACTGAAACAGTAGAATTGATATTATTATAGTTAGATGCTCTCGAGCAGCTTGTATTCCCCGTTTCAAGAAACGTCCAATGTTCCTTATCATCTTTTCACACTTCATAAAATTTCATTAGTCTAGTTTATTAGTTGTTTATTTATAATATATTTCCAAAAAAAAACATTTAATCAAGGACAAACAATTCTAGCGCACCCAGAAGTATACGTATATACTTGTTAATACCTCTGTTTCGTTCTTTCACTAGTCATAATAATTTACTTTTTTATACCTAAAATAAACGCTTGATTTATATTATTAGTTATTACACGCTTATCTATATTACCGTTAAGTATCACACATTACTTCATGTTTTACTTAATTTACATAATTTTATTTCTTTTTATCGCTGTCTTTCCATATAAACATGGTCTATCAACATACAACATCATCAAATTGATTTACATAATTCAATTTGACACACTTGTCGCGAGTGCCAGTTTTCCACGATAGTGGACCATTGGGTAAAGCTTGCCATGGTTTTACAATAACAATTCTCAATAAGCTGATGTCGTTAGAGATTGCCAGTTCCTTCGGTCTTTGAGGTCACAACTAATGTACATTTCATCGGTAATATCAGAGTGAACAGTATTTTGCCTTTGGTAGTTGATGTGATGGTATGTGGTTATTGTAGCACTTACCTTAACCCTGATGTACTGTGATGACTAAGATTAGAGTTATCTTTGTCTCAGTTGGTAGTTAACTAAACAAACGATATAGCATATGTTAAATATTAAAAACATTAACAAACATGGAATTTATTATTTTTAACAAAACTTATAAAAAACGAATTACGTTTTTTTAATTTATCCCCTAAAAGGGCAAGGGGTCGCGATACCAGATAAATGTGATTTAAAATGTGATTGTTAAGTATAACTTTATGACATGAACGATACGTAAGTACCTACATACGCAATTTTAACAGATTAGAAACGTAAAAGAAACATTTAAAATGACATTGCCATACCTTGGCATGTGTAGTTGACCAGATAATGTAACCGAACGTTACTTTCGTAATAGGCACTAGGTGATACGAAGGGTGGATAAGAATAGACGTACCTACGCTCTACTAACAAAGCCCTTCTGAGTTTGCTCTATAAATATTTAAAGAACACTCACGGATTACTTCACGTACTGTCGTAATGCCCACCTTTCTTTTGTGATTTCGCTCTTTTATTAACGTTATCTATAGTATAGACACGGACCTGAAAGAAAGACGGACGTAATCCGAACAACAAATTCAGTGAAGCACCCATAGTAATACACACCCACACATTGACACCATATTGCTTCAATCGCGAATCAAAAATTACGCACACATGGTAAGCGGGCGGCCATTGCTATGCTTCACTCTCGATTAGACGATGTTACGTCCGTCTTTTTTTATAGATAAGTTTAATAAAAAAGTTTAACTAATCAATGTCTCCATAAGGAAGGTTTTGGGAAAAAACTATTGTAACGGACTACATAAGAATGATTCTTAGAATTTGCCTCTAAAACAATTTATTTATTTCTTGCTCGTTACTTTATAATCAAAATAACGATATTTTGTTACTTTGGAATCTCCTTATCGTATAAATTAATTTGTTATCTTGTTACTAAATCACTACCAATCTGGTTTGCAGCTACTTCAGTTTATTCATTTCGGAGAAAAGGGGGGAATGATCAATTTTTGGCTTTAATTTTCATTCTTTCTTGAATAATTTTAAAAGTATCCATTGTAGAACTATAACAAAAATATATTTGAGATCCTTACAACAAGTTCTTTCATTTGACATACCACACGATACGGTTAACTAAACATTTTTTGTTTAATTTTGATTAAGTATTTTTTTTTCAAAATTTTGTTGTTTACTTTATACCTTCATCTTTGGGTTATAAAAAAGTACATGAGTATCAAATTTCAACTCATTTGGTCCAGTAGTTTCGGAGTATATTGGCTGTGAACGGCGCGGCGATCGCCCAGACGCACGAGTGCTCCTATAAGGGTTCCGAACGAAAAATACAACCTAGGTATTTCCACAAACTAACGCCTGACGATTCTAACTATTCTTATCATGCAACTAATGAATCTACTGAAAAAACGAATCATCGTTCATTACCGCATGTGGTCCTGTTAATGTTCTCACCGTAACGGGGTTATGCAACTCTATTGTCTTCTCCGATACCAGCTTACAAATCCGTGACTCGATGATGTAAATCGCAACTTTCTCCGCAACTAGCTGAGCACCGGTAAATTAATGTTATGGTTATTATTTATGACTAAGCAAATAAGTAAGTACGGATTGGTTCAGTCTGACGAGTATAAACTATACTTTACATACGTACATACGTACTTACTCTCATACATTACATACGTACATTACATACGTACGTACTCTCGTCAGTCAACATCATGTATAAACTTCATCAGCTTTCTGCTGAGACGGATGAAAGCTATGATTTAATGATGATATCATTTTGGACAAAAATTACGTATCACTAATATGCGCCTCTCTTTTTACACCATTCCAATCGTCCATATACCCAAGTTAAATGGATGAAAACTTTCTACCTTCTACGTGTTTTTATTGCAAAGTCACCACGTGTAGGAAAGAAACATTCTGTATTGATAATCACCACAAAATGTAAAGATCATTTTATTACATCCTGTAAGCACTTTACACTCTTGTTCTTTCTAAAATTTACGGCTACAAAGAAAAAGTTTAATCATAACTTTTAGGTGTTTCATAACATGTTTACTGAGTTCACATAAATTGAGCTCCTGAGCCAGCCTCTAA
This sequence comes from Thymelicus acteon, assembly GCA_951805285.1. Lineage (NCBI taxonomy): Eukaryota > Metazoa > Arthropoda > Insecta > Lepidoptera > Hesperiidae > Thymelicus > Thymelicus acteon. The sequence continues at coordinate 10,480,561 of OX638225.1, read as the reverse complement.
CCCGAGTCTTGTGATGGATATTTTATGTGAAAGCTTTAAAAAGTTTTCTGTTCGAATTTAGCCAGAAATTAATTGTTGTTTAGACGTTTAGAAGTTTACTGACGTAAGTTTGAAGTAATCTAAGCTAAACTTCCCCGTTTTTTTCGAATGTTCTCAAAGAGAAATGTCCATGCTTGGAATATTGTACTGATTTAATTAGATTTGCTACACTGCAGGGTTTTAAATCATCTAATTAGTTATGCAGGGTAATCGACCCATTTACGGTCTTAACTAAATGGAACTGTAAGTCCTTATTTATTCGTTGCCTGCCTTCCTCAATTCATTAGGTCTGTCAGTCACGTCGAAGAATTGAAGAGACATGTAATTAATAAAAGTTAAAACTGACTTAGCCAAGATTAAAATGCCTCGGGAAGTCACGAAATTACTTACTAATACAATACTCGGCCTTTATTTTTGTTAACTAAAATAAAACATCCTATAATTACAAATAGTATAGATGATTTTAATATAATAGAGGGATAATTTGTATTTTGTAGTATGAAGCAGCATACTTTTGTACTTAAATGATTTTTCTTTCTTCTTCACTGCTAATCCTCCACCATTTTGCCTTTATCTTTAGATTTTTTTAGAATGGTTAACTAAAACTTTTTGTGAAAAATCATACACAAGGGAAGTCAAAAATGTTATCTGGGCAGAGTAAATAAATTAGGACCATAAATATGCAAAACGCTGAGATACAGTTTTCGGTGGTAGCTCTAGCCTCGTAAACACTATGTAAGGGTTCCGAGTAAAAGTTAATTATTATTCACCGTCATACACCAGCAGTCACGTCCGTCGTATGGACGCGAATAGACTATTACAAAGGCTCCCATTCACAAAATAATGAATTAAATGCTCAACTGAGTCGATGTTACTCAATATTCGAGCATTCTTCACAACGTAATGCTAAGTGAGATAATGCCTACACGCAATTCTTTCATTAGTATTGCGTGACCAGATCAGCTTAATTCTAAACTTTACTACAGATTTGAGATATAAACTCCTTTTTTATTTGATATTCTCTCGTATCTATAATAGCTGTTGAACTTAATAAAAAAATTAATCACAATAAAGCCACAACGCAATTTGCAGCAAGCTAATATTACCTACTAAAATTTTCATGGAACTGAACACCCTGAAGCACCCAAATGTTCACAACTTTGCAGGTGACTAAACAGGATCTCCTACCTGTTCTAACTATGTAGTCAGGAACAATGGTGTCGCTAGTGTAGTTGACTGGTAGAGTAATTCACTTGTATTACCCATTCTTCATTCTTGTGGTATATTGCTATCCTTGGTAGATTGTGAAATTGGTGGCAACGTCAGTCAGTCTGCTAAACTAACAACCCATGTTTTCTGACCATCTGATCCAAGATCTAATAATAAATTAAAATACTGACCACATTGGCTTCAACCCATTAATGGCCCACTACTGGGCACGGGTCTCTCCCCTTGAGGAGGCCTAGAGCATACTCCACCACGCTACTCCAGTGCGGATTGGTGGAGACCACATTAATGTCACATAATGTGATATGCAATTGATGTGATTAATTGACTATCACGTGTTAAACATCCGTAACTGCTTCAAACTGCCGTACCTCTAAACCTGACATGGATAGTAGAAATTCCTCTGTCGTGCGTAATTTGAGCTTCCTGAGGATCGAAATTTTAAGTGAATTTGCCTGTCCTATCTCGACTAGCGGTCGTGCCATACAAAATAATTGCTCCAGCCATTAACATTCCAACCTGCACCGCTAACGTAACTTTCTCGAGTGGGTGGGCCTCAATATAGAATTCATATTTCATTTCATTAGTTTTATGAAAGGAGTAATGTTTACAACACAAGTAAATGATCAGTTCATTTTCTATCCCGCTATCATCTGCATCGCTAGTCTTTCTCTTGCAAAATTTTTGTGTAAAATAAAATATCAGTTGTCTTATATCTAATGCCACGATTAATTGATTTATTACTCGTTTCTTTAAAATATTGCTTATATTCAGTACCTGGTCTTATTTGGAATAAATAGTAGACAACAAAAGTGGGTTTTACATGCGAGACTATATACAGCGGCTATTCAGTTTTGTAACTTGACAGCGGATTCCGCGATGAGTGTCAAAATTGAAGTTCGAGTCCGAGATCTTGATATGTGATTCTCGAATCATTTGGTACGCACTTGCGAAGTGAAGGGAGTCTCGAACTCAAACGTCAAACGACTAAAGATGGCCTCGCCTCGGTATTAATAAACGAATCGGTAAAATTAAATAAATAATTGAACACAAATAAACGAGTCATGGTATTTATTAGTACCTAATAACTAAAATATAACAAAAATAACTTATTTTTATTTCAAAAATCTTTAGTTTACTCGAGAACGCGATAGCTCTTGACTAACTTTTCGTTTGACAATTGGACACGAGCTTCGACGGTGACGTAATTCGATGATCGAGAATAATAAATATGTCATCCTCTAATCATCTAGTACGGCACTTGCGAAGTGAAGTGATCCTAGAACTCGAACGTCAATTTTGAAACTCCACTGTCAAGTTACAAAAGAGAATAGCCTTCCTGATATGGACATACAATAGTATAAGGATATGGACAATAGACATACTACTAGAAATGTTAATTTGAGTTTGACGGTATTATTTTTGGCAATGACAAAGTAGCAAGTTACAGGGAAGCAATAAACAAAGAAATAAAGTCAAGTTTATATTTATCAAGTTTTCGGCCTCTAGATTTCGGATCGGGCCTGGTTAGGTTTAAAATTTCAATCCGGTTAGATCGCAAATATTGCAAAGGAAGCATAAAAGTCTTTCGCGAATGATTGTATGTAGCAATTTTTCAGAATAATGCAAGAACATGCAAGGATAGGTTGCACGCAAGTGCCACGACTTCCACGCAAGCTAATGCAGTGAATATATGATAATAAACTTTATTTTTGTCGTAAATAAACATAATTGTCTGTATTCTTATCTCGGCCTTCAGAGCCGGCTAGACAATGGAAACAAAAGAATAGGTACGATGGAAACCGATTCTTCGTTGTCGTGTCAACGCCCGTATCATCGCAGCTGGTTTAGAGTAAAAACGTAAGAGCCAAACCATTGTCTTAAATTGCAACAGTTGTTTCTAATCCAAGCAACTGTTATTTCATAACGTGCTTAGTACCAAGTAACGCTAAAGTCTTAATTGTAATAAATATTTATTAAAGTTTAATCAATTCATAAAACTTGTTATTTCTAACGTGTGAAATTATTTTGTGTGATCATTTTTTTGTTTTATAATTATGTATGTAAATGTGAATTTTGATGTAATAATCTCATACATACTTGAACTTGCATCAACAAGGGAATGATGTCTTAAAAATTGCTTTTTTTCGTCGATCTAACAAAATGTTTTTAAGAATGTCTAAAAGGTATTCCAAGGGCATAGTTGGAGTTATTCTCAGACAGCTATTAAACCCAGACAACTGATATTTATTTAACGTTCATAATATTGTTTTCGACTTTTTATGAAGTTAGTCGAATAAAACAAAGATCAATTATAGAGGCGCACTAGTTATAAATAAAACATGTTTAGAAACTAAACATAATTTTACATAAAACAATCTTCAAATAGCTGGAAATAGCATGTGCCAAATCACAGTTGACATTACGTAATCGGAATTCTTGAAAGATAAGAACGCTCTTTGCGTTCAGTTTTCATTCAAAAGCCAACAGAACTTCCTACTTCTCCGACATACTTCAGTAAAAATACTTCAAGAATGAAGTACATAGTTGACATTGAGCTTGTCTAAATCCAGAACGACGAGGGAAGATATTTATAATTGTCGCACCCACAAGTTTCATGTGTTCGTAATGTTGTATTGAGAATCATAAGTCGCTTTGATTCAAGAATTTGAACATAAAGTCAGAACGAGAACATTCCACAACGTCATTACAACGGTCGTTTTCTCCAAGGATAGTTTGACAAGAATTGTTCCCTAAGAATTCCTCTATCTCGATTGTAAATGCTTTATGACTTCTTGACGAGAACGACTATTATCGTTGGCAGCAATAGCGGCAAACGAGATAGTATTTTGAGGAAAATAACATCTCGCTTTTAACGAATGCGTGGGATTACCTATAACCATTTAAAGAGAGGCCTATAATTAGTAGTAATAAAATATTGAAAGAACCGTTTTATCTTTAAGGAACTAGTTAACTACAATTAACTGAACTTGCATCCCGTTATATTTACATAGGAGTCATACCCACTTTTAGTATTGAATAAACCGATCTCTTCTCAAGAGCGCGATTTCAGATCGTACGAATGCCATTTTTACATACGTAATTATTTCAGCATGTCAAACCGAATCTTGAGATCGCAGAAATCAATACGCGCCTATGTTCGGGTATCTTTGGGAGATTTCCCAATGGAAAAATAAGGCGGTATTAAGTACAGGCTTGCTCTCGACTAATTTATTTATTATTTAAGTAGATAACTGTTACGTTTCTTCAAGAAAACTGCGCCCTGGAAGAACAAAATAATCATGTTTAACAGCAAATCAAATCAACCTAAAAAATCTAGTTATTGGACCTCCTATTTCGTCTATTGCAAGCGCCGCATTGGCGGAACGAATCGCTGTATTTCCGTATCTAGCTGGTATAAGCCATTACTTCATAGTTGCGTTCATATTTTATCGTGGTATCATATAATGGCGTGAGATTGCAGTGCGAGTACGTTCGCCGCAAGACATTCCGTCATCATAATGACGTTAAGAGCTTGGCATATGGCGCGTGCGAGTCTTGCTTCAGTCTTGCGATCTGATTGTTATACATCATGACTAGAAAATTGTGGAATATTTGTGAAAACGAAATCATGATATAGTTTTTTATAGCCGAAAAGGCTGGCCACCAAAGCAGACAGACCACCTGATGGAAAGTAATCATCGGCGGCTAGGATATGAGCAACACTAGAAGAGTCGCCAGTGTAACGCCGACTTTGAACAAAAATTTTTTAAAGATGTTCATGGCATTATTTCAATAGTATTTCGAACTTCTAGACTTTATGATTCTCGCTTGTTAACTGTGCTTGTATGAACCTTCGATATCTTTATCATTTTTTACATAACGAATTTGAGAAGTTTCTACCGAACCTTTTAAGGTGTCCGTATACCTGTATCTTCAAACCCACATCATTAGTCATGCGTCACTTGTTTTTATTTATTCCCTGTGCCATTGATCCACTGATTGAAATCCACTCGGGTTCGATTGACATTTTGGAAGAAGAATGATAATGTCAAAATATAGTCTGTTATGAAGTGCCACTTATAATTTTAGTTGGATTTGACCGGCATGAATGAAATCACAATACTAAAGAAGATTTTTTTAACTAGTCACTATCATGAGCGATATTAGGAGAGTATATTTTAAACGCCCAGTAGGTATACATTTCAAACGCCCAGTATGTAGTTACAGTGTACAATTAAACATTATACCTTCCTATTTCGAAAAGCACTAAGTATCGTCTAAAAAGAACAATTTTCCTTTAGCTTACCCTAGATAGCGAGGAGCAAACTATAGTACTATTCGTGATATTGGCAACGCAAGACTATCCCCGATCGAAGGCAATAAAGGAGCTCAACGCCGCAAGACTTTATATCTTTTTCGTGGACATTCACCTCTTACATCATACAATAATCTCCAGACATTTACTACATACTACTTTTAACATTATATTTTTATGTAACTAGCAGACAGTCAAGCTGACGATCCCCCGGATAGCAAGCGGGCACCAATGATCAGCACCAAAGGGTTTTGATGACTGACATGAAGCAAGAGGTTGGAAGCTGGCAAGGCAAGCTTCACGGAAAGATAATACGGAAATAATACGGAAAGATACCAGTAATAACATTAATGACTCAATTACTATTTGGCTATTTACATAAAAAGGACATTCACCTACAGGTGACTCCACCTTCACATAATTATATTTATGAACATTCATCTATTAACAAAAAATTCGGAGGCATTCTATTTTTGATGTCTTCGCATCCATTAAAGGTGCCGTAAACGCCTACAACCACCGCTAACGTAAATGGCGAACAGATAAACTAACAGTACACTCATTTACATGTGAGTCAACAGAACAAACGAGAGACATGTATGAAATGTAATGTCGCAATATAAAAGCTTAATCTCAGCCTTCATGTCCAAGCTAAGCTAATCATACAGCAGTAGGTATTTCACCTTGGTGAACAACGGACGAAGCTTAGTCTCTACTGTTGAGCATCACCCATAGACACCGGCAGAAAGCTGCAAGGGGTGCACTTGCGGGAAAGAATATACCTACATGTTACCGGCAAAACCCGATTTCAGGTTAAACTGGTTTGGCCTAGGCCAGACTAGTTTGGCGCGACACGATTAGGCAAAACTAGTTTCTCGTCAGTCTAAAACTGATTAGAACCGAATTGTTACGGATTTATATTTATCGACAAATCTTTGTGCTTTAAACTTCTTAAATTACAGCTATTTTAGTCACGACTGCACTTCAAATTGTATTCGAACACCAAATGTAGTAAATGATCACCAAATTAACTGCTCGCGTATATATATTGTTTCTTTTGGATTCTTTTCATTTCCAGATGTAGGTCGAAATGGTTACAAAACCGATTTAGTCAACCCCGACCCCACGTGGTACTAGTCTGCCCTACCCCTAGAGTGAATGTAAACTCCCGGAGGCGCGGAGGGAGAGCAACCCCCGCCCGCTGTAACCAACTGCAGGCACCATGTGAGCCGAAGCGGCTGAGGCTGGTCGCCGCAGGCGACCAAAAAGCCGAAGCTGCGTAGGCGAGCATGGAGTGCCTGCAGTTTGTTACGCAAGGGCGGAGTGGCTGCACTTCCCGCAGCGCCGGAGACGTTCGGAAGCCTGTTTGTGAATCAAAAAATGAATTACCATCTTTGGTTATAATTTTACATTAAAATGCTGTTTTAATTTTCGTGATCATTTACTACTTTTGGGTTAGCAATGATTTATTTGGTGGGAAGTTAAACATAAGCCAAACTTATTGACGAGAAACTAGTTTTGCCTAATCGTGTCGCGCCAAACCAGTTTGGCCTAGGCCAAACTAGTTTAACCTGAAATCGGGTTTTGCCGGTAACATACATATAAAATAGCAATATTCGGTGTAATTTTTATGTAAATAATAAATAAATAAATAAATAAATAAATAAATAAATAAATAAATGTATAACTTTTGATACATAGTAATAAATTATTTCTTTTTATAAAAGCAGATTTAATTAAAGTCTCATAACCTTAAATTCTTAAATCATTCGAAATTGACCCGCGGACGTATTTAACTTACGATTGAATAAATTAGAATAATATTCAACTCAATTGGAGTGATAAATTTATTGTTCAGAGACTGTGAAGAGCAGGCGAAAAACGAAGGGTCGAAACGAAGCATTATGGTATGTTGTTAACTGGCTCTGAACTTCGTTAACAAAATTAGGGTTGCCAGAATGGTCAAAATATCTGGATTATATTTGAAATTGTCGGAATATTAATCGTTATCGAGTAATAAATATTACTATAATGCACAATATTAGTATCTTCGTATAGTTTTAGTCTCTTTAGTGAGTGTGTTAGCGTTTATTTATTTATTTATTTATTTCCTTCCAATAGCGAAATTAATAATGTGGAATTATTTTAGATACGTAAAGAAATTTCGTAGTGTTTTTTGAGTATGAGAGTTTTCAATGGCCTAAACATAAATTAGTGTTGGCTTGTTAGTTACATATTTTATAACCATGAACTCTTTTAATTGATTCTGCAAAATAAGATTACTCACGTGTTTATGAATCTTCTAAAAGAAATAAATTCTGAGTAATACTCAGTATAGGTAAACCACTTCCATATCGATTGTACAATTAAAGAGTAGGAACAAGATTTGACCACACACAAAACAAAGAATAGTTTTGTGACGCTTATAGAGTCCGTAAATAATTCTGTTCATACGCCCTCAATACAAAAATTATAATTCATATTGAGATTTAAATTTAGCAAATTCTGTTTACCAGTTAAATTCGGAATATAAGTCCTTCATAATCCAACGCATTTCCCCTAATCCTTTGTTGCGGGGCTTTTATCCCGAACGTCCCAGTTTTGACCTACTTTCACCTCAACCCTCTTTCCGTGTTTTTCCAACAAATATTATAAAAATAGATACTAAAATATACCTAGTCATGGAAGACCACAACAAACTCTACATGGTCTCACTTTGCTCGGGTGGCAACGCATCAGTGATGCCTTTGGCATTAAGAATGTCTTTAAACAGCGGTGACTATTTAAAATAAGTTGACTCGTTTAATTTTTATTCTACGTTTTATTTAAATTCTTGTTTGATATAATTAGTGGTGGATGTCCACAGCTTGCTATCTCACTCGCACCTTGTCGCACTTACTGTTACTCATTCTCTTTCTCGCTTAAATTTATAATAAATTTATCTTTCTCTGCCCCTCAACATATGGTTTTACGAACCACTTATGAAGTGAAACTAATTTCACGTGCAAATACAATTATTTATATTAGTAAGAGTTGCCCACTCTGTTTTCACATTGTTTTGACATATCTCACTGCTAAGTTACTATTTATTTATTGTCTTTAGAATTTTCTCTTACTAAATATTCAATAAGAAAACGATAAAAGTAATGATAAACGTGAAGTTACAATTTTGTTAAAGTACTTACAAAATTGAATGAATCAATCAATCAAAACTAAAAATTTAACAAACACTAATTCGAAAATCGAAGTTTACGGATTTTATGAATCATAACAGAAATAAAATTAATCTATTAAATATTTTCCATGAGAAAGAGGGAAACGGTATTTCGTTATATAGTAAACAAAAGCATAGCAGGACAATGGTCAATCTTCACCATCACCGTTTAAAGTGTGCAGTTAACCCGCTTACGCCTTGTCATGGGCAAAAGTTGAGAGTCATGCAATAAATCATTCTATTCTCATCCATCCAAGCGGTTTTTGAAATAAGTGGGACGGTGGACGAACAGACTGATGTGCGGACATTTTTTATTCCACAATTTCAGTATGCAGTTACGTGTAATAGATTTTTATGTCGCTAACCGCATGAGTGTTCCACGCAATTTAACTTAATAGACGAGATAATTATTTTAACGCCGCAAAAAGTGTTCGATGAATTCTTCTTTTTTTACAAAAAGAACTACAAAACGAATGTCTGCAACTACATGCTTATACTGTTAGGTACATTATGTATATATGTTCGGGTCAAATGTTGCAAGCTGAATTAGAACTACTAAGTTGCATATTTTGATCTTAGTTTTTTACGCATCGGTGATGATTTTGGCATTATTGACCACTTAGCAATAGGCCCATCCGCTGGTTTGTTAGCTATTTAAATGAAGAAGATCTAGTCTAGACTGAGATTAGTAAATATAGGTAGTAGTGAAGTGTTATTTTATTCTAAAAACTGGTTGTTTTGAAAATAATCTACAAATATGTCACTGGGTGACTTGGTCTGCTTTCTCTTAAATATTGTAATTTATTCTAAATAACATGTTCTACGCAAGAATATTATGAGGAAATTAATAAATGTTTTATGGGTCAACTCATTATTGCATTATGAAAGCGTTCATTGCAGCTGCAAGTCTCCGATGAGCTAAATTGCACCGGCCTTGTACTAAACGAATTAAGGTGAAGCTGAACAAGCGAGATTTAAATGTGTGAAATGTTATTTAATAACCCGAATTTACAAAAGACAATCGGTTATTTCAATCACGTAAAAATCGTAATATTTAAAACATAACATTAGAAGCTATAAGTAGTATATGTTAAGAGTTTTTGTTTCCCATTATTGAAAGGAAAGTGGATCAAAGTCATAATTTACCCAAAGTAGGAACTAAAACAAAATACAAATAAATTAATACACTTGTTCCCGGCATATTTTTGTTAGCATTATGTATTCGACCTGTATTAGGGTGAACATCAGAAACGTGCATTTTTTTCAGTTTTGGTGGTGATATTTTTTCTTCAGTTTTCGTGAAAAATGAGGACCTGGTATAAGAACAGAAAGTGTAACAATTAGTCTTTCTTTTCTTATACCAGGTTCTCATTTATCACGAAAACTGAAGAAAAAATATCACCACCAAAATTGAAAAAAAAATGCACGTTTCTGATATTCATCCATTAGCTTTTTACTATCTAATCAAGAACCAACCAAGGATTTATTTCAATATTGTGAACGTAAAGACCTACCTGTATTATTACTTACTAGAATAAATCCTAATCTGCGGTTCATATCTAATGTAGTTACCTCAAAGGAGTTACTTCTAAGATAAAATTAGATAAGGTAAGATAATTATGGCGTGTGCAAAACTGCAGTCTAATAATACCGAACAAAAAGTGGTTCGTTCTCTACGGATACAGACAGTCAGACATGTTATGAGAAAACATACATGTATTTCGTTGTGTAATTCTAAATTATAGATTATGGATTTGGGTAAATGTACCATATATGTATGTTAAGTAAATGTATGCTATATGTACATATAAATAGTTTTTTTAATCTACTGTGTTCAGCCTGTTTGACGCGACGCAACCTTGATTGTTTATATCAAGACGTACCAAAGCCAAAATTGTAGCTTTCCGTCTCCGAGCAGTAAAAATATATTTAACGATACACCCAGGCAATTTCAAATGAATTATGCATGCCTACTTTCTTTCAAATCCGCATAGATACGTAAATTTTTAACCGCATATCCTTTTCCCCTACGATTTCAGGTTTAAGCGGGCTGCGTCTATTTCTATGCGAAACTGGCTTCGAAGTACGCGACAGAAACCGGTGAGGCACCTTGTGGTTTACTTACTTGAAGATGTTAGAGAATGTAGCAGGTAGTAAAAGTAGTACCTACATAGTATGTACTGAAGATTTTACCCGTTTTACCTAGAAAAATACAATAGAAATGTGGAGTTTTATGATAAATTATTAATTTCCGAAATCAAACTTCTAATTCAAACGGTACTTAACATAATTTGATTTCATCAATATTTTCAATGAATATTCGACTAATATTGCCCGTTTTCTTTATTATTTTGGAAGAGAAAATATATGTTATACTTATGATTTTCTAAAACTAATTAGGTACAAAAAACAGTAGCACTCCGGGAGTGCCGACAGAAGTGTTCAAGTTTTACAATTACTTGTGTATTTTACATACACAATATAGTACATACTTATGTACATAATTATATACAGAGGTTTCGGTTACGGTAACAGTGTCGCGAGTTCAATGGTTTTTTTCCTTGTCAAAAATGCCCAACGCGCCTAAAGAAGTTTTCACTTCAAAACTTTGATCTTAATTTCGGATTCAGCTGTTTCAAAGATTAGAAACAGGATAAATTACTAACAATAAGAATTTTGCACGCATTATCTTTTATGTTATTTTAACTACCATATTTTAAACTATAAAGCAAAGTAGGAACGTTACGTATTAAAGTGCACTTTTATAAAACTATATATGTACCTACTTAAATATAAATAAAAGACCACACCTATCCTGTTACAGCAATTAATAAAATTAAGCAATTACACAAACTTAAACACTACACGGACCGTAACGGATCATAACTTGTAACTTGCGCATTTAATTGCTCCTACAAATTACGCGAGCGTTCAAACATAATGTAATGTACTCGGACCATTGTTTGTAATGTCCTTTATCCGCGGAAATAAAACTCGTTTTGAAGAACAATGGAAAGCGAACAATACCGCCGGAACGACGCTCCAATTATCGTGTGTAGAACCTAATTCTATGTGAATTTGGTTGAGGTACTAGAAAAATTTTATATCAACTTCTATATGTTTAGTGTAAATAGTGTAATGTCAATAACAGAATTTGTCCACTGATTGACCAATTCTGAGGCGATGGTGATGTCCGTAACTACAAAATCATAATGTGCCTGTGGCCTAGAAGAAATGTGGCCCGCTCGTTAATTATAAAACAGTTTTACTTATTCATTTCAGCAAATTGATATTTAAGAAAATGTACATTTTTTTCTTCTGTATTTATTTTTAGTTCTATGTAATGGTACATATTACTTTTTCTTACCCATTAAGTAAAGTAAGTCGCAAATCATGGGCATATTCACCTGATATCTTTAAACATGTAGATGACTGTAACCAAACTAAAATAGCGTTTCGACATCGGTTTGACTGCTTGCCAGTCGATGATTGGATTTACCGTTTCATCATTCTAACATTTCTAACCCTTATCAAAATAATTATTAGACAACGGTGACATTAATTAAAACAAATGTTTGAATTGTTGATTGAATCGATCGATCCACTAGACTTATGGATCATTGAATTATTGGATATTATTAAATGTTTATTATTTGAAAAAAAAAACGATAGAACACAGAAACAATTAAATGTTTGATTAATTTATTTTATTTCAAACGAATTTTATTCGTTCCACAAACTTTTTCTACATAATGCTACATTAGAACCGAGACATTTTCCCTGTATTATTTTTGTATCACATAGAAAAGGACATTCGTACAATATGTGGCTTTCTTTACTTTCGTGCTGTTTGTGCAAAATATTACACCGAGACGCAAGTTTTGTATTTTCAATGTATGAAAAGCCTAGGTGCTTTTGTTCTAAGATATTTGAAGTTTTCGAGTACATTCGTGTTTGGCGTGTAATTTTTTATTTTATGTAATATTATGTTATGCACATCTTTGTCAAAGTTTCAAACTAATCCGAATATTTCCTTTGGTTTTAATCTTATATTCTCTAAGTCTAAGAAAGTCATACGCTCTTTAGATGGGTTAAGCTGACTATAAAAATTTCAAAGTAGCTTCGAGTTAAGTTCGAATTCAAAATAACTTGGTTTGTCCCAATTTTACTAATTGCTATGGAATTACTACTATTATTATAAATCTCTGGCAAAATTGACTTTCATCTAGCGATAGTGATAGTACGATGCATCCTACTTTGTACTAGGTGTATAGAAACCGAGCGCTGTGACGTAATCCAATCAGTGGGGCTACGAGGTAATAGAATTATAAAGCACACTGACACTAGTACAGATACTACAGATAATATATAACACTTCGCGGACCTTGTTCCCCATTATCGTTGAATATTACTTTAGCACATATTTAGGGAGTGAATATTAGATAATAGGTTGATGAGCTATAAAATAAAGTAACATGTAAAGGAAACACAATAATGTATTAAATCATAGAAAATAATAGTGTTCGAAGCGTTGCTTATATAAAAATCAAGAGCATAGAATATAAGAACCGTATCTTAAATTATAAGAAATACCTAAAAAAATAACTGTCAGTCTGTCACACATTCATAGTCCCTTGCAAATAATCAGTATGGCTGCGGCAGTTATAATATTTCGAAAACATAAATATATTTGTTTAAAAAATGTCTGACTCCACGAAAAATCGAACCGCCGCGCTGTTGCTATGGAGACAAGATCACTTGCAAATAAAAGTATTGCGACTAAAAAAAGTCCTATTAACATCGTAATAAATCGTGTAACTCTATCCAGTTAACAGACTATATAGCAACCCGTATATAACAAGTGAAACACGGCAGATACGACCATTGTTTACAACCTCCTGTGAATTTCCGCAATCGAGATTTTAAAAAGGTAGGCATTATGTTAGCGTCCCTTTGCATCCTGAACGGTCTGTAATACTCTGTGGTAGATGATATCGTCACTTCCGGCCGGCACAATGGCCGGGCCGGAAGCGGCGGCACGCGCGGCCGTCACGCAACAATCAGCCCATAATCCCCTGGTACTCGCCGGGTACGATCTGATTTTTATGCGAAACACATTTTTTTGTTCATTCTGTTTTTGATTTATGAATTCGACTCATATACAAGCGGTTTTGGGAAGTTCAGGAAATTACATTTTTATTTACGACTCGATTCGAATCGACAAGTTACTTACCGACTTTCCAAATCGCTAATCAGTTAATAAATATAATATTGGAATTTATTTAAAGTGTGGAAAATGTCAAAAAGAAATTATAGAATGAATTAATTAAAACTTAATGTTTGTGTAAAAACAAAACTGACAAAACAATATTGAAAACAGTAGCGGGTTCAATTGAGTTCAACTTAACAGTGTGTCCCCTGTTCTCATTTAAGAAGAACGGTTTGTTTTCGGTTTGTTCTTCATTCCGGAAACGGGAAGGAAACACAACTGCGTTGAGTTTTCATTTCTGGATACATAACTGATGCGCCGCAAAACCGTCTAACATTACAGTTAAAAAAAAAAACGAAAATCATGTTTCTCTCCGTAGCATATACGTATGTAGGTACTAGGTACATTATTAATAAGAAAACTGATTGCCAAGTATATATGTATTATTAAAACCAAGCGAACACTTACAAAGATTTTTATACATTGCATTGTGTGTGTGTGTGTGTGTGTGCGTGCGTGCGTGCGTGCGTGCGTGCGGGTGTGTGTGTGTAGGTTTTTTCGAATCTACATTTGCTATTGGCCCTAACGGCCTTTACAGCTTCACGCGACCAGAGGGGAGAGCTTGGAAAGGCTCTGTAGAGTGTATACCTACAATGTAGAGTCGTGAATAACTTGGTTAAATCGGTTATATAAGGTTTTCTTGTAACAGTTAGTAAACCATAACATAAACAATGTACTCGAAATAAAACACGTGACAGCGTACCTCTAGAACCTCGCTACTAATTGTGGCACTTGAATTTTTCTAGTACGTTGTTGTATCTCGTTAGTAGACACGCGGAATATTTGCCAAGCGTGAATCCTCACGCCCCTTGCGCGTTTACATTCCACTTCCCAGTATATTATATATATATAGCAATACATATCACACATACATATCACCTACAAAGTGTGGCATCAAGTATTCAATAATTTTATACACATACGAAGCGTAACGAGTTGGCTTCAGTAAGTAGCAAGCACAGTAATGTGGAATATTACTCTTTAAGTTGAATCGTAAATCATGTTTCAAGGCCTTTATGAAGATAATTTAGAAAAATAAAGACGTGAATTTTTGTTTGGAAAAGTAACATATCAGGGAATAATTTAACCTTCTTTTGTTATTCTTACTATTCTTACCTTATTCTAGTCCTGATAAATCTTCCTGATATTTTTCTGGTAATAAAATACATCCCGAAATTAACCATACCAGAGTTTTGAATTCAGTGTGATAAAATCCTGATTCCTACTTCATTTCAATTGAATTAAGTACTTTGAGTTTTCTCAAACTTTGCTAAAGTTTCTGCCAGTCTAATTAGTACTAATTACTCTAAATTACTTAATGTGTCCCTGGTAAACATGGAGTTTACTCGAGTTAATAAAAGTAAACAACATTGTAGTGTATAGCCGTATTGGAGCGGCTTAGAATACTAACCCCAATCCCACGCTTAATGGGTGTCGTAAGAGGCGACTAAATCCGGCCCGCTGGTGGTAGGGCCCCTCGAGGGATTATATTGGTAATATTGATTTTAATTGTTAATTAATACCATTATTACTATTATTATTATTATTATTATTATATTATTTCTCCATGGGGTTCGCCTGGATAGCTACCACCCTCGAGCATAAGTCAGCCGCCAAACGTCTCGTCGTGTTCCGACTGGGGACTTCAGAGCCAGTTCTTTCTTTCTTTTTCTTCTCTCTTTCTTAGCCGGCAAAGCATCAGTAATGCCTTTGGTGTTGCTGATGCTCATGGGCGACGATAGCCACTTACCATCAGGTGGATCGTCAGCTCGTTTGCCGGCTATTTCCATAAAAAAAAGTTCTTGTCAAATACACAAACAACACTCGCCTCGTGCCAGTTTACTTCTACTGAATTACAGAAAAAAACTGTTACTTTTAAATCTCACTCAATACTCAATACTCAATAGAGTTGTATTTTCTTGTTACCTAAGAGACCACTCCACTATTATCTGATTTGGAAAATCCTTTGGTCGGATGCGATATTTATATTTATCAAAATTTTGTTCTGATGATGGGTACCTACCATGAGAAAGTTTGTGAACTCCTCCAATAATATTGAGTGATAATTTTAGATGTGCGTTTTCGAAAATTTTTTCAAAGTAAGTTATTTTTTTGGTAAAATTTAGATTTTTGAGAAATATTTTCAATACACAATGAATAGTTGTTGTTATATTTCGTAAGTAGGTACGTAACAAAAGTGTACGGTATTGGTAACAAGTTTATCTAAATATAAAATGTAAATAAACATCATAACAGTATTCTTTGTTCTGAGTTCTGACTGACCGTACACGTTCTGTTATCAAGGCAATGAATACATAAACGTGACGAGACGAAGTCCTTAAGTCATTAGCAGATAATGTGACTAACCTAAACGCAATAATGAGGAGGGTGTTATCTCTTTTTGTAATGAGGCTACGCACATGCCTAAGATTAAATAAAAAATTGGGAAAACGAACGAACTTATTTATTCATTCATGACAAGATGCAGTTTTCTTTTGAATTCATATAATGTAGTAGCAATTCGAGGTTGTTTTTACATACAAAGTCTACCCATTTCAAAACTTTCAAAAACTTACAATTACTAATAAAAAGTCTTAGTATTAGTAGTACTACCATTGACTTAAGTCAATGAGTACTACACAATACGAATAGAATATTCGTCTGATGACATCAACGGTGGCAATAAATAAGATAAACTGGATTAATCGGATTTCAGTTCGATCCTCGACAGGCGTTAACGAGACATAACTTTCCGAAACTGTTGAAGTTCAGTAACAAAAGTTGGATATTGTGTGAAAATGTATGAGAAAATCAGTGGAGCGAAGTCTCCCCGTGACAAATGATATGGAAGTCAATAACAAAGAAGCAAGCTACTTGATATACAATCATAATGTTATTGACTGCTTTCAAAGAATGAGATGGAATTCCTTTTTATCGTTGTCCCAAATAGGGAGTTGAGCACAAATTAATTTGCAACTTGCTTCAACTTCTTTCATAACTTCTGATTTTCAGCAAAAACGATCATCACTATTTCTATTCACGTCCAATAAACAAACATTTGTGTGTGAGACAATGTTACCATGCTTTCATTGTAAGGCCACATTATAGTGTACACAAAACCGCCGCCAGCCTTGACCTTCGCTCGCTGGCCTAAACACTTTTTACTAAAACAAGGTTACTGAAGAAACTTGCTGAACGTCAGAGTAAAATAATACCCACTTTTTTATGGAAATAGCCGGCAAACGAGTTATCGTCGCCCATGGAAATCAACAACTCCAAGCATCAATGATTCGTTGCCGACTAAGAAAGGAGAAAAAAAAGAAAGGAAGATCAGTTACTTGTTTTATGAACAAAAATCATTGTCACTCTACTTCGTGTCTATTATTAAAAGTATTTTTCACAACTTTCATTTGAAGGTCGGATGTACACAAAACCGCCAGCCTTGACCTTTGTAGTCATAAAGCTTCATCGCTGATTATGGTGGCTCATTAGCGCACTGCGGCTTCTGGAAGTGGTTTATTCTTCGCTTATAAACTCCAACGAATAACATACAAGTTTTAATATAAATAATTCATATTCGCGGTGAAACGCCGTACTACTCGTGCTATTTATGTCTTGCGTCAGTTAGATAATAGGTAGTTACTATTATAACTTTTATCTGCATATTACAAAAAAAAAGATATTTTATCTGCCACTTAAATGCTTCGACGACTGAGTTCAGGATAACGTTTATATATGATTCTTAATGATCTCCCTTTTGAAGAAAAAAAAGAAAGTGGTAAAAAGTATCAGAAGTTTGCAATATTTGATCAAACATCAATTATATGTTTTCTATTTGAAGAAAATCAAATTAATATTTTAATACCAAAATATTACTCCCATGTACTAGCTCATAATATAATTCTTTAACCGATTTCAAAAAAGATCATCAATCAATTCGTTACAATTATTAAAATTATTGTTTACTCTCGTCAAGCAATAAAACCATGACTAGCTCACGCTCACGCTCACATTGAAGATAATGATATTTGCACTGAATATAATAACAATGATTCGTAAACAAATAAGTTCCTTTATGAGTATGGAAGCATCACATCCTATTGTTTTGAATTCACTGCTTGCATAAGAGACATCCTGTCGACTGTCGTATATCCATCCTATTTCCTCATAATGACATCCTGCTCCTCAAATATACACAAGTACTTACTTATTAAGGTTATCATGGCTCGGTTGGGCACAACTGAACTCTTTAACTATTAATAAAAGTTCACTCATCATGGACTAAATGCATTTTACTACCATATGGATCCCTACTCCTTAATTATATTTTGTCCGGCGTACGTAATAATTGGAAATAAATGCAAAATATTCATTAATAGAATCTCTAACATACAAAGTGCCTACTAAAATATATTATTACAAAATAATTAAGTCATTATGATGTCATGTCATAATGACTCCTTAAAAATGAACCTGTAAGCAAACAAAACAATTATAAACCAAAAATAAGATAAAATATCTAATTCTGCTTCTAAGACTTCAATGTAAAACTGTCCAAACAAAATTCAGTTATTCTATTAAATTATGAATTCAGTCATTAGCGAACGGGTTTTGTAAATAGATTATGGATTTAACGTAATTTCATCGTCTTCAGCTAATCCTTTAATATTCCAGAGATTTACAATCTGATTGATTTCGTTAACGTCTCGTCCGCCAGCGTCATTTTGATCTCTGAAAGGGTTTTATGGGATTTACTCCATTAAAGGCTACCAATTATTCTTTTCGTGATTTATGCGTTATAATTTAAAACGACAATTTCCTTGAACCATAATTCTATACTACTTTTATTACGTTAATTTATTGAAAACTTACTACCAGTCATAAAATTGCAGCGATGTGTACAAAGCTGTGCACACAGTACATTTAATTTAAGATGAGCAGACTAGCATGTGTAATTGTGTACTAAGGACGTCAATGTTACGATACTTCACGGAATACATCGTCTCTGCTATAAAGGGATAATATTACGATATTATTCGTCTACTTTTCAGCAATCCGCAGTTAACATGTATGATGGTATATATATTATACATATATACTTTAAGACATGCGTGGCACCACCTCTACGATGGTTAGTCGCAAAGTCGTAGAGTCAACTTACCCTAATGATGCTCCGTTTCGGACCCTAATGATGCTCCGTTTTGGGACGAAACACGTGTTGGTGCTAGTATGTATGTTGGTATATACTTTCAGTTTATTGTAGTGCATCATACATGTTGACCGCGAATTATTGCAAAGTAGACTAATACTAACTTAATGACAATGAATTTCCGCAAAGTAACGCCTGATACTATTAACTATGATATTATTCCACAACATAGTATAGATAGCCTCAGGGATCGCAGATTATTTACAATATAATTACTTTTTAACAAAAAATAAAACCAACGAAAAAAAAACTGAAAAGCGAAAAATAAAATAAACTATTTAGTATTATAAATTAAGATCCTAAATTAACTGTAAATAAATAATTTTGAGACCGTGCCAAACATACAATGCACATGGCAGCAGCAGCGCGGCAAACATCTTTTCACCGTTTGTTTTTTCATTGGTTTGGCACCGCCTCAAAATTATTTATTTACAGTTAATTTAGGATCTTAATTTATAATACTAAATAGTTTATTTTATTTTTCGCTTTTCAGTTTTTTTTTTCGTTGGTTTTATTTTTTGTTAAAAAGTAATTATTTTTTTAATTTTTAGTTGCTATGAAAATTAATATTGGTGATAGATTCAGTTACCAGGTAAAAATGTAGTAGGTGAAATATCAATCATCCCCTATTTTCGTACCTTTAGGGGTAAATTTTGTTTCCAAATTAAAACAACAGTAACTTCAAGGAATACAATATTCAATAAAAAAAGAATCATCGAAATCGGATCATCCAGTACAAAGTTATTGGGGTAACGGGTAAAAATTCCGTGGGTGAATAATCAATCATCCCCTATTTTCGTACCTTTAGGGTGGGAATAAAATTTTCAAAAAAATATGGGACCAACTTCAAGATATACCCTATTCATTAAAAAAAGAATCATCAAAATCGGACCACCCTGTGCCGATTGCTGCGTGATCATACATTAAAAAAATATATATACGTGTCGAATTGAGAACCTCCTCCTTTTTTTTTCGTCGGTTAAAAAATACAATTATATTCCTTCTCTTTGCAAGTTTATATTTTCAATCTCATTTTCAATATTTCCAATAATACAATATTTTGCTATTTTTCTAGCTTGATAATGAATGACAGTGGTGTTATTTTCAAATACATACTATGATAATCAAAATAGGTTTGTTCATCTACAGTGTACAAATGTAGGTCGCTACACATTCATTTATAAAAATAGGCTTACAATATTATAGTTATAAAAAGTATGTATTGTTCCCCAATACAATACACCTTTCTGCAAATTGTCTTGAACATTCTCCAAGTTCTCCTTATTTACTACTTTGTCACTTTTCTTGAATACAGTAAGTAGATCCAATTTAGCCGCAGTGGTCTTTGACAACACTCGTATAATCCTAATAATAATCCTTTCTCGATCTTAAAATCTTCCAAAACTAAATTTTAACATCAATAAAAGTTTTTTTTTAATTCGTGACAACTATTATTTAATATTTTTATTTTTATTTTTAACTCGTGTTTCTCTGTTTGGCCTAATGGTTAGCTGGTAGAGAATGCAATAGCATTAAGCTCGCCATTTGTTCTTCAATGTTTCATATTGTGATCAATAAAGTGTACATAAATAAATAAATAAATATACTGTATGCTATTAGGTATCATCAAGAAGTCTTTAATTTATGTTTCACATTTACATTATAGTTTTATGGTTCCGTAGTTTGATTATGTATATCCTTTACCCATTCGATATGTCTGTCTTAAAAAAAGTTACGTCGTCACTTCTAAGATTTCTGGCAACTGACTTTAATGGCGGAATCAAATCTACTTTTAGTAGAACTGTTGCCAATTTCAAATATCTAGGATATACAAATAACTAAATCGTAGTCGGTATCTTAAACATTATTTTATGTGTTTTTTATGCCTTGGCAATCTCACACTTCCGAAAATAAGTAGACTATACTATACTTAAGTCTTCGTTTGTAAAAACGATCGGGATCATTGTGAAAGTTCTGTATTGGTGTCGCATTTTCCTGTACAATGAATCCACATAATACAAATGTACTTTAGTAGATACATAATTCAATACTACTTGGTCTCCATTAACTTCGTACCTGACCTTCACTACCGATCATAGAATCACGGGACAGACCGGAAGTTTATTATGTTGGAGATCTCGAACTCAGATTAGCTTGGATCAATTGGATTTTCATTACATCATTCAGTGTATTCATTCATTCAGATCAGCTTGATCAGTTGGATGTTTCATCACATCATTCAGTGTATTCATTCATTCATTCGGTTGGATGTTTCATGAGATCATTCAATGTATTCATTCCTTCAGATCAGCTTGGATCAGTTGGATGTTTCATCACATCATTCAGTGAATTCATATTTTATTCAGATCAGCTTGGATCAGTTGGATTTTTCATCACATCATTCAGTGTATTTATTCAACGCAACATTGAAGATGCATCTACAGATGTGCACGTGTAAGCCCAGTTTGTCACTCCCAAACATATTATTATCATAATTAATGGCTTTTGAAAGAAATAAAATGAAATTATATTCAATCGAATAAGGTTCGGTACCTGAAAACACTTTTCGAATTATGTTACCGCTTCAACAAATTCCGTCAGTGGTTCCGGGGGATGTTTTTCCTACTCACACTTACAGATAGCACTTATTGCTACTATTATTACTTCTATGTATTTGTATGTATTTACTATTCTATGTCTTCAAAATAATCATCTTTTATAATAAATTTCTTTACTTATCATACTTACATCGCTAGTAACAAAGTGTCGCTCTAACTCCAAAGGTTAACCAAGTCGCTTTAGTCTTTGACCTAAAATTCCCTCATACCGAGGCGTCAACAGGGTCATTATATGAAACAGAATTTACTCAACTGCCAAATTACCTACCTACAATACAAAGGGACTACAAATTTAGAACGGCCGACTTTCCACAAATATTATTCATTTGGTACATACAAAATTGGCAGTCAGCATGGTTACTTCGGTATTTTATTATTAAGATACTTCAAATAGCTATAAATAATCAGTTTTATCGTCAAAGAAAGCGATGTGAATGTAATAATGGATATTTTTACATTATAACGAAACCTCCTAACTTTCAAAGGTTCTAATACTATCTCTGAGTGATCCGAAAGTGGGATATTGGTTCATATTACTATAATAAAGTGTAACATAGAACAACAACGACAAAAAACTTTAGCTTCGGATGAAATAAAAATGATGTTATACATAATTTAGAATCATCTCTTTTTGACTTACTTTAAAATTTATTCGAATATAATAAGAAATTTCTGGATGCTAAGCCCAGGCGAACACTGCGGTTTTTTGCCTTTGCTCTTTGTAACAAATTGTTTTAATTTATAAATAGTACGAAAACGATATAAATATAGTTATATTTTTGTTTTATTACTGACTTGCGACAATTTGCTGTAGCGGTGAAAAACCGTAGTGTCCGCCTGGGCTAACGCGCAACACAAACAATAAATTCGTTCAAAGAAGAATATCACATAGAGCACAAAAATAACACAAAAAGCCAATTAAGATTGGGTTTGTAAAAAGCCCTTGTAATCCATAAAATTCGTTCATGTGCACGACCCTGATGTCAGACTCGTTCGAGTCCAATTTTGAAATATGATTCGTTTGCATGAAACATGAGTGCGTACTTTTTATGGGCGCGTGATTAATGCGGGAATCAAAGATGACCTATATTTCTCAATGACCCATGATCTTTGATCGTTTGCATTAGATATTTACGGTGACTTATATGTTTGTTTTATACAATTATAATACCTATTCAATATTTTACTTGTATGATATTAATAAACCGATGTCAGCTCAAGAGCGCCATCTGAGATCTTACAAATGTCACTTTTACATACTCTTACGATCTGACGTACACTTATATCAGCATTCGAAAATGAATCTTTAGATCGCAGAGATCTTAAGATCGGTTTAATAATACGGGTCTTAAGGTGTGGTGTGATTAAGATGCTGGTTTAATCGTTGATGTGTCCATCCCTCTGTGGAGCGAATTTTTCAGTGTTATTGGATAGCAAAAATAAGTTTAATTACATATTTGACATTATCGACGTAGTATCCTGTTGACAGTACAGTTCGGCCGCTGTATCTTGGGGCGTCCGAACTTCGCGCAGAAGGCTGCGCAGTAACATAATTCGCCAATACTCGATACGCGGTGTATTGTGTCTCAGTCATACGTTAGCATGTTTGTGTTGCCATCTCTGTCTTACATGCGCTAAAGTTCGCAAAGCCTATGTTCAGACGCGCCAAGATACAGAGGCCGTACTGTACATGATATTATCTATCTTTTATTCCTAAGATCATTTCTATGTTAAGAAAAAAGAATAGAGTGCATCAGCTAAAGTATTCTTTCGCAGTGTGCGTCCAGACGTATTGTACATTCAAGGTACTACTTGTTTTGAATATATGCTTGATATTCAAAACAAGGAGTAATTGTACCAACCTCGACGCGACGCTTAGATTATTGTTTTCAGGACCTAGGGGAGTACAAGTGCGTAGTAACTCATAAGGCGCGGAAACAACATACGCATTACGCATTCGACGCATTCCTATAAATATCTATCTATCTATCTATCTACTAACTAAACTAACTAACTAAAGTTTTGCTTGTTATAACCAGACAGGTATACCTATTGATGAAATAGCCAAATAACGCAATGCAGTTGGCTCATATGTATCGGATGAATGTGCAACTATGACTTTGTGGTTGCTTTTGGATTTTGTGTTAGGTATGTGCCCCCCGCACATATGTACGGGGGTCTCTTTGAACCAATGAGATAATACATACAGTACATAACAACTTTATAGCCTAGTTATTAAGAACTGTCTGCTTGATGAAAACTGGGTTCGATTTCCAGTTAAAGCAAACATTTATTTGTTTTTCCAAATGCAGTTGCTTTTGTGATGTTACACACATATGTTTTGCAACAATACCTACGTACTTGTATTTAAATTAAATTAATTAAGATATTTAATTTTACAATATTTGTTTCAGATTAATTGATTGCTGGTTTAGAAACACGGTATGTATGCAACAACAGTCTAACTAGATAATAAATTGATGTTAAAATCATTTTCTTTGATTCCAATACTCACAGTTTAAGTTCATTAAACTATTATTATCGTTTTCAAATACGCAGTAGGTAACTGTTCGAACCAGTCATTAAACTTGTGAGAACTGACCTAGCATCGCCAGTGAGCCGTGAAACTTCGTAATTATAGATTGTGACTAAACTACAACCATGTTGCTGTTTCTATACACATACCAGTAAATGTATGCAATAAGCAAATACAGTACCTACTTAAAGTCTAGTCGTAATTTCAGTAAAATTTTCTAAACGTAAAATAATTTAATCGTCTGAAAATTCTGTCATTATATACTTTCGCGTGTATTATTTGTCTTTACTATCTTGACCAGACACCCAACCTTCAATATATATCTCTATCTTCTGGTCTGTCATTTGCTGCGACATAAATATTATTAAGATTTAACTTCTCGTCCGTAAGCGTAGACCGTAGTGACGCTTGTCTAGTGAGACAAGTCCCTAGACCAATCTTATTTATACTATAGCATCGATCTAAATATTCAAACTAATCTGGCTAGTAAAGACCATGCAATCATGTTGATGGTCATTATACAATTTCTAAATCTTTATCCCTAATTAAAACATGTGAGTACATGATTTTGTTTATAAATATATCTAAACATAATCATAACGTCCTAATTGATTAACGTTATAAAGTTATAACCTATATAGGTAATGTTGCTAAAAATACACCTCAACATTAGAACTATAATGGAATTACCCCTAGAAATTGTGTAAGAAAAAAACCAATCTGTGATGAGGTGTAAACTCGTAGATGCAAAATTCACATGATCTGCCGTGTTTCAAAGAGGTGCACTTCAAAGAGCGTTGAGCTCAACAGAAGACATTACCCTATTCATGAGCTCAGAGGGATCGGTCTGAAAGAAGTGGAGTGGTAAAACTTAACAAAAATGTATGTTTACCTAAATGTGCCTAAACAAATTCATATCATACATTTTTTATTCTTTAACTTTCGATATGTGTTATGGAATGCATTATATCCATTGACGATGTAGATTATTTTAGATAGAGCAGTATTTATTTAACGTATCATTATCTATTTATGGATGAGAAATATTGTAAGGGTTAGTGTGGGTGTGTATTAGTGTGGGAACGTACGTCCCCTAATACAAGATGGGATACCGCAGCTGGTACTCGCTTATGGGAACATCCAGTAATGAGATCTACACGTTTCAAACACCCTCATAGGATATTTCACCGGAACTCTTATATTGACAGTTTTTATTATTTCCTCTCTTGCCTTTGCAGTTCGGTGACATAGACGAATGCACTAAGATAATGATATCGTGTAATAGTATACGTATTTTACCTAAATCTTTACATGCATTGAATTTTGTTGTGTGGATTTGATTTTTACACTGAACCTTAGAAGTTACGAATATAAAAATATTAATCAAATAAACTGTAACTATATCCTAAAGCAGTGGCTAAACTGAACTCTAGTCAAAATTTCTAAACGGTTTTAATATCTGAAAAGATAACTATAAGAACTTCAAAAAGGATTACATATTTTAACATTCAAATAAAATCAGCTGTTTGCAATGGCTGCATGTAACCACATGTGAAAGTAACACCTGATACAAATCAATATACGTACATCGAAACAAGTAAACACATGAGCAAAAAGAACATGTGGACAAAAAATTTGCGAAACATGTGGGAACCAGTTCGAAAAACCATTATTTGTGTGCATACGGCACAGGATGACAGGATACTACCCACCGAAGTTATTAAGTTTTGTTAGTGGAAGTAGAGTTAGCGAACTAGCATTGTTAGTTAGGAAAGTAGCAAACCCATTTTATCTATGTAATGTTTTTTTATTTTACTAGCATTGATATGAAGTACAGAATATTTTGATCATTTTTTGTACCTAGCACTCGTTGAGAACTAATTTTAGATAAACATGAGTTATGAATTCAATTAGTTACCTACCTACATTGTACAAATTATTAAAAATAATGTCCTTTTCAAGTTATTATGTTCACAATTACTGTTTCATATTACTTTTAAATATGATTTATGTTTGACCACAGAATGAGAACGTGATTACATTGTTTGCTTGTTTTTATTTGCGGTTTTAAATTACCTACTGCCTTGCAGTCTTCGCAATGGACACTATGTACCTAGGATGTATGATATATTTTAATGAAATCATAATAAGATAAATATGATACAATACAGCCATGATGATGATTTAAGACTCTTCTAAATCTTCTAAAATGCCGTTTAGTTATTAGTCACTTGCATTATTCTATAGTCAATATCTATTTAATCACAGCGCATCAAATTTATTAATGGTTCTTGACCATAAAACCCTATTTTGAACTGAAACCCATTTTAGCGTCTGTCCGCCTTTCCGACCATTATTAGTTTTTTCGGACAAAGCTGCAATTATTTAGACTTGCTGATACTAATTCCAACGACTAGCGTAAACTGTGAAATCCAATATGACTGAATTTTATTTTAGAGATTTACTTTGAGGACCTAACGACAACCAAATCTATGTTACCCCATATTATGTTATTAAATTCCAGATCATGGTCTAAGTACCTGCGTGCTAAATTTCATGAAAATCCGTGAGTGAAAGAGTATATCATCCATTCTAACAAACATTTACATTTAATATTATATTAAAAGGATTCGGTGCAAACGCAAGGAAAATAATGAATTTAGGTATATCGGAAGCACAATCTATACATCTATATGTAAACCTATTGTATATCTATTCTATACAAATAAATAAAATTGGAGTGTGTGACCGCTTTTTACTAAGTGCATTTGGATGTATACACGGTACATATATATACCAAAATAACATTTTTACAATTTTTGTCTGTCTTTCAGTCTGTCTGTCTGTTTGTTCCGGCTAATCTCTGAAATGGCTGGACCCATTTTAACGGGACTTTCACTGACAGATAGCTGATGTAACAAGGAGTAACTTAGGCTACTTTTATTTTAGAAAAAAAATAGTTTGTTAGGCGATACGAAGTTCGCCGGGTCAGCTAGTCTATCTATATAACCGTATAACGAGATCCATGTATTCGCCTCAGGGACGAACTCGAGACTCGCCACTGCGCCGCACCGCCGATACCGAACGTGTCATCGCTATTTTATTACTGAAATATACTAAATCTTCTAAAATAGTCCGTCGGGGAAATAGTCGCTACTGCAGAAATATAAGGTAGAAAATGTTTGAGTTAAAGTTTCAGCTCACGTCTTCTTCCACCTAGGTTCAAAATATAACTTTCAGGAAATAAGGGTTTATAATATCTACGTACATTATTTATAGTTCCTATATTCTAGCACGGTCGCCGAGGCCATAAACTTGCACGTTTATTATGGAAGACAATAGGGTCGTTTTTCTCTGTGACTATATTTATATTCATTTTACTTCTGTATTTAGCTTTACAGTGCGTTAAACTAAAAGCAACGCTTCGCAAAACCTAATCGTGATTCCGTTAAACATTCATAACCTGTAATCTATTTGAATTATTGAAATATAAAAACTATCCTATCTACGAGTACGGCTACCTTTCCCCAACTGCCACTAAAGATTGCATTGCCCCCGCCGCGCCAGCACTGCGATTTTTCACTGCACTGCAAATCCCCAGGGTTATTTATTTATTCTCTAGGTTGCTCCAACTATACTTTTAAATAAACTGGGAGTAGAAAACAATTTTCATTTGCCGCTTCCTCGCAATAGTGTACAAAACTACAAACAAAAGTACTGCATAACCCGAGACTACTTAAATATGGCTGGAAATTAGAAAAGTATTAAGGAAAACTGGTTTTATCATGAAAAATTTTATAAATTTATCCATCGATTATTATGTAAATTTACATACAGTTTTTTACATCAAAGAAGCAACTTGCCCAGACCAGTACTACTAACGAGGCAGGTGCAACATAAATATGTTGATATGCGGTGCAGTTTACGATCTTAATCTTTAATTAATGACTGAAAAGCTACATATTTACTGACAGCGATGGCCTTCTCACGGTCTATTGACAATGACCTCAAGCGAGCTTTGAAGGTTGTGAAACCTAAACATGTTATGTATCTCGTAATTGTATCTTGTGTAACTTATTGTACTTTCTAATCTCATCCCTAGAACTATTTAAAGTATCTAAACATTTTGATAACAAAGCTTTTTATTTCTGTCCCATAGCTAACACAAGTAAGTTAAACATGTTTTTGTCAATAGTACAGCTTTTTATTTCTTTCTCCTAGCCGACAGGGAAATCTATGGAATCCAGCTTTAAACATTCAATTACGAGTAAATAATCTATACTAATCCTACTAATATTATAAATGTGAAAGTTTGGATGTTTGGATGTTTGGATGTTTGGATGTTTGGATGTTTGTGACTCAATCACGCAAAAACGGCAGAACGGATATGGATAAAATTTGGCACACGGATAGCTTTCAACCTAACTTACCGGATAGGCTACTTTTTATCCCGGAAAATATACCTGTTCCTGAGGGATAAGAGATACAATTTAGTCATAGAAAAACAGTTTGCCGTTTTTCGTCACACTGACATGACAGATGAACGAAATAAAAATGGCCGAACTTCAATCAGCTGATAAAGTGATTAAGTTGTAATATGGTTAATTGTTTTTAATAACTAACATTATACCAACTGTGCGGAGATGCACATTGTGATAATTTTTATCATACAATGCGAGGTCTAGTAGCTATCGATCTTGTATAAAATCAAATAAATCAACAAAACATTTTTTGTGGAAAACTAAGGCTGCTTACATACTAGCGTTTATAAAGCGCTTCATGCACCCAATGATCAATCAATGAGTTACAAAAAATAATAATTTTACGATAAAGAAAATTACTGGTAGCTTATCATTGAAGTATAATGTAGTAAAGTACCAGAACAGACAGCGCGAACAAAATTTGTGTCGCGTCGGTAGATTCTGTTTTTAAATCGAACGAATCCATTGAAAATTGAAGCCCACTGCAGCCAATTTATTGCGCCAAACATAGTATTCGCTGTATCGGTTCTATACGCCAGTAATAATACTTCAATGTAGCTTATCAAGTCTTTTCCTACCTTTTAATAAGAAGTGCTATCGAAGTATTATAAGATATCGTATCAGGTTTAATTGATTGCAAATGATCATCAAATTTGATTTTTTACATTCGTAAATGTCTTTCAATTTTTTTTATTGACTTTATAGTAAAAAATATTAATTTTCCTGAACCGATTGAGCAAGTCATTATTAAAAATGTCGGATGAGTGCGTACGTCTTTAAAATCCTAGTGCGGTTTTAGCCTAATGTCAAAATTTCTTTATTTTTCTATAGCTGTGCATGCGTTTAGGCCAGTAATTTTTTGAATCACTGATTTTAGTCATGGATATATTACTCTAACTGGATACATAACTTCGTAGTTGTATGTACCTAAAGATCGATAATGGCATAAAATAATGACCATTTTTGTATTGTGTCCATGTTATCTATAGAGTCCCAGGATATAATTATTTTTCGATTGTGATTTTTTATAATGATTTAAAAACATCTAAGATGAAAATATAATATAGATGTACAGTCGGCCGCAGAAGTAGCTTAACATTTTAGTACCTTGTCACATTACATTTCTTGAATTTGTCATAGATGTTGCTAGGAAACCGTCGAAACAGTTACTATCACAAAGTACTAAAATGTTAAGCTACTTCTACGGCCGACTGTACCATAATAAAATTGTGTACCTTAATTTTCCATTTACTCTTAATGCAATTATTTAAATTAGGTAATTTTGAAGAAATTCTTATAAAATGTATATTATTTCAATATTATAATTTTTGCCACCAGAAGAATTACATAAAGAAAACATTTTGAAGAACCATATCCAAATAGGACATAATTTTTCTAAGTGTGTACACTCTACAATTATGAAGGACAACCTCAATCTGGACTGTGATTCGTCGAATGGTCATTCCGATATGACGTCATTGATCTTCAGGTACCTCAACAAAGTCTATGATCCAGACAGAGTAATATATCCATGATTTTAGTTAATACGACTAAATTCTTTGTTTATCAAGCAATTTGTATTATGCTTTTTTTGTATAACCTTGGGTATTATGTCAAGTAAATCCTATTGAAATTCAGTGAGGAGCTAATGATGGTATCCGGAGATAAAGAGTGTAACTCCTCAATGGTAGAAAAAAATAGGTAGAACGGTGTTTAAATATATTTTGTTTTCGTTATCGTTGACATTGTAAAATCAGCTCTTCATTGACCAATTAAGGGTCTCATGACGTGTCTTGGAGAACAAATAGGTAACTCCTGAACGGGTGCACATTACTTAACAGGAATAAAAAATATTTGTTTTTAGTAACGTTGACATTGCAAAACCAGTACATTAATGACTAACTTAAGGCCTGCTGGTGTACTTATCTTGGAGGCTAAATATGTAAATCTCGAATGGATGGGAATATCTGAACAAGATTTAAAAATATTTTTGTTAGTAACGTTAAAATTGCAAACCCTATATACATCATTGAGCAACTTGAGCCAGATGGTGTATCTTGGGTACACAAAATAATTATGCCATGCCACTAAAACGCAGACGTGTCTATTCACCGCAAAACAGAGCCTTGGCGCCCACTTTCCGGAATGTATCCCTGGAATGCACCGACCGCCTACAGTTATTGGAAGTCGAAGTTTCCTCGAACCTCAACTATGAAAGGTTCATCGAATCCAAAGCTAAAGTGGCTGCAAGAAAACTTGGAGTCCTTGCAAGGGTGCGCCAGTACTTCTCACCGAGGCAGATTTTAAGGCGTGCAATGAGGCTCATTAACGACCCAGACTTGGTGGTAACCAACCTGCAAAGCCTCGCACACAGGCGCAGAGTAGCCAGCTTTTCGGCATTCTACAGGATGCATTTTGGAGAGTGTGCTCAGGAAATGCACGAACTAATTCCCCCATCCCCGTTCCTCCATCGAACAACTCGTCGTACGGCAAGCATCCATCCATATGTCGTGAATATCCCACCGCTGCGAACGGTGCGATACACGTCTTCTTTCATACTGCGTGCCGCGAAGGACTGCAATAGCTTGCCTGCGTGGGTGTTCCCGCCCAACTACAATGTAGGTGTCTTCAAGAAAAGAGTGAATAGGCATTTATTAAGTTAGTGCATTCACCATCTTGGACTCCATCGCCACTTACCGTCAGGTGGGATTGTTTACAAGCACTTATTTTATGTAAAAAAAAATGTAACTTTTATGTGAAATAAGCTAATGCTTGACTAAAAAGCCACCTGATGGTAAGCGGGAATGAAGTATGGATGGTAAAGCGCACTAACTTACTAAAAGCCTATTCTCTCTTCACTTGAAGACACCCGTATTATAAGAGTAAAAGCCAAGATGAAAGGGCTTCTTTTGCCGGTGAATTGACACGCTTGAGTTTTTGTGACGTAGAATCTCACAAAGTTGGTATGCCAGATCCAATCGAAGGCCTTTGAGATGTCAAGAAAAACGGCTAGCTCTTCCCTATTTTTCTCGAGGGCCTCGTCCCAGATGTGAGTGGCATACGTTAGAAGATCTCCCGTCGACCGGTTTCGGCGGAACCCATACTGCCTGTCGCTAAGAACATCATTGTATTCTAGATATAGCATGAGGCGCGTGCTAAATACACATAATAGCAGAAGTTATTATATGGGTGATTGTTGTTGTTGGTAACATTCACATTGCGAAACCAGTACATCATTGACTTAGGGCCAGATAGTGATCTTAGAGATAAAATAAAATGTAATTCCTGATCGGGTGGCAATAAACGGAAACACTTTTGGAACGAAGTTCCTTATCGCGCGTTGCGAAAGGGGGCTAGACGGAAAAAATTAAGAGGAAAAGTTGTAACGACACTTTTTGCCGTCGTTTATTAATTAAAGCGAGTTACTAGGCGACCAGAAGTGTTCGAGGGTGCGATATCAGTGATACTGTACAATCAATAGTATGTGGCTGTCTTATTTACTCTTCGGTATTTAGCATAGGCACAACAGGGATATCTATATTACGATCATGCACATTAAGTTATTATTGCTATTTATCTTGTTAGAATATCAATATCAATATCAAGAAACTTGTCAGAGTGCCAGTGATGGATTTGTTCTATCACTGTCGCTCTTCCGCATATTGATTGGCATGACGGGAGAAATGGCAATAATAGCTTAATGTGCATGATCGTGATAAGGACGTCTCTGTTGTACCTATGCTAAATACCGAAGAGTGAATAAGACAGCCACATACTATGATTGTACAGTATCACTGATGTCGCACCCTCGAAGACTTTTGCTCGCTTAGTATTAATCGAAAAGATTTTCTTTCCATCCGGGTGTCCCTTGACACCTCTCATTTTTTTTAATATTACATATTTGGTGATACTTTGACATTGCAAAACTAGCATATTATTGACCAAACTTAGGGCCTGGTGGTGTATCTTGAAGACCAAATAATTATGTAACACCTGAACGAACGGAAATAACGAAATTGATTTCAAAGATATTTGTTGTTGTTTTTTAAACCATTTTTAAAATGAAATTAAGTGAATGTTTCTTATTCACTGACGCTTAAACTGCTAAACGAATTTAGTTTCAGTTTGGCTCCCAGATATTTAATATCCCGCATTAAAGGATAGGGTACTTTTTACATCGGGGATAGATTTTACTATAATACGAGTACTTATGATATTTATTTTGTATTCCGATATTTTGACCCAGTTGCATGGATCGTGGTCCATGGTGGTAAAGTTTAAAACTGGGTGAGTTAAGTTTAAAATTTTATATCGGGGATAGACCGTTCCCTCAAGATAAGTGGTATAATTAAAAATGGCTAGCACAGATTTTTTTTATCATTTCTTTTATTGATCATACTCTTCATTCCTCCAAAGATCCAATTCTGAAGTCCACGCAGACGAAGTTGCGGGTAGAAGCTAGTAATATATAAAGAGGAAAGATTTGATTTTTGTTAGCATTGAATAGGCTCCGAAAGTACTTAACCGATTTCAAAAATTCTTTCACTGTTGGGAAGCTACACTATCCCCGAGTAACATAGGCTATATTATATTTTCAAAAAAAATTAGGGATCCTTAATAAAACTCCAATAAGTTGTAAAAAAATAAGAAAACCGAAGCATAGCGAGGGCGGTTACTCGTCAACAATAAAGACGGTGAAATTATTTATTCACCTCCTCAAATATTCGAATGGTTAATAAATAATGTTTTGTTTATGTTAAAAACTGAAACGAACAAATGATCCACCTGATGGTAAGCGGTGACCGGTTGTAGTATTTACTATTTAAATCTTTGAATACCTTCTTTTCTCATCTTTCTCTTCATCTTACTTCATTCCTTTCTTCATTTTTATCTTTGTTTATTTCTAATATTTCTATATATTACCTTTCCCTCATAGTTTTTGTTGGCTGTAGCCTGTAAATTAGTGTTAAACCTCAGATGAAAGATTATAACACTACACGGTGACCGTCATCCATGAACATCAGTAACACCAAAGTATTTTTGCAAGCTTAATTAGACATATTATTAATAAGGAATAGAAGTTAAACATTTTGTTTTAGATGACAATGCATTTTTGTGATAAATACGATTTAATACTCCACTCGAATTTAGCTCCAGTTATGGGCATTCCTTAACGATTAACAGCAGAGTCACAAAATATTAAATTTCAAACACTTGTTATGTTTATTGTATGCACTTCAATCGTTCTTCACACAAAACTAGGGCATCCGCCAAACACGACCGAAATTAGCGACATTACTGGCCCGTCGCAATAAACGAAATCTAGGTCTAGTAGTTAATCTAGTAGTTAGTGGCGTTAGTGCTGTAGGGTCGTGTAGTGTAAGTAGGTCTGATATTAGGGGAATAGATTGAGAGCGGCTCGGGTCAGACGAGAAGGGTCGGACGACCTTACAGGGTTGTCAGGTGTTCGGTTTTTCACGTTATCTAGGTACCTGTTCACATAACCGAAGTTTAGATAGCTTTACCTTTACGGTTCTGAACATTGAATAAATATTACCTTTTATAAGGCACTCTGTTTCATCTGTCAATGTCATGTCAATAAAACATTATTGGTCAATTTAGTTTAGTACATGTGTATTCAGTATTCACAGACGCATATTTTACACTAGCTGTTGCCCGCAGCTTCGCATACGGAAATTATGTTTTACCTTATTTGTACCTCTTGCAGAAGAAAATTTAAAAAACGGTTAATTTATATTGAAGTACTTATATTTAGCAATTTATGTACTGAAACCCACGATTAAATCACCAAGAATTCCTCCAGGAGCGGGTTTTGAAAAATAACCAATATTCACATTAATTTGTATTTTTTTCATTTTTTTGTAAAATTTAGAAAAACTGAAAAATATGTGTTCCACCAATTTAAGCAAGGAATATTTTTTGCAAATTTGAAGCAAATCGGTTAATGTTTTAAAATTATTCCATACAAACTTTCATCCCCTTTCCCGGGGAAACCTTTTAATTTTCCGGGATAAAAAGTATCCTAAAATATGACCCGGAGTATTATTAACAACTTTACCAATTTTTATCACAATCCGTTCAAAGGTTTTCATGTGATACCCGGACAGACAAACAGACAGACAGACAGACAATAATTCTAAAAAAAATATTTTTGTGTTCCAACGTTATTGAAGTGCCCCCTAATCGAAATTAAAAAAAAATTCAATGTACAGAAAATTTGCCCTTTGAGTTTTATTATAGTATAGATTAGATTTTTGTATGTTATAAATAAGCGAAAAACATGCAGACGAGTCACCTGGTGATCACCAACGACCATCGTTAACTCCAAAGGCCACCAATGCGGCCAAAAAAGAAAAGAGAAGAAAGACGCCATCATTAAACGACTAATAATTTTGATGTCAAGAAAAAGTTTTCTTATTTAGTTTTATTGTTCATATTAATATTCATTTCTTAAAATTGTATCTTTACAATACTTCTCCAGCTATCTCCTCAAACCCTTAACAAATAAACGAGACTAAAATGTATGTTATGCAAAAAAATAGATTTTTATTTAATCTGTTTAATGCCTTATATCCTATACAGTATGTCCAGCGACCAATTAGCGATAATTTAAGGGCATGAAATATACCTATATTATCGACACTTGAAACACGGCCTCCGACCCTGCCTGCGAAGCGGGTAGTCACACATTTTCCCTTTTTTCCCATTTTTCTCTTATTCGACATTTTGCGAAATTCACCTGGCAACCCTGAAAGGCCGTCACCCTATCACTCATGAATATGAATTATTTATTGATACGTACGATGTGAGCGACACACGTATTCCTTAATAATACCCACTCACTTGCTCGCGGTCTACTTACGCGCAGAGAATGGCAAATTGGTATTTGCAATGCAATGCCATTGACAGTAAGGGTAAGAGAGTGGGATCCACCTTTGTTTGTAGATAATCATATTTTTATTCGTCCTTAGTATAATATGATAGATACTTATTTAAAAAATAAAATCAATTAAAAACCATGATCTATACAAAAGTACATTATTTTTATACGAAGATCTCCTGGTTATAACAAAACAAAATCTATTCCTAATGCAGAAAAGCTGTAGTTCATCCTACTGAACTGATTTCTAATTTACTTAAAAAAACACGCACGCTCCCAAGTAACATTAAGTGTCATTCGATTCGATTGGATCATCTTATTTATCAGAATCCGGTATACTTAATATAATGTGTCCACCAGATTTTCTGTCCAAAAAAGGACGTTTTCTATAAGGGCAAACGAATACACAAACAGAACATAAGAACTACGGTTCTTATCAGATGTTATAAGCAACCTTTTAGTGATTCTTTTACAATAATGGTACTTTACATATTAAAGTGTTTAACATAAGGTATTTACAAGTCTGAAAGTAATGAAAGTACCTACTTTCTCTTCAATATTAATAGCTCTTTACCGAGCTGGCCAAATTAGAAGAAGACCGATACCGCTTAGGCAGCTAATTGAAAATTGAATGATCGGTTTCCCATTGAGCCATTTGTTTCTTTTTTACCTTTAGCAATCAACCGCTTCCAGTCATAGGAACGGTTTTCAATTTCGAAGAACAGCTAAAAATTTTTATTAACCAATGCTAACGTCGTCATACTACGTCTACATAATACGAAATTTTGATTGTAATAAATTTCTTAGTGGATATGGAAGGTATCTCCTTCCAGAAGAGAAGACCAGCTCTGCCACAGAATGGTCCCAAATTATCGTGAAATATTCCCAGAATATTTAAACATGACTGTGTACTTAATCACAATAAAGAAGATTATCAAACTATATGTACTTCTACATTGTTGTTGGTTTACAACAACTTTCTCTCGACAGTTTTACGACTGGGCTTATCTTAATGCCCCTAACTTTCATTTAACGGATTTTAACGCAATATTGCCTCGACTTAATGTACTTTGGTAATGTTACTTAATTGCGTAATAAAACTCAAGACCATCCAAAAACTGATATTGACTATTTAACCCAAAACTTATTCGGCCTGTAAAAATAGACGCAAAACGATTAGAATTTTACGTTGTATACAATTAATAAGACACTTTGTATCAGTGATTACTTTCTTTGGAATGGTTATGGATGAAGCAATCGCGTGTTATGCAGTTAAATATTATTGCTCATATTTTCTGCCATGGGCATTTCTAAATAACTTCAAATTACAGTAGGTACTACGAACAGTTACAATTAATATTTTGCTATTTGAATCTTTTTTTGACTATCGTCGAATACTACTTACGCCACTTTTTAGAGTTCCGAAGTAAAATCGGAAACCTTATAGTTTTGTCATATCCGTCCGTCTGTCTGTCTGTCTGTCTGTCTGTCTGTCTGTCCGTCCGTATGTACGTGTCTGTCTGTCTGTCTGTCCGTCCGTATGTACGTCTGTCTGTCTGTCCGAAGCAAAGCGCCGAGACCGTAAGTGCTAGAAAGCTGTAATTTGGCATGGATATACATTATTTATTAAAACTCCAGAGTCGCAGAATAAAATATTGAAAAACATTTTTTTTCAGTGTACCTCCCCTACAGGTAACGTGAGGATGATTTTTTTATTGGTCGCGTAATTCGCATACCCTATAGTGTGGGATATCGTTGAAAAGGTATTTCAAAAATATGGGTCTTCTAAGTCCATTTTTGGAATTAAGGATCCGTTTGCAAAATATTTGGCTTTAAAATGCTAATTTTGGTTAGAATCAATGGTCCCCCCCTGCCGACTAAACGGTTAGAGTTGGACAAGTGAAAAAATTCTCAAAAATAGGTTATATGATAAATTTACAAAGAAAACTATGACGGCTATGTTAGCGTAAGTAGTTAATGAGTAATAGTCGATAAACTTACTACTTCAGAACCCTACATTGTGCGTGGCCTGACACGCACTTGCCATAGACATACATAAGATATCCAGTAGGTAGAGAGATCAGAAGGGATAAGTACCTTAATTTGTCCCAAAATCCCTGATTACAAGTCCAAGTCTTTAAAAGAAAGGTGTGGGAACATCTTCAGGCCCGAGAACTTCAACTACTTATGGACCGGTCTAAATCTGGCGCGTCCTAAAAGAGTTTCGTAAGGACCCTTTGTGTATCCGCTTGGTTTGATGACTCAGCTCTCGGCCTCTCGGTGGGAGGACCCCTTGTGCGGTGTCTCTGGCCCTCAACCTACTTCCAGAGAGGAGGGCTTATTGTTGTTCCAGTTTAACTATGAGCTGGTACTCGTAACCGCTGGTAGAAACAATGAAACTTTGTAGAGACCGTAGGATACGTAACCTCGTTAAAATTCTGAAGCTTACATTCATATTGAACTTAATGTGAAATTAATAATATTTAAACTTTTGCCTGTGTACATGGACGATTTTCATTCTCCAAATAAATCTTTGAAAAGTTCATATTGCATGTTCAGAACTTAAAAGATCTGCATTCTTTTCATTCATTTCTGTTTACGTGGATTCTGAGATAACACATGAGCAATCTTCCAGTATCTGATGTTAGTACCTAACTATGTATAAGGTTATTCTGAACTAGTTCATGTGTATCGAGTATCCACGCCCGCGAAGTTCCGGTGGAGTCTAGAGTTTCGTGCATCTCGTTACCATTGGCTAAATACAGATTTAAAATGGACTCAATCATGTTTAATAGAATGTACTTTAGTTTATTAGTAATGACGTGTGCAATATGAGGAGTGAAACAGTAGGTAGATTTAATGACGCTACTAAAAATAATAATGACGGGACCTACCACATAAGAGTATTAGCGCACAAAAATCGTCGCACAAAAGAGTCACTAAAGTGTGCGGTTATCACCTCATAATCGAGGAAACCTGACATAATCCACCGTGTTTTTTAGTACGGTAGTATAATGCAGAGCTAGTCACGCAGAGTCAGTATTAATGCAGAGCTTTATGTCCAATTTAAGCATCAGCTTTTATGTCGTCCCGAGATTTCAGACATAGGGTGGAAATTGCTATAACAACCTTTAAAGCAAGATTGACCTATAAAGCATGGATTTGCAAATGAAATCTAGCCGCAATTGCTCATACAACCTTGCTATTAACAAGAAAACTTCTTCAGTATCTTATTTATTTAAATTTTATGCCTAATTATACATAACATTACATTGATCATAGACCAATGTTATTAATCATAGACCGCCTCTTTTTTGCAAATCGTGAGGCATGACTCATTCTCATAAGCTTAGTGTACTGAATAAACTACACTTGTTCAACGTTATAAAACAAGCACTGTACCGATACCTAGCCTCAATAATACCTGTTTCGTTTGAGAGTGTTTCAAGGTTGACCAAACAAGCTTTTAATTGTTTACGAGCTAAGACTAAGGAACATCAGGTCTGTGAATTCAGAGGCACTAGGAAATTCACAAGGATGTTCATATCCTTGTGAATTTCCTAGTGCCTTACACTCACGTTTTTTACATTATAGGAAATGATAAAATTAAGTGGCAAGGTTATCAAACTATTGAAGACGCTCACTGACCTTTTTGATAACTCAACTCCGTATTTTACTCAACATTTGTATTTTACGCAGAAACTTCGTATGATTCTTATTTATGTAGAACTGACAAATGGATATGCAGCAACATCTGGTGTAACATACAAGTCCATAGACAACAACAACAAGAACAACAACACGCATTAAAACAAGAAGATAAAACGTTAGAAATAGATGAAAAACAACGGTCTACGTAATAATTTATAGTCACCAGAAGTATCAACAGAGAACAAGCAAAGAGGGAAGCGGGATCGAGCTTCTAACCTTGCAGCACTGCAAACGAAGCAACTTCGAAATTGGCTTATAACTTAAAACTTAGGCTTATGGCTTATAACTTGACTTACAACTGTGCATTCGATGTTTTAATAAATAAGTTCTTAATTCAAAAATAAAAATTACTGCAAGCAAAAAGTTTGTTCCAATTTTAATGATAGTTGTTTATGTTGCGTGAGTTCCACATTCCATAAAAAACGTTGCTACTTTTTACTTGACCTTCCAGTGTTACACAATTAATATGTACGTAAAGCGTGTCCATTAACCATGAAATTGTTGTAATTGCGAGAATACACATTTATTTTACCTCAGGTAAACGAACGAAACTGAAAAGCAAATAAATCGTGCCGCCCAATTTCGTGCTCACGCTTTGTTTATTTTATAGATATTTCAATTTGATCAGAGTTTTTGTTAGTCCCGAGACAACACAACTCGAAATGAATATTTTTTTTGTGTTTGTGGTTTTAAATTTGCTATTTTCAGGTGCTATTTAATTTTCCGATTGCCGCAATTTCTACGTTAAGCAGCATATTTTACGAATTGTTTTAATATATTTTAGCTCGAAGGACCATAAAAACTATTTAAAAATAATACAAACAGTACCTAAATAAATACTCAATTGTAGACAAACCAACTTTCTTCATTTAAATTGTTCTTAAAGTAGGTCAAGGTACGATAACGTTGAATCTCTAATTTTCACTGCAATATTTGTTTTTCAACATTGAATTGTCTTGTGAGCAATCTCTGTAAAGCTGCATCTACGAGTAAGTTTCGTTGTTATACGAGGGATGATTGTTCCAAACTTATATCTTGCTATACTTAGAAGAATGGTATTTTGTTTGTTAAGTGTTTGTCACAATACTACTTTACTTTCAAGTCAAGGTTGATCTTCGTCAAGGTTTCTTAAAGAATGAAAGAATTTTTAGCTTTGATTGATCAAAGCAAAGATACGGATGGTTTCATAACATCACAATCCTTACCATCACCAATACATTCAATAATATGCGATAAAAAATAAGTAGGGTTATAAGCCAATGGTATTAACTCAATTGGTTGGGCACCTTGACTTATTTTAATGCTTTCCGTACAATTGCGTCCGTAATTGATATGAAGGTGAATTCGCTTCGCAAGACTCCGACGATTGGATTATCTTCAACAGCTATAGTATTCGGTAATTGCCTGAACACGTTATTTTTATTGCACTGTTATTGTGGTACGTGATAAAGATTTTCAATATTGCATCCTTTCAATATTTATTTGCAAAATTTTACACTACCTAAGTAATATCTTCGAAATAATGTATGTATGTTGTAATTTTATAGAATGGCAACCATTCTTTGGGCTCCCAACTGTAGATGTATTCAAATAATCTGAAATAAATTATTTTCAATAAATGGTTCTGCAAATTTTCAATTTCTGCACAATATTTTATTATTGCGTCAATTTGTAATTTAAGGAGACAGATTACACAACCTATATTCATCTATCAATATAATACCTTTAAACGAGCAATATATATTCTGAGTCTCGGAAACGGCTCCAACGATTTTCATGAAATTTGCTATGTAGGGATTTCGGGGGCGATAAATCGATGTAGGTATTATTCATTTTTAGAAAATGTCGTTTTATCCGTGTTTTCAGGCAATGAAAAACTGCTACAATATCATTGACTCTTCCTAATATCTATTGGCGAGTAATAATACTATTATTATCCTTCATAAAACCCTATGCAACAACAGAAGAAATACTGCAAACTAGTCATATCTTTAATTATTTACCAAATGACAGGATTATACTATCGGTTGGGGAACATGATACAAACCCCTTCAGGATTACCACTGCTTTAAGTAGTTTCATAAACGCGAAATCGAAAACCAAAATAATTGTTCTAGGTATTAAAAATAATATACATTTAAATGTTGATAAACTAAATTACACACTTAAACATGTATGTAGTAATTATTCAAACAGCACATTTATTGACACGAGCAATGTAACGCAAAATATGCTATTTCTTAAGTATACATGTAGAGCTTTAAACTTTACCATAGATTCGCTGGATTATGATACGAAATATATTACGTCTTTTAAAAAGGCACATACTGAATACGTCAATAAACAATTTAGAAATAATGTAAAACTCTGTAAGTTACCGGCAAAAGGCACAATCCCGTATTATTTCCAACCAATAAAGGACAAAAAAAAGGTGTTACCAACACTAACAAAAATTTATAAGCCTGGAACAATTCCTTTTTACTTTCGTAGGGCTGATTTAGATAACAAAGTGGAAACGGAAAACAAAAATTTTTTTCGTCAATAAAAATTATTTTAAGTTACTACACCAAAATATAGCCAGCTTACTTAGTAAATCAGATGCTTTGGAGATATTGCTTCATGAACTTAAAACAAATGATATTGAAATCGATGTACTATGTTTTACAGAAACGTTCATTCAAGCTGGAGATGAGTGCAACCTTATAATTAATAATTACGATTTAATATCTAGCTTCTGTAGACGTAAACAAAAAAGGGGAGGGGCGTGCATTTTAGTCAAACGAGGACTTTCAGCGAAAACAATTCCTGCTGTAAATAAATTTGCTATCGAAAAGCATTTTGAATGTTGCGGTGTGGAGATCGAAAATCTTAACATTATAGTAATCTGTGTGTACAGAATTCCTAACTCTGACATAAATATTTTAATAAACAGCCTAGAAAATATGCTACACTCTTTAACCGATTGTAAACGAGAGAAACAAATTATAATAACAGGTGATCTCAATATCAACACTTTAGTTAAAAGTAAAGAAAGCGATTTATTGCATGGTCTTACGCGTAATTTCAATTTACAACTGCACGTACAAATGCCAACAAGGAAAAGCGCATGCATTGATCACATAATAAGCAACATAAAGAACTGTGCTTGTTATCTTTTATACTTGGGCATCTCAGACCATGACACTGCGCAAATGTTATCATTCCCTTTTGAGGGAGTAAAAGAACCAACCTCATTTTGGTATAACACATGTAGAGACTATAGCAATACAAACATAAGTATATTTAAAAAACACTTGAATAGTCTGACTTTTTCAGAGTCACTAAATGAAAATAATCCAGAGGTAGCTTTCAATAACTTTTATGATTTATTTACCTTATTGTATAATCTATGCTTTCCAAAAAAAATTGTCAAACTAACTAACTCTTGTAAGAGGCCGCGCTGGCTCACCCTTGGTATTAAAATAAGTTCTAGAACTAAGAGAAAATTGCGTTATTTGTCTTATAAAAATAAAAATATTAAATGTCAATATCTTAAATACGCTGATATTCTTAAAAAATGTGTCACGAAATCCAAAGTAAATGTGCACAAATATTACATGATAAATTCAAAAAATAAGTGTAAAGCAGCATGGAATATTATCCAAAATAGAGTAAATAGAGTAAACAAGTATAATTCAATAAAAATCAAGTGTAAAATTAATAACACAATAATTGACGACCCACAAATAATTGCTGACAAATTTAATGATTATTTTATTGACCTGACAAATACAAAAATATTAAATCATACATACCTAGGTAAGCTTAATGATAATAATTTTGGAAAAATAATATCTGATAGTATTTTTCTTACACCTTGTGATGCAATAGAAATCTGTAATATTATAAAATCTTTAAAAAATAGTAACTCTGAGGGATATGATGAAGTCTGTACAAGAGTATTGAAAGCGTGTGTACGAGAAATATCCCCTATTCTTGCCGCGCTTATTAATATGTCTTTTGAAAACGGATGCTTCCCATCGAAACTAAAATATTCGAAAGTTATACCTGTATACAAAAAAGGTGATCCATTGTCAATAAATAACTATCGGCCTATTACACTGATCCCCATACTTTCTAAAATATATGAAAAAGCTATGCATGTCAGGCTCCTTAAATTCTTCAACAGACATCAAGTTCTTGTTAAAGAACAATATGGCTTTCAGAAGAATAAATCTACCGAATTGGCAATATTCGACCTCATTGCCAATGTCACTCATAATGTAAGTAAGAAATACTATAATACGGTCCTATTTTTCGACATGTCCAGTGCTTTTGACTTTGTAAGTCATGAAATTTTATTAAGAAAATTAGAAAAATGTGGAATAAGAGGACTAGCCTATGATTGGCTTAGAAACTACCTGGACAAACGTTATCAGCAGGTCGACATCACCGCTTTAAATGAAAAATCTATTGCCACATCTTACAAATCGCGTTTCAGACATAATGCATGTGGGGTCCCACAGGGGAGCATACTTGGACCACTTCTTTTTTTGGTTTACGTTAACGACCTGCCCGAAACTATAAACCATAAGATAGTTCTCTTCGCGGACGACATATCTATAAGTGTCGTTACAAAATGTAAGGAAAGTCATAACGAAGAAGTAAATTTAACAGCTACGTCAACAATAGAGTGGCTACAAAGAAATAATTTAAGTGTTAACGTAAACAAAACAAAATATATTCAGTTCATCAATCAAAATGCAATTCCATTAAAATTAAATATCAAATATAAAAACGAAACCATAGAAAGTGTAGGTTCCACAAAATTCCTTGGAATACAAGTAGACAGATACTGCAATTGGAAAGAACATATAGAAAATACTTGTTGCAAAATTAGTAAATTTGTATACGTACTGCGAAGACTGAGCAAAACAGCTGATAATAAAATTGCAGTAATGGCGTACCACGGATATGTGGCGTCAAATCTCAGGTATGGCATAGTTATTTGGGGTAATTCAACAATGTTAAATAAATTATTTCTCTTGCAAAAAAAGTGCATTCGTGCCATAGTCGGGCTGGCTCCTTGGGAGTCATGTCGTCCAATATTTAAGGATATTAATATTCTACCTTTGCCATGCATGTACATTTATGAAGTAGCCATATTTGTGAAAAAACATCACCATATTTTTGTAACCAGTAAGAGGTCTAGGCATCCCAACAGATTAATTATAGAAGCTGTAACAAAAACAGGCATATACCTAAGAAATTGCTATGGTATGTGTGTCCGCATTTATAATAAATTACCAGACCAATTGAAAGACAAATCCTTAAATTTATTTAAAAATGAATTATTTAAATGGTTATTATGTAAATGTTATTACACAGTAGATGATTTTTTGGGTGACAATATAAGGAATTGTTTTTAATTTTAGATT
Organism: Thymelicus acteon; assembly: GCA_951805285.1. NCBI lineage: Eukaryota > Metazoa > Arthropoda > Insecta > Lepidoptera > Hesperiidae > Thymelicus > Thymelicus acteon. The sequence continues at coordinate 10,435,621 of OX638225.1, read as the reverse complement.
TAATACATTTTATCCATGAACTGGAAATATAAAAGTTGACTATGCACTTGACATAATATGATTGTTAGTTAATTTGATTTATTTAATTTGATGTAATTTAATTTGATTGTTATTTAGTATATTAATTTGATTTAATTTGACATTAATTAATTTGATGTTATTTAATTGGATTGTTATATAGTATATTATTTTGATTTAATCTGACATTAATTAATTTATTGATTTAATATCCTAGTAAGAATTGTATTAAAATTTAATTTTACTTGTTGTTGCATGCTTATGAAAGCCAAATATGTATGAACTACAACATATTTTATAACATCCTCTGTAACCGTATTTGAAGCAATGAATAAATGATTTGATTTGATTTGATTTGATTTATTATTGGGAGCAACTAACTGCTTTAACGACACAGAGCTAATTCAGTAGATGGCGTCGTAAAGCAACACTAAAATACCGAGCAAAGCTCGGTCCTCCAAATGTTAGTAATTAATATACATACATAATAAACTATTCATTTTAATTTAGAAGGCATTTTTCAGTCGTTTTTCTTTATAAGAAAGTTGATTTCCGAGCGAATAAGATGTAGGTACAAACTTAAGTACTACTTGTCATGTGCCTTGTAATTTTGCTTTACAAAGCGGAAATGTTAATAGGAGTTGCTTCCAACAGGATTCTTAAGTTTGTTCCAAACCAATATAATGTAAATTACAGGAAAGTAAACCCTTAATATTACTACCTCGTAATATCGTTTACTCTCCTGTAAGTTACTTACATCATAAGAATATACATGTTTATTTCTATCCTATTGCTATAACACATCTTGGTATTAACTACAACTTTAATGTCCCACTGAGCTTCTTCACTAATTGCTTACCGGTTCGTCTTAGCAGAATTAAGCTTTGAGTAAAAGCAACAACATTTACTAGATTTGATAAAGATTCAAACGTGTTTTATTTATTTTGAATGTTGTTTATTTTTTCTTAATTAATGATTCTGATGAGATCTCCCTACATTACCTAACTTGACTGAACTCTTACCAGTACTTACGGTTACATGAGCTCGGGCAGTATCGGAATAGGCAGTGCAAAATATAATCTGGATACAATTTCTCGAGCCGATGACCGCGAATGGCTGGTCCGTTCAATGCCGCAGGTCATTTGCATCACATAAATACATTACGCAATGAGAGCTTTTACGTTAAATTAAACCATTAGCAAGTATGTGCATAGTGTTTACTATACTTAGCCCACTCATTACAGATAAAGAAACGCTTTATTAATATTTCTTAGCAAGCCGTCTTCTTCGGAATGTTTAAATCATTATTTCCATTAATTTAATCATTTCTCCGAAACCATAGAGTAATTAATATGTGTTAGTTTAAAGCACGATAAATTTTTTCACCCAGACCTTCCCTGTAATTTATCTCTTCTTCTAGTTACGATAATATTCAAAATTTTTTTTGTTCGTAGCTTCAATTATATTCCTACTTAAGTCGTATGTATTTTAACGGGTATCCCCATCCCATTTACATTTTTTCTAATGTAACTAGGGTAAGTCGAATAACAAAGTAAAATTCAATTTTAAGATTTAATTTAAAAATTCACGTATGGAAGCAATAAATTGAAGAACTATAATTATTATTGCACAATATATCTTTGTCTAAACATAGTCGTTAAAAAAGAGCCATGTAAATTGAAATCTAGGTTCAAATTTCGATTTACGTTTTGATATCACGTTCATATTCAAAAATCAAAATGTATCTCCAAAATATCAATTACTTGAGTATTATTTTAGAAACAGTTACAGACAGTTAAATCGAACACAAATAAGTAGAGAAGAGGTGACAAATCTGCCAAAACCCCGCTAAAATCATAGAAACTACATACAGTAGCGTCGTAACTGTTGAATTCGATGACACTTACATTTGAGCGATTTGTGAATTAGTACAAATAACTGTATGTATTTTCTTCAACTTTAGCTGCTATAGTAGTAAATTGCATACAGTAGCAGTACATAGCGTGTGCATAAATAATGCATTATTAATATGAATGAATCTCATGTGATACTTATTTATTAAAACAAAAAAATATATATCATCTATGCATTCGATTGAATTTCTCTTATTTTATTAGCACCAATGTAAGACTGGCCGTTGGTAGATATTCCAATGATTCCTTCATGTCATGATATCCGTCGGAGGATTACCTGTAATTCTTACCGAGGAATTGATGGATTTTTTATCAATCGGAATGAGTTGTAGGTCTGTACGATATGTCTTCTTCGTCCTTAACTTCAGCCGGCTTCTATGGGCTTATCACTACACACATTACAAGGAAAACTGTACCCGAGGATTCTCTATTATGTTCTCAAATGTGTGTAATTTCTGCCAATCTCGACTAACTGCCGTTTTCAATATTCTATTTATCCATCATCCTGAAGTCAGTTATCTAGCAATTGTTAAAATTTCATCTAAGTGTTTAGTAGTTCATAGTTATTACTCAGAAAACGGCCGTTGGTACACGTGTACTTACTTTCTTGTTTACTGTTGGCCAATTTGCACTTGACTAGCCTGGTAGATTATCTTTATCGATCTCAATGTGAAACACCCAAGCCCAGCATTAAGAAATTTATGGACTATGAAGATGAACGGTATGTCATGAAAAGATAATATTACATTCATAACAGACACGGTACGATAAATCCGGTGTATCGTGACATGGCTACGTATCCAATTACAAGTGTTTATTTGAGCAGAAACATGAGCTTTGATATAAATTTGCTACCGGTGTTAAGATATTTTTATCGCATGGAATAGGAATAAGTTTGTTTCAAAGATTATTCTTATTTTTGTATTTGTCTGATCCATTCAACCATTGATTGACAGTCGAGAGATTTTAGTGGTTATTCCATGAATATGTTATTTATGCATGTGCCGTTTTTAATTTTTTATTGAATTAGATTTAAGATTTTCCTTCCTTGTAATGATCAAAGTCCGGGGAATTCCGTGAATAAACGATGTAAGGATTGTAAGGTAAGGCCGTCGACGTGCCCAGCCCTTCGTCATACGAGATTAGATTAAACCTGTCAGACTCCACTGATCCTGACATACCGACACGTCCAGGGGGCTTTAAATGTCTGTTACAGTATTTTTATCTATTTATAATCTTAAGAGCGTTTGTTAATGTTCAATTTCTAATTCACACAATTAGTTTTATTCGACGCAGTCTATCACAATTATTATATAGTTTGCGAATTTCAGTAGAAAAAGCTTTTATAACAAATAAATCTCTCATTTTACGCTTTTGAAATTAGAATATTTCGTGGTTCATATATAGGAAAATGTAGCCACCATTTTAATTACAATTTTAATACTAAAAAATGTTAGAAGTATGAGTGTGTACGTGTAAGTCATAATAAAATAGCTCAATCATTTAATTAGGTATGTACACAACATAATTTCATACACATTTTCTTATTTAGAGTGTTTAGAGTATCACATAAGTATTATTTAAATTTCCAATTCGTCACATACATTTATATCCTTGTTTGGACGCTGTAAACTCGGCTAAGTTATCGACTTTCACTCAATGTAGGCTACAAGTTCATATTTTCCCGTAGTTTGCTCACCACACCACAAATAAGTAGTTCTGAGTGATTAATATATCTTGTCTCGGCTTGTCTCCGTCTATCGATTGGAAAGCTGCAATCATTGCTCTTTCAATATATGTACCTACAACAAACCTAGATCCGTGTCTGTAGAATACGAGAATGGTCAGTAATAAAAAATTAAAATGTGTGCAATTCACACGTGGTAGAAGTGAAACCTTCAAAAATTTTGGTTTCAAGATAATGAGACGAATGTAAAATTTCGAGAAGATGATAATTGTAGGTTTTAGTAATGATCATACTGATGCAAAGTTAGAAAATAAAAATATAAAAGTGGTAACTAACGCCATATCCTAACATAATATGAAGAGTAAAATGAGCGGCTAGCGCCATTTATCTAGCAATAAAACGAATCTTCTATCTTGTTCCTCGCGCCATCTATGAATACAACTTAGCACTTTTTAAAGTAACACAAAGAGAACCACGAGCTTAAGAAACACAGTAGGTACATTATTTATTTATTTTTACAACTCCCAACTCTGTCATTACAGGAAACCCCAATTCGACAGGGGGAGAAATTTGCTACAATGCAATACATACAAATCTGCATAATTGTTAATAATGTTAATGTAATTTATTGTAATAATATAATGCTTCCTATCTCATTTTCTCTCACATTTAATCTTATAAACTTATGTGTCTGTCTCTTTTTACTGTCGCTTTTTCGTTTCATAGACTTTCAAATCACAACGATGCTAAAGAAGTTTTCACTTCAAAAATTAAGAATGTATGTATATTGTTATACACATATTTCTTTTTTTCTCTAAGGATCTGAGTATGAATGACTTTTTTTATTTGCTCATATTTATTAGATTGATAATAACAATTCAACTGATATTTCAATAATATTTGCCTACGTTTTCGTATTTTCACTATAATGATCAGATGAAACATAATATGGATCTACTTTGTAATTAGCAAAGTGTATGTAGACAAATTACATTAGATATGACGCTTTTACACGTGATATTTCGGCCACATGAACGTCATGGAGTATTTCAATTAATTCACCAATTTTCGGCCGTTCGATGAATTTGGAAATATCCCAAATCACGTAAATCGCTGGGTTAGTAGGTTAATAAGCAAATTCTTGATGCAAGAATAGGAAACGCAACTGATATTCCAGTATAAAGAACATCAGTGATTTATATGGTTCTAAAATATTTTTAAATATTCACAATTTCACATTGCACGATCCTATTTCAACCTGAATAAACTCTGGCTTTCATTAAGGTCGATAACAGTTTTCTATTCAAAAGTTTTCGTATTTACAGTTAGCACACTTTGGCGCAGTTAAAAGCTTGCTATAAATTATAATTAATTAAAATGTTGCTTTATTGATAGAAAATATACTTAATATCGTAAATAATATCTACTCGTCGTAGGTAGTCGTAAATGTCTACTTAGAAATTTTATTGATAAATGCAAAATTGTATACGCAATACTTCTCTACTCCACTTAAAACAGGCCTGAGAGACATCGCCTTGCAACACATTACTTTGATAAATAAAATAAAATAATAAATCAATAACTTGAGTAAATTAAATCTTAATTTTATAAGAATGGAAACCGTCAAAACTAACTGAATAATGTACTTTTAATAGTAAATAATAAAAATGTGCATTTCCCTTAAACTTACCTAAATATGTCTTACTTGAATAAGCTTCATCACCAAACAAATGTTTGAATAAAATCATTAAGCATCATCATCACGAGGTAAAGGACATAATTCACGTGTCTCAAAACACGTCACGACATTCGTTGCCACGGACCGAGTCAAAACGACATAACTACGGGTTCAACGAACATTAAGTTCGCTTTAATTATGTATACTTAAGCCGGTAATATCGTGTCTTTCTGTAGATTACAACATAATAATAAACGAAATGCGACGAGAACGTGAGGATAAATAAGCAACACTTTGATGTTGGCCGTCGATTGCAACTGTACTTGTTTTATTCAATGATATTATAATGTAAAAAGAGGTAGATTATGGCACTAGCGCGCCGACGGTGAAGAGCGTAAAAACAGGCAATTGACCGTTCTGCTCGTAGTCGCTCTGTCAATACAAGACGATACGCACGCTTTTGTTGTTGTCAGAAGTGCTTGACATTTGACATACAGCGTTAAATGCCTTCGTGTAATAAACCAATGTGATTGGTGTAGTGAAACAAAAGATAAACTTGTGTGTGCTTTTAGCTCTTTTTGGAACAGATTTTTTGGGTGATATGTAAGGGCTTAACGTATCTATATTTTTTTTATATAATTGTTTTTTTTTACGATTTTATTCATCTTCTGTGAAGTGTGACTTTCATTAGTGTTATTGTACCAATTCCGATAAAACATATGAAATACTAGCGCTCTGCCCGCGGCTTTCCCCGCGTTTTCCGGGATACTAAGTATCCCATATCCTATTCCAGGTCATGGTTTGCCCGTGTTCTGAATTTCGCATGGAAATTCAGTCAGTAGTTTTTACGTAAAAGAGTAACAGATACCATTCAAACTTTCTCATTTATAATATTACTAGAGCGACTTGCCCCGTCTTCGCATGTAAATAAGTATTTAAATTGATAAGGATTACTACGGTACATATTCGTTTAAATAACTTTCCAGTTACTACATGGTACGGGACCATTTTTTTAGAAGTTAAAATGGTTATAGTGTGCTATTCTTAAAAGATAGACATATGCCATTGCGGACTTTTTTAGGGTTCCGTAGCCGAATGGCAAAAAACGGAACCCTTATAGATTCGTCATGTCTGTTTGTCTGTCTGTCTGTCTGTCTGTCTGTCTGTCTGTCTGTCTGTCTGTCCGTCCGTATGTCACAGCCACTTTTTTCCGAAACTATAAGAGCTATACTGTTGAAACTTGGTAAGTAGATGTATTCTGTGAACCGCATTAAGATTTTCACACAAAAATAGAAAGAAAACAATAAATTTTGGGGGTTCCCCATACTTAGAACTGAAACTCAAAAATGTTTTTTTCATCAAATCCATACGTGTGGGGTATCTATGGATAGGTCTTCAAAAATGATATTGAGGTTTCTAATATATTTTTTTTCTAAACTGAATAGTTTGCGCGAGAGACACTTCCAAAGTGGTAAAATGTGTGTCCCCCCCCCTGTAACTTCTAAAATAAGAGAATGATAAAACTAAAAAAAATATATGATGTACATTACCATGCAAACTTCCAACGAAAATTGGTTTGAACGAGATCTAGTAAGTAGTTTTTTTTTTAATACGTCATAAATCGTAAACCGCAAAAAACATCGATCAAAGTTACAACGAACTACAAGAACTTTTATATTATGTTACTTGCTGCTACGGAACCCTTCATGGGCGAGTCCGACTCGCACTTGGCCGCTTTTTATAGATCTATAAAAGAGAAACAATCTCGCCATACATTGTTTTGTGATATTACAAACGGATTTGTCAGCGTTTTCAGTGAACTCTCAGACGGCTTGATTTTTTCTGACTTCCTCAATTCAACATTAATTGTCATATTTCAACCAATTTATACAAAATATTAATAAGTTATACACAAAAATCTTCCTGAAGTATCACTCTATTTACTGGTGAAAACCGCATGAAAATCGGTTTAGTACTTTTTGAGTTTATCGTGAACAGACAGACGCGGCGGGGGACTTTGTTTTATAATATGAATCAAGATAATATTTTTCAACATGTTCATTCTTATTCATAGAACATGTAAATTAATCTGAATTGAAGATGAGTATTGATAAATCATGTCAATGATATTCAATGAGTCAATTTTAAGTAGATCGGTTTCATTTCTTCAATAAAATTGTGAGCTTTAACGCTTTTTAGATGAAATTCCAATCCTAAATAAATGTACCTAAGGCAAAAACATGTTTCATTAAACCTGGATTTTACACAGAAAAAGAATAAAAAGCTCATCATTAAGGTGAGAGAGGGGAGACTGGGGGCTGAACAGGGGAACGTAAATCTGCTCACCTTTATATAACATGTACAGCTGTTGCTATACTTCAAAAGACTCTAAAGTCTAACCGCAGGAAAACTCTGGAGCTATTCTAATTGTGAGTAAAGTTTTTAAAAACAGCACATGGGGAAAGAAACCTCGCAAGGTAAATTTAACCTTAATTGTTAATGATTATAGTTTCATAAACATTCATTTAAAACAACTAAGTATTTTCTTGGCAATATGCCACTATATTGCGCTATATCATTTTAATAATCGTCTAGTTAAGTTGACTAATTGGATTTCAGTTCTGTTGCCCGATGTAGTCAGACTTTTCATAAGTTTTTATAACTCGAGATCTGTAAATCTTATGAAATTATTCATCCCTTTAAAGCCCCGCTTGCTATGAAATTCTTAGAAGTAAATTCCACTTTACCTATTATATGTAGGTACTATTATTTCTTTTGTGCTTTTACTCGAATAATTAATTAATGTCGATTCAGAACGATGCAATGCAACTGATTTAACAAATATTTTTAATGTGGTTAAACGTGGTTTAGTTATAATTTGTAATGCTAATTTCTTGTACTCGTATTTGTGCGTGTTTCTCCCACACATATTATGATACAAGCTCCAACAATTAACATACAATTCAAACTCGTTGTTAAATGATACAAATGACTACTTACCATCCGACATCTCTCGTTTACATTGTTATTATTTATTTCACAACATACTTTTAAATGTAAACTTCTGGGCTTTTAAGTATTGCTTTAACAATGCATATTTTCAGTAGGATGATTAATACTTAAAGTTTATAAATGAATAACAAATACAGGCTTCATTTAAGTAAAGACAGTAATTATGATTTATTTATTTAGACTTTTTATTTTTGCCTACACTTGAGGCTTAATCGGACTAATTCTTTGAACATTGCTATACTCGTATTAGTAAAAAATAAGCTAACTTTATTTTCTGGTTTATACAGAAATGTAGTAAAAATTGGTAACTAAATTTGGTAAAATTTAACTTACGATTTTTTTGTAATAATATAGGTAGATATGTGTATACTATATACTTACCGCAATCACACTGCAATAAACACGCACGATCCTAGCACAATATAAGAATTTATATCTTTACTGCGATCCTAGTTGCGAAGTTTGGTCACGCCAATTATTTATTAAAGTAGATACAAAATAATTACAAATTTACAACATAGGTAATTACTGTAAACTCTCTAAACGTGATTTTTTAAAAACTACTATACATGTTTTATGCAGTTTTTAGTTTTACCAATAGATAGAAAAACTTATGAGGAAAATTTAGGTTATATGGTAAATTTTCCTAAATATGAAAAACGTTATTAGAATAAGCAACATTCGTTTCATTTTAACACTAAGTAGTTAAGTTTACTCAGTCAGGATATTTCTAGCTTCGTATTGTAAGTAGATGTAGAAAATTTTGCTATGCTACGGGCAGACCGGGTCGCTTTATAAATTCCCTTATAAGTTTTCTTGTAAGCCCATACCTAAATTACCTAACTGCCTACATCCATTTTGTAATATTCTTCAGCTTTATTATATTAACCGTTTACAACAATACAAGCGAAATGCGAAATTACGTTAAAAAGCTGCAATCTAATACAATTAATCTGTGAGGCGTATATCACACCGCATGTGTTTCGCTATAGCAATTATCCACGACTGAAACGAATCTAAATCCCTCGCTTTATTATGTTGTTGTATTTTACGATTAGATACGTCTTATAATTTTAGACCTTAAATCCTCCTTCTTGGAGTCTGTGAGTGATTTGTAGCATCAGGTCTACACGTGCGGCCAATTACTAACGCAGTAGTTGGCGTTGAATAGGTGGCTTTTTACATGCATTCCCATCGGCCAGATGTGCGCGGAAAATGAAATGGAATCCGTTAACTACTCTCCAGTCATGTGTCGTCGCTTGTACATATCCAATCTTATTCATATACATGTGACGATATTTTTAGAACTGAGAAATTCGACCTTTCCAACAGCTGCTCTCATACATCGCCGCAGAAATTTTCCTCTGTTAAACTCGTATGTTCTTTAATAGACAGAATCAGTGCCATTGAAACTGAGATAAGCATAAAAGTAATGCTTAACCTTTTTACTATAATGCTAATGAATTATGACTTTGATGTTTTATATTAATATATCGAGCGAAATTACGGGTCACGGTCAAGGAAAAATAACCACGACCATGAAAAAAAATCAAACAGGTAATTTATTTTAGAACTGTATTATTACTCATATGTCATAAGTCATTATTTATTTATAAACAGATATAGGTACATACCTAGTTATCGTAGATACATATATGCACACAATAAATAAACGATAATAAACGCTAACACACTCATACCCCCGCAGTAGGTTATTACCTATGTCGCGGGTGGCATGGACGACACATATAACACATCACAATCACACCCATGACCCGAGTACAAATATTTATCTGTCACACAAATATCTGCCCCGGCCGGTAATCGAACCACGGATCCCTCGCGTCTCAGGCAGGGTCGTTACCAACTAGGCTACAGGGTTGAAAAAACGAAGACATTATTGGTATTAGTGGAAGAATAGTCATAGATAGATAAATGATAGTCACATAATATTGATTACCTAGAATAACTAGATACAAAACCTACTGAGCTCGGTGCTTTTCCTTTTTCTACTTTCAAGTAACATGATCGAACCAGAAAGCTTAGCTTTCTTAGATCAACCCACTATTTATCATTTAACTGACGACATTGTAACGTAAGAACGAGTTCTCATGGAAATGGCACACCAACACATAATTAATAGACTAAAGAAAAAATATTTAGGTAGGTAGGTACCTACTTATTTATAAAAACAGCAATGTGACCATTTACTTGTCAAAATAATTTGTCAGTTCTATGATTTGTAGATGTTTGATCGGACGTATGTTTCATTCTTAATTCTCTCTTCTTTCTCTACAATGCGTGACGTGACCCAAGTCGCACGTATGCTTGTGCCTATATAATAATAACACATAACATAATAATAACGCATATATAATACAAACCTACGTAAAAAAAAGCATAGAACAAGCGTTATTTTGTCAATTTCCCTAACGACGGTGCCTACCTAGCTAGGTCAATCCCCTCGCATCGTTCATGCTAAAAAGCTCTGAAACCTCAAGGACTATTAAACCCATGTGGGCTCTTAAAGGGTTCTTTCTCGGCTATTATTCAATTGATGCCAAAATTAAAGACTCCTACTATTTATGCTTCAATGTCAATCAACTCATGGAACAAAGTACCCACCGATGTAGGTACCTAGTGCTTGGGAAATAAAATACATGTCACTTTCACTCTTAAGTATAAAAGAGAGACTAGAATTATCTCCCTCTCAGCCGAATTTAATATTAGAAGCACTGAATGCATAATGTAAGTAGGAATACTCGGACCATAATATTGTTACATTTCAAAGGATTCTTACTTCAGAATGTCGGAAAAGATAAATTTTACAGTACCTACTGTTTTGGTTTAAAATTTTAAGATACAGTATCTTTATAAATTTCTTTAAATGTCTTCAAAAAACTAGGAGTTTCTCAGTTCAGTTGTATTTATTTTTACTATTTCTTACCTCACAACTCCGTCATTTAGGAAGCATCATCCTCATCTTTTTTGATTTGAATGGATAATTATACTTCTTGATTAGTCTCGTATTTATCAAAATTTAGTTGTGATGATAGGTTCCATGAAATCCGTGCAGTAGTTTAAGAGATTATCGCATTCAAACAGAGATACTCGTACCATACTATATAGTGATTAACGTTATAGATAGCATTTTAGCCATTTTATGAACTACTGCGCCCTACTTCATTGCGCGATAAAAACATGGCCTAGATACGGAATAAACACAAATCATAAGAGGAAAGCTATCAAAGGAACCCATCATTTGTAGCAATGAAAACTTTGTCATCACAAAATCCTGTTTTCCAATAAGATCTCAATTCTTTTTTTTTGAACTTGGCTCTCATTTCACATTTACGTTCTTGATGAGATAAATTAAAGGGCATACCTATAACAGTAGGCGTTTACACCCGTGCAATAACAGACCGTTTAATTTACGAGTATCGTACTATTTTATAGCATTGTGACCTTAATTGTGACCTGCAGCCTAATTCACGTAACTTTAAGACGCATCGATTGAGTTGCAGTGACGCTGCAATCAAGTTGCAGTGACGCGGCAATCAAGTTGACGTTGGTTGACGTTTAGTGTCTAAACCGTATTCTCGTAATTTTTGAACTGCGCGTCGACTGCACGCAAACTGCGCGTGAACTTCACTTCTCCTGCACGCATCCTGCGCCGTGCGCGCCTGCCAAACTTTTCTTCGGCTATTTAGTACCCTCTGTTAGTGTTGTCATATGAGAGAACAAATAAACTTATTTTAATTAATCAAATACAATTTATTATGTTAACATTAAAAAACGTTGAAGAATATTTATTTATTATCCCAATAATGATTTTTGTGAAACTTTTCGTAAAAAAATTAAATTAATTAGGTTAGAGGTATCGTATTCAAAAACACGGTAAGTAATAATTAAAAATGATAAACGTCTATTAAATAATTAAATTATAATTTACTTACGAAATATAATTTTACTTTCAGTGACTTCTACGTCTAATTGACAAAAGTAAGCAATGAGTCACTTCTAACTTAAAGAAAGCGTCAACAAAACTGCTTAAAACCTCGTACCGAGATGTTATTTCAACGTTAAAAGTTTATGAGAATACCCTCAAACTGCGATCGGAAACACGCTATCTTGACGAGCATCAACAGAATACCTATTTGTGACGTGAGCGTGTTTGACTAGCGCTCGCGTGACGCGAGCATGTTTGACAGCGCTCGCGAAAGCTAAGAGAATACCGAAAGTAGTGTTGTTATAAGGCTCGAGCCTTCCGAGTCTAGAGCTCATTGAAGGCTCGAGCCCTCTAATAAGGCTCGAGCCTTCGCCTCGAGTCTTACATGAAGGCTCGAGGCGGAGGTTCGAGCTCTGGTCCAGGGCTCGAGTCGAAGCTCGAGCTTTGTCTTCAGGGCTCATTTTGTAACACTGTAATTTCAGGGTTTCCTAATCAAAATGTACTGTGTTTTGACTACGGAACCCTAAAAAAGCCTTAACCTTAAAATTTTAAATTACGGCGCGCTGCGAATTTCAAATTTTTGGAGTTTTCTCCTTATAGATTTTCATAATTAAGCCCGTGGTATGAAATTTTATGGGGAGTAAAATCAAACTTTCTCCGTAGCGTTATGCGTTATGTTTGTAATTCGTAAGTTTCGTAACACAGAATCTAGATGGCGTTGGATGGCTGATCAGTAACAAACTAACAACGCCATCTAATGATAGTAATGATCTTGGTACATCCTATTCTTATGATGTGAAACATCATCATCATCGTCATTCATCGTTGTCATCATTAGTCATCTTCATCATCTCCTTCATCATTATCATCACCATTCATCATCATCATCACTATTCATCATCATTATTACCATTCGTCATCGTCATCACCAGTCATCATCATCACCAGTCATCATCATCACTAGTCATCATCATCACCAGCCATCATCATCATCATCATCACCAGTCATCATCATCATCATCACCATTCATAATCATCATCCATCATCATCATCACCAGTCATCATCATCTCCATCCGTTATCATCATTCATCATCATCATCACCAGTCATCATCTCCATTCGTTATCATTCATTCATTATAATCATCACCATTCATCATCGCCATTCATCATCATCACCAGTCATCATCGTCACCAGCCTAATCATCATTAGTCATTATCATTCTTCATCATCATCGTCATCACCATTCATCATCATCACCACCATTCATCATCATCATCATTATTCATCATCACCATCACCATTCGTCATCGTCATCATCAGCCATCATCATCATCACCAGTCATCATCATCATCACCACCACCACTCATCATCATCGTCATCACTATCATCATCGTCCATCATCTTCACAAGTTATCATCATTCATCATCATTCTTCATCATCAACATCATCCTCCATCATCATCCATTGTTTGACTGATTTGACGATTGAAAGCTAGATGGCGTTAAACTCCAGGCGTGCGTCGGAGCTAAGACACATACATTTTTTTATTTTAAAATAAAAATATTTGTATCAAACTTTTCTAAAGAACCCAATTTGGCATACCTATTGCAACAAAATTATTTTTATTACACCTTACAGGATGTTATTATGCGTTTCGATAGATTGCTAAGTAAATAAAGCTCGAGCTTCGACTCGAGTCTTCAATTGAAGGCTCTTGAGCCTTTAAGGCTCGAACCCTAAAGGCTCGAGCCTTATAGGGCTCGCGAGCCCTTAGGCCTCGAGCTTTGAAGGCTCAGTAGCTCCGACTCGGAGCTCGAGTCCGGGACTCGGAGCTCATTTTTCTCAACTCTAACCGAAAGTGTTATTTTGATCGGAACGTCACTGCAACTGCACTGCAATCGAACTTCTTAAATTACGTGAATTAGGGTGCTGAACGCGCCCTTGGTGCTAAACACCGTACATTATTAGAAACTAAGACACGAGTTTTCGCACCGTGTAAAAAAGAGCTACTTAGGACACGGAAAAGCGTGACCTTAGCGTGCATATAGGTCACATATAGAAATATATTTCAAAGAAAAAAAAAATATTACTTACGATGGATTCAAATCGAGCATAACTCGCTATGCTTTTCTGGCTAACTTTTCATAACATTACAATCTTGACCATAATAAATTAATATGAGTAATGATGCAATTTGATGCAAAGGTACAAATCATTTACTCCCTCTCCTATTTAATGACACGTCATTAAATAAATACTACAATAAATAATTATGAGGCATCATTAATGTCACCAACAAGCACCACCAATAAGCAAAGTAAAACTTTTTTTGAGCAAGGAGTAAAAAATATTTTCCTTGCATATTTATTTTCTCATGTACAAACGCTAAAACGCTACGAAATTAATAATTTTCATGACTAGCAGAGGAAGGGTGAAATGTCCCTTTGAAGACCAAACGCTAAAGAACGAACGGAAAAGGAAAACGTCGCTTTCACAAATATTATTTTCCTGTATTTCCTTTTCTTAAAATATTATTATTGCGCTTACAAAGATACAAAAACAGTTTAATTTAAGTATGGTCAAACTATCGATCTTTTCGATGAGAATTATCGTTTTGTTGTTTGTTTGTCTGCCTGTTGGTATAGTGTTTGTTATCGATATTAACAATTTTTTTTTGTTACAGATATTGAATCATCGACTGGTTTCCTTGATTCCGAAACTTCAATCTTCGTGTCACATTACGTAGGTATTTTATATATAACACTTTAAATACAATCCTTTCACTCATAACAATCCAGATATTAGCATAAGTCATACAATATATTCAGATACGTACATAGTCCGGCTATGGAATGACTCAAAGGAGGGTGTAGAGTGCGTGAGCGGGAACCTAAGCGATTTCTTCAGAAACTTATTCAGGGTACTTAGGGAGAAAACATACTAAAAGTCCTGACGTTTAGGAGGCGAGCCGGAGGGAGGGGGGGGGGGCAAAGGTCTCAATTTTAGGTTTTTCGCCAATATCTCAAAAATGGTGCGTTGTAGCGAAAAATGTTCTATGATGAAATGAAAGCTTATAAAATTCTCTATAACATTGATTCTATACAGTTTTTCCATATTCCCAACCGTTTTTGAACTACACCCCCCAGAAATATAGAAATTAAAGTTATTCAGCGAAATGACTATTACCTGATGTGAAAATTATCTTAAAATTTATTGTAACACAAGCTGAGAGTACCTCCACGTGGTGAAGGCGGTAACAGTAAGAAATCGCGTTTTTTATAACAGCGGATAACTGAGCTGAGGCGAGAAAAACAATCTTGATAGTGATGAAGATTGTTTTTCGCTCAATATCTCTAATGATCGCTGTAGGAAACGCAGGTCGCGTTTACTGGCTATCGTATACATGCCTTCGGTTCGGGCTTATGTTATTACCTATAGCTTTTTGGAATTTTATTTTGTTTGGCACGGTAGCCTACCCGGTAGCGCAGGGGAGCAGCCACAAAATATTCTTCTCAGATATAAACTGTTATTAGTAACACAATTGGGTTATCTAACATGAGCACTAACAAGTGTATGTGACGAGGATGTCGTTGAAAGAAGTAAGTATGTCTCTGAGGTAAAAGAAAAGGGAATACTGGGTCTTATTAAAGCTAGTAGGGAAAAGAAAGATGACAAATATCGAGATTTCCTTGACTTAACATCTCTTTTGATTCACTCAAGCTGCCGTAAAAATTACACCCGAAGTTGCACCATTAAAAAAGATGTTAAGCAGGCTTAGGTATCTTTATCTAATGAAGAGGCAGGGCCATCGCATCATCTCAGATCTTCTGCTCCACTATTTGACTTCAAGAATAATTGTTTTTTGTATGTACATGTTGCCTTAATGAAGATAAAGAAAACCTTTGAACAAAAGGAGGGTTGTACATTCAGTTGAGAATCTAACTGTAAAATATCGTATCAAGGAGGTATGTTCCCTGAGAAATGATGCCTGGGGTAACGAAGTTCTTGGTCGTTTGTCCTGCATTAACGATCTTGTTGCTGAAAAAGCAAAATATTATAAATACTGCTATTACTCACTTGTGAAGCCTATCAGTTACCCAAAACTCCAGAAAGCTAAGATCCCTAAAGATACCCATGTCGTAGAGGCTATGGAAGAAATTTTGCTTACATGGAGGGAACCTCTGATACTCAGTTTTCCCACGATGAGATACTCGGTGTTGTAACCGGTGCCAAACCCGGTGACAAGACCGAGTTAGAAAATAAATATGGGGATCGAATACTGATCACACCAGGGGTCAACCACTCACCACTGAAGAGGGCGAGGAAGAAGATACCACAGAAAACGAAGGTTTGCCAGGACCCTCACAATCTTTTTTTTTATTTATTTATTTACCAATGAAGACTTACAAAAAAGAAACAGAGTTAATTTCTGCCAAACTGTAAGCCAGTTTGTCGGCAGTTTACAGTACAGTTCTCGTGGTCTTAAATATATATTATAGTATATTGCAACTTAATTTATAATATATCATATGATCGTAGGCATGATGACAGTAAGCAAATATCACTAAAATTATGTAAGTATTTATTTATTGAAACTTTATTAATGGATCACAAAACACGCATTTATCGTACTAAAATATATTTCCCAACAATAAAGAACAGTATTTCAAAATCTGTCATCATGCCCATTACACTGTAAGTGATACATACGTGTGTGTGTCTATTTTGACTTCTATTTATTTATTCTTTTAATCTATTTTGACTTTTCTAATTTTCACTTTTCCAGAGCGTGTAGCTCGAAAACGGTTGGGAATATGGAAAAATTGTATAGAATCAATGCTATAGAGAATTTTATAAGCATTCATTTCATCATAGAACATTTTTCGCTACAACGTACCATTTTTGAGATATTGGCGAAAAACCTAAAATTGAGACCTTTGCCCCCCCCTCCCTCCGGCTCGCCTCCTAGACGTCAGGACTTTTAGTATGTTTTCTCCCTAAGCACCCTGAATAAGTTTCTGAAGAAATTGCTTAAGTTCCCGCTCACGCACTCTACAACTACTTTATTGACTGAACTAACGCGCTACATCAGTAAATACTTCAGCGATGATCGGGATTTAGCTAATTAGTATATTCACAGAGTATATTTTAATTTATAAATTACATTAATACCAACACCAAAGATAAAGATAAATATATACCTATTATTAGACACTTTTCCAAATCGGTAATTATGTGTTGCAATGAAACGAAATTGTATTAATAGGCAAGACGACAGTAATTACAAATCACTAAAATTATTTATTTATTTTAATGAAACCCTAATAATGGATTACAAAACACGTATTTATCGTATTATTATGAACGAGATGAAGAATATTTTTGATAAAATAAAACTACAAAATACGGCAAGCCGCTATGACATCTTGAACGCCAATCACTCTCAATCAGTGCAATTTACGTCACGCCTAGCCTTAGTAAACAAACGAATATTACAATACTGACAATGACATCTTGTCTTATTACTTTACTGAGGCATGACGTCACAAGCGACCCCATGACACTTTGAAGTGTTTTGGTACGAAATTTAAATTTATAAATTGAAGTGTATTTATTTTATACTAAACCTTATTTTTTTTGCGAAAATATGATACTTACACGTTGTAATTATAATATATTTCCCAACAATATACAGCACTTCAAAATCTGTCATCATGCCTATTGCCGATGTGTAGCTATATATGTCATAGAGCAATGTATTGTACAAACTTATCTACCTCCTACTTCTAGAAGTGGAACTACTCCTTAAGAAAATCCCGCTTCCTGTAAACCGCAATAAAACTTGAAAGGGTCTAAACGGAAGACGTTCGCCGTCCTTATCAGAATGAAGTATGTATTACGGAAATGGCACCTCAACAGTGGGCCATTGTGGCTATCTGAGGCCGAGTTAGAGATGTTCGATCCGATCCGATACTTGTGTGGATCGATACAATACGATAAGATCCGCTCGATTTTTGTATCGATACGCATTCGATCCACCCACTGGCGAATCGATATACGTGTAAGGTAGATCGGATCATTCAGATCGTATTAAGGAGACAGGTATTTTTTTATTTAGAAGAGATAAACAAAACAGAATACTTAGCCGAGATATAATCAGATCGATAATTTGATAAACATGTAAGGAGGATCGGATTAATATATGAATTAAAGTAATTGTTTTAACCTTAGACAAAATACTATCAATTGACAGATGATACACATGTACGGTGGACTGTATCGAAAATTCGAAATCTGGAGTCAGTGTCGCATATTTCCGTTTCCGTGTTAAATAGGAGACAGTTAGGTTAGGTTCGTATATTTTTTACGCGGAAATAGGGACCCCGCGATGCGGGGTTCCGTTGACGTTTATGACGAAGTGTAGTTTTGTTGCATAATTGAATTGAAATCGAACATTTAGTCGCCATAATCACAAGTATTGCCTCCTATTGAACACGAAAATAAGTACGCCAATCAGGGCTCATGCTTTTCACAAACCCGTGTGCGATTGGAGGACACGTGCCTTAAACTGAACACGAGTTTGGAAAGAGAAAAAAAATACCAAGCAAAGCTCAGTCATCTGGGTACTCCTTACTTAGTTATTATTTTAATCAATCTTATTATGTGTAAATCCTTGGCAACATCAAATATAATTTGCAATATTTAGCGTGACAAACCCGTGCGCGTTTCGAGACAGTACTGCCTCCTATTGAACACGGAAATGGAAAAGCGCGTCAGGGTCAATTGTTTTATACTTTGAGTTAAACCACAGAAAAAATAATAATACTTATGTCAAACAAAATACGTAGCGAAGATATTGGTTGATCAATAAAGTAAGGTGGATCGGATCCAAATATGGAGTTAGCTAATTGTTTTAAAGTTAGAGGTAAACGAAATATCTACTTAATGACAATAATGGATTAATATATGTACAAAATAAATGTAGCGAAAGTATTGGCGGATGAATTGTATCGATACTTAAAAGTGGATCG
The DNA here is from genome assembly GCA_951805285.1 of Thymelicus acteon. Taxonomy (NCBI): domain Eukaryota; kingdom Metazoa; phylum Arthropoda; class Insecta; order Lepidoptera; family Hesperiidae; genus Thymelicus; species Thymelicus acteon. The sequence goes on along the minus strand of OX638225.1, from coordinate 10,416,327 downwards.
AATAGAAATCGAAATTTGAGTTCAGATCAGGTAAAAAACAACCGATACACTTCAGTATGATCCATTTCGATCCGGATTATCGATACAAGGCACCTAGATCGAACATCCCTAGGCCGAGAGGCGGATGGCACGGAGGCTAGCACTCGCCACGCGTCTCGCATGCGGATTGGCCATGTTGGGACCTGTTGCACCGAATACCATGCTAGCGGAACATGTAACTGGACTTAGGGTTGTCACAAACGGACAGATTTTATTTTAATTTTTATTCTATTATATAATATTATATAATTTAGTAATGAAATGATACAGTCAGGGTACTAATTATTCGTAACAATAATATTATTATTGCAGATGTTTATATTTGTTTTTCTTCCAATCTTATATTAAATAGTACAAAATAATTCAATTTTAAATTATTTACATAATTATGATCAATGATCATTATGCTTTAACTTTTAATTCTTAAAAGCAGATTTTAATTAAATATTCAAAATACACAAAAAAAAAACAATTATTACTCAATGGGATAACTATAACTGACTATTAATGATGTATTTAATTAAAAATCCAAACTAACTAATGAAGCACATTAAAAAATGTATAGAAAAAACCGGACAAGTGCGTGTCAGGCCACGAGCAAATTTAGGGTTCCGAAGTAGTAAGTTTATCGACTATTACTCATTAACTACTTATGCTAACATAACCGTGATAGTTTTTTTTGTAAATTCATCATATATAACCTATTTTTGAGAATTTTTCACTTGTCCAACTCCAACCGTTTAGCCGGCAGGGCTTGACTCTAACCAAAATTAGCATTTTAAAGCCAAATATTTCGCAAACGGATCCTTAATTCCAAAAATGGTGTTAGAAGACCCATAATATTTTTGAATGACCTTTTCAACGATATCCCACACCGTAGGGTACGCGAGTTACGCGACATAGAGTGCTTATTACCTATCCCTGAAATCGCGGGTACAGCCGCGGACAGATCACTAGTTATTTAACAAACCAAAATGCATTTTCAATTACTCAATGCGAAATAAGCACCCAATCATGTATCATGATTCGATTAAAACAATTTCATAATCCGATAGCAAACACGGCTTTAGGGCAAGTAGAGAAAGCAGAGGGCCGATTCATACCGAGTACTTTCTCCACTCCATTGACCCCCGACACAGGCATTCCGTAACGAGATCCACTAGACGGGTATTACTTAGAAACCACTAAAACTACGGATACGAGTGTCATTGTGCCCTGCTCTTTGTTTGTAGATATTAACTTGAGTGTAGTAATAAGTGAGCAAACGGATCCAAAATGTCATTTTGGATTATTTGATCCATGATATTTTCGAGCTACTTGGCTCATTTTTTTTATGGAAATAGCCGGCAAACGAGCTGACGATCCACCTGATGGTAAGTGGCTATCGCCGCCCATGGACATCAGCAACACCAAAGGCATCACCGATGCGTTGCCGGCCAAGAAAGAGAGAAGAAAAAGAAAGAAAGAACTGGCTCTCAAGCCCCCAGCCGGAACACGACGAGTTGTTTGGCGGCTGACTCATGCTCAAGGGTGGTAGCTATCCAGGCGAACCCCATGGAGAAATAATAATAGTAATACTTAATGGTATTAATTAATAATAAAAATCAATATTACTAATATAATCCCTCGAGGGGTCCTACCACCAGCGGGCCGGATTTAGTCGCCTTTTACGACACCCATCCGGCGTGGGATGCATTGTCGGTCGAGAAAGAAAGTGATAGCTGGAATACGATGAGTCGTTTGGCCGCTGACTTAATCAAGACGGTGGAAGCTAATCATCTTCATGGAATAGACGGATATTTAAGGATTATGTTTATCTTGAAAAAAAACAGTACAAAGTTTTAACATTTCAAAAAAATATATAAAAGTGCTTAATACGTAGGTAGTGATTATGCTGTAATTAATGATCAGAGTTGTTACGTTAAATAATCAATGATCAATGGTTCATCTGGCTGGGGTCACGTTAGTACTGGACACGCACAAATATGTTAAGTTGGTCGAATAAAAACAAAAGTTGCTATACAAGTTTTTCAAGAGAAACAGGTTGAAAGATGAGAGCTCGAAACATTCGGTACCCACTTGCGATTTATATGACCTCGAATATTTGAAAGGAAAGTCTTAGAATGATAAATATTTAAAATTTTCTAGGTACCTAAACCAACAAAACTGTAAGGCGCAAAATATTACAAGTAGATTTTGAGTTCAACTAATTTCAATTTGTGATATAAATTTTAAACATTGTTGAAGTTATCACAATGTTACTTCTCTTAGTTGTCCAACTGAACAAGATGAATTATTAACAACATCATCAGGCGACATAAAATAAAATAGGTATCCCTTGGTCGTTTCCCTGAGTAGGATGCATTAAGACTTAATATACCCTATCTTATTATGGTACTAAGTGAACCTCATATTACAAGGATAGGAATTTATTGCTCTTAATACTGAAGTCTCTGCTAGACGACAAAGAGAGACGCTTTTCGTATTTGCCAAGTGTTAACAAGAACAGTATCTTTTAACGACAACCGAACTTTTAGTGAGGGATATTAGTTTGGCCACATAATACTTAATACGTTACCACACAGAATACTTTACCTTTGGCTATAAAGTCTACCGAAACCGGATGAATCCTTCCCACTAATTGTACTAATATTATAAATGTGAAATTTTATATGGATATTTGTTACTCTTTCCCGCAAAAACTAACTGAATGGATTTTCATGGAATCTCACAAGTAGATCATGATCTGAAATCTAGAATAGGACCTATCTAATTTATTAATGTCCTAAAAAAGAAAGTTTCAATCCTATGCTTAACTTAGAATTTATCGAAATCAATTTTAACATAAAATTCCCAGACAAGTACAGCTACCAACTCGAAGACAAGTCTAGTCGAGTGTAACAACTTGTTATTGCTCGAAGGGCATTGAGGAGACATCTCGTCTCGCCGGACCGCGCCACCGTCGCCGGCTCTCTAGTGAATTTTAATTAACTATATTTTTATACTAGCGCTCTGCCCGCAGCTTTGCCCGCGTTTTCCGGGATAATAAGTACCCCATATCTTATTCCAGATCATGGTCTACATGCGTGCTAAATTTCATTAAAATCCGTTCAATAGTTTTTGCGTGAAAGAGTAACAAACATAGACAAACAGACTATCACATTATTACAATACTAGTAAGATAATTTTGTATATCTTACCACACAATGCAGTATTTTAATACACTACTGTAATATACTTTTAATTATTTCTCTTTTTAAAGTGAAACTTTTATTCTATCGCCCCTAAATTTTTCGTCCATCTATCACATGTCGCATTACAGCCGGCCCTGGAGTAAAAATAATAATGGAGATTCAATGATTTAAAAAAATATTGCTCTTAGTTTTTAATATGCGTCTATCATCTAAATGATTGCATTAATTATATTTATATTCCGTACTTTAATACGCAAATTGCAATTAAATTTTATAATTGAATACTACTATTGATTTCCATTATCATTCCCATTTTTAGGGTTCCGTAGCCGAATGGCAAAAAACGGAACCCTTATAGATTCGTCATGTCTGTCTGTCTGTCTGTCTGTCCGTCCGTATGTCACAGCCACTTTTTTCCGAAACTATAAGAGCTATACTGTTGAAACTTGGTAAGTAGATGTATTCTGTAAACCGCATTAAGATTTTCACACAAAAATAAAAAGAAAACAATAAATTTTGGGGGTTCCCCATACTTAGAACTGAAACTCAAAAATGTTTTTTTCATCAAACCCATATGTGTGGGGTATTTATGGATAGGTCTTCAAAAATGATATTGAGGTTTCTAATATCATTTTTTTCTAAACTGAATAGTTTGCGCGAGAGACACTTCCAAAGTGCTAAAATGTGTGTCCCCCCCCCCTGTAACTTCTAAAATAAGAGAATGATAAAACTAAAAAAAATATATAATGTACATTATCATGCAAACTTCCAACGAAAATTGGTTTGAATGAGATCTAGTAAGTAGTTTTTTTTTAAATACGTCATAAATCGTAAACCGCAAAAAACATTGATCAAAGTTACAACGAACTACAAGAACTTTTATATTATGTTACTTGCTGCTACGGAACCCTTCATGGGTGAGTCCGACTCGCACTTGGCCGCTTTTTCAATAATTAAGTTAAGATTAAAAACGCAATTTAAATACTCTAAATCAAATAATTTTCTAAAAATTTTTAGTTAAATGCCTACAAACCGAAAAAAGTTTCACTTGCATCGTGGTGTAATAAAACCAAATAATTTATAAATTTATTTTATCTCTTTATAATAAAATTGTAGGTAGGTAGGTACTTAGTTTTACTTCAGAATCAATATAACAAAATTATCTACAATCCAAATCATAACCCTCCTTTTGGCTTCGCCGTATTCGGGTAAAAATAATATGGGATTAAGGTCAAAAACGCAAAAAGTCAAACACGCAAGCTTGCTTAAATAAAATGGTAACTGTTGATGATTAATGATACAAGGGTTTCCACACTAAAAACAGTCTGATATCTAGCTATCTCAGCTCCCACGCCGTTCTAATGCGTAAGCACATGACCTTTGAGCAAAAAAAGCCGCTTCGAAAAGACGACTTAATTTGTATTTGTGTGGTGTAGTAATATACACCGTTGTATAATAACAGTGACATTAAGTATGTAATAGCTAGGTATATTCGAAACTCATGGGAATATGTTTGAATTACACAAGAATGAACGAAAGGGCACGAGGTCGATGACAAACAAGAACCGAGCTGTGCTGAGGCTGAATAAGAAATCAAGATGTAGGGATATAACGTATACCTACAATAAATAATAATGTATAAATTACACAATAATTACCTGTTCAATAGGTAGTTAATTATAATTGTCATGTTTATTTATACATAGACAACTCGTTAAATTATGTACCTAACGAAGTAGTTCTAGACATTACCCTTTATATCCGAGACCATGTTTATTTCACACTTTATGATCAATGCGCTATTAGTTAAAAAAGCCTTTACATAAATTCACTTGTATTCTAGCAGTTCATAATTGTAATTGAAACATTTAAAAATATTATATACTCAATAATTTGATTTTGTAACCTTACCATCTACATAGGTATATGCATAATTAGCATCAGGATTAAACGCGCACCCTGCAAATATTTCTACTAAATGCGTCTAAAACAACAATGAGGATACGCTGCCAAAATTATTAATTTATCCGGCTCAACTGGTATTTTTTTGGCTTTTAGAAGCGAGCTAAATGCTATAAAAAAGGCTAAAATAATAATCTCAAGTTAACTTGGATATCTGCTAAGTCATTCCATTCCATTGAATGAAGCAAGTCACGAAACTTGTTTGGAAACATAGTTCATTACAAAGAATAAGTAACTATTTAATACACCTTTATGTAGTTATTTCCCAAGATAATTCATTGTTCTCAAATTATTGCAGCGAATACAATTATTAGGTAGTGCAGTCCACCACGATCAAACATAATCGTTCAGTGAAACATGTTTTTTTTTTCAATTCCAGGTAAAAGGCCTCTGCCCATGATGCTGCGTTCCGATGAGAGTGTCAGATAGACGCTCGTCGCAGCAGCATGGGTGCAAACATGGGCAAGAACTCGAGCCTGCTCGACGCGCTGCCTTCTACCCAAGGCACGCTCCACGTCGTGATGCTGGGCCTCGACTCCGCCGGTAAAACCACCGCGTTGTACCGGCTCAAGTTCGACCAATACCTCAACACCGTCCCCACTATCGGCTTCAACTGCGAGAAAGTCAAGGGCACCATCGGAAAATCCAAGGGCGTAAACTTCCTCGTATGGGATGTCGGTGGACAGGAAAAACTCCGACCACTCTGGAAATCCTACACTCGGTGTACCGACGGTATCATTTTCGTGTTAGACTCTGTCGACGTCGAAAGAATGGAAGAAGCTAAAATGGAACTGATACGTACAGCGAAATCGCCAGACAATACCGGAGTACCGATACTTGTACTCGCAAATAAACAGGACCTTCCTGGAGCTAAGGAACCGCGGGAACTGGAGAAACTGCTAGGATTGCACGAGCTAGTGTCTTCTCCGCACGGCTCTCGAGACGCTCACGCCTGGCATGTCCAACCGGCTTGCGCCATCACCGGTGAAGGACTTCACGAGGGCCTCGAAGCTCTCTATGAAATGATACTCAAGAGAAGAAAATTGGCGAAGCTACAAAAGAAACGGGTCAGATAAACCAATCGTGCAACAAAAGCTGTACGGCTAAGTTTGTCAAGTTTGTGTGTGTAACGTACAAGACAGCTGGTTCGGAAGTTAGTAACCCACGGTTGGATATTTTGTAATATCTGAGATGGAAACACCAAATATTGTTTTAACTGTAGATGTCTGACGTCTTATGAAGTATTCCATCATTATATTGCTCAAATTATACTGAACATTTGAAGGAAATGAATGATATTTTGATATAAATTGATTTAACAACTAGTCATTTTCTTTTGAAAATAGCTAGGTAGGTCCAAAACAACAGCTAAAACACATGATTTAGTCAAATATTGTATTTGTAATTTGACCATTAAGGCCTCTCATGATAAGTCGGTTCATAACGATGAACAAAATACAACACAAAAAGAACGTACCTACATCATAATGTGGCTCACAAGATTCTGTGGGACCATTAGTGTAGCACAATAATAAATACATAAAAATGCAAATTTTTTTACTGCGATCCAGACGAGTGACTTAAATTTTAATGTAGAATTAATGGCATGATAATGTTTATTAGAATTGCACTTTTCACCATGAATTATTGTATGTGTGCGCTTTGAATAATGATTTACTGCATTGTAATAAGAGTTCAAAGAAGGATTGGTTTCTGGTCACTTATCTTAGCGTTCATATATTAGGTTTTATGTTCAGAGGCTTTACTATACCTACTTTAGAATGCTTTGTGTTTGTAAATACAATGTAAATAGACGCTATAGATGTTATCTAAAATGTTAACAAGTTTTCTTTTTCGTAAACAAAATTCGCTAGTATAAGATCATCACAATATCAGTAATAACATAAATAATTTCTAAATAAGTTTCAAAGCAATAAATATCTTGATGTTATGTTCTGGAATACGAAAACAGAAATTCTGAAATGAATTGTTTATAAATAGTGTATTGGTAGATATTTATTTATTAATAATTTATAGTGGAATAATGTAAGGTAAATGTAAACCCCTATGTATTAATAAAGCTTTTACCAGAGTTTATGTTACTCATATTGTAAATATGTAAATTCCAAGTAGATATTCGTCAATACCAAGATACCAAACATTTATATGAGTAGGTAATATACATTTTGTTACAAATATATTTGTTTTATTATGTATACATCACGCATATTATAATATTATATTGGGTTTAACGATGAAACAAGACTTTTCTGTTACATGCTCCCAAAGTTTCATAAATCTTGACAATTCTTATCTTTATCAAAAATAAAACTTTGTAGATATAATAAAGGATCCTCATTCTGAGTCCAATCTGTGAATAATGTCAGATATTCTATTTCTGCATCGTTTAAACTCTGATAACTCCTTTTGTTTACGTGACTTTTAGAAACATCATGTTTAATTTTTCTTTTCGGAACATACTTATATTGGACATTAATTAATTGATTCTCTTCAGAAATAAGATTATGAGCCCTAAGTAACTCTCGTTCTAGCCGATTAAATAGGCGCAATTCTTTTGCAGCCTTTTTTGCCTGATTCATCTTTTGGTTATTCAATTCCATACATCTATTCATAGCTCTTCGAACTGCACCACTTTGTATTGAGTCCAACCGTTTCGAGTAATCCATGTACATAGATTCAATAGCTCTAGCTAGCGTTATCATGTCCATATTCATCGGTGTTTCATTAAACACTTTACTATAGCAAAATTCGAGGTGAAAATTAAACCTCAAAACTTCAGCTGTGCCAACAGCTTCGTAAAAAAATCCATGTAATATTTTAAAGAATTTATTTTTTAGCTGAACACATCGTTCTTCACTCTGTAGCACAAGATTTTCAAAATATTTTATAGAAGTTGTAACAGCAGCGCTATCATGATCAATTTTTTGTTTTAATATTCTTATCGCGTCTTTCATAGCTTTAGTATGAGGAACAACTTGCGCCTCACGACTAAAATGATACAGTAGCTGTTTTTCCATGCCTTCGAAGACATTTATCAAATCACGCGGATGAGTAAAATATAAAACTGGTTTGGTCGGAGCGACACTGCATTCTTTGCGCATTTTTTCAAATAAAGCAGTAAAGGTATCTTCATCATGTGAATTACCAAAATCGAATCCCCTAGCTTCTATTTCAACTGATCGAGCAAATTCTCTGTTGCTGGAACGCCACATCGGAGGTGATAGGTAATACAAAAATCTGCCATATTTCTGCTGTAATCTATATTTATAATCCAATCCTAGTAACCGCGATACTATAATAAAACTCTCATCGGCCAAACTTTGCAATTCAGCCATTTTTGCTTCTAATTTTAAACTTAATTTTTCCTCTTCGTCCAAAATTCTCATCGATTTTTTATAACCTTCCATTATGAATGTATCAAACGCTTTTGCTTCTTCAGAAAACTTTTGTAAAGCTTTGTTATAGATACTGTTTTCTACTCTAAAATTTGTATCAATATTCATAGCACTATCCTTCTTGTAAGCAATTTCTTGTACAATTCGAAAGAGCTTATGAATTGAACTGATAAGCGTTTTATAACGTGGAATACAATGAAATAGTGGTCTCCCATTAACAATTTTAAAGAAATCATCATCGAAATCGGTTACTGTGCGAACGTGATCCAATTCTTCGTCCGATTTATTCAACTTCATGTTCAGTTCTTTCTTACAGTTTTTATATCTATCATGAATTCTGATGTTTGCTTGTTTTAAGAATCTTACCTTACATTCTTGTTTGGCGTAGGACTTATAAGGTAGAAGTAATTCCACTCGTTTAGTTACATCGAATGGTAAAGAGTAATATCGTGATGCCAAACTTTTTTTCGAACAACTTGAACCAGATTTCATTTTAGACATTTTTATTGCGTTTTGTTATGTTTCGGTTTATAACTATTAAAATGGGAAATAAATAACTAACCTGAAAAATATTCGCAATTCTGTTATACCGTCAACTTCAAAAGCTTCAAGTTTTGGAGAAAATAGATAAAATTATCTAAATATAGTCAGAAATAAAACTTGACCAACTAGAAAGCATATTAATTTTAATAAACAGATTATCTAAATTACAAAATGTTATATTGAAATTAGAACACATTAATTTTACAATTTAAACACTAAATAAAAAAGACAAAAGGTCTAAAGTACAGACTTACGTGGCACCCACTCAAAAGCAGGTTTCACAAAGTCATAATATTCTTTTAAATACGGTGCTGGGTTTGTCCCCTCACACCAATCAGTGAACATCAGCAACCCATCTCTTTCTTCCGGGGTAATTTTATATTTCTTTGGTTTCGGTCGATCACCAGTTTGCATTTGCGATTTTCTTCTCTCAGCCACAGCTAATGCAATTCTACTTTTTTTATCCAAAAACTTTTTTAAAACTGGTCTGGTATATTTAGCAGGCGGTAAGAACGCTTTATTCATAGCATTTGTCATCTCACGGAACGCTCTCAGTTCACGTTGAGCTTTATATGCATCTGTCATTGTCTTCAAATCTTGAGCAAAGAAGTCACTTTTGGCCTGGTTGACAATTTTAAAGTCTAGTGAATCCAATCGTAAATTGTAATCTTCGTACATAACTTCTAAAATTTTCATTGGATCTTGTAAACTCTGGTGTCCCTCTTCACATTTTCCAAAAACTTGTTCATAAACGTATTCAATACAAATTTTTAGCTTAAGTGTACTTGGGCTAGCTACACTATCGTAAAACGAGGTATTTAAAATTCTAAAGAATTTGTTTTGTAGATGATCCTCATTATAATTTTCTCTTGCAATTTCATTATTGATGTGGTCAATGTAGTATTGGAAATAATCAAATTCTTGTGTAGTTGAGAGTTTAAGCTGTTTAATTCTTTCTTGTAAAATTCTATATGGTCCATCGGTTTTCGAAAGCTGAATTAAATACTCTCTACTCTGTAACTCCATCGTACGAAACAGATACATCATCTGTTCAGGTCGTTTAAAATACAAGTATGCTGGCAAAGGATTTGATAATTCAATTCTTGCTACCTCAATCATTTTGTCTATGTCCATGGTCTCTACCAAATCATTATCAGTCATAAACTCACCTTCCTCAAATTGAATTGATTGAAGTTTATGCCTTAAATTTTCATCGTATAGCTGTCTCCACTGCAGAGGTGCAACAAATATTAAGTAACTTCTGTAAATTTTAAGTATACTCCGGATAGCATCCAGTTTAAACAATATGTTATTAAAAATAGTCAATTTTGATACATATCCAAGGAATTCAGAATTTTTCGCAACTAATTCTGCGTAAACTTTCTCAGCTTTCGAAACCTTAATACATGATTTCTTATAATCCTCTGTAAGGAACTTTTGAAAGTTTTTTATATGCTGTTTAAAGTTACTTAGAATATTGTCATGCTCTTTTGTTTCTTCAGCTATACTCTGGTCTATTTTCATAATGAGATCGCGTCGATAACCTATTTGTTGGCGGTTCATAGCATAGCTTCTGATGTTATTAACGTATACTTTTATGTCATCAAAACATCTTAAAGGGCGTCCCTCTATCACTGTGTAGAATTCGGGGTGAATTTCGACCACTGCTCTTACATCATCAGGTGGTTCTTCCAAAAAAAGTCTTTCAGAAATGTCCCTGGTTGCAGCAATTCTCAAGTTATCTTTCAAGTGCAATGGCTGAGATAACCTGTTCCTAGTTATTAATTTTTCTTTCCTATCACTATATTTTATGTAAGATAATAATTTTTCAGACTTTGGCAAATGAAATGGTGAAGAAAGTTTTTTCTTATGCTTGTCTTCCTTAACGGCATGTTTTCGATTAGCAAAATAATGTTGAGTGTTTGGTACATAGCGACGCCGAAATATGATATCCAACGTTTTTAGTGGAACCATAGGTTTCCGCTCTTCTTTTAAGCAAGACATTTTCAATACAACGTAAATATAAAATAAAAACTTCGAAATTACCTACAACACGCACAGAAGAATCGTACTGAAAATACTTGAAAAATTCTTCGACGGATGTCAAAGACTTTTGAAAGTCACAATAATGACACAATGATGTATTATGAACCAGGATCACAGATGTATATTTAAATAGAATATTAATGATTTGAAGTTTGAAACAATTTTTATGTCTATTACTAAACATTTTCTAAGTATATTGCCAAATTACTTTTGACGACATTATTACAAATAGACCAAAATATTATAGTACGCCGCCTAACTTGAAATCTTATCACTTCTTGGTTCATAAGAAGCTTTTAATCTTCTGCTTAATTTATCTACATCTTTTAATAATTTGCTGGCATTCTCCGCCTGTTTTACTTCTCGAGCTCCTTGTTCATATGTGTCTTTTTCAATAGCTTTTATTTCATTTAAGTCGAACGCTGATAAATCTAACATCAAGTCATTGTACTCTTTTTCAAGCGATAATGTCATCTGTAAAGAACTTAGACCTGTATCATTTGGTGCAATTAATTTTTCGTATGCAAATTCTACGTAATTAAAAATTTGAAGCGCAATCTTGGATGACACCAAACTTTGTAAATTTTTCCGTAAGATTTTGAAAAACACTTCTTTAAATTCAATTTCTCGAGCCTCGTTCCATACAATGACTTCTCGTATTTGTTTTATCTGTGAACACAATAATTAATACATGAATACAAATGTTGAAACAGAACTTCTTCGTCTATAACATGGAAAATAGAGAGAAGGAATGCCATCTCTGTATATGAAAAGTGTCCGTAAAAACACGTAAAATGAGGATCAGTAAAGTTATAGCAAATTCTATAGAACTAGTATCCACGCGATTCTTTATGGCATATGAATGATATATCTTTTTGAATCATCCAAATCGGACCATTACTTACGAAAATATTAAGTAATAAACATTGCCGTTCCGGCCGCTAAAATTCAAACTACGCGGGCACGTGTGACGTCACGATTCCCGTCGCCGCCAGTTAGCCGCTGGCAGCGATACGGCGCGCAATGTTTTGTTTGGATAATTGTGACTTTGAAACAAATTAAGTGTCCCATTTGTGCCTAATTCACCTTTTAACTATGTATCAGTATTGTATAGTGCTTAAACGTTCAAACACTTCTGTGAAAACGCCAAAAAAAACTATTTTTTAACGTGCCGAAAAACTCAAAACTTCGTAGAAAATGGTATTCCGTTGTAAAAAGACAATAATTATATGATTTATCTTCAATAGTAACTGAGCTGGGAACCATATCTTTAACTTATATAAATTTCGTAGTTGTATCTATATAGCCAGCTGTGGTTGGGCTCCGTAACATTTTTTTCAGTGGCAGATGGCTCCTCGCTGCATCTATGGAGCCACATCAAAAATGCTACGCTATGTTTGCAGCCTCCCTTTTGAGCAGCACAGTCATGGAAATCCACCTTCTCTACCGTTCAGCAGCAATACGCTTTACTTTTTAGGGTTCCGAAGTAAAATCGGAAGTATCGACACCCTTGAAGTTTCTTCATGTCCGTCCGTCCGTCTGTAATTCTGCATGGATATACATATGTACACATTTATTAAAACTCGTGGAACCAGAATCGTGGAATTAAAATACTGAAAAACTTTTGTTCAGGGTACCTCCCCTACAGGTGTGAGGATGAAATTTTTTATTCGTCGCGTACCCCGTAGTGTGGGATATCGTTGAAAAATGAAAGGGTCTTCGAAAAATATTATGGGTCTTCTAGGACCATGTTTGGATTTAGGGGTGCGTTTGCGAAATATTTGCCTTTATAGTGCTAATTTTGGTCGAGCCCCTACTACTACTCAAAGGATGATTTGTAACGATGAGTGAGAGGGAAATAAAAGCGGCCAAGTGCGAGTCGGACTCGCCCATGAAGGGTTCCGTAGCAGCAAGTAACATAATGAAAGGTAATTTGCGGTTTACGATTTATGACGTATTAAAAAAACTACTTACTAGATCTCGTTCAAACCAATTTTCGGTAGAAGTTTGCATGTACATCATACATTTTTTTAAAGTTTAGAAGTTACATCGGGGACACACATTTTACCACTTTGGAAGTGTCTCTCACGCAAACTATTCAGTTTAGAAAAAAATTATATTAGAAACCTCAATATCATTTTTGAAGACCTATCCATAGACCCCACACATATGGGTTTGATGAAATAAAAATTTTGAGTTTCAGTCCTAAGTAGGTATGGGGAAATGTTAAGCTGTTTCTGAGGCTGACTGTTGGTACGTAAGTACTTATTAGGAATCTTTAGGTCTAACTTCTAAGCTGTTAGTAGTAGGTAGGGGTAAGAAATAATGAATGTAAAGTATACGTACAGGGATATATTCAGAACATATGAATGAAGTGTTTATAGTTTATTGATAAACGAATGTTGTTTTCGGTATTATGTAGATCATTTCGCGGATGGCTTTTTAACCTACTTGCGCTTTATAGTGCATAGTTCCCTACGCTGATGATCTATGACAGAAACCTTAATATTGGTTGTCAATGGCTGTTTTTTAGGGTTCGGTAGCCAAATGGCAAAAAACAGAACCCTTATGGATTCGTCATGTCTGTCTGTCTGTCTGCCCGTATGTCACAGCCACTTTTTTCCGAAACTGCATATAAGAACTATACTGTTGAAACTTGGTAAGTAGATGTATTCTCTGAACCGCATTAAAATTTTCATACAAAAATAGAAAAAAAAAACAATAAATTTTGGGGTTCCCCATACCTACTTAGGACTGAAACTCAAAATTTTTATTTCATCAAACCCATATGTGTGGGGTCTATGGATAGGTTTTCAAAAATGATATTGAGGTTTCTAATATAATTTTTTTCTAAACTGAATAGTTTGCGTGAGAGACACTTCCAAAGTGGTAAAATGTGTGTCCCCGATGTAAATTCTAAACTTTAAAAAAATGTATGATGTACATTACCATGCAAACTTCTACCGAAAATTGGTTTGAACGAGATCTAGTAAGTAGTTTTTTTAATACGTCATAAATCGTAAACCGCAAATTACCTTTCATTATGTTACTTGCTGCTACGGAACCCTTCATGGGCGAGTCCGACTCGCACTTGGCCGCTTTTATTTCCCTCTCACTCATCGTTACAAATCATCCTTTGAGTAGTAGTAGGGGCTCGACCAAAATTAGCACTATAAAGGCAAATATTTCGCAAACGCACCCCTAAATCCAAACATGGTCCTAGAAGACCCATAATATTTTTCGAAGACCCTTTCATTTTTCAACGATATCCCACACTACGGGGTACGCGACGAATAAAAAATTTCATCCTCACACCTGTAGGGGAGGTACCCTGAACAAAAGTTTTTCAGTATTTTAATTCCACGATTCTGGTTCCACGAGTTTTAATAAATGTGTACATATGTATATCCATGCAGAATTACAGACGGACGGACGGACATGAAGAAACTTCAAGGGTTCCGATACTTCCGATTTTACTTCGGAACCCTAAAAAGTAAAGCGTATTGCTGCTGAACGGTAGAGAAGGTTCCATGACTGTGCTGCTCAAAAGGGAGGCTGCAAACATAGCGTAGCATTTTTGATGTTGCTCCATAGATGCAGCGAGGAGCCATCTGCCACTGAAAAAAAATGTTACGGAGCCCAACCACAACTGGCTATATAGGTAGATACAACTACGAAATTTATATAAGTTAAAGATATGGTTCCCAGCTCAGTTACTATTGAAGATAAATCATATATTGTCTTTTTACAACGGAATACCATTTTCTACGAAGTTTTGAGTTTTTCGGCACGTTAAAAAATAGTTTTTTTTGGCGTTTTCATAGAAGTGTTTGAACGTTTAAGCACTATACAATACTGATACATAGTTAAAAGGTGAATTAGGCACAAATGGGACACTTCATTTGTTTCAAAGTCACAATTATCCAAACAAAACATTGCGCGCCGTATCGCTGCCAGCGGCTAACTGGCGGCGACGGGAATCGTGACGTCACAGCCACGCAGTGAACTTTGTAAGTAATTTGGTCATAACTTCGTCAATTTTTGTCGTAGAACAAAAATTTTTACACTGTATGTTAAGGATTTCTTAGCTCTATAAATCTGCATTCTCAACTAAAAACGTTACGTATCCTCATTACGGGTGGCGCTGCGGTGCTGTTGGCGGACACTAGCGGCATTAGCGTCATTCATTACGGGTGACGCTGCGGATGCACTAGGCATAACTCAGCAAACTTCACTCCGTCTACAACAGCTACGTTCATGGTTCGCTATTTGTATCACACTAGCGCCACCAGTTTTTAACTTTCCCTTCATATGAGATGACCCTCCTTCTATCTCAATGCTCCATGGTCTATAATCGCTCCACTCAGGCACAGAATACATAATAGTACCTACAGATACAGAAAAGTCACTCCGCAAAATCATTTAAAAAAATAGCGACTCTTGCTCCGATAAAATAAAGTGTAATTCAGGTCGCACAGAGCTAATCGTCAGTAGTTATATTCATCTTTCGTCTAGATTCTAGACGATGCCTCTCTTTCATATCATAACTCTTATCCCTTCTGACAACGTCAGGGTTGTCTTTTTTGGGATGACATATGTAATAGATTACGAATGTATGACACGGCCGGCGTGGTGCGGCGGCGCGGCGCGTGGCAGCCCTTCTGAAATTGGCCCGACACGTCGAACACGGCATGTACTTGTAACATCATAAATCATACCAAAAGTGCTGATAGTACAGGATCCGTATTAGAGGCGTTTCTGCACCCATCTGCTTACCGGATAAAAATTGTTTTATATCAAAATATATCATACGTAAAGAAAAGTATCACGAATGGGTTGCCTAAAAAAATATGTTAAGTATGTCACCCTGTATGTATACAGGGTGGATGGAGGAAAAGTACGCTGAATATTAATGATGGCAAATTTTACTGAAAGGGAACATTCCTTTATTTTCACGAATAAGTAAAACAGCATTCAAAGATTTTTGATAAATCACCTGCTTGAGCCGTGAATCGAACCAGTAAAATGTAAAAAAACACCGTGTATTTTATGATACCAATCGAAAGGGTCATTCACAAGGATCAATTTCTTTCAAGCAACATAATATCTTAAATTAAAGGAAGACCACGAAAAATATGAGTTAGTTGAAAATTTATGAAGATTACCAAGCTGTATGTAGATTAAGGATAGCCTTGAATATACTTTTTTTAGGCAACCCATTCGCTATTCGATACTTTTCTTTACATAAGATACTGCATATAAAACAATTTTTATCTGGTAAGCAGATGGGTGCAGAAACGCCTCTAATACGGTTCTTAGACTAGGAGTGCTCCTGGCCTGACTCAGACTAAAGTTCTATCAAAGTCCATCACAGATGCATTGTAAAACTTGGTAACGCTCCGCTCTACTACAGGTAGCGTAAATTGTTGAATGATAAAATTGACAACTTGTAACTACAAGAACAGTTATGGCGAACATTTTGCGACCTTTTCATACAGTCGTTTAAACATTTTATACTCGTTCAAACAGTTGGATAATTCCAGAGTGATATGTTTATTTAAGCTTTTAAAGTTTGGCTAATAAACAAGTTAGGATTACCTAATACCTATGCATAATAAAAAAAAATCAAAAGCTACCTTTTGTTGAATGTATTCCAATTCTTCATTTAGTCCTAATTTTAGTCGATGAAGAGACTTTAAAAACTTGTTCTTTTCCGAATTAAGTTCCTCGGTTGCCAGTAAATAATTCAAATTTTGTTTTTCCAATAAACTAAAAGTTTTAAGCAATTGCTCCGGAGTTTGGAAATATAAACAGGGAGGTGGTAATTGCTTAAGTCTGTTCCGAATTAAATCTTTGTCTATTTCACTGTGTATATCATTATCCATGGTAAAAATTTCTACGTATTCTGTAACAATATTTATATTCTGACTTTCTTGCCACAATATCGGGGCTGCTCTGTGAAGGAATGTTTGAAAAGAGAGCATGATTTGTAATGTTTCGTCAATATACTGTAATTTCGACTTTAGGGTGGCAAGTTCATAATTCGCTTTCTTATGTTCTTCAGTTTGGTTCACTAAATCTCTCGCTAAGGCATCTGATTTCTGCATAATAGCAATGGTCTTATTATTATCGTCAGCTAAAAATTTATCGAAACTATATTGGCATTCCTCGAAGTGTTTTGACGCAGTTTCATAAATCCTTCTTTCAGTTTCAATTTCTCTGCTAATTCTCAAAATTTCGTCTGTGAGGAAACCATAAACAGTTCGTTTTAACGCTATATTTTTCACATTCTGCTTGTATTTATTAATGGACTGATTTGGTCTGATAGGTCTTCCTTCGACTAATGAATAAAAATCTGGATCTACGTCTATTATAGTTTTTACACAACTGTTTTGTTCTATAGGCGGAAGAATTAAGTTTGACACGGGTCTTCTAAATCGCTTTTTCCGCAATGTCTTCTTTCCCTTAATGTCCATTTGTAGTTATGTAACCAAATGATGTGGTGTGAAATTCTTTGACAACAGAGTCATCCAAAGAATTTATTCGATATCGCCATAGAAACCCTGTTAGTGCAAGTGGCGTTTCATAGTTACCTTCTATAATGTAACAATACATAAATAAACTTGACAAGTGCGAGTTAAACTCGCTCGGAGAGGGTTCCGTACGGTGACTATGTATTTACAGTTATTTTTCTATTTTATTTATTTTTGCCCTTTTTTTTAAGACCATAGACTTCTTATAGGTTTTCCTGTTATATATAACTTAAGAACTATTTTCTGCACTTACTCAACATTATAACTTCAGTAGTTGCGGAGACAAGGGGAGGGGGAATAGTCAATTTTCGTTCTTTCTTGAATAATTTTTAAACTATTCATTGTAGAATTATAACAAAAATGTATTTGAGATCCTTAAATTATGCCCTTTCATTTGACATGCCACCACGATACGTTTTGCAAAACAGTTCTTTTTTAATTTTGATTTCGTTTTTTTTTCAAAATACATTTATTTTCATTATACCTTCGTCTTTGCGTCACAAAATAGCACATGAGTACCAAATTTCAACTCATTAGGTTCAGTAGTTTCAGAGAAAATCGGCTGCAAAGGCGGTCGCCCAGACGCACGAGTTATCCTATAAGGGGTCCGTTTTTAAGTTTTTTCGTTCGGAACCCTAAAAATCTATATTTACCATGATGGAATTATCAATAAAATTATTTTTTCTGTAACAAAAATCTTCGCATTCGTAAAAAGACTACAAAATGCAAGAATGTATTAATTAATTTATGAATTAGGAATATTTACAACTAAAGAAACCAAAGTTTTTATGTCATCATAAACCAGAGCTACAACAGTGTGGTTGCTAGTTCAGAATATTCATAATATTTATATTTATTATTATTGTACACGTATCCGTAATAAATGCCGTCACGACGACTGAGAAAGAGATAATAGTTTTCACAAAACATGATATTTTAGGTATGGTTAAAGAGCGTCTACAGAATTCACGAATTGGGTTGAATGGAATATTAATGCTGCGCAATCTTCATGTGATAGAATAAGGGCAGTTTCAGTTCATCAGAATATGGTGCTATCAACAACTTTGCATATATACTTAAAACATAACGCTATCTAAAACTGCAGTAAACACATTTGAAGTCAATGAGGTTTTACGAAGCCTCAGTTACCTCAGTTTGTATAGAAGATCATTGTTTAAAGTTAATTACTTATTATTTTAGTCACTGGAGCTCCCACTCTGGTCCTCGCGTTCCTCGTCTTCCCCAGTTTCTTTCTGAACTTGTTCCCACGGCATCACAGGTAACGGCTCCACGAATGAGTCGTCGATCTTCAGTTTGTAAAGCAGCCGAGGAGTGAAATGTGTTGGAAGCGGCCATACTTTTTCTGCAGATATTAATACATTATTATTAATATATTATTAATATATAATTAAGACATTGTCTATCTATCTAAGAGCTTTTAAAGTCCGCTGCTGGACATAGACCTCCCCTAATTGGCGCCACTCCGACCGGTCCTGGGCCCTCTGAATCCAGCGGCTTGCCGCTGTCTTCTTTAGGTCATCAGTTCACCTGGTCGGGGGCGACCAGTGCTCCTTTTACCGAGACGTGGCCGCCATTCGAGGACTTTGCGACCCCATCGATTATTATAAGTCTGTCCTTCGAACGATGTGGCCTGCATATTGCCACTTCAGCCGGCTAACTCTACGAGCAATGTCAGTAACTTTTGTTCACCTACGGACTTCATCGATCAAATCTTATCTCGTAGTGATATACCTAACATAGCTCGTTCCATAGCGCGCTGTGTGACTTTGAGACTTCGAATAACGCCAACAGTAAAAGACCACGTCTCGGATCCATATGTTAACACTGGCAACAGACATTGCTCGAGCACTTTCGACTTCGAGCACTGAGGAATTTAGGATGAAAAAATTTGTCGTAATTTTCCGAACGCTGCCCAGCCGAACTGGAGTGGAGAATACATTATACATAACTCAATTTCTGAACACAAGGTGATTCTATCAATAGGAGTTCCTATCAAAACATCCCAATCAATATTTTTCTTACTTCAGGATCGTGTTTGCCAGAGCATGCTTTTAGTCTTCCATCCACCTTTGCCCATTTGACTTAAGGTAAGGTACAAAAGTTTAAATAAATAAATGAAATTAAGAGGGTCCATATTTTTCAAACTCACCAAAATAAAAGACATAATCATCGACGCGCCGATGCAAGTGTACAACTTGACGAAGATCAAGAATGTGCTGTGATTGAAGCAAGAAATCTAGGAGAGCAACTTCGGGTAGCATTTCCATTTTATGATCACCTACGTTGAGTGCATCGAATGACGTCATCTTCGAACAAATGTCCTTAGTCAACAATAGTTCATAAAAATCATAATTATAGGTAACACTAATAAGATAAGACTGTGGTAAGACTAAAATATGTAAGAAATATTCACTAATTAACGTGTAGAGTGGTTAGATACGAGCATGAAATTAAAAAGTTCACTGCAACGATTTCAACCTCAATTTAATCCGAAGTTTAGATACATTTAGGGCTTGTTTCACAATCTTCAAGTAAGTCCGAAGTAAGCTATTCGTTGGTTAAGTTGACATTTCGTGTATGTAAAATGACACTTTAACGTCACTTTAACCGGCGAATAGCTTATTCAGGACTCTACTTGAAGATGGTGAAACAAGCCCTTAGTGTTATAGTTACACACAACACATAATGTGAGAAGAGAAATTAGTTGTGATGGATTACGATAATTCTTGACAAAAAATAACCGATATCAAAATTAGAGATAACTAAAAAACTACTCGTCAGATGTCGCTCTGTAAGTGAGACCACATGACAAGCACCAGCTTTCGATTAGAAAAAGAATCATCAAAATCGGTTCACCCAGCCGAAAGTTCTGAGGTAAAAAATATTTAAAAAAAAGTCTAATTGAATATGCTCCTTTTTTGAAGTCGGTTATTAAAAGCAAATACGATTTCAAAATAAGAGCTGAAACTTGACTATAAGACGTAGGAACAAAGGTTACCGTTTCATCAGCCTTAACCATTAAACAAAGCCTGCTGATTTTATCCAAACAAATTCGCAATTGTTCCATATGCTCTGCCAGAGGACCAAACACATCCAAGTTGCCAATCAGAGCCGGCGGTCGGCCCGTCACAGCGCGCCATCCCTCAAAAGCTAGCTGATGATATCAAAAATAATACATTTTGATTAGTATGTTATTGATTTTTTTAATGTAGGTCAATGAAACAGAAAAACCACCTGACGGCGGCTGAGGATCCGTGACCATCGTGTGTAGTAAATATTTTGATATTTATTTTATTAAATTTTATGTTTTCAATGTTTTCATATTGTAAAAAGTGAAATTTAACCATAAAGAACTGCTACTGCCCGTAGGAAAAATTTTATCAATCTTGAAATTGAATTTCACAGTGTAAGTGGTCTTTTATACCTACCAATTCCTTTAACCTATAATCGTTTTTTAATAATTGAAAAAAGGAGTTCCTGTAAACGTGCGTTGGGAAAATTTTGCAAACGTATTTACTGTACATTACCTACTTACAGTTCTTATAGAATGGTACACTATAAGCAGTTTTAAACGCTTAAGCATTCTTTTCGCAGGTTTGTGATGTGTCTCCTCCTCTGAAGCTTCTGTTGCTGCTAACAATTCTTCTTGTTTTTTCATTTTTTCGGCCATTTCCTCGTCACGTTGGAAAAGAAATCTTAAATGTCTGTGTACTGTGTCTTCTGAGCCCTACATTACAAGACTACATTAATTACTCTCGATTTTATTGCATTATAGACTTAATAACTACCTACTTACTTACATATCTACATTACTTACTTTAGGTAGCTACTACCTATTTTAATGTAAGCTAAGTTAGTCCCTCCCCAGTATATATAAATTACTCTGTGGTCCCTCCACCAATCCGCACTGCAGCAGCGTGGTGAAGTATGCTCTATGTCTGCTCAGGAAGAGAGACACGTGCTCAGTAGTGGGCCATTAATACCCATTAATGAAGCCCAAGTTATAGTATAGCACGTACTTTTTACTACCGACATTTAAGTAAGACAATATGACTTACCTCAATAACGTGAACAAAATAGCTGTCGTATACCAGTAAAACGCCAGCCACGTACACGTCACAGTACCCCGCGTTAACATCATGGATGGTTTCTCCAAATTGTTTTATTAATTCTTGTCTATTTAGCGTATGTTCACCTATGTATATCATTCTAATTGCGTAAGATTTCTGAAAAATGCAATTCTTAAGCTAGCTAATTCAATGCATTACAAATGCACAAAAACCACAGGTTTGATTTTCCCTCTCTGCTCTCCCTACTGTAAGCACTCACTGGTCCTACTCTCAGAAGGTCCTACTGTTACAAATTAAATTACTCCCAGTGGCAAAATATTGTATTTTTGGGAAAAGTATTGAATTTTTGGGAATCATTTCATCTATATCGAGAATTGTTTAATAAATGTATAAAAAATTATACACTGTACATGTCAATGTTTTTATACTGACCAAGCCTGCATTTTGAAAATTTTCTTCCACAACATCTAATACAGATCGAACATCAAGATCTGGTAACGCCATAACAATACGTGCTTAACTTTTAAATGTAAATAAAATCATTTTGCAGTCGATAGGCTCAAGTTGTAAACAACATTTTTTAAATCCTTCAATAATTTCAATCCTTTGACAAAAATACTGACATTTATAAATATACAAATCAACGATAATCGTAACCATGGAAACCGCTTTAAAGACATCAGTGACGTCTATACAACGTGAAGTTCTTCAAATAGGTACTGTAAGGCTATTCTGTTTTGTGACTCGACAGCGGAATCCGCGATGAGTTTCAAAATTGAAGTTCGAGTTCGAGATCTTGATATTATGTCATTCTCTAATCATCTAGTATGCACTTGCGAATTGAAGTGAGTCTCGAATTCGAACGTCAAATGACTAAAAATGGCCTCGGTATTGTCATTCTCTAATCATCTAGTACGCACTTGCAAAGTGAAGTGAGTCTCGAGCTCAAACTTCAATTTTGAAAGTCATCGCGGATTCCGCTGTCAAGTTACAAAACAGAATAGCCTTGCTGTAATGAATACTCAGGTATAAAAATTGATTATAAATATTAATTTTTCAGATTTTTTCAGAAGGAAACATGAGTATACTACCACACATGCGTTGTGAAAATATTAGAATAGACATTTCAGCAAAATTATAAACAAAATGGTTTAACAAAAAGAACAGATAATGGTTACCAATATTTATTTTTAAATACTCCTAGAATAACACAGATAACAAATAACTACACTAAATAATCGTTATTTTATTCATAACGGTTGCGATGATTCCCGAATTTGTCACCCCATTTCCTATACGATTGATTGGGACGTTGATTCCAGCCATATCTTTTTTGTTTGAAATTTTGTGACTCCTTCCTTTCTTTAGACATGTCATACTTCTCCGCCATTAATTCCAATTCTTTTGGTATTTCCTAGAAAAAAAAATTAACTAAATAAAACATATGCACTGACGGGTCGTAAAATGTTCTTGACACATTTTTAGGAATACAGACATTTTCACTAAACACTGATATCTTCGTTTAAGTAATTTGGTTGGTTCATGGTATTTTATGTTGTACAGAATCAGTAGGTATAGTTTTATCATAAAAACTGCCAGTAAATAAATCACAAACAACATAACACCTACTACACGTTGGTCCTTCGAGCCGGATTTTTCCTAACACTAAATCGATATTCGGATAGAAAACACTACAATGTACAATCTGCTCCAATACAATCAATTAATGAAATAACTTTTACAACTTAAGTGAAATGTTTTAACATTTACAAAATCATGGATTGAGTATTTAACGCGTCTCTGAAGTCTGACATTGACGCAATTGGGATTTCGAGGTGCAGGTAGCAATCGCACGAAGGTATTGCGACGTTTTGAGCGTGTATCGCTACTGAAAGTAGCCATGGGTTATTTATGACATGCATAATAATGAAGAATACCTAAAAAATACATAATTTTATCACTGCAGTACTGACCTGGTTTGCTTCCTTTAATACTGACATCAGACTCTTGGCTTGCCTTGCATCTTCTGTGGTAAGAATAGTATGCGACACGCCTTTGTTCTGTTGACGCCCAGTTCGCCCAATCCTATGGATGTAATCTTCCGAAGTGTTAGGAAAGTCATAATTGATCACGTGAGTCACTCCATCCACATCTGGAAGAAAAGAAAATGTAAAATTATTGTATTGTGTAAACATTTATGATAAAATTCCCAATCCAAATCGTTATGATTTATGATGATGATTTATGAGATAGATAAATATTTGTACTGGGGTCATGGGCTCACAGGTATTGAAATGCGAGTACATCATTTTTTTATTTGTGTTGTTCATGCCACCTGTGACACAGGGAATCCTAATGTTGCGGTATACACACAATATGCACATGCAAGCATTTATTGACTGTTATTTATTTTCCTTGACTGGTCTCAACCATCTCTCTCTCTCTGTGTGAAACAATGAGTTATTTTACTATCTTCCAACTATTTCATGTAATAAATTATCTTAACAAACTCATACCTAGTCCACGAGCTGCCACATCAGTTGCAACTAATATATTGCTCCGGCCATACTTAAATTTATTTATGATAGAGTCCCTTTGATACTGTGTCCTATCTCCATGAATGCCATCTGCAGGCCATCCATTCCTTCGTAGTATCATAGTCAAATTGTCAACAAATCTCTTTGTATTAGTGAATACTAATACTTTTCCCATACCATCCCCAGATATTTGATGCATTAACGACTTGAATCTGAAATTGAAAATTGCAAGACAATGAATAATCAATCTGATTAATAGTGACATGAATTTTAATGTTCCTGCTTGGACAATCCAACAGGTCAAAAAAACATTTTGTACTTAGTACTCACGTGTCCAGTTTCTGCTCTTGCTCACAAATGTGAATCTTTTGTTCAATGTTGTGATTTGCTGACAGCTCTGTGGAGCCAACATTAACTTGGATAAACTCCCCGAGGTAATCCTTAGCAAGATGTTTGACTTCTTTAGGCCATGTCGCTGAGAACATCAAAATCTGCCTTTCAAGAGGCACTTCTTCCAATGCCTCTCGTATCTGAGGCTCAAACCCCATATCGAGCATCCTATCGGCTTCATCCAGAACTACATAGGTACACCTGCTAAGGGTCGTCACTTTGCTATTTATAAAATCATTTAATCTACCTGGTGTTGCAATAAGGATGTCTACTCCTTCTTGTAATGCATTTGCTTGTGGGGTTCTACTGACCCCACCGTATATACATAAGCATCTTATAGACATTGTCCTCTCAAAATCTTTAGCTACTTGCTCAATCTGTCTAGCCAATTCTCTTGTAGGGGCCAGCACCAACACTCTTGGACCTCTGCCTCTTCTCCCCTTTGTTTCCTTAAGATGGACAACAGCTGGCAACAGATATGCCAGAGTTTTTCCAGTTCCAGTTTGGGCAATACCAACAAAGTTCTTTCCTGCCAAAGCTATTGGCCACCCTTGTGACTGTATTACAGTCGGTTTTGAGAAGCCTTCATCTTTTAAGAAGTTCTTAATATAATCAGGGAATTCACTTGTCTCAATATCCTTAAATGGACCTGGGACATCTTTACCTATTATAGTTACATTATTTTCATTGCAGTATTCTGCATCAGTATTCTCTGCAGTTTTTGTTGAATAATATCGTTGAGGTAATGATATTGCTCTTAATTGCTTCACAACATATTTTTGTACTTGGGTTGTATATCTGACATTGATTACTTTAGCTGAATTTATGAAACTTCCTCCTTTTATTTGTTTAAAATTCTGATTAAATCTGAAAGATACAAAACATCACATAAACAAGTCATGCTTAATTATAGAATGTTTTCTGGGGGCACGGCAGTGCCCCTGCCAAATCAAGCAAAAAAGCGGCACGGCTTTGGCACGGCCGTAACATCCTTTTCTCGAAGCAGTTCAAGCTATTTTCGACCCCCCTATAACTTTGTTGTGGATAAAACTAGAAGTGGATAAAATTTGTGTTTAGTGTATAAGTCAAGGAAAAACTAAAATATTTTGCAATTTCCGTCCAGTTTTCTAGATACACCAACTGCATACATAACTTTGTAATCTCATATAAGCATTTGGAGTGAATGAATCAGTGTACCTGTATATTATGTATTTAATATAAAAAAGGAAAAATGTTTGACTTAAGAAATGAGATGCTGTCAAAAAAATAACATGTAAAGAAACCAAGTCTCGCAACTCAATTTTTGTACTGTAAAAAGTTGTGAGATCAATGTAATACCAAGTCGGTTAATTTATTCAGTCTGTAGTTAAGGGTCCTTCTGTCTTAAGTTATTCTTCGAGTTTCGTTCTCGATATTAGCATAGCAACACTTGTAGTAGCCACGTACCGCCCGCCATTTCGCACTGAATTTTAGAGGTAGATAAAAAATAAAACATGAAATTATCAATTTTTGTAGGGTAGATTTGTAAAACCTCACTTAGTTGGGGCGCTCTCCTCTTCGGTTCGTCATTCACGTTTCAGTGCTTCGCTGTTTCGCACGGGCGCAAAATTGTAGTTAAAAGTGAAATGCTTAAAATAAAGTTTAATAGTCATGAAGAATTCAATTACTTGTGTAAAAGAATAAAAAGTTTAGAACGAAAAATTTACCAAAGTAAAAGTGATCTGCAGTGTGTATCGTTGGATTGGATTGGATAGCGATTCATCAACGCTTGTAATTAGCAGGTATGTGGATTCCAGTATTCAAACATTTATAGAATACAGCAAGTAACTTAAAATCATAACCCTACTTTAGTCGGTTAAAAAATTGCTTGCAAATGTAATTCGCAAGGAATTACGCAATTACGAAGCAGAAACAGAATATCTGTTATATATCAGTGAATATATGATTTTTATATGGATACCTTCAGGGATTCCTCTTTTTTTCTCTCCATTACTAGCACGTGTTTTTTCGTATGAAAAATATATTACAATATTATTTAAATACCATATATAACTGGATTGCCCTTGGGGGGCTTCCAGATAATACCTGCTAATTAATTAAATACCTATTAATTAACCGGAATTACCTGTGGGGTTCTTCCATCGCTAGTAAATGTATTCCGTAAGGAATTTATCAATTTATATTGCAACATTATATAAATACAAACAATCGGGTTATCCTTTGAAAGATTCCAAATAAAAAAGTACCTGTTAATTGCTAGTATATGTATTCTATAAGGGATTGATATTGCAGTAGTGTACAAATACAAAACCTAATCGGGTTTTCTTTTGAGCCCTTCTTATTTAGAAGGAAAGAAAAACAAAAAGTACCTTCTAACAAGAATTACCTATAGGGTTCTTCCATCGCTAGTATGTACTAGTACTAGTATTCCGTAATGAATTTATATCGAAATAGTATATAAATACAAAACATAATCGGATTGTCCTTTGGGGACTCCTGTGGGGTTCACTGCTCGCATTACATTCGAATTAGTGTTACGCAGACAACTGCAACAAGAAGTACTCGCAATTCGGATCTACTTGTGGGGTATTTCCTCTGCATTGTACATGTATTCCATGAAGAATCCTCACAGTGTTACGCATACAACTGCAACAAGAAGTACTCGCAATTCGGATCTACTTGTGGGGTATTTCCTCTGCATTGTACAGTCACGAGCATAAATATATTACTATGGACACGTCAGCAATAATATCTACCCCAAGATGCGTTCAATAATATCTGTCTGCACGGACGCAGCAAAAATATCTGATATTCATAGACAGCATATTAAAGTGACAACAAAATTATCTGACGAAAAAAGTACATCAAATAATTGTGACAACCCCAAAGCAAAAATATGTGACGACATTAGTTACAAAATAATGTGATCACTCTTTTAGTGCAAATATATGTTTGCCGTTAACTAATTCTGTAAGCATTTGCATTGATTCCTCAATCATATAGATAAATATATTATGACGTTCAATAGTTGGGAAAACTCACCGCGGTGTTACATATTGTGAGAATAAGTGCTGTGCCTCACCGGGACGTCATGGCGATGTCGCCGGCGTAGTTGCCACGGCTACCTTTGGCGTTCGAAGGTAGCCAAAAGAGTAGCCAAAAGAGCAACCTACCCTCTGTCAGTCAGTTATCTCAGATCTCATATATTTTTTAAATTATTTAAATAAATTGACTATTTCGTCCCAAAATCTTATTTTTAAATTGCGGTCGGAATAATCAGTTCTTGCGGTATCCCATAAACATGGACGATTTTGTATTTCTGCAATAAACCTTTCTGTATCGAAACTCATTATTGAAAAATGGAACCGTGTTAAGTGAAAAACATAAATAAGAATAAAAATAAAATAGTTTTGTAAAAAAACACGCGTGCGCGTTCGTCTTGGCAGCCGGTTTGGACACTGAGTGAGTGAGATGCACGTGTACATTTTACTGGCGACGTTGCCAGCTCGCTACGCTTCCAAATTGGCGACGTTGCCAAACCGTCGCAGCTGCCTAATGCAATGTCTGACCGCAAATAAAAGTATTTTAGGAAAATGTAACAAGAACATAGAGTAGTGTACTAGTAGAGGATATGCAATAAAAGAAAGATAAAAAAACATATGAGATTTTTTGATGGGTTTAGAAGGACCATACATAGGCAGTCGGGACAGTTAGTTTTTTTACGCTGTTGGGTTTTTTTTTTAACTATTTTTTTTACACATTTTAGTTAGGATTCATTGACTTCTATATTAGGATTATAAGACGGTAAAATTCGCAATGTTGTTATTTCATTAAGGGAGTTAGTAAATTAACGAGAACGGTTGTTTAACCAATTTTAAATCGTTACATATCCTAAGCTGTCACTTAAAATTAAAAATGATGAAACGAACCTAAAAATAATTTTTGAATACCTATTTAGCGATACCCCACTTGACGTAGATCGTCAATTTTTTTTTTCATTTAGACAATAGGTGTCTGGTTGTCCCTGTGGTTTTTGATTATTGTCATGTCTTTAATGACACTCGCAAGGTTAAGGCGTATCGATTGATATAAGATACATCAAAATCGGTCAAGCCGTTTGATCTCTATAACGCCACATACGAACATACATACATACATAGACTGATAAACACATTACCCTCCTTTGCGTCGCGCAGTCGGACAAATGTATAAAAATAATAAAAGATTTACGTCAGATATTTTTGCCAAATATTGAACGTCATATATTAATGCATATGAAACAATGTAAATGCTTACAGAAACGTAGAATTAGTAAACGGCAAACATTTATATTTGTACTCCAAGAGTGATCACATTATTTTGTAACTAATGTTGTCACATATTTTTGCTTTAGAACGTTATACATTTATCTATGATTGAAGAATAAATGTAAATGCTTACAGAAACAAAGAATTAGTGAACAGCAAAAATATATTTGCACTCTAAGAGTGATCACATTATTTTGTGACTAATGTCGTCACATATTTTTGCTTTGGGCGATTGTCACAATTATTTGATGTACTTTTTTTATCAGATAATTTTGTCGTCACTTTAATATGCTGTCTATGGATATCAGATATTTTTGCTACGTCCGTGCAGACAGATATTATTGAACGCATCTTGGGGTAGATATTATTGCTGACGTGTCCATAGTAATATATTTATGCTCGTGACTGTACATGTATTCCATAAATAATCCTCACAGTGTTACGCAGACTACTGCAACAAGAAGTACTCGCAATTCGGATCTACTTGTCGGGTATTTCCTCTGCATTGTACATGTATTCCATGAAGAATCCTCACCGTGTTACGCAGACAACTGCAACAAGAAGTACTCGCAATTCGGATCTACTTGTGGGGTATTTCCTCTGCATTGTACATGTATTCCATGAAGAATCCTCACCGTGTTACGCAGACAACTGTAACAAGAAGTACTCGCAATTCGGATCTACTTGTTGGGTATTTCCTCTGCATTGTACATGTGTTCCATGAAGAATCCTCACCGTGTGACGCAGACAACTGCAACAAGAAGTACTCGCAATTCGAATCTACTTGTGGGGTATTTCCACGACATTGTACATGTGTTCCAGAAAGAATCTTCACCGCATTATGCAGCTGATTAGCGTATATTCCATACGGAACTAATACTGCACGCTATTCGTTGAACAAAGTACTTGATAACCAGATCTACCTTTGGGGTTACTGTTTACTCAAACAAAAAAAAAATATATATACATATATATTTCGGAAGGAACTCACGTCACGCTGAACAACATACGGTGAACTGAAACAAGTACTTATTTATTCGCATGAAACTGCAAAGGATTTCTATTCAACGAGCAATAGCTGTATATTATTTATTTATTTATTTATTTCACAATAAATGTAAATGTAACAGGTTCATTTAAACCCAACACCATTAACAATTTACACGAACCAAGGGGATTCTCTCGCCAACTGCAAATTGCATCTTAGTACTGCCAAAAACCTTCGTCGACGCGCGTGAGTATAGTAATATATTCAATTACCAGCAATAAAAGTCATACGGCCATGTGGCCATGCCCTTATGCTATATATACAGCATTATACGGGCCCACGTGTTACTCAAGTAGTATCACTTTCTTTCTGCAGATATCGGGGTAACAATTGCACTACTTTCATCGATCTAGAACTTTGAAGTTCACTGGAGTGTTATCTTCGACGGCGAAGTAGTGTGAAGTTGTTATAACAATAATTATTATAATATCAACTTTTAAAAGTTTTTTGGTAACCGCACCACTGTTACGGTGGTACTGGATACCGACGGTGATACCTTAACAACAGTAGCTGTCTATTCCGTCGACAACGCGTTGGTGACGCCGTTTTTTTTCGTGGCTTGTGAATTAAATTCCTCTTTTATCATAAGGTCTGCGATTCAATAACCAGCTAAGCCTGTCATCAGGCCCTTAAGCAACAGTAACTTTTCAGTAATGTTTCCGACAACCGCCGTAAGGGGCGTAAAAATTGTTCGACCTGCTGGTCTAATGATGCATGTGACTCTCGCACAAAGCCAGCCTAAAAACCGCCTAAAACTGTCAGCCGTAGACGTAAGTTCTAAGTGGATATATAATAATAATAAAACTAAGAGATTTTATCTATCAAATCTATTGTTGATTCACGAAAGATTCTATTATTGATAAATTCGGGAACATACCATTCTTATGTCATCGTGGAGCAATTGACATAAATGTACCTAATTATACAGTAACATCGCACATGTTCCAATAAAAAAGACAATAACAATTCAGACATTGAAATATAATGTAGTATGGATTTAATTAGACTGAAAGTAAACTAATAAATGTATGTGTACAAATTGATACCTATATGGGCATATGAAATTATGAGTACTAATTCCGAATTTCAAATTATATTTGAATATCTGAGGACAACTTAATTCAAGTTCTTATACACTCTTCTAAATTGATGTGATCAGTTGTTCAGTTTCAGCCGAATTGAAGAGAATGCTAAGCTACATCCTGTTTGTACACCGTAGGTACATACCGTTTGGCTTAGTACCTATAGCTAATATTTTCAACGGGTTATTAACTTACTGAGGCGTACGGAATAGTTGTCTTTTTTCTACTTAATAATAATAAACAAACTTGAGTGAATTATTTCCTGGTTGGCCTGCCGGTCAATGATAATGAAATTACAAATAGTAGGTATACCACTGTATACTCCCTGTATATGTACGATTAATTGTATCATCCATTGCTTAATGTATTAGTTAATTTATTTGTTGCTTCATTAAAAGTAAATTTTTTGAATATTGCGTATTTTTGAATATTTCCGTGCTAGTGGACGATTGATTCATTTTTGCATACCAGGCTAGAGATACAAACATTTTCTATACATGCAAAACATACATGTATACCGCAGATTGTATAATTATACAATGTTATGCTCCTTATGTGCATGCCTCAACAACGGGGTTCCGCCTCCAAAGTAACCAGACATTATCACTATGACATTATACTCAACAAATGAGCGGTAAACTTTGCCATCGAGTGATGTTGTAAAATAAGACAAACAATAATGTATTTATTATTTACTTATTTCAACAAACAAGTACAATTGCATGCTTTACACGTCTGTCAAACTGCGAAGCAGTTTGTCGCCAGTAGTTCTCGTGGATTACAATATACGAGTACGTACTCTCAAAGTACTTATTTTTTACTTACTTGTTTTTAATGTTGCAGGTGTCAGTTCTAGGACGGAGGTACACTTAGGGTATTGTGGTTTGATTTTATTATATTCAAGTCTTACGACTGCGCGGCTGCGGTCCGCCTTATATCTGTCATCCTATAAACTTAACAATGAGATTGTTTCTTAATGGCCTCCACCCATAATTTTTTTTAACATTGAGTAATTTTACTTTAGGTATTATATGTATACTTAACTAATCACATTATCGTTACCGGATTGAAGTCCGGATATTGTTTCCCTTATAAAAACATCCCAACTGCTTACGCATAGTACTACATATGTGATGGAAAACAGTAGTTTGCGTATCGTCAATTCGCCACGAAAACAATTTTATCCTTACAATACTTTGTAATAGAATTTCTCTTATTGTTTCACACAAGTTTTAATTCTACAGATCATAAGGTTACCGCAGTTCACCCAGGTCCTTGGTAATTGGTCAAATCAGTCTAGACAAATAAGGATTATATTTTATATATTTTTCTATAGAAAATATTTTCATTGCGGCCTACTACTTAAATCCTAATTAATTTGGAACATAATTATATCCAATATTATTCAATTTAGTATTTTTTACAGCACATATATTTCATGTGATTTTCGGCCGCAAAACTCTAAAAGAAGTCAATACATTGATTTCGTTTTTTATACAGAACTGGTGGATGCTCTGTGTGTTCCATTACACTTATAAAATCTCTGATAACAATTATAGATTAGTGTTTTTTGTGTTAACAATCTGTTCAAATTGTTGTATGGGAAAAATGGAAAATCTACTTTATCAATGGATGGATTTTAGTGGCCTCAAACCACTTTCGAATTATTGCCTTTCAGATGAAACCATTTTAAGACATATCGGTTGGATGGTTTCACAGTCTATAGAAAACATCCGTACAAACGTTTTATGTTTTTATATACATTATAGATAGATAATGTTTTAATTAAAACAGTGTTTTTATAGAAACTTTTAATTCTACTTACAGGTTTGGAATTAATTGTGGTTGGCGACATAGTTGCTGCATTCGTTGCTACACTCGCTGTAGTAGTGTGACCAAAAGCTTCAAAAAAAAAAAATGGATCTTTCGGGAAAGAACAAATTTCAGTCAACACAATTATCATAAAATTACTTACTCTCTTAGTACTGGCAAGGGTTACATAAAAAGGATACCATATAGATTATCGATAATATTGCCAAATCTATATTTACCTCATTTAAGTAATTTACTTATTATCCTTAAATATTTTAATGAATATTTTACATAAAAATTTCAGAATTCAGTGGATATTCCACTTTATTCGGTTAACATTACACTCGTCATGCTCACAGCAAATACAGTTAACTACTTATCAGTAGCATAATTACCGAGTGTGTTATATATACAGTATTACATAGGTATATACTGTTGTCACCAATATATTGTTCAATAGATTGAAATAAAAGAGAAAAATATTGCTATCATATTACAATTAAAAATAATATAATATCATTAGTTTCACGACTACCTTCTCTAAACGTCTACAAGTGTTGCTATGCTAATATCGAGAACGAAACTCGAAGAATAATTGATGATTAAACGAACTTACCTGTAAGTGAAGTTCAATCCCAATTATTCGAGAGCTTCGTTCGAAGATATTAGCATCCCTCCCTCCCTAGTGTAAATGTCATATACACTACACCCCTAGTCGTGAAACATGAAACAGCTCAGCAAATCTCTGAACTGAATGACGAACCGAAGAGGAGAGCGCCCCAACTAAGTGAGGTTTTACAAATCTACCCTACAAAAATTGATAATTTCATGTTTTATTTTTTATCTACCTCTAAAATTCAGTGCGAAATGGCGGGCGGTACGTGGCTACTACAAGTGTTGCTATGCTAATATCTTCGAACGAAGCTCTCGAATAATTGGGATTGAACTTCACTTACAGGTAAGTTCGTTTAATCATCAATTATTACATAATTAGCTAATCTAACTACATTCTATAGTGACCATATCAATATTAAAAATCTTTTATGTTTTAAATAAATAGATTGACTTGGCGTCACACTAAAACATCTAATTTAACATAGTATGTATTACTTGTGAGATACATTTTGTATTCATGTGATGGCCTATCATCTGATAAGAAGAATAAATGGTCCTATAATGTTTCCACTTTCAGCAGTAGGGGAAGAAGCCTTTACAGATTTTCAAAATTGTGAAAACAAACAATGACATGGATATTAATACTTGAGCGTATTTCATATTAAGATAATTAAACACAAGCTAAAAAGTGTATTTTTTCTAATCTGACGATTTGAGCGTAACGGGAGTGGAAGGGTAACAAAGTTTGCAAAAAAAAACAATGTCTTACTCAAGCGCACTTGTTTTTTTGTTTTTTGTTTAGTTTATTTTAAAGGTACCTAATAATACCAGAATAATAACAAAAATATAATCTGACAATTTCCGCAGGCCGAAAGTAATAAAAATCGTCAATCAAACCTTGACCCTTGAACCCTGAGCGTACCCCCATATTAAAGGCTCATACTGGCTGGAGGTACTTATCAATAAGTAAGGTATCCTCCCTTATATTAATCTGCCGCGCTCTACTAAATTTTGCTAAGTAGATCCTGACAAAATTCACGTCAAAATATAAGAATTGGTAACCAAAAGAAAACATGTTCAGTATATTGCATTATAGTAAAACGTTTTAGAAATACCTATAGAAAATTGGAAATTGGAAAATAAAGGTAAATTCATCATATTCAACTGTATTGAAGAAAAAGATTTACATAATATAATTAATGTAGATACAATTGAAAATATTTTTGGAAAATTAGATTTGGTATATGATTTTAATTTACCTGAAAATGACACAAAGAATGTAATGAAATTCTATGAGAAGAGGTACTCAGGAAATATATTAGAAGACATAAATTATTTGAAGAATATTCAATTTGATATTGTAAAGAAGGAAAATAAAATATCAGATGAAATATTTATACAAAAAAATTTAAATTTGTTACCGGAGAAATTTAACACGTTCAAATCAATTTGGAATAATTTAGAAAGTGGAAAGAAAAATTTAGATGATTTGACACAAAGAATAAAAAATGAATTGGAATTTGTAAAAGAAGATACAATAACCGAAGAAACACAAGAAATTCTTAGAGGAAACGAAAGGAAATGTTTTACATGCAACAAGCCAGGACACATTGCGAGATTTTGTAGAAATAAAACTTGCAACATTTGCGGTAAAACTGGACATAGCACACCTGAGTGCTACACAAATAAAATATGTGGAAACTGTGGTATGAAAGGTCATTTAAAGCAGTTCTGTAGAAGACATCATTCGGTAAGTGATTATTCAAATTTTAAAGCTAAAATAAAGAACGAAGTACATATGACTGAGAGCTGCGACTTGTGGCACCGTCGTCTTGGTCATGCTGCCGGAGTACAACGTTTCTCAAAATTTTTAAATGGGATGAAAATTGAGGGAGGTTTTTCGGACAAATTTTGTGAGATTTGTGTTAGGGCGAAAATGTGTAGACATCCTTTTGGCAAAGAAAGGATATCAGCGAAATCTCCTTTAGAAATTATTCATACCGATCTTTGCGGTCCAATTGAATTACCCACTTGGGATAACCATAAATATTTTGTCACCTTTCTGGATGATTTTACTCATTTTTCCGTGGTTTATCTTTTAAAGTGTAAAAGTGAGGTGTTCGACAAAATGAAACAATTTATATTTTTAGCGGAAAATCATTTTCGATTAAAAGTAAAAAAAATTAGGAGCGATAATGGAACCGAATACTCGAACAATAGTATTAAAACGTGGTGTCAAAATAAAGGAATAGTCCTGGATTTAACTATTCCATACACACCGCAATTGAACGGTAAAGCAGAGCGACTGAATCGTACTCTTATGGAGAAAACAAGAGCCTTGCTGTTGGATGGAGCTGTACCCAAATATCTCTGGGGCGAAGCATTATTAACGGCTAGCTTCCTATTAAATCGATGTCCAACAAAAGGGAAAAATAAAACTCCTGCGGAATTGTGGTTTGGAATAAAACCAGATGTTTCAAACATTCGAAGATTTGGCTCAACTGCATATTTTAAAATAAATTTTGGATTGAAAAAGCTTGATGATCGTTGCAAGAAGGGTATACTGATTGGCTACGTAAGAAATGGTTATAAAATTTGGCTTGAAGACGAACAGAAAATTATAAGAGCAAGAGATGTAAGAATTAATGAGGGAGAACAAGGAATTCTAGGTGGATACTTAGAAGATAATGAAGTAATTAATGGGCTTTGGGGAGATGAAAGGGAAAACACTAATAGAAGAAACACAAATGAATATAATCGTGAAGATGAAGTCAGAGAAGTTCGAGAAGGTGATATTGGGGGAAATAATAGTAATGGAGTTAATGTAATTCGAGAAGGTGATATAGGAAGAAATGATAGAAATGGAATTAATGAAGTTCGAGAAGATGTTGGTATAAGGAGAAATAATAGAGGAAGAAATGAAAATCGAGAAGAAAGAGAAAGAATTGTAAATATTCGAGAAACAGATATATTTAGTGAAACAAATGAAGATGAAACAATTGACAGCGGAACAATTGAAAATGGAATAAATTCTAATGAATCAAATGAAAATGGAACAAATGATAGCATTTTAACAAATGAAAATCTGGTGGAAAATTCGAGAAGTAATGAGGATATGGATGAAAGGAAAGAATTTAGCTCAACTGCATATTTTAAAATAAATTTTGTTTTATGTATGGAGTCGAGAAGGAGTTTAAGATGAGTATAGTTATTGATGTTTTATGTGGCGAGTCAAGAAGTTAAGGTTCTTGACGTTATATAGTTGAATGAAAGTACATGTTTGGTCGAGTATGAGTTGGACAAGTGAGAAAGGATTAATAGTAGAAACATTAAAGTTGGTATTCAGTTTGAAAGGTTGAATTGATAGTTGTTGGCTGAATTGAAATGGAGTTAGGTGGAAGTAATTGAATGTAAGTGGTTGTGAGATCTGAATGTATAATTAGGCATGTATGGAAGGTAATGTTAATTTATGAAAGTTAGTTTAGTGAGGTGTGTGGTTTTGGTATAATGTATTAAATTATATACAGGGGGTTAAATGTGTGCAAGTGTTGAGGGGGTGTGTAGGAGTTTTAATTGTGTAGGGTGTTGTACTGGCAGGCAACACATGCACATATGTCAGGTGTTTTAGAATATTAATATATTTAAACAGTGTCACAATAGAATGTGTTCTATTGTGACAAGAGGACTTCTATCTGAGACACGAACCGGGGTAGACATAATTTGTAATGTCATTATGAATAATATTATTATAAAGTGTAATTATACAGTATTCACAATATAGTATATCATGAAGTGAATAGTGTTTGAATAGCCCCTCTCCTCCAAAGTCCAGACATATCAAGAAGAACCTTCCAACAGGTTATGGGCCCAGAATATTAAAAGATTAAAATTTATTGAAAAACCAGTGATTTACATAGCCTACATTATAACCTTGGATACCAGTTGTTTATATACAAATAAGCATAGCAACCAGTGATGGATTCGATAAAAATTAAACCGTTTACAAATAAAAGTAATTACAAAGTGTGGAGAAAATTAATACAATTATTCCTGGACTCAAAAGGTATTAAAATAAATAGTTTAAATGAAGAAAAATTGGAAAATAAAGGAAAACACAAATGAATATAATCGTGAAGATGAAGTCAGAGAAGTTCGAGAAGGTGATATTGGGGGAAATAATAGTAATGGAGTCAACGTAATTCGAGAAGGTGATATAGGAAGAAATGATAGAAATGGAATTAATGAAGTTCAAGAAGATGTTGGTATAAGGAGAAATAATAGAGGAAGAAATGAAAATCGAGAAGAAAGAGAAAGAATTGTAAATATTCGAGAAACAGATATATTTAGTGAAACAAATGAAGATGAAACAATTGACAGTGGAACAATTGAAAATGGAATAAATTCTAATGAATCAAATGAAAATGGAACAAATGATAGCATTTTAACAAATGAAAATCTGGTGGAAAATTCGAGAAGTAATGAGGATATGGATGAAAGGAAAGAATTTAGCTCAACTGCATATTTTAAAATAAATTTTGGATTGCAAAAGCTTGATGATCGTTGCAAGAAGGGTATACTGATTGGCTACGTAAGAAATGGTTATAAAATTTGTTAGTATATAAGTTTTATAGGGGAATTTAAATGTTGTTTACAACAATAAATATAACTAAAAAAAGGGACAAGGATAATTCAATAATTAAGGGGGTGTTGGTAATTTCAATAAATAAACATAAGTGGATGTAATTGTTCATTGATTGAACATCATAAAAACAATAGTTACAAGAAGTCAATAATATTTGATAGAAAGTATAATTACACGAGTTTTAAAATCCTTTTATGTCTCTTTTATAGTTTTGTTTTATTGCTGTTTTGTTTTAATAATTATTTGGAATTTTGTTTTTTTTTTTGATATTTATAATAAAATAATTTCTGTTGATATTTGGATATAAGTGAGAAAATGGGGGAAGTGAAAGATTGTAAGGGATAGTGAAAGGTTGTATGTGTTCTTCGAATTCGGGTGTTGAGTCTAAATTTATGTGGAATTGTATTTAGTAGTTTATGAGTGTTGAGTTTGACTGGTTGAGTGTGAATGGCAATGGTGGATGGGATTGATGTTTTGTTTATTTATTTAATTTGAAGTTGACTTATTATTGAGTAATTGGAGTAGTAGGTTTTAAGTGAACTTTAGAGTTCATGCTGTGAGGTGTCGAGAAGGAGTTTGAGGTATTTGAATAAACTTATGGAAGTTTATGCTGTGAGGTGTCGAGAAGGAGTTTGAGGTATTTAAATAAACTTATAGAAGTTTATGTAGTGAGCAGTCGAGAAGGAGTTTAAGATTATTATAAGATATTTGTATGTATTGAGTGGTTGAGAAGGAGATATTTTTAAATAAATCTTGTTTTATGTATGGAGTCGAGAAGGAGTTTAAGATGAGTATAGTTATTGATGTTTTATGTGGCGAGTCAAGAAGTTAAGGTTCTTGACGTTATATAGTTGAATGAAAGTACATGTTTGGTCGAGTATGAGTTGGACAAGTGAGAAAGGATTAATAGTAGAAACATTAAAGTTGGTATTCAGTTTGAAAGGTTGAATTGATAGTTGTTGGCTGAATTGAAATGGAGTTAGGTGGAAGTAATTGAATGTAAGTGGTTGTGAGATCTGAATGTATAATTAGGCATGTATGGAAGGTAATGTTAATTTATGAAAGTTAGTTTAGTGAGGTGTGTGGTTTTGGTATAATGTATTAAATTATATACAGGGGGTTAAATGTGTGCAAGTGTTGAGGGGGTGTGTAGGAGTTTTAATTGTGTAGGGTGTTGTACTGGCAGGCAACACATGCACATATGTCAGGTGTTTTAGAATATTAATATATTTAAACAGTGTCACAATAGAATGTGTTCTATTGTGACAAGAGGACTTCTATCTGAGACACGAACCGGGGTAGACATAATTTGTAATGTCATTATGAATAATATTATTATAAAGTGTAATTATACAGTATTCACAATATAGTATATCATGAAGTGAATAGTGTTTGAATAGCCCCTCTCCTCCAAAGTCCAGACATATCAAGAAGAACCTTCCAACAAACTTGTTTAGAACATGCACTCGTGATCACATGATATAAATAATTACACAACATTATGTACGCTTTGTAAATAAATATTAAATGGACTTCAGACATCTAAGGACATCAAATTTAATTAAAATATTATCGAAATGGGATGAATAGGAAAAAACTTACAATTTAATTATATCATTTCTTCCGATCCTTGTGAAACATCCGATACTTGTGAATGCCATCGCAACACGTTTATTATTTATTTCCTACTGTTCACTGATATTCTATTTTTCAGCCGAAATCGTAATATTTCCACGTTATTTCGTTATTTTTCGTAATAGTTATCAGTACTATTGATCTACATTATCAGCAAGAAATTTATTCAATTTATTGGTAACATAACCTATAAAACACTCGCAGTCGCAGCTCGCAGTTTCAGTATTCGTATATAGTTTCGGCTCGCAGATTCAGCAAAGTAGTTAAACAAAGTACTAAGTACTCTGTGGCTCGCAGTTCGCACCTGTGGTTCGCAGCAGTGTTGCCAATGAAAATTTTTGGAAGGCCGTGTACATTAGATAAAAAAGCCGTGTTTCTATGGAATAAGATCAACTGTGGGCCGTGTCGACAGCTGCCAATATATTATGCTATCCAATTAAGCCAATATATACCATCGGTTCAGCGCTCGGACTAAAAAAAAAAGGTCGTCGGCAGTGAATTTGATGTCCACAAAACAAGGAACACTTTTCATATTAGCCTATTGACGCTGTTTTAAGGGTTTTAACATTCGTTAAATGTCTGCAAAATAATAAATAAGAAAAAGATCGTAGAATTCGCGAAAAGCCGTAGAATTTGCTACGGCCCTAGGGTTCGGGCCGTAGACCGTAGATTTTGTGCTTTTTTGGGGTTGGCTATAGATCTAAGGTACCTGAATTTGATATTGGTGTGAGTTGAGAGATGTAGCTAGGGTTTAGTGTGAACGGTTAAAACTATTTTTAGGTTTCGGAGATGCGTTTCGAATTAATTACGACAAATATAAGTTTAACAAAAATTGCATATTAGGGTCAACGCACATTTATTCGGCGTCATTCGCGTTTCGCCGAATGATTTTGGTTACACTTATTCGGCCGCGTACGGCGTCGTAAGAATGCGAACGACTGCTTATGGCGTCGTAAGAATGCGAACGGCTGCGTACGGCGCTGAATACGCCGCGAAGTCCGTCCGAAGACGTTAGTAGGTATAGTAGTTTAGTAGGGTAAGGTTTCCAATGTCGTACCCCCTAAGGGAAAATAGCTGTAGATTTTAGGGTATTTGAAATTAAATAAAATCTCATACGTCTACTTAATGTTTATTCTCCATTAGACCATTAGACACCATTAGATTTCATTTAATGTTTAATAAAGCGAGCGGCCAGATATCAGTGAGGTACGATTTAGGCGCTGGTACGACTTGGGCAACCTTATCCTACCTAGGCTACCTATATAATAGTTATAACAAGTTAAAATAAAGGTGAGAAAAACATAAGTAGGTACATATTATTGTCTATAAAATATCTACTAATTCTTCTTATGAAAGTAGACCGTATAATATGTATGTACTGTATATATGTATGTATGTACTGTATACATATGTATATGTACCAACATACTAATATAAAATTTGATGTAGGTATTTTAAGTTCATATTATAAATAAATAAAAAAGTACTTACCGCTACAGGATCTTATTTTTGAGATTTCTTCAAGCATTATTTTTTCTTTGTTGATCGCTATAATGTGACGAACTAATATCGTATAAGCCTATAAGCAAGCATATTTTTGAACTAGCGATATAAGTTGTTATTCCTCCATCATTAATTTATTTCGTAAAAATAAAATAATTTTAATTATTTTAAAACACGTCCGAACTTTCTCAATCTTCCCAATGATTACGTAAATAAATCGAATTTATACGGTTTAATCTATACGGGAACTATGAAGGTCGCAACCTGTCGACAAGGCCAAGGAGTCAAAAATCTTCCATGTACCTACCTACCTACAGCGCGGCGCTGTTCCGGCCGCCGCGTTCGGCGTCGTACGCGGCCGAACGATAAAACACATTTGTCGTCGTTTTCTACTTGTTTACCGCGAAAGCGGAATCGGCGCCGAAAAGCCGAAAGGATGCGTACGCGTCTCCATACAAAATCGTTGTTTACTATGGACAAAAGCCGAATGGAGCTGAATAAATGTGTTTTGACCCTTATGAAGAACAATTCTTGTCAATTTGGTCTACAGTTAGAGGGTACTTCGTCATAAAGGAGTGAAATGGAAGGTAGCACAAAACTTATTGCACTGTCAATGTTGTGTTCAGTTATTCCGTTAATCTTCGTTTTACGTGAATGTGCTTTCTTGTTTCTTTTGGATTTTCGACGATCTCTGCTGTGTTATTGGACTGATTTGATTTCTTCTCATACGTTACTTAGCTTACTCCACGCAGTCTTGTTTGCCCTACCCCTAGAGAGTTTTTAGAAGCCGGAGGCGTGGAGGGAGAGTAGTCCCCGCCCGCTGTAACAAAGCACAGGCACCCGGGCGAGCCGGAGCGGCTGAGGCTGGTCGCTTGTGTCTCTTTTGGATTTTTAAAAATTTCCAGATATAAGTCGAAATGGTTACAAAACCGAC
The DNA here is from genome assembly GCA_951805285.1 of Thymelicus acteon. Classification (NCBI taxonomy): domain Eukaryota; kingdom Metazoa; phylum Arthropoda; class Insecta; order Lepidoptera; family Hesperiidae; genus Thymelicus; species Thymelicus acteon. The sequence continues at coordinate 10,373,998 of OX638225.1, read as the reverse complement.
TTAGTCAACCCCGACCCCACGTGGTACTAGTCTGCCCTACCCCTAGAGTGAATGTAAACCCCGGAGGCGCGGAGGGAGAGCAGCCTCCGCCCGCTGTAACAAACTGCAGGCACCATGTGAGCCGAAGCTGCGTAGGCGAGCATGGAGTGCCTGCAGTTTGTTACGCAAGGGCGGAGGGGCTGCACTTCCCGCAGCGCCGGAGACGTTTGGAAGCCTGTTTGTGTATCAAAAACCCCTAAATTCTCCCTAAAAGTGCATATAATGTAATTTTGTAATTATAGTGATTTGTGGTATTATTTTTCCAAAATAATAGTAGAAGTGGTGTAGTGTCTCCCCATACGGAGATCGAAATTTTGCTTCTTCCTCCACAACCTGACAGTAATTTACACTAGTTTATGATAAATATTAAGCAGTTTTCACAGATTTATCCTCAAAATAAAAATAAAAAAAACTCAAAAACTATGTGTTTCCTCACGTATTACCTTTAAGGGGGGGGTCCTTACCCCAACCCCTCCCTTCCCCCCAACTCCACCCCCCTTCCAGTGATACTAAAGAAATACCCAAGGTTTTTCCTGTGTATTACGATTTTACAAAAAAAAACATAACTCGAAAACTATATCTTTCCGGTACATAAAAATTGTAGTGGGGGGCTCCCCTTTACCCCCCCCCCCTCCCATCCCCCCCACTCCCCACCCCGAACGCAGGTACCTTAGATCTATAGTTTTACCTTTTTTTGGCCTGAAAGCCGTAGAACACGGTAATTGCCGTAGCATTGGCAACACTGGTTCACAGTTTCGCACCCTATCTGTCAGTGGCACCAGGCACAGTCAGTGGCAGTGTTGCCAATGAAAATTTTTGGAAGGCCGTGTACATTAGATAAAAAAAAGCCGTGTTTGTATGGAAAAAGATCAACAGTGGGCCGTGTCCACAGCTGCCAATATATTACGCTATCCTTATAATAGCCTGTTAACCGAGCGGGACGTATAAATACGTCAAACGTAAACAATAGCGTGTACGGGTAGGACGTATGAATACGTCCTCGAAACGTGGTACGTGGTGGAACGTATAGTAATTTCTTAATTCGATATTTCCATATTTTTGTTAGTACCTATTGTTTTCTATTAGTTTGTAACGAAAACATATAATTAAATTTCATAGTCTTTTCATTTATTTTAAGCATAAATAAAAAATAAAAAAATAATATGAACGTATTGACACGTCCTAGTGAAAGAGCTCGCGCCCGTTACAAAGTACGCAATTAAAAAGGGAACTCCCCGGTTAACAGGTTAGCTATATAAAAAGATCGTAGAATTTGCGAAAAGCCGTAGAATTTGCTACGGCCCTAGGGTTCCGGCCGTAGACCGTAGATTTTGTGATTTTTTGGCCTGAAACCATAAATTGCCGTGGCATTGGCAACACTGGTCAGTGGTCGAACGTCAAATCACAGAGTACTTTGTTACGTCAAATCAAACTCAGTGTGAAATCGGTATATTTGTACCCAAAATCGGTATAATATGTCAAAAAATATACAATAGGTATTCAATCAAATTCGTTTATTTATCAAAAATAAATTATAGACTAATAATTTATGTACATCAAACACACCTAAATAATAAAAATATAAAGATTAAAAGCTATTTATTATCAGTAAAATTACAAAACACATATCGGGTTGTAGGACTCAAGTTGAGCATGTGGGCGCAACGCTTTTATTTATTATTTATTTATTTATTCCATAATATTATAACTAACATAACAGGAGTCCTAATGCGTTAGTAAATTTCATCTCATCTGTTATCGATAAAAACCGTCGATATATACATATTGGAACCGTCGATACGATTAAATCAAATCAAATCAAATCAAATCATCTTTATTTGATAAAGTACAGGTACAATAGATGTAAGTATAATAGAATTTTGTGTCCCAATATACTTTGCCAATTAATGACGTAAACAATAATTTTACAAAAATTGAGAATATTCCTATTTTAAAATATTATTTTACTCATATTTTCTATGCATTTTATTATTTATTCAAATAATATGAACCAGAAATGTACACTATCGACACCGCTTTTCGATAGCAATAATGCGCAACACTGCGCCCTCCCGTAAGAACCACAAGTGGGAGAGAGAGCGAAATACACTCTACACCGCTCTCACGTTTTACGACAGTCTGCAGCGAGTGAAAAAATGTAGAGCAGCTTACTTTTGAGCGTTCCGTAGCAGCAAATAACATTTACGATTTATGACGTATCAAAAAAAACTACTTACTAGATTTCGTTCAAATCAATTTTCGGTGGAAGTTTGCATGGTAATGTACATCATATGTTTTTTTTAGTTGTATCATTCTCTTATTTTAAAAGTTACGGGAGGGAACACACATTTTACCACTTTGGAAGTGTCTCTCGCACAAACTATTCAGTTTAGAAAAAAAAAGTATGGGGAACCCCCAAAAATTGTTTTTTTTTTCTATTTTTGTGTGAAAATCTTAATGTGGTTCACAGAATACATCTACTTACCAAGTTTCAACAGTATAGTTCTTATAGTTTTGGAAATAAGTGGCTGTGACACACGGACGGACGGACGGACGGACGGACGGACGGACGGACGGACGGATGGACGGACGGATGGATGGATGGACGGACGGATAGACAGACAGACAGACAGACATGACGAATCCATAAGAGTTCCGTTATTTACCATTTGGCTACGGAACCTTAAAAAATCGTGAGAATTTCCATGTATTCTTTGAAATCGTGGAAAAAGCGTTGAATTTCGGTATTTCGGTAAGACAGAGCTCATATCGGTAGAAATACCGAAAAATCGGTAGGTTCGAGACCATTGCACCCTATGTATTACTCTATGCACTCGCATGACTTTTAATATTGCGGACTAGGGTTATGCAAAATTTCAAAAGTATCGATACTTTACTCGATACCAGTATCGTATCAAAAGTATCGATACCAAAAAAGTATCGAAACAAAAGTATCGATACCTGAAGGTATCGAGTACTTTTTAATACAATCATAAAAAAAATGAATGGAATGTTGTTTGTGCTGCAAGGTTTCGCAAAAAAATGGAACGTGTCTCACAAAATAGTCACTGATATACAATATATTTATATAAAAAAATAAAAAAAAAAAACAAAAAAAAAATTGTAAGGATGTCCTTTATAGAAATTGAAACCATCCAACCGATATGCCTCAAAATGGTTTCTTTTGAAAGGCAATAATCCCAAGGCAATAAAACAATGCAAGAAGCACATTCAGTCCATTGATAAAGTCGATTTTCCACTTTTCCAATACAACAATTCGAAGATATAGCGATGAAATATTAAAAGATAATATTAGAAGATGTAACGATGGCGCATTAACATCAACGTCAACACACAAACACTGATCTATCATGTTTATTAGAAAATTTTGCGTAGTGGACACGCCGAGTATAAACTAGTAGATAAATATCATGAAGGATTGAGTAGAACGCCATCTCTGTGAATTTACTCTCTCCTTACATCCTCTCTCCTTACATCTCTGTAAAAATTACGGGTGGCGCTGCGGTGCGGTCTACAAAAGCTATGTTCGAATATCTACTTATCAGACACTGGCGCCATTCATTATGGGTTGCATAACTCAGCAAACTTTACTCCGTCTACAACAGCCATGTTCATATATCTATTTTTCACACACTAGCGCCATTCTAAAATGACCATTATTGGAACCTTCATTTGCAGTAAACAGCTGGACATTTTTTCAACTTTCCCCTCATATGAGTTGGCCCTCCTTCTACCTCTCTACCTGTGTATGTCAGAGAAGTACTTTCTTATAACTAAGGAATTGGAAACTGCTGTGCAATTAATGCAATAATACTTTTAAGGGCTACAATTTTATTATCAGAAAACTGAATAAGTGAAATAGTTTAAAAGACAAAAAAAAACACTACACAGATTATTCAACTCAAAAGGTTACTCGTAAAAAACTCCTAATATGTTCAATGTTTTTGAGGTATCGATACTTCTATAAAGTATCGATACCTCAAAAGTATCGGAACAAAAGTATCGATACCTAGAGGTACCTAGAGGTATCGATACTTTTTGCGTAACCCTATTGCGGACGTTAGCGATCGATCATCGAACGATTCAGCGCGACCAACTTATCTGTGAAATGGCGAAAATTGGAACTAATTCCGCCCAATTCATAAAGTTCTTTGTGTTCAATGTTCATTCATTGACATTTACTACGTCTCGAATTGCGTCCACTGATTGGTCCAATGCGTCCAACAGCGCCCTCCGTCAATTCACAGATAAGTTGGAGGCACTGTACTTTGGATACTGACTGAGTAGATATCGATACTTTTATTCGCGATACTCGATACTGAGTACTTAATACTTGTATACTTCGGCCGTTGTATCTTGGCGCGTCTGAACTTCGCGCAGAAGGCTGCGCAGTAACATAATTCGCCAATATTCGATACGCGGTGTATTGTGTCTCAGTCATACGTTAGCATGTTCGTGTTGCCATCTCTGTCTTACATGCGCTAAAGTTCGCAAAGCCTATGTTCAGACGCGCCAAGATACAGCGGCCGTACTGTACGCGACGCGATATTTACTCGCAAGTCGCAAGTAATATGAAACGTCGATATTGAGTATCGATATTTTTGAAGTGAAACGAAAAAGGGACAGTAAAAAGAGACAGACTGCACATAAAGATAAGATAGAAAGCATTATACAGTGTTTCTTATGTTCGTGTTACTTTAAACAATTTTTTTCATTTTGAGCACGTTATGCAACTAATAACGAATGAGATAAGCGGTGTTAATTTTTTAGACAAATTACGTTAGTTTTAATAAAAAAATGACTTAACATGTTATTTTTTAATTTTAAAATTATCGACAATGTTTATTGTGGTTGCAGTGGGTGCATGGGTAAACACGAATTACCCGTGCACCCACCGGTGGGTGAAGCCAATGGGTGCACTAGTAACGGCTACTATTTATGCTTAAAACCCTTCAAGGCCCTATTATATAAAAATGCTTACGACCGTGTAACTACGGTCTAATGGTGATATAATTATAAAATAATGACCCGTAGTCCCCATAGTCCTGTTTACGGTTGCCAGACGTCCGGATAAAGCCGGACATGGTTAGGCTTTTTGAATGCGTGTCCGGCCAAATTTAACGGTGTCCGGCTTATCCGGTTTTGTTAGGCTTTTTACATTTTACCAAAAAAGAAACTTCTACAAGTACACAAAACAATTAAATATTGATGGTTGTTAAGAAACGTTCCTGCATGTAATCAATTTTCTGAAACTACTATAGTATCCATGAAGAAAACGTGAAAGTTGGTAGCAAAGGTTTGACCAATTTCAGAACCTTAAATATTTTCTGATCAAAAATGGGGATGTTGATGGTTGATTTCAAGAAGCTGTTAGTATACAAGAAACGAGTAGCCTATTTGAAATCGATGGGAGTAGTCCAGTTGGCTTTTAATTTAAAATATTTGACGTTTAAAGATTACTACAACTTTATTTTGAAAAATATTGAGATTTTAAAGCACGTTTCTGCTAATTATTTTATATTTTTAGTTTGTTTACTTTAAATGTTATTAATTAGTGAAGAAGTTCTAAAAAATTGTCTTAATAATATTAATACATAAAATTCTTGATAATTTAGGGTGTCCGGCCTTTTTACCCAAATGTCCGGCCAAACTGGCTGGTCTGTCCGGCTTTTTGGTTGGCTGACCTGGCAACCTTAGTCCTGTTGGCAGTACTTTGCTAATGTTATGTGAATTGGACTTTCTAAAAATAGGGCATTTTGAGAATAGGACATTCTGAGAATAGGACATTTAGCGAATAGGACATTTAGCGAATAGGACATTCTGCAAATGGGAACTTTTGCACACGCCGGACATTTCGCGAATGAGACATTTTACGCCTAAAACAAATACATATGCCGTAGGTTTAGGCGCAAAATGTCCCATTCGCATAATGTCCGATGGTCCTATTCGCAGAATGTCCATTTCTCAGAATGTCCTATTCTCAGAAAGTCCTTTTCTCAAAATGTCCTATTCTTAGAAAGTCCCAATTCGCAAATTGTCCTATTCACATAATATCATTAGGGACCATCCATAAATTACAGTGCCACCGACTTATCTGTGAATTGATGGAGGGCGCTGTCGGACGCATTGGACCAATCATATGAATGAACACAAAGAACTTATGAATGGGGCGACATTAGTTCCCATTTTCGCCATTTCACAGGTAACTTGGTGGCACTGTATGTCACACTAATTTCATGACTTTTAGACCCCTCCCCCCGTCCTTGTCACAGGCCACAGCTTATCACACTTGGGAGACCTCCCCCCCTAGTGTGACGTCACATGGAAGTCTCTCGCGCAGTGTTGGCAACCGTACGATAATTATTATCGTACATGTACGATAATTTGATACCACCGTACGATGTACGATTGCGATTCATTATCGTACGCAAATGTACGATAATTTTCGAAAATCCAATTTTTTTCTGAACAAATTAGAAGATCGAAGACACAGAGCGACACTGGCGACACAGTGGCGATATTTCCGCTTTCCGGTGTATTCCTTTGTCTGGATTGGCTGATTAAACCGGAATTATCGAGCATCTCTAGTTGGGCCCAACCTAATCAATCGGAGACGTTAGTTTATTCCCTGCCGTCTTTCATTGGTAGGTTGGTTCTCTCAGTAGTCTCAGTTCGTCAGCTCATAGCTCGGTGCCAGTGTTGCCAATGCTATGGCAATTACCGTGTTCTACGGCTTTTAGGCCAAAAAATCACAAAATCCACGGCCTACGACTGGAACCCTATCGCCTTAGCAAAATCTACGGCTTTTCGCAAATCCTACGGTCTTTTTTTATTAATTTTTTTGCAAATATTTAACGGATGTTAAAACTCTTAAAACAGCGCCACTAGGCTAATGTTGATGTTCCTGATAGGCTAATGAAAAGTGTTTGTTTTATGAACATCAAATTCATGACCTTCATTGCCATTCATGACATTCATGCCGATGACCTTTTTTTTAGTCCGAGCGCAGAACCGATGGGTATATTGAATGGCATAATATATTGGCAGCTGTGGACACGGCCCACAGTTGATATTTTTCCATATAAACACGACTTTTTTATGTAATGTACACGGCCTTCCAAAAATTCGGAAAATGACGTGTCGGGCGGTCGAGCGCAATATAAGTTCATGATGAATATCTATTTTTCTTAATAACTAACGCGTTTTTATGTTATTTGAACATGTACGATAATTTTTCGGCAGGTACGATAATTTTACGCCCCTCTGGTACGATCAGCGCCATCTTCCAGGTTGCCAACACTGCTCTCGCGCAAACTATTCAGTTTAGAAAAAAATTATATCAGAAACCTCCGCGCTAAAATGCCGCGTGGAGGCACATTTATAAATAAGGGAGATAGTTCCGGGAGTCAGGAGTTATTTTTTGGAAACTTCCTTTTTAAAATCTTTATTTTTAATTACTTAAATAATTAAATATTAATAGTTTCAGAGATATGAAAAAATGAAATACCTTTTATTTGCAACTTAATTTGTTACTAACATTTGCAATTTTTTTCGTTTATTCCTACTAGTTCTGTTAACAGGACTAGTGGGATTTTTTTCCCCACTAGTCCTGTTAATGTAACTCAGAGGCGCTTTTACTGTTTATTGAATTTTAAAAACAAATGACAACCGTCAAAACAAATGACGAATGAATAAATGATTTTTGTATTTCTAACTCAGTTTCGTCATTTTGGCGGTTACATTAATTCATATACAGGATAATATATAGATTTAAATCAATATTACCAATATAATCTCTGAGGGGCCCTACCACCAGCGGGCCGGATTAAGTCGCCTCTTACGTCACCCGTCTGGCGTGGAATTGGGGTTAGTATTGCCACCCAATAAGGCTATACTAATAAATAAATAGAGGGAATAAAATTGAATAATTAAATAAAGGTAAAATAAATAGGGTGTAATAAAATCGGGTGTCAAGCAGTCTTCCAAATTACAGAACAAAACTAGTGGGATTTTTTTCCCACTAGTCCTGTCAACAGGACAAGTGGGAATAAACGAATCATTTGTTGTGATACCCCATTTACACGCGCGCGCGAGCCACGCGCCATGTAGGTAGGTGTATAAAAATAGTATCTTACCTTTCGGAGTCTTCAGGTAGGTAACGTAAAAAAATGATATTCCTGGGTGACTTAATGTCGAATTAAAGCACCCAAAAACAGCACAATATTGTCTATTTCTGTTGCCTTTTTCTACTGCCATCTTAAATTTCTAAATCTACAGCCGCACACGACCAAACAGCTCAACCAGAGTAGAAAACTAAAAAAGTTTGTTATTTGTACCGACCGGACCGTGGTACAAGCTCCGCTCGTTCGCCTGTCGGCAATCGCCACGCGGCGGCCGCAGTTGCCTACATATCGCTTGCTTATTCCGATGTGCGTAGGTATGACGCGCGTTTCGACCGTTTGTATGAAGAGCGAATACTGCTAGATTCCTATATTGTGATTAAGTGCCTCTGAGTTATATTAACAGGACAAGTGGGAATAAACTCCTATGCTGCTCTGGGAGAGAAAGAAAAACATAAAATTTCAGCTGCTTATCCTCCCGCGCAAGTCTTTCCACCTGACTGAGGGATGTTATAGGACCAGCATATCAACTGCACATTGGTCACCCGTTTGGTGGCGGGAAATTCACCAACAACAGCATTCCCAAGGAGGGTTGGCGTCAGGCAGGCGGCCGGCTGTAAAAATTCTGCTAAATCTTTTTGCAATATGAAGAATACAAATGGAATGCGTGTAAGGGCTAGGGCGTACCCTTCAGGCGACGCGCAGGGGCAGCACCCGGCTCCTGTGGGAAATGGACAAGGGTTGTTGCACCAACCCGGGCGGGGGCAACGTAAGAAGCGAGCTCGGGAAATAAGAGTGAGGTTTGCAAGTTGGAATGTTGGGACGATGACTGGAAGAGCAAGAGAGTTAGCGGATGTATTGAAGAGACGACGTATAAATGTAGCATGCTTGCAAGAAACGAAATGGAAAGGGACGAAAGCAAGAGAGATTGGTGAGGGATACAAGTTTTATTATTGTGGCAGCGACGGAAAAAGAAATGGTGTAGGAATAGTGTTAGATAACAGATTGAAGGAATGCGTGATGGATGTTAAGAGGATGAATGATAGATTAGTAAATGTAAAAATCATGTTAGAAAATTTAGTTTTGAATGTAATTAGTATCTATGCGCCACAGATAGGATGTGATGATACAGTAAAAGAGAAGTTTTGGGAAGATTTTGATTCATTAATGATGGCCATTCCAGCAGAGGAGGAGATTTATGTAGGAGGTGACTTCAATGGACATGTGGGAAGAATGAATGGGAAGTATGAAAGAGTGCACGGAGGGTGGGGATATGCCACCCGTAATAAAGAAGGAGAAAATTTACTGCAATCTGCCACTGCATATGATCTAGCAGTGGTAAATACGTGGTTCCAGAAAAGGGATGAACACCTTATCACCTATAAAAGCGGCCACCATATGACGCAAATCGATTATTTCCTTGTAAGACGTCACCGTTTGAACCACATCAAAGATTGCAAAGTGATACCGGGGGAAGCCTTGGTATCACAACATAGACTCCTTATTATGGAGGCAAATATAAAAATAAAGATTAACAAGAGTAAGGAACGCCCCACTCCTAAAATAAAGTGGCACATGTTAGAAAATAAAGAGTGTGAAAGAGATTTTAGAAAGCAAGTAGTGGATAAAATGATAGAAATGGGTGACATGGCGAATAGAACGGTGAGTGATTGTTGGAATGAAATGGCAGGATGTATTAGAAAAGTTGCGAAATGTGTTTTAGGAGTGTCAAGAGGGAAGGCTGTGATAGATAGGGATACATGGTGGTGGTCAACAGAAGTTCAAAAGGTGCTAAAGGAAAAGAAGATAAGATTTAAAGAATGGCAAAGCGTGGCAGAGGGGAATAAAAGTTTGAAAGCGGAAAAGAAGAATGAATATAATGAATGGAAGAAAAAAGGGAAGAAAGTTGTTGCGATAGCAAGAGCCAAAGCGCAGAACAAATTATACGAGTCACTGGATACTCCCGCAGGTCAAAAACACCTTTACCATCTTGCTAAAGCTAGGGAGAAAAAATCCAGGGATGTGTCTCATATAAAATGTATTAGAAATGAAACTGGAAAGGTTCTTGCAGATGATGAACAAATTAAAGATAGATGGAAGGAATATTTTGAAAATTTAATGAATAAAGAGAATGAATGGAGCAGAGTGCTTGAAGAAAACCCAGTAAACATGGGATTAGTGAGAGAAATAAGTGTGGATGATGTGAAAAGATCAATAAAAGGGATGATGAATGGAAAAGCGGTTGGTTCAGATGGGATTCCGATAGAAGTATGGAAGATTCTGCAAGCGGATGGATGGAAGTGGTTGGCTTTATTCTTCAATAAATTGTTGCAAGATGAGGCGATCCCTGACGAATGGTGCAGCAGCTTGCTGGTGCCAATCTATAAAAATAAGGGTGATGTACTGGACTGCAACAATTATAGAGGAATAAAGCTAATGTCACATACTATGAAAGCGTGGGAGAAAGTGATAGAGAGAAGACTGAGAGAGGAGAGTGAAATTTCACACAACCAATTCGGTTTTATGCCTGGTCGAGGAACAGCGGATGCTATTTTTTCAATTCGCCAGCTATGCGAGAAATACAGGGAGGCACATAAGAACTTGCACATGGTGTTCGTTGACCTCGAAAAGGCATACGACCGAATACCTCGTGTGGTATTGTGGTGGGCCCTTAAGGAGAAAGGAATACCAGGGAAATACCTACAGTTGATCCGAGCGATGTACATGCAATGTACAACAAAGGTAAGGTCAGCGGCCGGCACGTCTACTAGTTTCGGTGTGGCCGTGGGGCTGCACCAGGGTTCAGCCTTGAGCCCATACCTCTTCGTCTTGATTATAGACGCCCTTACATCGGACATGAAAGAGGAGGCTCCTTGGTGCATGCTGTTTGCGGATGACATCGTGCTAGTGGCGGAAAATGCCCCCGAGATTCAGAGCAGATTGGAGGAATGGCGACAACGGCTGGAGAGTGTTGGCCTGAAAGTAAGCAGAACCAAAACCACTTACATGTTCTGTGACTTCGGTGGTCTCTCCAGTCCTGTACCTATAACACTCAACGGAATGCCATTACCAGTCTGCTCTGATTTTCGGTACTTGGGCTCTATCATTCAAAAGAATGGTGACATTGACCTGGATGTCACACATCGGATCAATGCAGGTTGGATGAAATGGCGACAGGTAACAGGAACTATTTGCGACCCACGGATGCCCCTTAAATTGAAGGGTAAAATCTACAAATCCGTCATCAGACCTGTCGTAATGTATGGATCAGAATGTTGGGCTACAAAGAAGACGGATGAGAGACGATTGCATGTCACAGAGATGAGAATGTTAAGGTGGATGTGTGGAGTGACGAGAATGGATAAAATAAGGAATGAGTATATTAGAGGAAGTTTGAAAGTGGCAAAAATGACAGAAAAGTTGAAAGGGAACCGAATGTCGTGGTATGGGCATGTGATGAGGCGAGAGGAAACGCATGTGGCGAGAAGAGTGATGGATATGAATGTGATGGATAGACGAAGGGGACGAGGACGACCAAAGAAAAGATGGATGGATTGTGTGACAGATGATATGAAAGATAAGAGAGTTAGTGTAAAGATGACGGCTGATAGGGAATTGTGGAAGAGGAATACATATTGCGCCGACCCCAAATAAAATTGGGAAATGGGCAGGATGATGATGATGATGAAGTGGGAATAAACGGATTTTTTTACGTGCTGGTAACCGCTTCCGTAACATTTTTCTAGACTCTTTCGGACAGAATGAGCTATCGCACGTATTTTTAAGAGCAGTAGGGTGAATTCGCGTTTTTGAATTATTTTGTTGTTTTTTATTAAAGTATGTGGAAATGCGTGCAAAACCATGAAAAAAATTAGCACATAAAATTTCCTTTCTAAGCCTACAAAAGTCCTGAAACCCCATTTACACGCGCGCGCGAGCCACGAGACAATCCGCGAGACGCACACATACGCGCGCGTGTGAACAGGGCGCTCGCGGACCAGACCGCGGCGCGTCTCGTGGCTCGCGGGCTCGCGTCGGGAGCGGTTTTGTATGCGCGCGCCAAAGGAGCTCGCGCGAGCGCTCGCGCGGTGTTCACACGCGCTTAGGGGGCGTGGCTTACGGACGCGCCACGAGACGGTCCGCGACACGCGCGTGTAAATGAGCGGTCAAAATTCGTTATGCTAATCAAAGATAATGGGTCGTAAAAAATTTTATAAGAAATGGTAATGATATTGAGCAGCCTGGTAATGACTTTTATTTAACTGTAATGATTTTTTGTTAATGGGAATGACAAAATTTAATGATAATCAAAAAAAATTTTAAAGCCGTGTGTATTAAAGTTATGTCTTTAGGTTGCATATGAAGATAAAAAATGTCAAGGTAAAACCACTAATCAGAGTATTATTGGTAACGAGATTGGCAGTAATAAATTACGCGATTCTAAATATGAATTATTAGTTCATGGAAATAAAATTACCTCTGGTAAAGAAAGGCATATGAATTTGAAATTTTGTGGGGAATGTCTGTTAAAATTATAAATAATATAAAAGATGTGATAGTCCCTTATTTAGCTGGGTTAGTAAATAAATGTGTAAATCTAGATACTTTCCCAGATCTAATGAAGTACAGAAAGATCATACTGATTTTTAAATCTGGGGACAAAACAGGCCTTAATAATTACAGACCTATTTCTATTTTAACTACGGTCTTCAAAAATAATTAAGTTAAATTAAACGCTGAAGCACTTCGCCGCTTGTAATTTACTCCACCCTGAGCAATACGGTTTTACCGAAAGCCGTAATACAACAAACGCAGGTGCTAGGCTTCTCAAACTTATCTTTGAGACCTGGGAGACTCTCTGTGACCTGTCTAAGACGTTTGATTGTGTTGAACACTAAAAATTACTACTTATGCTACTACTACAGCATCAATAACAATTCACTTAACTTGATTGTGTCGTACTTGATGAGTAGAATCCAATGTATTAGTATAAATGATAACAAGTGATCGAGATCTCAATCTGTGATGGGTGTACCACAGGGCTCGTTTTTGGGCCCCTTCCTTTTTCTAGTATACTTAAATGATCTGCCGTATTAAATTAAGAAATATGCAAACATTATCATAGTTGCTGATGTCACTTCTGTTATATTTAAGACGAATAGAAATAAAATAAATGACGATGTAAAAGTTCTCAGGTTTGTTTGTCACACCGGTTTACTACAAATAATTTACTGATAAATGCTAAAAAACTAAGTTTATAGAATGTTTGCTACCAAATGGAATAATACGAGACAGTCCCCTTTAACACGTACAGCAGTACCAAGCGCGTCACTTCACTCTGCGACTAGTAAAAAAAGTCCGGTTTATATTTGATTCACCTTATAAATAATGAAATTATAACTATGGAAAAATCCACGGTTTTCTTGGGTGTCACCTTAGATTCTAAACTACAATGGGGCAATCATATATCGGCTTAGTCAGTTTATGCCTTTTACTGATGTAGAAATACAGTTTACTGATGTAGAAATTGCTAAACTTGTTTATTTTACACACTTTCATAGCCTCATGTCCTGCATGTATATTGATATTATTGATGTGGGGTGCAGAGGCTGACATTGATGCGATATTTGTTTTGCAGAAAAGGGCAATTAGGACCATCTATAAATTAAAATTACGCCACTACCTGCGGGAGAGATTTAAAGAAATAAGCATATTAACAGTAACATCTAAATTTATTTACAATTATATTTTATTCATAAAGAAACAACGGCGGTTGGTTCAAGCAAAATAGTGATACGCAAAATCATCAAACTTGAAACAGGCATACTTTTGATTCTTTTCACCTACATAGAGTACAACGTTCTTTTGAGGGGCTATAAGTACGTTTTTACATTAAATTACCTATGTACATGATTTGCTTATTCAAATGTATAAGAGATCTCTGAAATCCCAGCCAGTAGGCAAAGGATATTATAGTATAAATGAATATATTATTGACAAAGATGCATGTAAAATTAGTAATGCATCCAGTTCCGCATCAGTTAGAACATCTTGTGTAATAATTTCATTATTTTAAAAGATGTGCTGTGGAGTTTCTTTACGGATTTTCTTCTCCATGACAAAGCACCGTTCCAAAATGCTGTTAGATTTAAAAAATGACGTTCATAAGTGTATCAGTGATATCGACATGAATAAAAGATTATTTCATCTTATTTCATTACATTTTTTGGAACGAAGTTCCTTATCGCGCGTTGCGAAAGGGGGCTAGGTGGAAAATTTGGTAACGAAAAGTTGTAACGACACTTTTTGCCATCATTAGTCGTTACAACTCGTGCGGCGTCGTTACATGTCGTACGGCGTGCGCATGTTTCTCTGTCTGTCTCTCTCTCTCTCTTATAGAAAGCAAGCCAGATATTTTCGTTTCTTGCAGTAAGTACTAGGATAGCAAACACATGCAACAAGTGTGCCAAAAAAAATCTGGGGTATTAAATTTCTCATCGGCTTTGTTCACCTAGTAGCTTGCTACTAACGAGGACACTTTAATTTATTTTTCTTTTCAGAGAATTTTCTTCAGAAACTTTTGTTTATTTTCTTTTCTTCTTATCTCTTTCTTTGTTCTCCTCTTCGTACAATGCACAATCTCCTCTGATTTTGGTTTATCTCCTCCGTCTAGTAATTTTTTGTTTCTCATCGGTTTTTGCCTTTATTTGCATTAAATTTTCGTTTATAATTTATTTTACTAAAAAGATATTGCAAAATTAAAAAGTTTTGTAGATTCTTTACCAACAACTTGTAGCTCAAATTTAATTTACAACAGTTGAAAAAGAAATTGCTAGGTCTCATTACTCAATCAAAATTGATTTCAAAATCTCCAATCGTCATTACCATTCACACAAAATCATTCCCATTTACAAAAAAATAAATGGGAATGATGCATATGGTAATGATATTTTTTTCTTTTTTGCTTAAAATTCATTTTGTTATTCATTAATTTATGAACTCTTTGTGCCAGTGAAAATCATGTTCCTATTACACATACGTGTGGAGTATTAAAATTAATGTATAATTTATATTTACCTTGTAAGTCCAGTAAATGGCGATGATTCAAAATCGGGACAAAGTACTGAACGTCGTTGTTTTTCATGAATAAAAGTTGTTTCTCCATGCAGCAGTAAAAATTTGGCTGTTCCACTTTTTACAATGGACCAGACGAGGAGAAACGAGGGGTACTTTATAGCGTAGCCCAAAAAACATTTGAGAAATATAACGTTTGACGGTACTGACATGGAGTTGACGAATTTTCGGGACTAAATTTTAATTAGTGTTTTTTACTAGTTCTGCACTGCTGATTCCATAATATTATATGTTTTAATGTACCTAATTATATATAGTTTCAAAATATAAAATTAAGCTCGCAATGTGTAAGGCAGGTTTTTCAAAAAATATTTTGGAATATCATTATTAGCAATTTCCCTGCAAATGGTAATGATGTTTTGGGTGTGTATTAAATTTTTTTATATAAATTACTTCAATTAATGTAATGTAATGTGTGGGCGCTTAAGTAAAAATATGTATAAAAGCAGTTTCTACAATAAAAAATTATATTAGTCAATTAAATTTTTTATCAATCGGAACATCTTTTTTGTGACTGGCGAATTCACCCAGTATCTATCTCTATTTTTCACCATATCGAACTTATTTCATAAGACTATATAATTATATTTCTTGTGTTACTAGCTGTTATGGGGCGGACATGTAGAAAAAAAACTAAGTAAATGGTTACGAATAAATTTATTTTTTAAATAAGTAGTCTGTTCTTATTTTAGAACAGTTTGGAATGACAGTACAATATTTTGGCATTTGTTTTTTCAAACCGGAAACAAAGGTGCTTATTACAATCATGGTCAAATGAGATTTAACACGTAAGATTAGTGATCACTGAAATATCACAGGAACAAAAATACTCCTAACAGCATTTTCCTACTCAGTGAGACGTCAAATACGATTAATGAATATTGATAAATACAAATACATAAAGTACATTACGATAACTATCATGTAGACACTTAATGAGAAGTGAAATCCATACATACTTAACACACACACAGTAATTGTACTCCTAGGAGAATTAGCTACTTAATAGGTACTTGTTAAATTAAATAATTTAATATTCGTTAAATCTCTTGTGACCTCCATTGCTGTTCCCGCCTCTGCCAAAATTTGTACCCCGGCGAAAACCGCCACCGCCACCGCCGCCACGTCCGCCGCCGTACCGGTTCCTGTTCCATCCGCCGCCACCGCCCCCGCAACGTTCAGCCATGGTTTGCAGTTGCGGATTCACCATCTAAACAGATTTCATTTAGCGATTAATTAAATAAACATCTCACCAATGATATTAAACTGATTAAACCATGAATCTGTCACAACATCTGAGGATGGGATCCAGTTATGTGTAATGTGGACACCGAAGGCATGTAGCTGTATTCAATGTACCTCATACTTGCATTCATGTCACGCTATCGATAAACGTACCCATGCCAAAGGTATGAGGAATTATAATTTTGAAAAAACAAATATATTTTAACTAACCTGGTTAGCTTCTTGTAATACATTTACAAGGTCTTTAGCTTGTCGGGAGTTTGAGGGCGTAAAGAACGCATACGACGTTCCTTTTGATTTTGATCGCCCCGTTCGGCCAATGCGATGGATATAGTCTTCAGAAGAATTTGGGTAATCAAAGTTTATAACATATTTGATACCATCAACGTCTGTAAGTAATACATGAATTAGAAACAAATAGATTTGGGGTTGCAAAGTTCAAGAAAAGCTTAGAACAGATTGAAATTACAATAGTTAATGCAAATATCAGTCAAGAATCTGTTGAAAACTTAGTAATGAACAAGATAACCACTTTAATATTATATCACTTATGGTAACTCACAGCCATATTACTTACATGAATGAGTTACAAAGAGATACGTATTACAACAGTCTACATCTGCCTCTCACTTAGAACCCTGGAGTCTTGCTAAGGGCGCCAATTTGATAAATTAAGATGAGATCCATAAGGCATATTCATTTGCTCCCTTAAAAACTCCAATGTGGCCGAAACAGAAAACCCTTGACCTCTTGCCGATCATCTCAACCCGTGGTCAAGTTTTTCAACGATGCACTGATGTGTTTATTCCGTTTATCTTTCTCAATGTCAATAATTAAAAAAAGTGCATCACTAGGTTTTCTTCACTCTCAAGTGTATCCGATTGCACGGACATACCATCAAGCTTTCCGGCCGCGGGTCCAATCTCAGTGAAAGGCACATTTGAGGCACCATTAAATGACGAGTTATTGCATTCTCAATGTGGAAACCACTGAATCAAGTGTATCTTGAAATCCAGTGCAGAAACTTTCCCAATAATTTAGGGAAGTAATCAAATAGAACACAATAACTTTCCGCCAGTGCCTCTGAAATACAAAAACAAACTCAAATTATGATACTTGATCAATAAAAACATTGAAAATAAATCTCTCAATGTCCAATAGTTAGATTGAAACATACCAAGTCCTCTAGCTGCAACATCAGTTGCAACCAGTATGCTGGCACGACCTTGCTTGAACTGATAAAGGACTTCATCCCTCTCTTGTTGGGTCTTGTCGCCATGCATGCAAACAGCTGGCCAACCATAGCGCCTGATATTTCTTGTGATATTCTCTACTTTCCGTTTGGTCTCAACAAATATAATGGTCTTTGCGCCTGGTTCTTGACTTTGTCCAATTTCTTGTAACAAAACATTTAACCTGCAGAAGAAAAAATAATTATAGCGACATCTATTTATGGAGTAATTTCGAGAAATTATTGTAAACTTTCAGATCTTCTTAGAGGTAATTCTTTGGTTTATAATCAATAACTTTCATAAAAACAAGAAATCATCATCATACAACCAACATTTAATATAGGATTGAAATGTTACATACTTATTTTCCTTTTCATGTTCTTGACAAACATCTACAATTTGTAAGATGTTATGATTTGCAGAGAGTTGTAGTGATCCAATATTAATTTGCATATAATCACCCAGGTAATCTTCTGCCAACTTTCTTACTTCCTTGGGCCAAGTTGCAGACCACATCAAAGTCTGTCTGTCAGGCCGAATTTGTTCTATGATCTTTCTTATTTGAGGTTCAAATCCCATGTCCAACATTCTATCAGCCTCATCCAGTACTAGGTATGTGCAACGCTGTAAATTAGTTGTACCCCTTTCGAGGAAATCAATTAACCTTCCTGGTGTTGCAATGACAATCTCCACACCCCTTTCCAAGTCACGTGCCTGCTCCCTTTTGGGTGCTCCTCCAAAGACGCAGGTATTGCGAACGTAGGCCGCATTACCGAAATCAGTTGC
The DNA here is from genome assembly GCA_951805285.1 of Thymelicus acteon. Classification (NCBI taxonomy): domain Eukaryota; kingdom Metazoa; phylum Arthropoda; class Insecta; order Lepidoptera; family Hesperiidae; genus Thymelicus; species Thymelicus acteon. The sequence goes on along the minus strand of OX638225.1, from coordinate 10,355,421 downwards.
AACTTGTTGAATTTGCTGGGCCAATTCCCTTGTAGGTGCCAGTACAAGTGCAATAGGTCCATCTCCTCGCCTTATCGGCTGTTGGTTATTAATGTGAACAATAGCAGGTAGAATGTATGCCAAGGTTTTTCCTGACCCAGTCTGAGCAATGCCCACCAAGTTTTTTCCAGACATAGCTATGGGCCAACCCTGAGCTTGGATAGGTGTTGGGTCTTTGTAGCCACTGTTCTTGATGGACTGCATTACATAATCGGGAAAATTAGCTTCTTCAAAGCGATGAATAGAACTTGGGACTTTTACACCACTGACGGTGATTTCATGAGTATTTCTGTACTCTTCAATCTCATAAGGCGATCTGCTCAAAACTGACTCATGTGGATTGTAAAAATCTTTATTGAATGGTTGAAGAGACATCGAGTCCCAGTTTGGGCGACGCATGCTTTGCCCATTGGTACTTTCCTTCTTATTTCCATATCCGCCTGAGCCTCCAAATCTACCCCCACCTCCTCCTCCTCCAAACTTTGAAGCTCCATTACTAAATTTGCTTCCTCCAAATTTGGAACCACCGCTACCGCCGCGGCTATCGTTCCAATTTCCTGACCTGACAAAGAAAGTTAATTTGATAAATAAGTAGCTACAAAGTACACAAGTTTCACAAAAAAAAATATTTTTTCACGAAATTTGGTGAAAACTTACCATTGTTTGTATACCCCAAACGTACTGTAATTTTTTTGATTTAAAATATTTCTTTTTTCACCTTGTTTTGACAACATCGAAAAAGCACCCTAATTTTCAATCGAAAAATCTCACGTCAAAATATCTGCTTTTTTTTAAAGTCTGGGTTTTTTATTCATTCAAATCTCTACTTTCTGATGGTATATAAAAAAATACTATTTTCGCATGTTATTTGCAATCTTTGTTTTATGGATTTGTGATTTTTTGTTTATCAATGTAACATGAAATTATGAAGTGTAAATTTTAATATAAATAGCCTAAATATGGTACATAATAAAAAAAATAATTAAAGAACTCTAATCCGGAAATAGTTGTAGTTTCATTGCATTTTCTGAGAACATTTACCATAGTAGTACATATTTTTTATATAATGCTATATAAAACAGAAACAGAACGTAGATTTCAAGGAATAACCCGACTTTTTTAAAAACAGATATTTTGACGTGAGAATTTTCGATTTAAAATTAGGGTGCTTTTTTTTCGATATAAAGTCAAAATAAGGTGAAAGAAATATTTGAAATCAAAAAAATTACAGTATGTTTGGGACATACAAAGGTAAGTTTTCACCAAATTTCGTGAATTTTTTTTTGGTAAAAGAAAAAGAAAAAACTTAAAACTTGGTTATTTGAATTTTTCACATAAATGAGGTCACGTAAAATAAGCGTAAATACAAAAGTTTTAGATCTTTTTATTACTACAACTTTGCCATTTAACTTTTTTCCATAGGACTTGTAGTTTTGCCGAAAATTGAGATAAACCGTTTTACCATTAAACCCCCCCACTTCCCGACCTCAGATCGCCCGTAAATTATTATTTTTTTCCTATCATTTTTGTTATTTTCTCTTGCAATGGGTTTCATCCTATCAATTTTTTTTGGTTCCAAAATTATCGGCACTGGTTTAAGACTTAAAGAGGCATACAGCGTTTTTTATAAATCATAGGTTTCACTAACATTTTCATAAAAAACAGCAAGTAACAAATGTAATAGACCTTTCAACAATGGACCTTTCACTTTCGATTTACGAGTAACGAAATAATTTGTGATGCAGTAGAAAAATATTTGTAATAAAAAATTAAATATTAGAAATAATAAAAAAAACTCAAATAATATTTATAATTATTGAAGTGTGCGACTGACTCTCGGTCAAACAGAAACGTGAACGTGGCATAGTATGACGACATTCACTATCGGCCAGGGCTGACATCACTTAATAGGTATATTGCCGATGCCGCCGTCTGACAATTTCAAAACTCCCTCCCGAAGGTTGAACGTTAATTAAATTTGCAAATGCTAGCGCTCTTTTTATCAACGTCCTTCTAGCGAAGCATTTCAAACATGGCGCCCTAAAAAAAGGCTTCAGACCACGCCCCTTTTTAAACGGGCCGCCGCGGCCTCCGGGCGCCCAGCATCCCGACAAAGTGACTTTTATCTGGACCCTTTTCGAAAACCCAGACTAGACGCCCCTTATTCTAGATCAAATACGGGGAAACCCACCCGGACGAAAGCAGCCCTGACCATCTCACCTGTGACACGTGCGGAACGAATATGGCCGACGGGCGCGGACCGCGGATAACGATCGATACAATAGAAAACGCTATTACGCTAGCAATGTATAGAATTAGAGATGCACAAAGCCGCAATACAGACTTACGCATGCGCAAGAAACATACGCATTATGACAAAAATATTGATTATTTTCAACTTTGATTTAGTATGAGATTAATAAACTGTAACAGGAAGATTCAGAGATACAGTAATTAAAGGGAAAACAAAATGGCCACGAAGCCGATGGCTTGAGGCTCGCACACTTCACTTCGCTTAAATCAATCATGATTCATGACACAAAAAGGCATGTTTCAGGGAATTAAATAGACGTTAACTACAATTACACGATACCTACGTAAAACCAACTACATAAAGTAGAGTAACATTAGATCCTCAATAGTTGTATTTAGACTTAGCAATAAAAAGCCAAAATGTGCACATAAATTAAAAATCAAAAATCATCAAGAATTAAAGTAATAAAACATTGCTACTCACATTTTGGATGGTTAAAACTAATCAAAGATGGCAGTGATATAGTGAAATATATTCTTCACTTTGTAGCAGGGTCAATCTGTAAATGACGAATTCAATCATTTAAAATTATTACAAATCCACTGATAAGTTATGATCACTTGGTAAACTATTTCTATCACAAATTTCTCTACTTGCTCCTTAACTTGTCGGAAATTGAAAAAAGAAAGCCAAGTAAAAATTAACGACTCAACAAATCACACGTCTCACCTTGACCACTGCTTTTGCAAAAGAGAGAGGAAATTGAACGAAAGGGTCGTAATCGAACGAACAAAAGTGAATGAAATCATTAAAAGGAATGAATGGCTTGTCATAAGATAATGGTAGTACCAAATATCTAAAAATCTACTAAGTAGAACTGATATGGTAGCTTTTAATTTTTTATTTTAGTTATTTAATAATAATATTATATAATTACGTTTTGGAAACTCTGTTGGATTACGTAATATATAAAAAGCAATTTTTTCTCATTTTTATTTGATTTGACACAAACACGTTTTTTAAATGATATTGGGACATGACGTAATCATAAACTTGACTTTTGCTATATTATAACCCTGTTTTTTAATTCCGCAAACCGAAATGACGTTTCTTGTGTTGCACAGTTTTATTACCTTTTAAAATAACGATGTGCCGCAATAGCAAAGGTGTTTACGATCTATGATTATTTTCCAAGAGTTGTGTTTGAAATAAATACACATTGTAATTAAAAATAAAAAGCAGATAATTTTATAGAATATAATTCATTCAGACTCAGAATCCATTGCTGCAGTGTCAGTAGCTAGCTAAAGTCCTTCTTTAAATATTTTTTTCGACTTCAGTAATTTTAGAAGATTTATTATTTTTCGCTATGCGCCTGAAATAAATTAATAATGAAGGAAAACCTCAATTCGACCTGTAGTTGGTCAAAAATGGTCATCCAATATCATTCGTCTTCAGGTAGGTATCTCTACGAAGATTGCAATTCACTTAAACTATAATATGCTTGGTTGGTACTAATCAAAACAAAATGGGATGCATTTTAAATAAAAACATACGTCGATAAATAAATTTATTAATTCAGGATTAAATTTAATTACAATAAAGTAAACCGCTAAAAACAATAAATATCTTACGATTCAAAGAACCGGAATTCTGGAGTGGCTCTAGCCATAAACAACTGGCAACATTATTTTAGCTTTTGTCATTAGCGCCTGTCAAATCGCTTTGCGGAATTAAAAAACCATTGATTAAAGAAAAAGTAGAGGATATGCCCTAAATTGCATATACATTTTTTCATAATACATATATTATGCAAATATGACCCGAAATACCAAAAATACATCTGTCCTGTTCTTACACGCCACAATATATACTTAAAGAAAGAGTACAATACATGTAGCATATTTCAATTTTCTGGCAACATTTTAAAGAAATCTATCTAAGCTCCGCCTTGAAGCCTGTTTTCGGACGCCATTTTATGAAAACAGTTGCTTCTAGGGATGTTCGATCCAGGTGCCTTGTATCGATACTCTAGATCGATATGGATCGTATCGCAGTGTATCTTTCCAGGTATCGATCTTAGTGATTTGATACGATACTCTGGATCGATCCAGTATCGAATGAATTTTTTTTAATGGAAATGGTCGGCAAACGAGCTGACGATCCACCTGATGGTGAGTGGCTATCGTCGCCCATGGATATCAGCAACACCAAAGGCATCACTGATGCGTTGCCGGTCAAGAAAGAGAGAAGAAGAAGAAAGTAAATTTTTAAATAGGAATGTTTAATCCGGGTGTTTTATGTGTCGACACTCCGGTTCATCATGAATATCCCAATATAAATAATAGTCCAAATATCGATTTATATAATTAAATATACCTGTATGTGGGTATCGCAGCCAATGAATATCAGTGACCAAAGCGTTGTCAGCCAAAAAAGAGGAAAAAAGAAAGAAATATGTTAATAAATAAAACATGATAAGTACTTATTTTATATTTTATTTATATTTTATACGTTATAATTTAATACGATGTTTTGCATCGATTCATAATTATTATTGAATAAAATATTTTAAATATCGTTATATAAACTATCGACAAGCTTAATTCAGTGGGTTTCTAAATAAATATACATATCTTTAAGCCAATATTAAGGTTAATCGTTATAGATTAAATTTTATATTAGATTTAATTTTATTCAAAATATTGTATAATTAAATATTGAAAAAGGTTTTTTAAAACAATGTGGTATGTAGTAGGAACATCATATAAATAATAATATCTCACTCTATAACACTCTATTTGATTTAGAACTTTTGTGTTTTTTAAACTAAATAATCAAATATAATCATAATTATATTTTTTTCTTAAAATATTATATCGATATGTGAAAAATACAACACTATTTTGTGGGTGGAGTCGACGCCATATTTGAGAAACTTTTGGCTTCAGATCACGTGACCTTATTTCCTATCCTCTCTTTTTCTTTAATCAAAGTAAAAAACAGAGTATATCTTACTCCTCCATTGTCTGGCGCCCTGTAGAAGATTTTTAACAATACTTACCTAGCTCACTAGCAGAAGCAATTTTTCTCATTGGTATCCTAAAATGATATTGTGAAGTAATTGAAATTGTATGTCTATCTCTATAATTTACAGCCTTTGTCTTTCTGGATGTTCTTATATTATTTTCGGTATCTTTTAACTATTTCATAATACCTAATTTAACTGCATCTATTCAGTTAATTTGTTTCAACTGTCCTCATATTTTTTCCCGCGAAGAAAAATTTCGAAGCAAATAAAAAGATGCAGCGGCACGATCGTATTTGGATCCTAAAAGTAAACTATAGCTATGTCTTTCTAACGTTATAACTTAAAAGACAATAGTTTTTTTTAGTTACTATAAGTCTTATAATGAAGAATATGTAGTGTGCTATAGGTTTTTCGTGGAGTGTAGTGGTCACGATGAAACGTTGCAATTAAGAGTTACTACTCTTACCGTGATTGTTAAAGTTTCTACACTACGTCGACGTAAAATAACTTAAAAATTTTTAGTCTCTTTTGATTTAGATAGAAATGTTATTAGAATTTTCAAATTTTGTATTCGAAGTTACATCTGGGAGTCAGATATTAATTTCTTTATCCTTTCTTGACCGACAACTCATCAGTATTCGGCGATGTTTATGGGTGACTACTTACCGTCAGGTGGCTCGTTTGCTCATTTCTCGGGTGTTACATAAAATAGCAAAAACAATTTCAAAAAAAGCGGCCAAGTGCGAGTCGGACTCGCCCATGAAGGGTTCCGTAGCAGCAAGTAACATAATATAAAAGTTCTTGTAGTTCGTTGTAATTTTGATCAATGTTTTTTGCGGTTTACGATTTATGACGTATTAAAAAAAAAAAACTACTTACTAGATCTCATTCAAACCAATTTTTGTTGGAAGTTTGCTTGGTAATGTACATTATATATTTTTTTTAGTTTTATCATTCCCTTATTTTAGAAGTTACAGGGGGGGGGACACATTTTACCACTTTGGAAGTGTCTCTCGCGCAAACTATTCAGTTTAGAAAAAAATGATATTAGAAACCTCAATATCATTTTTGAAGACCTATCCATAGATACCCCACACGTATGGGTTTGATGAAAAAAACATTTTTGAGTTTCAGTTCGAAGTATGGGGAACCCCCAAAATTTATTGTTTTTTTTTTCTATTTTTATGTGAAAATCTTAATGCGGTTCACAGAATACATCTACTTACCAAGTTTCAATGGTATAGCTCTTATAGTTTCGGAAAAAAGTGGCTGTGACATACGGACGGACGGACAGACAGACAGACAGACAGACAGACAGACAGACAGACAGACAGACAGACAGACATGACGAATCCATAAGGCTTCCGTTTTTTGCCATTCAGCTACGGAACCCTAAAAATGGTAGAAATTGTGAATCTTGAAATGGTAAGTATGAATTGAATGAACGATGGATGGATTTATTTTAATTTTTTTTTCTAAATATTCATGAGGAGTTGAGGACTATTAAATTGATGGACTCACTTAATTTTACAAAAGAGATAGTCTTCTTTTAAGACAACGTATGCAAAAATAATTGCATGAAAATTATAGGAAATTATTTAATTGCTTTAAAAAATATCAGTCTACACCATCTGTCTCAATATTTTTATCTGTTTGAATGAGATGAATGCACAGACTACTAAGAAGAACTAGGGATGAATGATTGATTTATGTTCCGTTTTCACATATTAAGTAGTTAACTAAACTTTAAGTAAATTAATACGTGTAAACGGACAATTTAGTGGTTAAAATTTAGTACGCAAGTAAACAAGTAATTTAGATTTTTTTTTATTTTCTGGTAAGTAGGTGGGCGGGGCTTATCACTTAACACGTTTGGACAGGCATTTTTTAATTAAAAAGGATGGGGATGAAAATTATTATTTCCTAACGAATCGGCAGCGCATCAGTGACCTTTGGTGTTGCAAAATTTGCAAATGTCCATGCCATGGGTGACGATAACCACTTACCATCAGGTGAATTGTTCGTCAGCTCGTGAGTTGTAATAAATACTGCAATAAATTTATGTAGTTTTGAATTTAAATATTCAAAAGGGATACATTCATGGTATATTCTTGGTTCATCTACAGTTCACCTTGAACTCTTGTAAAGTAGTAGGTATCTCCACCCAGGTGTTGGACCGACTTAATGTAATAGAGCCCTTGGGCCTTGAGTTGAGTCTCGCTCTCATGTTCGATTTACACGTATTAAGTATTAACTAAAAAGTTACTACATGGTCTGTTTACACTACGTATTAATTTACTTAAAATTTAGTTACTTAACTACTTAATACGTGTAAACCGGACTTCAAGCTCGCTCTGCGATCCGCGCCGCGCCGCTCCGCTCTCACTCATTCACTCTCTGAGTGGACTGAGTGACAAGCGAACGAATTAGAATTAATCTGGTTGTCGTTCGTTCCTTCGTTCATTCGTCGGGTCCCGCTCGGGAAAAAGCAAAATAGCTTGTCGTTTTTGTTAAATAAATGGTTATAATTTATTATTGTAAACTTAAGTTATACGAACTTAGTGCAACATAAACAGTTAAGTGTTTCAATAGTTAAAATGGCTATGCAACCCCACAGCAAGAAAAGAGTGTGCTATTATTATGATAGTAAGTATTACAAAGTTTGTTACCCGCCACACTAATGGAAAAACGTTTTTTCCTATTTATTATTGATGTAATCTATTATATCGTGACGATTCGGTAAGCAGGAATAATAAAAGTCACAATAATATGTATTTTTGCATTTCGAATTACCTTAAAAATCGTCTTACGATTTTTATCGGCATGTGACTCAGTGTATTTCATGGCGTCTGTACCTAAACCAGCTCCATCATTGGTCCGTTATCTTTTGTCCTCTTCTGGTTAAATGCGCTACAGACTGAAACATGTCAAGCCGTGAAATGAACTGAGAAACATGTTCTTAAAAAGTTGAAAATAAAGTTTAGTATTTTCTAATTTGCTTTTTATTCCTAGGTGACATAGGTAATTATTATTATGGACAAGGACATCCAATGAAACCTCACCGCATACGTATGACACATAATTTGTTATTAAATTATGGCCTTTACCGGAAAATGGAGATCTATGTAAGTACTATTTTATTTTGTAAGTACAACAAGTACACTAGATGTTGCAAGTGTCGTTTCGATATTTAGTGGTCTATTGCTATTTCATTTGTAGAAAAACGTCACTCTTTCAAACAACAGACACAATGACAAAAGGCAATACTTTAAAGAACAGCTGCTATTCTTTAAAAACCTTCTAAAAGGGAAATAAAACTTAATTAAAATTAACAATTTAAATATAATAAACTATTCTTTTCTCAATAATTTTGTTTTATGTGTCATAAAATCCTTGGTGTAATACAATACTTGTTTATTTATAAAGAAAAATGACATTTCTTGCTAGAATTGCCTTTTCCTTTAATTCATTACACAAAATAGATATACCATCTTAAACTCTATATAAACACCTTAAAAATTATATTTAACACTTATAAATTATAATTACTGTGCCCGTACTGTAAAATTTGTTCTTTTTGATTCATGTCTCTTATCTATTTAACCGACGATATTATTACTACACTGCAGTGTTCCAGCACCTGATGACACTCCTGGACTCTTTTCCTTAGTGGGATTGTATTTATAATATTGGCTTAACCATAACATTCATAAAATTAAAATCTTCCACCCCTCATTTTTGATTTTTGATGGTTCCTTCAGTGACAGCTGTAGTAGTTGCAATATCTCACTGCACTCGTTGACATATTGCAATATGCAACACCAATGAATACTATAGGTCATTATGTGACCAGTGCACTAAGTGTCTGACTTTGTAGGTTTATGACTTTGTTGAGTCTGAACTTAGATTCACCATGGCTTTTATCTCAACATATTTATTTTCTTACAGAGACCGCACAAAGCAACTGCCGATGAGATGACAAAATTCCACTCTGATGATTACATTCGTTTCCTACGCTCAATCAGACCTGACAACATGTCTGAATATAATAAGCAAATGCAGAGATGTAAGTTACAATTTTCTTCTTTGGTTTGCAAAGGGCCAACAATACACCCATTTTAATCCATGGCCAGTTAATATTTCACAATCTTATTTATGCTTAATAAATATAATGTTAAGCATTCAAAGTATTTCTTTAGCCACATACATTATTATTTCTCCATGGGGTTCGCCTGGATAGCTACCACCCTTGAGCATGAGTCAGCCGCCAAACGACTCGTCGTGTTCCGGCTGGGGGCTTGAGAGCCAGTTCTTTCTTTTTCTTCTCTCTTTCTTGGCTGGCAACGCATCGGTGATGCCTTTGGTGTTGCTGATGTCCATGGACGACGATAGCCACTTGCCATCAGGTGGATCGTCAGCTCATTTGCTGGCTATTTCCATAAAAAAAAAAAACGTAAGAAATATAATGCATTAAACAATGTTTTTTTTTTATAATAAGGGAATAGTGAGTGTAATTAATCATAAATACTTATTTCAGTTAATGTGGGTGAAGATTGCCCAGTGTTTGATGGTCTCTATGAGTTCTGTCAGCTGTCAGCTGGAGGATCAGTTGCCGCTGCTGTGAAACTCAATAAACAGGTACAAATCTTGATTTTTGAACATTCATACTGGTGAAGATATTAATAGTTTTAAAATAAATATTTTCCTTTGGAATAACAGTCTGGACACAGAATGTAAATCACAATATTATAGAATGGGTATGTTCGAATTCTAATTATTTTGTAATAAAATGTAACCATTAGTGCATTGAACTTTGTTAAGTTGATGATTTAATTAAATCACAGGCCTCAGAAATCTGCATCAACTGGGGTGGTGGTCTTCACCACGCCAAGAAGTCAGAGGCCTCAGGTTTCTGTTATGTGAACGACATTGTCTTGGGGATATTGGAGCTGTTGAAGTACCACCAGCGAGTGCTCTACATAGACATTGACGTACACCACGGTGATGGCGTGGAGGAAGCCTTCTACACAACGGACAGAGTAATGACAGTCTCATTCCACAAATATGGGGAGTACTTCCCTGGAACTGGTGAGTTGGTACATTTTTTTAAATTAATTATGTTTCAAAGACAATGACATAATACCTGCATGACTAAATGATTTTGATTTGAACAATAACACAATTTCTTCTTCTCTTAAACATCAGGTCAGGTGTTCATGTCTTATCCAGGAACAGATAAAAAGTATAAAAACTAAAATCACATTAAAATCCAATCCAGCCAATGGTTCAATAGTAGAGAATAAAATACGCATTCAGCTCGTGATTTGTACTCTAACTAATATTTTATTGTGGTCAATAAAAGTCAAATAAATAAATAAATATCTAATGTCTTTAGCTTTGGACTTATTTTTTGTTTATGTTGAACTGCTAACAAAATAGTTGAGGCATGAAAACGATGCCTAGTAATGTTAGAAGTGTGGTATGTTGTATATTAAAATTGAATGTATTGTATTTCTTACTAAATAACAAACAAGCAAGCAATAATGAATTTTATTATTGTCTTTCTTTACTTGAATTATTAAAATATTAAAAGTTCTAAGTCTAACAACAATATAAATTCATCTATACACCATCAGCTAAGAAATTATACAAACTGAAATATAATCTAGTGATCATTATAATGAGGTGGATGTCCGTTTTTCAGGTGATTTACGCGACATAGGCGCAGGCAAGGGTAAATACTACGCCGTCAACATCCCCCTTCGAGATGGCATGGATGACGAGTCATACGAGTCTATATTTGTTCCTATTATATCCAAAGTAATGGAGACCTTCCAGCCAAGTGCTGTGGTACTGCAGTGTGGAGCTGATTCTCTAACAGGTATACAATCTGAAAAAAATAATGTTTGGGTTACTTTAATGTTATATGAATGTCAAATACAAAATCTGTATTTTTTATTTATTTCTAACAGAATGTTGGCATCTTAATATAATCTTCGTATTTAAATTGTATATCTTTTTTTTTATCAAATATTTTACTAGGTATTTATTGTTTTCTGTTTGTAACAGGTGACCGATTAGGATGTTTCAATTTAACGGTGCGTGGCCACGGGCGCTGTGTGGAGTTGGTTAAACGATTTGGACTGCCGTTCCTCCTAGTTGGAGGTGGAGGGTATGTATCTATGACAGTTATTTTCAATTGTAGTATTGTTAATAGTATCAGGCGTTACTTAGCCGAAATCCATTATTATTAAATTAGTATTAGTCTACTTTGCTACAATCCGCGTTTAACATGTATGATGGTATGTACTTTAAGACATGTGTGGCACCTCCCTCCTTCCCACAACGGAAACATGCACTACAATAATTTAAAAGTATATACAAACATACATACCGCGTTTTCGGGGATAATAAGTAGCCGATGTCTTATTCTAGGTCATGGTATACCTGTGCACTAAATTTCATGAAAATCCTTCTAGTAGTTTTTGCGTCAAAGAGTAACAAATATCCAACTTTCACATATATAATATTAGTAGGTTTTTTAAGTAAATAATTTCTTTCAGTTATACTATTCGCAACGTGTCGCGATGCTGGACTTACGAGACTTCAGTGGCTCTGGGCGTGGAGATCGCCAACGAATTGCCGTACAATGATTACTTTGAATACTTTGGGCCAGACTTCAAGCTACACATATCACCTAGCAACATGTCAAATCAGAACACACCCGAATATTTGGAGAAAATAAAGAACAGATTATTTGAAAATTTACGAATGTTGCCACATGCGCCTGGTGTACAGGTAAATATTTATTCTATAAGAAAACTAATAATTAATTAATGTTAAACAGCTGTCTGTCAAAACAATAGAATTTGTATTTTCTTACGGGTTTATAACCTTAGTATTCATATAATTTTGCTGTAAAACAGCAAATAAAAAAACATTAGTAATAAAATATTTTATGTTTAGGTTTTTGAACTTCAGCTTGGTGGAGTATGTTTTAGGCCTCCTCAAGAGGAGAGACTCGTTCACAGTAGTGAGCCGTTGGGTTGAAGCCAGCTTCTTAAATATTCTCTATTTTCCAGGTACAAGCAATACCAGAAGATGCAGTCAATGACGAGTCTGAAGATGAAGACAAAATTGACAAAGACGAAAGATTACCTCAGAGTGAAAAGGTATGTATATTCACATTTTGACAAACATAAGCCACTAATTAGTAAAAGCCTATTTACTCTTCACAGTCTGTGACAGTTTCTTCCACAAGTAATAAATAAAAGCTGAGTGTTTGGTTAATTTTGGCTAGACAACCAATTATTTCTTTCTTTCTTCTCTCAAGGCCGGCAACGCATCAGCGATGATTTGTTTTTGCTGATGTCCATGGACGATGATAGCATACCATCAAATGGGTCATCAGTTCGTTTGCCGGCTATTTCCATAAAAAAAACTACGAACAATATAATTATTCAGGACAAGCGTATAATCGGCGAGGGCGAGCTCTCGGAGTCCGAGGACGAGGGCGACCGGCGCGACAACCGGGCGTACCGCGCGCCGCGCAAGCGGCCGCGCCTCGACAAGGAGCCCGCGCACCTCAAGGATGACCTTAAACGTGAGTTCACATGACACTTTTACGATATGACTTCTCAAATTTGTATAGAACGATTTTGCACTTTACATCTTTATTTGCAAATATAAAGAAGTAATTTTTCACATGAGGAGTATGTTTGTACTATGTCTGAAGTAGTACATAAACCAAGTTAACTTTTAAAATATTTGATGAATACTGTTTGAATGAACCAGGTCGTGAAATTATTCTCATTTTATTGAGGGTAATTTTCCTCATTTTGCGAACAAGGAATAAAGCTCAAAACACAAAATAATTAACACACTCACATATAAAATTTTGTTTCAGCTGATGACTCAAAGGACGATCTGAAGAATGCGAGTAACTTGGAGGAGCCAAAGAAAGAGATCACGCCTACCGCCTGATGCGGGCGCTAGAGGCAGCGTGAAGCTCTCCACCACAAAATAGAGACAAGAAAAAAACTACAGCATAAAGGTAACTCGAGAAACGCACACATTGACGCGGACACGAAAAATATGAGTGAAAAGCAAGTACTTAGTAGATTGACCGCGTTTTTCGTGTCATTGTGTATATGTGTGCATTGCTCGAGCACCTTTGTATGGAGTTATCCTTCTGTGTGTATCTATTTTGTGCACACCGCGCCAAGCGCACGGTGGAAGCATTCGGTAACATTAGGACATTGCATCGCGCAGTGCGACGGGCCGTGGTGAATACAGCTTAATTTAATTTACACTTTGTGAAGCAGCAACTGCAAGTGTTAAGGATTTTATTTTATTTTTCTTTACTAAACATCTAAAAGTATCGCCTATATAATGTTAAGTGGTAAAATATACATGCTAGCATTATACATAGTTCAGCTGTGACCATGCAACTGAGTCTAAATATCACCTTTAATATACATATTGTGAGTTTGAAGCAGAGTAATATGTGTAAAATTCACGATTAATTAAGTGCTAAATGACAAAGTAATTGAATGACTATGAACATTGTGTGAATGTTACGTTAACACTCAATACTTTAACATCATAAAGTAACTTAACACCTGCTGCTGCTTCTATGTCATAAAATGTAAAGTAACTATAGATAGGTTATAGGAAACTTAGCGATCCAATCTGGAGAAGTGGACAGATAGATGTACAATATTTGCATTTTGTGAGTGTTGCTCCAAATTATTATTTCTGACTATGTATGTATGTTTTGCTCTCAGTTATGTTGTAAGATCTTCCTATCTAGTTCCATAACAAAGTAAGTTGTGATGTGTCCAAGTATGAATGATTTCGTGTTTATTGTCCATGGTTTATTGTGAACGGAATACAGATTGAATATGGTAATATGGTGTCCTGGTGAGGTATGGCTATAAAACTGTTATGTCTTCCGGATATACTTTCTTCCGGACTAGCCTTACGTCCTTTTCTCGTGGCAATGTTGTCCACAGACAACTGAGGCGAGCTCGGGCGTAGTTGGTTTTTTTGTATTCGAATTAGTATGAAGGACTACACATATAATCCGCAGCTGAGAGCAAGGCAATGTGTAGACCTCACCGATACAAATACCGGCTCCGCAACCTTGTTCGTGTCATTGTGTGACGTGTGACTGTGTGTTACCCAGTAAAATGATTAAAAAACCCTAATTCATTATAACAGCAGTCTTCAATAGCTATTCTGGGCTATAAAATAGAAAAGTTATTAAGTACTAAATATTTAATACATATAAAACTAAGCAAAAAAGATAGTCAATTAAAAATCCATAAACTAGCCAGGGTCCAATTAAGTTGTTTTTTATTTGAAAACTTGAAACTTTTAAAGAATAGACAATTTTATTTTTTGGTGACACAAATTTCGTTCTTTAAGATTAAAAGAGTTTTTTTTTAGTTGATCTGTGTATTATAATTTTATTTCTAAGTGTTCATCAGAAATGCACAAACGTTTAGAATGAAATTGTAAATTCATAATTCAAGAAATCAAATATTGTTTTACGTTATAAAATTACAAATTAATTAGTAAGTCATTAAAAATATAGCTTACTAACCAATATCGTATTCTATACTTAGTGTAATGATCCAACTTCAATATAATATTAAAAGTTTTCCAATATCGCTTTATATAATATATATAATAAGTTTTACAACTGTTAAGGAGATCGCTCACGGCTTATTTGTGTTGCGCGACGGTAGCTATACAATCGTACAACGTTGCTATGGAACTAGCTCTTCCATACTGTATGGCTACTGTCGCGGGCTGCAAATAGGGTAGTTACTCAAAAATAGTGATGCAGTAGCGCGTTCACGAATCGCGTTACTAAATCGCTACAAAAAAAATCCCTGGGTGACCTCCCTTATTTAAATTATAACATTAAGACAGTTATTATTATCAGTTAAACGGGCTTTTGTATTTTATTTTCTTGCTGATTGATAAATACTGTTATACGGGCTCCAGACTCCATTCTCTGCGAGAAAGCTCGCCGACCCTTCTCGAGAATACATGATATTGTTTAGACTTTCATCTAGTCTCACTACATTTCTCGCCCTCGTCCGATATGGATGACTTTGAGAGTGCAGTGGCTTTAGTATTGTGTGCATTAACATACTATAATCTTGTCAATATCAAAATTAAGTTTAATAAAAAATTAAGTAAAAATATTGTAAGACGTCCAGGATTCCTCAGTTCTCATTCCCACAGAATTATTACTCCTACACATATATGTACCATGATTCCGTACTGACATCTAACAGTCATGTGGATAGCGTTTTCTCTCTCGCTCGAAAAACCCTTTGATTCGGGCAAAAATGCCACCAGCGATCCGAGAACAGGCGAGCCCGAGAACGAAAACGCGAGAAACTATTCACATTCACGCTTCTCGGGTATTCTCGGGGCTTCACGCCGTGAGTCTGGAGAAGGCTTAAAAAGTAAAACAGGAACAGTTCCTAATAATAAAAGAATACCCTTTTATTATTTTTTTGGATCGGTTTGACGTATCATTCTTGTCACATTTGTATTTTAAAGAAAGTCAATGAAGTTGTCTTATTATACCTAACTTGAACAGGTAGGGGACGGGGGGAGGGGCGTCGAGCGTTTTCCACCCCCTCCCCGTCGAGGAAATATTCGAAATTTAAAGCTTTGGCTTAAATATGTGAAACTATTTAGACTAATGAATCGTTAAAAATACCGAATCATCAACGGCTTTATGTCGGAACGAGTCGTATTTGGGTTGAAACATCGGTGTAAAAACCAAAATTTTACAAAACCCATTAAATTAAAGAAACAACAAAACTATTGAAAAACTTTTCTAGATAAGTATTTTGATGAATCTTTCCATTAAACAATCATGCTTCTTTAAATGTGACTTGTTGCTAAAATTAGTACGGATCGACTGTTGCTCTCATTTAGCCAGGTTAAAAAAATATCAGTAATCCTAGTGTCCTAAGGCTTTACGTAATAATTAACTAGTAAAAATACTTAGACGTAGAACTATTTTTCTATTCATTTAGGAAATAAACATTGACGAATATTCAACAGTGATTAACAAAAATGTCAACACAGATCGTTAAATACGCAATTTTGCGAACTACTTATCGAAATGTTTACCTTCTGAATAACTAAAAACTACTTCCTATTTTATTCAGTAACGATTAGGCATATTCGAAGTTTTAAACAATTAGTATTATATAACTCCAACTTCCAAGGCCATAGTTTTATCGGCGTATGAGATTAATTTATGATGTGTTAGAGTTTTGTCATGCATACTGTAAAAATCAAACATTAGTTAGATAGCACGTAATATGGATATTAATTCTATGAATTGGCTCCGACAAATGTGATAATACTGTTGTCGCCTTTGCTTTATTTATTTGTTTGATTGACATACAATTGAGTTGTTCATTTTAAAAAAAATATATTTTTTTTAAATGTATTTTAAATCTTTAACACAAATTATATTAATTGGCATTGTTAAAAACGCTTAAAAACTATTTTTAATATTAATAATAATGAATTCAAAATTGATAAAAGTTCAAAAAGAATCACGTGACTACAAACGCGCCAGATTTGGTCGCCATGTTAGTGACGTCATTTTGTTAAAGCAATTACACAGTGTTAGAAGCTTCTACGTGAATTGAGTAAAAATATCCGAAATTTAGTGCAAAAAGATATTCATACCACGTAATTTTATTGTAAATTTAAATGTTAAATGATTTATTCTTCATTAAATATTATAATAAAACTCTCTATTGATTGTACACACTAAATAAATTTAGATAAGGTTACACTGTTAACTGGTAAATCGTGTCTGGGAGAAATCAGGGCAGGGTGTTAGGGGTATAAATCAGGGTTGTATGATAAAATTATTTTTCTTTTATCATACAACTAGCTTCTACCTGCGACTTCGTCTACCCAAATTTCAGATATGGATCCTGAGAGAAGTGAAGAACGTGATTAATAAAAAAATGCACAATGCAATACTACAGAAATTCTATGCTAGTAGTAGGTACATACATATGATGACCCTATAGCCTAGTTGATAGCGATTCGATCCAGCCTGCGAAGTGAGGGTCCCAGGTTCAATTCCCGGCCATATCTAATAAAATGTGACAAATAATTATTTGTACTCGGGTCTTGGGTGTTATAGTGACGTGTTATTTATGTTGACCATGCCACCCGCGACACAGGAAAAACTACTGCGGTGGTATGGGTCTGTACGCGCTTTATACATAAAACTGGTACAATATATAAAATTTTTTGTCTCCGAAATACGCCAAGTTGGTCAATGATCACGACTCGTGTGGCGAATCGTTACCACTCCAGATCGCTAAGTCAAGGGTCCTGGTTTCGATTCGATGCGAGGTGGATGCTGCGAGATGGTTTGAATGATTAGTTTGTATTTTTGTTCTTGGTCTGAGTGTGTGTCCTTGTGTTGTCTATGGCACCCACGACACTGGGTATCCTAGTATGGGGCTATGAGTGTGAAGCGTTTATTTATTTATTTATGTACCTACTGGTTTTACAATGTTAACGATAATATTATCTAATATCTTCAAACACGGTTCCGTTTTACTCTACCTACCATTGTTCTACCACGTGTTCCACTTTGTAGCCCCAGGACCCATCATCAGATCCTCATTGAATTTGAGTAGGATCAACGTTGCAAAATTCCTAACCTAATAAAATAAAACCATGAGTTGTTTTATAAAAAAACGGGCATGTGCCTGTCAGGCCACGGGCAATGTAAGGTTCCGAAGTAGTAAGTTTATCGACTATGACTCATACTTATGTTAACATAGCAGTGATAGTTTTCCTTGTAAATTCATCATATAAGTACCCTATTTTTGAGAATTTTTTCACTTGTCTAACTCCAACCGTTTAGTCAACAGTTGGGGGGGACACTTGACTGTAACCAAAATTAGCACTTTAAAGCCAAACATTTTGCAAACGGACCCCTAATTCCAAAAATGGTCTTACAAGACCCATAATATTTTTGGAAGATCTTTTCAACGATACTCCACACTATAGGTTAGGCGACGAATAAAAAAATCATCCTCACGTTGCCTGTAGGGGAAGTACCCTGAAAAAAAATGTTTTTCAATATTTAATTCTACGATTCTGGAGTTTTAATAAATATGTATATCCATGCCAAATTACAGCTTTCTAGCAGTAAGGGTCTGGCCGCTTTGCTTCGGACAGACGGACGGACGGATGGACGGACAGACGGACAAACGGACAGACAGACGGACAGACGGACGGACGGACGGACATGACGAAACTATAAGGATTCCGATTTTACTTCGGAACCCTAAAAGCGAATCTATGAACGAAAACTAAAATTTTACCTCTTATTCCTCGGGAAAAGGTCACAGTTACACATTTAACATTATCTTTGGGGTGTTTTTTTTTGTAGTTTTCACACGTAATGGTACAAAACAAGCACGATAACTTTTAAGGTTTAGCATTTTTGATATATTTATTAATATATTGACGATAATATCAAGATTTTATCAGTTAAAAGTCAAATCACAGTATCAGCTGTATGCTGCAATGAGTAGCAATTAACAAAGTGACGTCACACGCGCGCTCGGTTCTATTCGGGAATTGTCGGCGTGTTTTCGGTACTGCATTCAAAAACGTATTTTTGATTTGATGTAACTTTTAAATTATAGCGAATAAAAAAAAACTAAAATAACTTTGTTATAAAACTTATATATGAACTTTCCATTTATAACAAAAAAAAAATTTAGGAAACAACTCAATTGAATATCAAAACAACAGAATAATAATTCCAAAATGTACGAGCTCATATTCGAATATACAAAATTTCATGTAAAAATCATGATTCTATACCATTTCTTTTATAATTATGTTCAATCTGCAATACCTTAATGTTGTATACAAGAGAGCGGAGGCGGTTTTTTTGTATGGTTTCAAATAATATGAAGGACTACACAGAGACCAAAGTCGGTGCGGAGTTTTCGGAGATGGAAGTGACGAAGAACAATATTATTATTTGCATTTAACTAAATAAAAAAATACAGCCTCCGCTCTCGTGCTGTGTAAATAACTTAAGGTCAATGCATACTTAACGGGTTTTTTCCCGTACTGGACGGGACGTGAAGTTTTGGAAACATCGCTTCATAGAAAATGTATACGATAGTGCATACGCAGCGGAATCCCGTACGGGCCGCGGCCCATACGTCGGGATCGTCGGCGACTATGTTTTTCCCGTCCCGTACGGAAAAAAAAACTCGTTACGTATGCATTGGCCTTTAATTGCTGCTTAGCAATGTCCATGAGACTGACAATAGAGTTCACTAAAGAACCGACTTAATAATCAATTACATTTTATACACGAATACAAAATGTATAAGATAGGCACCACAAAATGTTAATTTCATTTTTATAAGGTATTTATATTGCAGGAAATCCCCGATTCCTTATAGGTTTAAAAACACATGGACAGTTACATGTATACTTAAGGATTACCAGATAAGTTTGTAATTCTTGATTTGATGTTCGTTTCGTGAAACGTTTTTCAAATGTTCATGATGAACAGAATTAGATAAGACTGTAAATATATTTTTTATTTGTTTTAATAAATGAGAATGTGTCTAATATTGATATTTTTATTCTTACTTCATCCTTGTATTACGAAAAAAAGATACACTTACAAATCCTTTTTTAATTAAGTCAGGTGTCAATTCAAAGGGAGATGCTAAATAAAAAACGTGTTGCTGTATAACATTATAATGTAATTTAAAACAGATATCACAACGCCCTAGACATAAATTGCACCATAAAATAAAAGTACCTAAAATCAGTCTGGTACCAAAGAGCTATACGAACCCAATACAATAATTGGAATTAATATAAAAATACTATGAAATAATTTAGCAATAGTATTCTATTATACATCTACTTTTGATCAGTAATTTTACAAGAATCTGCAATAAAAGACAGCCTTATATTCAAAGGATAAATGAATAATAAATTGATTTTACAAATAGTTTATCCTAATGAACACTTAAAAGTTACGGGGCGATACTCTACTTATAATATCGTAAAATTGAACCTTGTCCGATCGCGCGCGGTCGCTACACTACTGAATACTCGCACGCTTTGAACTGCGTCACATCACACTCGACTGTCGCCTTAGTACCTTACTGATCGCTACCACTGTACATCATTTAAAAGGAATGTATAATTGGAAGATATTACGAATTAAACACAGCTACAATAAATAATACGTTGGACGTAAAATAAACTTGTGCGTATTTGTAGGCCTCTTAAATTTTATGACTAGGTAAGACCAAAATCATCGGATATTACGTAAATAATTCCAAAATCACAATAACATTTCAATAAAACAGGAAAGCTAATGGCACGTCTCAATAACTTAACTGCCACAATAAAATTATGTGTCTTGCTTTGCCACAATTATGTTACAGATAAAGGCGCCTCGATTTGACTGATTACCCGCAAAATACAAATGACAACACATAATCAATATCACATAAAAGTAATAATTCATAATTCCGTCATATTAAGTTATTATTTATATTAGGTTAGGGCGGAGTCCACCAAACTTGTATAAGACTTTTCCTTAGAATAAAACCTAATTTCACTATTCTAAATTGAATTTCGTTTAACAGCCATTTGTAATGTCATATCCTTCGTTTGTTAATTTTGTCATGGTATTACCATGATGGTAACGACGGCTGACATTCAAATTAAGTGCAACGTTTAGTTGCTTTCGCTTTATAAATGTAAATATTTTATTTTTAGTTCATTATAATATGTTCATTAATCATTCATTTTCAAACTATTTGAACTCCGATATAACAAGATATTAGGTCGAATCCGCCCTTAGTGAGTTATACATAATCACGAAATACCTATTTGACATGGTTATCAGATTCTCTTCCGTGCAACTGTCTTTTAAATTTCATTTTGACCAGTCTTCTTTAATTTTAATTCACTATTTACAAAATAAAAATTGAAAATGGCCCTATATAATATTTGCAAAATTAATAATAATATCATGATTGCATTGACACGGTCAGACATTTGCATTAACTGCATAAATATCAACAAAGTACAAATAAAATTGTATAAAAATTACACGGGGCCACCAAACATCGCGATTCTATTGCAAATTAAAATTACTCGATAAAATTACATTACAAACTACAATATATAGTAAACACTAACTCAATCACAGTAAATACGAAACGATTATAGAGTTTTTAATTAAATAAATTATTAGCTATGGTTACTAAGAATGCTGTGGTTTAAGTTATCGTTACAAAAGATAACATTATTAAATAAATAAAAACATTAACGCGTTCTTTAATAAAATGATTGCGACTATGCTTGAATAACTAGAGTCTAAAATGTTAAATGTCTAACTGGCACAATTGTGAGCATCGGAGAATTGAATCCGTACAGATAACTGCAACGTGTGGACATAGAACCCTGCTCCGCTTATCACGTGGTCGGCCGCCTCACCCCCGCTGCTTGCGTTCAGGCTTCCGCGCCTTCTGCAATATCAATAATTGAAATAACTGAGAACAATTAGCTATGACTACAACGGAAATGTACAAAAAAATTAAAATTCACAAAACGTACTTCCTAATGTAGTTAGCCGTATTGGGGCGGTTTAGAATACTGACTCCAATACTTTATCGGTGTTACAGGGTGTCGAAAGAGGCCCTTGGTGGTAAGACTTCACATAAGGATTATATTATCAGTACTATTAATAAGTCATAAATATTATTACTGATATTATTATCATTCCGTAAAGCATGCCTGGCTAACTAACACCCTCTTGCATTAGTTAGACACGAAACGATTCCACGTGTAAGGGCATGACCGCATGGGAGCCAGTTCTTTCTTTCTTTCTTTCTTTCTTTCTTTCTCTCTCTCTCTCTCTCTCTCTCTCTCTCTCTCTCTCTCTCTCTCTCTTATTCTTGGTCGGTAACTCATCGGTGAAGCTTTTGGTGTTACTGATGTCCATGGGCGACGGTGCGTGGCAGACGACGTGGTGGACGTGGTGACGTATGGAGCGACATGGCAAACAGACGAATCGTCAGCTAGTTACATACAAAAATAGATTTAAGACGTATTTTAAAATATTATTCAATTACAAACTGACCTGGGGTTAACGGGTGATCTCGTAACATTGAACCTGAAATATTAAAACATACAGTTATATCAAACTTCAACATATTCAACAGAACCAATAGATTCAAAAATAACTGCATGCACTAAGAGATTACAAATTAAATACAGTTTGAAACTAAAATGCAAAAACTTGCAACAAGGATACAAATATCCTAATTCTTTTTAACACTATGTAGATGTAGCTACATATTTTTTTTATAATTTGATCTAAAGCTACGTTTTACTGAGTGCACTAATCATAGCATAATACTTAGTATATTCTAATAGTACCTACTATTAGTATTTTACCTAGGACAGACTAGTAATAAAAGTCGAAAAAGAAGATGTAACTATAACATGCTATGATTTGAAAGTTATTTCGAGTAATAGTCCTGGACAAGAGAATCAAGCCACCTTAAATTTTTAAGTAAAATATTAAAAAAAGGAAATTGGAACAATACGAATAAATTTTTTAATTAAATAATCAAACGTCAAAAGTGTCAAAACGCATTTTTTTTATTCCTATTTTATTTATACTATTTGTGTGATTGCAAGTTTTTCGGAAAACGCAAGCTTAATTCGGATGTCCAGAGGACAATGTCTACAATAATCTATATACGTATAGTATTATAATCATACTCCTTGCATGCTTGAAGTATATTTACAGAGAGTAAAGGTGAACGCACATTTATCCGAACCGAACGCGTCGAACGAGTCGACCTCAAGGAGGCCTCGCACACACATCCGCACCGAAAGAATCGACCGCGCCGAAAGAATCGACCGCGCCGAAGAAATTGTTTCTATTTTCTTTACATCTGTCGCACAGTTATTACATGTGAATTGTGATGGATCTTGACGAGGTTTTTATTGTCAGTGCTTTATTAATGGAAGATGAAGAAAGTGGAATACGTCAAAGAGAAACCAGAATGTGGGTTCATAGCATCAGCTTAAAAAGGCAGTGCTTTGGAGAGTATCACACATTATTCCCCGACTTATTACAAGATGAAAAGCGATTTTTTAAATATTTTCATATGACTCCTACAAAGTTCATACGACTGTTAGAAATACTAGAAATGCATATAACAAAACAAAATACAAGGTTTAGAATGGCAATTGGAGCGATAGAAAGACTAGTTGTATGTTTGAGGTAAGTACCTACATTAATTATATTGAATTATCAGTTACAAAATACTCGGAAATAAATAACTATTGTTTAAATTTTATGATTTATTGCATAAAATCATCAGTTACAAAAATACACGGTAGTAAATAACAGAACTATTGCTTAAATTTTATATAAGGTGAGAAATCATCTACGCAGATGACACCAATTTCTTCATCCTTATTAGCTAAATATATTGTTCCACTTGTTAGAGCATCTTCTTCTCTCTGCTCTTGAGAAGAAATTGGGGCAGGGTTAATCGGTGGCTCAATAATCTCATATGTTTGAATCTGATTACTAACTGGACGTGATTTTGCAGTGGCAGATGTTGATGGCGTCAAGGCTGGAGCAGTGTTGGTCGGTGACGAAATAATATCATAGGAGTGAATCTGAATTCTTTTACCGCCTGGATGTGAAAATGTAACAGCAGAGGTTGGCGACGTCGAAGCTGTGGTAATAGATTGAGTCAGGGTGGCAGAAGACAAAATCCGAGATGGAAGTACCGTTTCCTCTGTTACAGAACTTGATTCTGCAATTTCACACTCTACACTATGTACCATTTGAAACAGTTGAGATTTAATTTGAAGTTGTTTGTTTATAGGAAATTTCGTGACAGTTTTCGCCATTGTCATGAAAAAGTCAATCAAAGTATCTGATTCAGACTTTATTTGCTGATTCTGTGTTTGTTCAGTTCTCGATAAATAATCCTTTAAAACTGTTGCTGCAGTACTCCGTTGGTCAATGGTTGAGAATGGTGCTCTAAAAGATGTTGTGTATTTTTGGCGTTTTTGGGCATTTGAAAAACGTGACGCAGTCAACGATGAATCTGAACACTGCGAGTCGCCGCCGCCGCCGCCGGGAGAATCGATTATATAATCAGGGCTTCTTGCATAATCAGGGCTGTTACTAATGTCTTGACTACTGCATGGTCTTGAAATGTCTGGAATGCTAGATCGTCTGGTTTCTTCATCATTCAAATATGGTGTAAGAAAACTTAATTCCTGGTAGTACTTCGGTGGTTTGATTTTATCAGCGGCCTGGCCGCTTTTAGTTTTTCTAAGATTTAGTGCTTTTCGGTAGTTTTCTCTAATTTTATGCCATCTAGTTTTGCATGTTGCACCTGTAAATATAATAAAATGATTTAAATTATTTTTCGAACGAAGTTCCTTATCGCGGGGGCTAGGCGGAAAAAATTGGGACGAAAAGTTGTAACGACACTTTTTGCCGTCGTTTATTAATTAAAGCGAGTTACTAGGCGACCAGAAGTCTTCGAGGGTGCGACTAATAATAGCTTAATGTGCATGATCGTGATATGGACGTCCCTGTTGTGCCTATGCTAAATACCGAAGAGTGAATAAGACAGCCACATACTATGATTGTACTGTCGCACCCTCGAAGACTTCTGGTCGCCTAGTAACTCGCTTTAATTTTTTATTTTGTCATTTTTTGAATATAAATTTTTGGATTTAATAAGTGTGATGTATTAAAGTATTTAACTAAAACCTAAAATAATTTATTTTATTAGCTACTATTATTTTAGGGGTTGATTCTACCCGTCAATACAAGCAACTTTCTCCAAGGAACCTGTTCTTTCACATTCATATTCTTTATACTAATTCAGTCAATTGATTTGGCAAATTGTATGAAGGAGTCATTTTTTTTTTACGAATCTCATATAGATTTTTTGAGGAAAGTTGTTTGCTTTGATGGGTAGAACCACCCCCTAAAATACTGGTAGCTAATAATGCATGACCTCATATGTATAAGGTTCTACTTTACCTTATACTAGGTCCTACTTAACAACTACCCATATTTTAGGGGTTGATTCTACCCATCAAGTTAGTAGAGTTCTATTTCAAACGGATGCCAATGATTTCAATTTCACTCTGTATAATAATAATATTTTTGTTTCAGATTTCTAGCTACCGGAAATTCTTTTACATCACTATCTGATAACTTTCGTTTGGGTGAAAGTACTATACGAAACATAGTTTACTCGACATGTGAAGCAATTTGGACTTTCTTGCAACCGATTGTAATGCCAACGCCTGATGAAAATGTATGGGTTTTATCCGAAGAACGTTTTCGCAAGAAATGGAATTTTCCAAATGCTGTAGCAGCTATTGATGGAAAGCACATCTTAATTGAAGCGCCTCAACACAGTGGTTCCAATTATTTCTGCTATAAAAAACATTTCAGTACTGTATTACTTGCACTGGTTGACGCTGATAAAAAGTTTATAGCTATAGATGTTGGAGCCTTCGGTAAAAACTCTGATGCTAGCATATTTCGAAATTCAAATATAGGAAAGAGTCTAATAAATGGAAACTTGCATATGCCTCCATCAAAACCTCTTCCAGAAGATAACACTACTTTGCCTCACGTCATTGTCGGGGATGAGGCCTTTCCACTAAGTACCTTCATGATGAAGCCATATTCTCGTGAAGATATCAGAGATGACATTGCAAAAAAAACTTTTAATTATAGATTAAGCCGCGCAAGAAATACTGTAGAAAATTCTTTTGGGTTGCTAGTAAGAAAATTTAGATTGTTTGAGCGTAGACTACATATGTCTCAAAATAATACTGTTACAGTGGTTAGTGCAATATGTTGTTTACATAATTTTTTGAGAGATGATGAATGTTACTGGACTCAAAGAGATCTATTGGTAAGAATAAGAGACATGAATGGTATAAGAAATATTGCGGGTATTGGAGGAAATGCAAGGACCAATGCCATAGCAATCAGAAATGCTTTTAAGGACTATTTTAGTTCAGAATCTGGATCGGTTCCTTGGCAGTCGCAAAGAGTTCAAGCCGGAAGGAGACAAGTTAGGGTAAGCGTAGTAAGCGAAGATGTTAATTTTATATAAGTTTAAACCTTAAATCAAAAGGTCATTGGACTCAATCAAATCATTCATTAATCTTAAAATTCATTTATCAATTAAAATGACCCCTGTATATTTAGTGCAATCACGGTCAATAGATTGTAACGTATAAGAAAGGAAAAATTCTAAGAGTACGATTTAATTTAGACATCTGGCAACCCTATATCGAAGGTATGGACGGCGGGGATGCAAACATGTTGGAACCTGCACGCGCTCTCGAGCTCTATGATAACTATAGGTAATAAATAGGCGTAAATATGGTATTTGATTAATAAATAAATATTTAAATAAAAATTTTAATATTGTATTTCATTTTTTTACACTTTTCTTAGGTACGAAGTTAGATAAGATTACCCAATCACGATAGTAAAGTAGGTGAATACTGAATAATAAAAACTGTATATATGTAATTCGTAATTTTAACCTTATGGCTGGTGAGTTTATGGTTTTTTTTTTAGTTTATTAAGTCTATTTACCTCATAATCAATATATCTACCCAATTGTATCTGATAACATTAGAATTTCATGTCAAAAATGTATAGCGTAAGTAAAGGTTTTTTATACACTACCCACAAAATGTTCACAAATTACAATAACACTGATACCACGGACCTTAAATAAAGACGGACGTAACCTTGTCTAATCGAGAGTGAAGCATAGTAATGGCCGATCGCTTACTACGTGTGCGTAATTTTGGGGTTACCACAATATGAACATAAAGGAGAATGCCCATAGCCAGTACTCTCAAAAAAAAAAAATTGTGTCACAATGATTTTTGTACAAAAAATTAAACTAAAATATTTTATGTATATTACCGTATATCCTAAAAAATCCTTCTTGGGCTTAATTTTCTTAAATTAATAAGTAACTTAACTTCCTTTTTACAACACAAAAGCATTCGGCCATTTATATTGGAATTAGAGCCAATCAGGGATCTTTTAAGATCTTTCGGGCCAATAGTTTGCGTTGATTCGATTATGACTACTACACAACAAAGTAGATGGTGTTAAGGGACTGTCAAATGAATTTGATAATTTATTACATTAAAAGATAGATGGCGTTTGGGGACTGTCAAATGAATCTGAAACTTAAACGGATACGATTTTAATGCGCCTGCATAGAGTCTATATTACTGTGTCTACTATAACCTAAATACAAAATAATTTTGTTAAAAATCTCGTAACTCCTAAGATAAAAATTGACTAAAGTTGTTTTGTGTAATTTATTAAGATAGCATAATCAAATAAAGGTATTTTCATCAGGACACAAAAATATTAATGTCAGTACATTTCTCCATACAAAATGGGCATTCTCCTTTCCCCATTTTTTCTTTATATAGGAGTAAAATCAAACACAAAATGTATGTACCAGCAATGAAGTCATAAAGATTCGAATATTTATTTGATTTCCCTCGCAGTCTGAAGTGGCACAAAATCGGCAATATTCAGATTTCTCTGCCAGTTTGGGTACCTAAAATTACGAAAATCTTATATAATATTTTCATACCAGCAATATTGGCAATGCTGCATTTTATATTTCCGGAGAGTGAGATAGTAATTGAAAATAACAAACTATACATGAAAGTATTTTTTCGACCTTTGCTCGTGCATACGAGTATATACTCGTATTATGTGCATACGACTAATCATTTTTAATTATTTTTGAAAAGTGTATAAAGAACAATGAATTATTGTTTCTTGAGTAGGTAATATTACGTCCGTACCTCATGCGAAGCGCAAGAAGTACTAGCTTCAGTGAGCTGTCTTTTTTGAGTGCTTGGAGGCTCAAGTAAAAACTGAAACAGCATGAAAGAATAACGAAGGAGTAAAAAAACATTATTCAGTAAAAAAATCTTACTATCTAGATACTACTTTTATTTGGATCTTTAATCTTAATATATATAAATTACGTGTCACGTTGTTTGTCCGCGATGGACTCAAACTACATAACCGATTTTAATCTTTGCACACGGTGTGCGGTTTGATTCAATTTGAAAGATAGGATAGCTTACATCTCAAAATAAAAATAAAAACTTTTGACAGAACGAAGTTTGTCTGGGCAGCTAGTATATATTAAAAATATGGTTTCTAATTATGTATTTCAAACGTAGTCATAAATGCAAATTATTATATTTGATGAGATTAATGCATTTTATTAATTGATAACAGATTAAATACACTGGTTTACCCACTTCACTTATAGGGGAAGTATCTAAAATTTCTCAAATTTTGTTCTACCATTATCTTAACGTAATTAATATACTTACCTTGATCGATACCAAATTTCAGCTTTTTAATATTGTTAGTTTGTAAGCAATGCCGCGGACAGACGGACAGACATGGCAAACATATAGGTATGGGTTCCTTGTTATTTAGTACGGAACCCCAAAAATATATACTTTTAAACTAAAGTAAGAAACTCGAGCATTATATATACTATAATTTTCCCACACATTCTGGGTATATGCATATGCAATATTGTTGGCAACACTGGCTGATTTTGAGGTTACAATTTTTCTAGTTTATTTTGTTAATAACTTTAGGAAAACTTACTTGTGAAAGGTGATCCCTTTATGTTTTTTAACGGAATTACTATTGTTCTTGCAACTTTTAACAGCACAAAAATGCATTTTTATTATTCTTTATCAACTCCCGTTGTCCGTATGACTCGAGTGCGGTCCGGCGCCGGAATGGCGACCGATTGTGTCAATGTGTGCGTGTTTACTTGTACGAATAGAGAGTTTGTATTCCGATGGGTGCTTCACTGAATTTGTTCTTGAGATTACGTCCGGCTTTCTTTAAGGTCCATGACTGATACCTATACTTTTAAAACTCAATACTTTTAAAAATATGCCAGCCTTTTATCACGTTATCAATATAATGTTATTTAGAATGAATTATACAGTTTTTAAATAATCATAAAGTAGTATGTAGGTAATTAAAAATAACTTACCATTCTCACCAAGTAGTTCTCCAATCTCTTCCCATATATTATCTCGTCTTTGTTGGTTGCTGTAGTATCGATGTTGCAGATTGTACAGCTCTTCATAATTACGTACTAAGTCAATCAAATTAGAATCACTCATTTTTTAAATCAGTGAAGAAGTAGTATTCGCGCATTGCTCGGTCGTACGCAACTGATAGAATGCGAGCTAGGGTTCGAACGATACTTTCGATACTGAGTACTGTAGGTATCGATACTTTTGTTCGCGATACTCGATACTAAGTACTCGATACTCTCACCTGGTACTCACTCGCAAGTACTCATATGAGACGTCGGTATCGAGTACTTTTATAATACTGAGTAATTTTCAGTGTTGTCAATGCAAATTTTTAGACGGTCGTGTACATTACCGTGGGCCGTGTCCAGTGCTGCCAATATTTAGTATCGGTTCAGCGCTTGGACGAAAAACAAAAAAAAGAGCTTCTATTTCTCAACAAAATGATATGAAATTGGGTGCCGATGACGATTTTTTTTGTAGCTCGTAATGTCATGCTCGCAAGTACTCGATACTGAGTAGTATCGATACTTCAGGGCCGATACTTTTTGGGTATCGATACCTTACCCTCGATGCCGCATGACTACTCGGTATCGATACCAGAGGCCGATACTTCGAACCCTAATGCGAGCGCATCGGTCGAGTCGACCGCATCAGCCGGGCCGAATCTGATGACGTCATCCGAATTCGTCTAGGATTTCTGGGGTCCTTCCAGATTCGGACGATTCGACGTGGGCAAATGTGCGAGGTTTCATACGATTCCATGTAAAGAATTCTAAAATTCGTTTCATTCGACTCGTTCGACGCGTTCGGTTCGGATAAGTGTGCGTTCACCTTAAGTCCGCGATAGCAGATGACAGGCAGTACAAAAGGTATTAAGTTTGTATGACCTGGACTATTGTAACAGTTGGGAACTATAAGTTATAATGGGAGTCCATTGTAGTCGGTTTCACATTGCAGCTCCCTGGCACCTAGAAACTTCTATGAAATAATATGCTCACACTAATTCATACTTGATTAATATTTGCAATTGTGCTGTTAGTCAACCAGATTAAAGAGAATATTATCTATTAAATTAACTAAGGTCTACAATGTGGATTAATGAGTTTTATTTTTCAAATATTATAGATACAAATTGTCTAGGTAAGAAGATACAATTACTGAAGATATCTATTTCTTTTGAACATATTTACAGCGTAAAAATCTGTATGTATTTCATAGATAATTAAACGTGTAATTAACGTGTGTGTAAAAATAACAATTAGCGTCACATTAAAACACAAACAGTGTAACATAACATAAACATAGAAAGCGGCAAGCGAGCGCTCGAGCGTTTACCTAGTAAGGCGGAGTGCACATCGACACGATAGCTCAGTACAAGATAGCGTCAGAAAGTTGGTTACTGGTTAGTGCGGCGCCCGGCGTGATGCCCACGATGCTGCCGCCGACGCACGCCTCCACGCCTTCTGTAGACCACCACCGCACGTCAACTCAAACACTCCACAATCTTACCGTCTAACGACCTCTATTTGTCGACTCATGTCGCACTACTCGCTCAACGTATCTATTGTATATCTCTCTCTTTCTTATTATATTTGCAGGACATTCAAGTGCGACTATTTGCGATCAAGCAAGTTTGTACAGTCTTCGAGTTGCTGACGTAGGTTACTTAAAATAATCCGCGAACACCCAATTAATGAGTTGATTAACATAGTTCAATCAATTTATTTAATGTAATATTTGAATCAGAATAGCGTGCTGTAGCAAGTTTTATTTTAATTTAATACAAATGTTATTAACATTATGAAGTGTATTGTTATACATATTAAGTTCATTTTAACATGCATTCTTGTATTTAATTCAGTAGCTATAAACACTCTTAGTCCACTATACGATTATAATAAGTATATTTTTTCATTCATATGGTAATGGATATAGGAATGAGAACAGTGTTTGTTATATCAATCATAGTCAACTTAATTAAAATTAAATTAAAACCAAAACACAGATTCTAAAATTCTTAATGTATTCTACTGGATTTGTTAATGTTTTAAGATCTTATTTCAGCACAATAATTTAAAACACAATCTTTAATTGCAGCGAAAGCAGGGCGAGGCAATCACGAACGTTTATTTATTTAAACTCACTTTTAAGTGATTGTGATATTATAATAAAATTATATACAGTGCCGTAACTAGACTATTAAGCGCCCAGTGCGAGCTCCTACAAATGCGCCCTTGGAAAATTTGTTTGTGGTCCTTGTCCGGACATTTCTGCGCTCTCCCCCTAGAATTGCGCCCGGTGCCTGGGCCCTAGTTACGGCAATGAATATATATTGCGATAAAATGTGCAGAATAATACACGAGGGCTTTTAACATTAGCAGACTTGTGATTGTTTACTATAAGCTAACGTTTCTGCGAGCATTGAATTTGTTGTTCTGACATATCAATACTGAAATATGTAAAGTTACTTTGCATTTTTAACATTGAAGATTGATTTTTTTTTATTTAGGAAGCGACTGGAGTAGGATGGGTTAATATTGAAATAAGTATTAATTATTTTTTTTTGA
This sequence comes from Thymelicus acteon, assembly GCA_951805285.1. Classification (NCBI taxonomy): domain Eukaryota; kingdom Metazoa; phylum Arthropoda; class Insecta; order Lepidoptera; family Hesperiidae; genus Thymelicus; species Thymelicus acteon. The sequence goes on along the minus strand of OX638225.1, from coordinate 10,323,257 downwards.
AGGAGTAGGCGACTGATCAACTTCATTTAACAAGAAGCAATGATAGTTTTCTCCGACGGTAATCATGCATTTTAGAACATCGTTAACAGTATTTAGGTTTAGAGAAGCTAAGAAACACGAGGCATGGGATATGCAGCGATGGCAAGGGAGATGCAGGGATGTGGATGGGTACAGGTGAGAAGTCGAATATTAAAATGACAGCCAATTTTTGTCTAGAATGCAAGATACAGCATATATATTTGGTTTATTAATTTATACATATATCTGTATTAAATAATTTTAGGAAGATCTTTTGTATCAAAGACGTTGAAGCATTATGGTTGAAACATTTTTCGGATTTCAATGTAATAGATGGGTTAGTTAAAAGATAAATTATGGTCTTGTATAACTTATATCATTGATTTACTTATTTTAATTCATATCATAAACCAAATGAAAAATAAAATAAATAAGTAAATTACAGTTTTTTTACTTCAGAGTTCCCTTCGCTACCATATTATTAGTATTAGATACAGTGGGAACTCGCCGAGTGGCGGAAACGGCATGCCCAGGCATTTTTATTCGATGAGAAAAATATACTTTAATTGTATGACATTAAGGTTGAAAGGTATGCCGACATATAGTACATCGGCATCTCTGTATTTGTTTTTGCATTTGCAACGATGAACTTAATTTAAATTTCTCATAAAAATATTGTATTCAGATAAGTCTTATTTTGTAAAGAAACATGGCCATTACTTTTAAAAAAAGGGAATAGTTAACAGAAATCAGTATATAGTTATTAAAGTAATTTAATTTTATGACAGATTTTATTATAAAATTACAATTTAGGATAGGATTGTACGATTTTTATTAAAAAAGACTCGTTTAAGAAACGGATTATAGGCATGCCACACCGCCAATGTGCACTGGCCATTACGCGAAATGCACTATAAAAAAAGTATAATTATGAATAAGTTACCTGTGGTGCAGACGGCGGGCGCGGCGTCGGCGTTGACGCCGGCCACGGACCACGGCCGCGCCTTGCCCGCGGCGCGCGCGCTGCCGTTGCCTATACACCACACCACCCTTTATACCTCCACACTTCCACACTCCACTCTTATATATATACCAATACCACCCACTTGGACCGAGCAGGAGTCCCCCTAGGACCAAAAACATTTGATCCCCCCCCTCTCCCTCCACCAACCCGGCCAGAGGCTGTGTACGCGTGTGGTACGTACTACGTATGTTTGAGTTCAAATTTTCATCCAATAATACAAATTAATCATTAAAACCCAAAACACAGGATCAAATATTGTGTTATTAACACCCTTCGACAATTTCAATGACTGATTCGATTAAGTCTAGTAGTTAACTTAAAATATATTTGCCATTATACATATTTAAGCAGATATGTATTTATGTAAAGCACATGTTAATTGTTAAAGTTAGTGATGCATGAGATAACTGTTTTAGGCATGTTGAATTGGATGTCCTTCTTGGTCACATGTGAAATTATATAGATATATTTTGTAATGACCGATGGGATTAGCCTATCGGACTCCATTTAGTACTCGTCAACTAACATGTATTCACACTTCTTTAAACTCTTCTCAAATGAAACGTTCTATTTCAGGTCTCTAGATAACAGCTAACAAAAGAGATCTAAGATCCTAAAATGTAAAATAACTCTCATTCACTGAAATATTTCTCTATGAAACTCTCGCATTACATAGAAATATGTATTTCAATGAGAGTTATATTACATTTTATTTTATTTTATCTCATTGCATATTGCAATGTTTTCACTACATTACTTGCGAAGATGGCCAAACACTTCGTCGTACTTCAGACGTATTTATTGTACCTACTTCGGTGATTAACTTCAGCTAGTATTGTACTAGAAGCATAAATAGGCTGACGAAGACACTAAGCGCATTGTCGACACACAAACACACACACGCAAGCTGTGCCAGACGCGTAGGCGTGTGTTATCGGTCACGGGGCGTGTTCACACTGTAGCGCCACGAAATAGATACACACAGAAAGATAACTCTGTACTCAGCGCGTTCGAGTATTTAACGTACACAAAGACACTGATCACGGACACGAAAGGTAAGAGTGATTTGCTCAATATCCTGTGTTTAACCTATTATTGCAGGAACGAATTTTAAGTATTAGGTTAGTTAGATATCAAGAATTTTTTGTGTATCCTGTGTTCGTGGACCTTAAATATACAAAATACTTCTACTCGCGCTTATTTTGCGTGTCCGTAAATAGTGGTTGTGTCCATTGCTCGAGCTGTGTATAAAATTATACTTCTGTTGTCTGTCTATTTTGTGATAGCATAATGTATACGAACTCATACCCATCGTGTTGACGTTGTCGGAGGAGCGCGAGGGCGGCGGCGTTGTGGGCGCGGCCTTAGAGCCCACGTTGTCGGAAGACTTGCAGCGTGACACTTCTGAGAAATAAAAGTGCAAATGCTTTAATTAAATACATGAAACACACAAAAATATATTAAGGATCAAATTCAATCTGTAATGTTCAAATGGTAACACTGTCGCACCATGTTTAAAGATAGAAAATGAATAAATGAGGACCTCTCATCGTTCCCGTTTGTGTTGATAGGTTTAGACAGAAGATAACACTTACCACATTCTAAAAGTACGGGCGTACTTTCTCCAGATGTTACGCTATACCTGAAAGAAATAAAAAATATACTTTCTAACGGTTCTGCACGTTCTTTCTACTTCAGTAGACTAAACCACTGTAGAGGTAACCTATAAGTGCTCTCGTATATATCTCGGACGCAAGAATCTTAAAAAAAAAAATCGATTGCCAAAAATACTTCCGCAGTTAATATGCATTATCAAGATTTCATGTTTGAAGTGAAACTACTTATTGCTGATTGCGATTGATTGAGTGATTGCTAGTGGTAAAATTTCTTGAGCGTTTCCGTGCGGAAGGCACCGAAGGAAGGCCGACGACTTCGATTGTTATCCAAAGATAACAGAGGTTGTTAAGCCATGTCGGAGGTCCTCGGGCGGCAATAAAAAATTCTAGACACTTGGCTTGGCTACCCCCTTCACCAATTCGCACTAGAGCAGCGCGATAGAGAATGCTCTATATTAGGTCTCAAGAGAGACCCGTGCTCAGTAGGCCATTAACGGGTTGAAGACAAAACAGTACGCATACTCACATAGTATCATCCCGCCTTAACGTCGGCGAGTGTGGCGAGCGCGGCGAGTGGCGCAGCGGGTCGGGCGAGCCGGACGCCGTGAGCGACGTCAGCGAGTGCAGCGAGCGCGACGCCAGCGTGCGCGCCGACAGCGAGCGCGACGCCTCCTCGCTGCCCGGCGGCGTGCGGCACGCGCGCCAGAACTCGTCCAGACCTGCAATAACCACAGAATGATACAATACAATACAAATCGTCTTCATTTATACAGCAACACAAATATTATAAAAATGAAGTACGGTAAGGGCGACCTTATCGCTAGAGTAGCGATCTCTTCCAGCCTTTGTGTAGATGAGAAGGAGGGATTTCCAAAGACGCCCAGCGACAGTAGTAAAAGATAAGATAATAGGCAACGACATCTTACGCATGTAGTGTACATAAACTTCCAAGTGTGCGGGTGCACGACACTGATGCGTTGCCGGCCAAGAAAAGCGGACGTACCCCACGGAGAAATAATGATAGTAATCATGATATTAATGAACCATTAAAATCAATGTTATCATTATACTTTCCGAGGGGGCCTACAAGCAGCGGGCCGAATTTAGTTGCCTCTTACGACACTCATTCTGCTTGGTATTAGGCTTAGTATTTTAAACCTCCCCAATACAACCAAAAATATTTGTCAACTATAGGACAGAGCGTTTTTCATTTATCAAGATGTTTTTGGCGGCAACGTAGACTAACGTCCATCTATTTTTGTATTGAATACATAATGACATTATATTCCATTGAACTCGACCGTATAATAGAGGATACATGGACCCCAAATGAACAAAATACTACATTACCTTCATCAATGTCCTGCGACTGGTCGGTGATAGGCCTGGATGGCGCCCGAGTTTTTACTCTCCTAGGTCGACCTGGAGAATAAATACATGTTTTAAATAATTACAGCAGATTTAATCTCCCGCACATGGAAATTCGATTGTATTTCTTTTATTTTATGTCCTGAAGTATTGACGAATTATACAGGAATTATAAATATTTTTTTTAACTAATTCTTATGAAAACTAAGTCTTATTATAATGAAATTTCCCACATACATAAAATTTATAATGAATAAAACATGATATTTTGAATTTCATTATATTTTTTTATAAGAATAATTATTTTTATGAGAAGGATCTACCTACAGCAGAGCTCGTTGAAGCAATGACGCACTGCGACTTTTAAAAAGAGTTTGTAATCCAAACGAAATAAATAAAATATTTGAATTTGAATCGTCCCCTACGGTCGTACAGTCGACTAAAGTCGGGACGCGAAGCAGGAAGAAATTCGTACATTGACCTGTTATTACCTGTCTCTGTCACTCCCGCGTAAATATAATGCATTTCGCTCGCACAGAATGGCGGCCATTGCACTGTGCGAGCGAGACGCATGATATTTACGCTTGAGTGACAGAGACAGGTAATAAAAGATCAATCTACAAAATTCTTCCTGCTTGGCGTCGAGACTTTATCAACGCACCCTTGACGAGGTGTCTGAGCGTGTGTGCGGGCAGGTCGGCGAGCGCGTCCGCGGCCTCGGCGTGCAGCGGCGGCAGCGACAGCATCTCGTTGCTGGCGCACTGCTGCTCCGCCACCGACTTGGGCCGCACGCGACGCAGCCCGCGCTCGCGGCGGCGGCAGCCAAGTGGAGTCGCCTACGTCAGAAACAGAAACACATAAAGATTTATTTCGAGCTTCTATAAAATATACAACTTTTTTTATGCCTTGAGCAGGCAAACGAGCAGACGGGTCACCTGAATTGATCACTGCCGCCTATGGACATTAGGAATTCTGGGGGCGTTATGATTGCGTTGCCGGTCTAGAAGGAAACGATAGACCACTTCTTGAAGGACCCCATATCGTAGCTCAAGTGTTACCCATGCAGGAAGTTTAAAAAAAAGAAGTTCAAAAAAATTTGCTCCACAGTTTACATTCTTAGATAAAGAATAATAACAATCTTCTAATGTTCACAAGTGTTATAGTGCCAGAGAATGTTACCCAACCCAATCAGCGTTTTTCCGTAGCATTCGCAACGACGCGACGGTGATTTTCAGTTTACTCTTTTTTAGACGTCATGCTTTAGACCAAGGCCGACATTACATTAGTAAGTTTCACTCACGTAAGTAATTTACCGTAAATCTGCAAATGTACACACTCTTTGTAAGTAGCTTATCATAATAATCATAATTTCTTAATATTTCTGTAGTTACGAAAGTTACTTATGTAAATGTTACGAAAGCAACTTACAAGTGTACGTACAACTTATGGTGACGTTCGTGCATTGACAAATAGTAAGGACAGGGCCAACGCGCGCAACTGATTAAATATAATGCAATAGTAATCCACAAAATTATATTAGTATCATAATGATAAGATTAGGTGAGAACAATAATTTTCATACATCGTTCTTAAGATTGTCATAGTCATTTAGCTGCGAAAAAAGTGACTACACTACTTGCCTAACCTAGGCTTTGAACAGGTAACCATAATGTAGTGGGATTATTCCAACAATGCTTACGTGTGTGTATCATTATACATGCATGTTTGACTGTTAATCTAAAACTATTCATTAGAATTGATGTTGTAATACATATAGGTATAATCTGATATCAAATTAATTTAGTCTTACCAAGTTGCGATATTATTTTTAAATATTAGCTAATCTCTTACCAAATTCAAGTAGTCCAGCTTCTAGAGCAGCGTGCACATAACATTACAAATTACAATCGTAAAACAAAATCATATAGGCGTTGTTATACACATCTCATACACGAATGAATAAGTCACCTGTTTACCTTATCTAATCAATAAAATGATAGGCATCGGGTGGATTGATTATGTACACAACGCATATTCAAAATATAAACAATTCTAACCGCTAACGCAGTAGCTATGTTCTGTAGGGTTCACCACAAATAGGGACGTTAATTAGGCTTGGATTCAAGCATATGAGAAACCCTTTACACTCCGAGAATAAATAATGAAATCGTTATAAATCTCTTCAGTAAACCATTATCATGTTTTAGGCATTAGCAACTAAAAGATTAACATAAACATTTCTGGGTGCAGTCAGTTTTCGATGGGTGACAACTAGTAAAAAAAATTGAGTACTACTTGTTTCGTAGATGCTAAGCCAATTAGCATACTGATAACGTTCAATAGTAATCGATAGCATAATACATATTATGTTTGATTTTATCGGATGAATGTCGGTAAGGAACCGTTTGAGTATTTGCAACAATCTAGAACCCTTAAAAGTTTTATGTTTTTTTTTACTTGCTAAACGCTGAATCTTGAATCACTTGGCAAGCGCGCTTGAGCAACGCATAGTTCATGGACATCTGCTCAGTACTGCTTCTATTGCGCTTATCTTCCGTGTCTGTTAACGCTCGAGCAAAGCACGCATCGCGCAATGTATGATATTCGATGAAATACACACATGTTCAACTCTCCAGTTGTTGTCAAACATCATTGTATGTATGATTTTTAAAAAGTGTGTGTGTGTGTGTGTGTGTGTGTGTGTGTGCGCGCGCGCGCGCGCGCGCGCGTGTGTGTGTGTGTGTTTACACATCATACCCCAGAGTGCGAGATGGGTGTGAGCAGGTCGGGCATGTCTGGGTCACTGACGCTCACGGGCTCGTTGTCGCCGCCGTCCACGCTCTCGCACGCCGACACCGCCAGCCTCTCCACGGCCTCGCTACAATATTATCAATTATTACACTGCACTTGCATTGTCTATACAATAACCTTAATAGCAATTAATTTATGTAGTAACGGAAGTAAGTTTTATTAGACACTTTCTCTTTCAATTCAAGTACAAAGCACAGGTTTCGCACTGGTGCTGCCGAATGTCACCAGCTTTGGCGCAAAGTAGCCATTCTCTCGATATTTACAGAGCATACAATTTGTCCATTCTCTTCTTTACCGAAATTCCAAAAATCGTCTTAAGAGACCCATAATATTTTTGAAAGACCTTTTCAACGATACCCCAACTGTAAGGGTTCCAATTTTACTTCCGAACCCTAAAAACGGCTAAACATTTGCTAAATATGAACAAATGAAGAACTGGCATACTTATGAAAGTAAATGGTTTTTCAATAGGGACGCTCGAACTTTGACAACGTATAGCAGCCATCTTGGTAAAGTGATAGCTGTCAAATTTGGCGGGAACACATATTTAGTCGTGACAATTCACCGTGAATCGCTGTACTCTTCAACAACGCGTAGAAATTGTTTAAAATTTATTATCAAAATCAGTAGAGCACTTGGCGGCTGACCCTGCTTTCGGAAAAAAAAACATCTTCAGTGATGAGGCTCATTTCTGTTGGAGTGACTTTGTTATCAATCAAATTTTCCGGATTTGGAGAGATGAAAATCCACTGGAGATTCATCAGGTGCCTCTACACTTCGAAAAAGTTACTGTTTGGTGTGGATTTTGGTCCGGCGGTATCATTGGCCCTTATTTCTTTGAAGATGCGCAAGGAGCCACGCTCACTGTCAATGGCGACCGATATTGCACGATGACAACAATTTTTTGTGGTCTTGTATAGACGGTATGGATTTCACAAACATGTGGTTCCAACAAGATGGCGCCACTTGCCATACTGCACGGGAAACATTAAATTTATTGGATGAGAAGTTCGAGGGCTTCATCATCTCGCGCGGTAGTGACATCAACTGGCCACCGAGATCGTGTGATTAACACCGCTCGACTACTTTCTGTGGGGCTACGTGGAATCTCTGGTCTATGCTGACAAACCACAGATAATTGTAGCCTTGAAGGCCAACATAAATCGCGTTCTTCGTGAAATTGAGCCCCATTTATGCGAAAATATCGTTCAAAATTGGAATACCAAGATTCACCCCCTACAGCGGAGTCGCGGCGGCCATTTAACTGAAATTATATTCCACACATAATATTGTCATCGAATGTCCTTTAAAACAAAATAAAAATTGTAGCAATATTACTTAAACAAGTTATTTTATTACATTTCAAAGTTCGAGCGCTCTTAATGAAAAACCCTATAAACGGTTAAGGATATGTGTTTGCTTAATCGAACAAAATGTTAACAGAACTGACTTAAGTAGCTCCTGCAAGGTGGCGGCGCACGGCGCCATGGCATCGCGCACGCACTGTAGCGTGACGAGCTCGCCGCCGCCGCCCGCGCCGCCCATCGCCGCGAACACTTCGCTGCAGCGCTGGAAACATTGTTTACTATGCATCCGCTGTTTATATAATATATTATAATCGTCCTGTCTGTAACTGTAAGGAGGGAGACTCTTCGGAGTTTGTTTGCCGCTGACGGGTTTGAAATTTAATAATTTTCATAAATTTCAATGCGTTATACTGGAGTGGTTATGGCAATACTCGTATGAGTGTTTCTTCATTGGACGACATGAAAACGACACAGCTTAACAAAACAGATAACCACGCTGTTGTGCAAGCGTTATAATTTTGTTTGATATTATTTAATCTTGTAGGGCTTGTTTTGTACACACTGCAGTTACAAAATGTTTTAGGTAAAACATTAGTTAACACTAAAACATTTACTGGTCTAAGCTCCATGCTAATCTCACACTCACATGGAAACACACATAATATACACATAAGGGCTCTAACGCCCCAACTCAGAGTCACTAACGGTTACTTAAATCGCTCCTTAGTAAAGAATCACCATACAAATTCTGTACCAAAGAGCGATTAAAGTAACCGTTAGTGACTCTGAGTTGGGGCCTTAGACTTCTCGCTCGCTGGATTTGTTGTGTGATTGGCTTTTAAGTGAGTCACACGTAGTCGCGCCACGTATCGAACCCTCACCTGCAAGTACTGGTGCAGTATCTGATGCGCGGCGGCGGCGGCGCGCTCGAGCGCGGCGGGTAGCGGCGCGGGCGGCAGCGCGGCGGCGGCGGTGGCGGCGAGCGCGGCGGCCGCCTCGCCCCCCGCCCACGCGCGCTCCAGCGCCACCGCGCGCACGCGCTGCGAGGCGCACCCGCCGCCAGCGCCCGTGCCCGCGCCCGCGTTGCTCGCCAATCTGTATGACCAGATTTATATGATAGCAGTCCTTAGTCATGCAGCTTGACATAATATGTGCGGCAAGGAATGATGCAAGGAAAATTGACATAAGCAGTCGGCCATATTTGTTTTTTTTATTTTATTTAATCTTTTTTGTACCTTACATTATGTATAACTAAACTAAACTGAACTAAAGGCGGACTTAATGCTAAAAGCATTCTCTCCCAGTCAACCTTTGGGCAGTGAGAATACTACGAGTTTATCAAATAGGACTCCACTGTCCGATGAACTACAGGTTCTTGGATATTTCTTATATGTATATTGCTTAATTCGGATATATTGCTTAACTCAGCCTATCATTTAGCCATGTCCGAGGCCTCCAGACGACTACCGACACTTGGCCGACTATCGGCTACTATATACCCCTCGGCTAATTCTTAAAGGAACAGCATTGTGTAGTATGCTCTAATGCCTCCTTGGAGAGAAACGTCCATGTGCCGCCGTCCTTTAATGGGTTAAAACCAATGTCATATCGGTGCTAATTATTTAGTAATACTAAAGGAAATATTGCGGTTGACATTTCAAAACACTGAAGCCAGTCACCTCTCGTGCAGATCCCGCCACAGCGCGGCGACCCGCTCGGACGCGGCGCGCCCGCCGGCCGCCGCGTCGCACCCGGGGAACTCCACGCGCCGCACACTCACCGACCGCCGCAACGCCGTCGCTATGTCCGTCAGACCTGGCAATACACACTTTATAGTTGCATCTTATTGATTATATTTTGTTTCTATCATTTATGATTAATAAATAGGTATGTAATAATAATTTGTGCGTATTAGTATTATCGTTGTTTTTAGAATTACAATTGCTGATGGGGTGGCCCTATCGGCCTTTACCAGTTGTTGATGTTGTTTTTGTGATATACTTATCATACTTGGTAACCGTGACGGTAAAACGTTTCAAAAATAAAAACCTACCGCAGTAGAAAGTAACTACGTCTCCACAACGTCTATATTGAGGTACTTACCCGGTATCACTTTAAAAAATAACACCAAACACAGTACTAACCTTGCAAGCTGAACGCGTTCCGATCAATATACAGCGTGTGCAGCGTACAGTTGCACTGCAGCGCCTTGGCCAGCAGGCGCGCGCCCGCGTCGCCCGCCAGGTTGCCGCCCACGTCCAGCGAGCGCAGCCGCCGCGCGCCGCCCAGCGCGTTCAGCAGACCGTACAGATCCGCCTGGTGTGTCAACAACATGTTTAATGGGCATGATGACAGATTTTGAAATACTGTTCTATATTGTTGAGAAATATAATTACAACGTATTTTATATTTCTGCAAAATAATAAGGTTTAGTATAAATAAATACACTTCAATTTGTAAGTTTAAAATTCGCACCATAACACTTCAAAGTGTCATGGCATCGCTTGTGACGTCACGCCACAGTAAAGTAATAGACAAGATGTCATTTTCAGTAATGTCATATTGTTGTCAATTTGTTTACTTATGCGTGACGTCATTTGCGCCGATTAAGACTGATTGGCGTTCAAGATATCATGGCGGCTTGCCGTATTTTGTAGTTTTATTTTATCAAAATATTATTAATCTCACTCATAATAATACAATAAATGCGTGTTTTGTAATCTATTAATAGGGTTTCATTAAACAAATACATTTTTACTTACTGTCATCATGCCTATTATTACTTTCACTTGAATGGTGGAAAATGTTTACAATAATAAAATTGTGGATTATGATTCAATCTACGAATAAAATATCTTCACTCAATCACTTTTCAAACCTTATTTTTCAAATAAAGTTTATTCCGACCCTTGGGTTAGTCACTAACCCCTCCACCAAACCGCACTGGAGCAACATAGAGGAAAATGTTCTAGGCCTCCTTGTCTCGGTCAGTTACAAGTCAGGCTGTGTCAATGTCAATGAAAAACGCGACTGTCCCATAAGATACCTTTAATTGCACTAAACAATGCATTGCAATAATTGCTGATATGCAAAATGTACGAATTAGCTCGTACACTCTGAGATGCTGTAGCCAACCACTACAAATGGCGAGTTTTATCTCAGCCTTAACCTTAGATTACAACTAGCTAGCTAACATAACAAGTAAAACTGCACCCATAACTTGTATCTACTAGAACAATAATATATTCTGTAATGCAATGGCTCAACGTACCTTTAGTTTACAATCACTGAGATCTAAAGACGTCAAAGCTGTGTCAGGTTCCTGTAGCACGTGAACTAAAGCCTGTGAAAAACAAGTGTACATATTAAATTGGGTCCTTCTTATTTATTATATCTCATTAGAAATATAATAAAACAATGCTAAAATTTCTCTTAGTTAAATTTTTTACCGAAAAAACAAGACTTTAGTACTATACTTTAAACTGAGAATGGACATGATTATTTTGTAATCTATCTCAAATTGCAAGAAATACTTAGTTCAAAATATGCACATAGGGTTTGATTAATACATTGAAAATGAATATTATATAGACTTCTATTCTATACCACCATACTGGAAGGCCGGTCCTTATCCGCTTACCTGTATTAAAGGTGGTGCGTACGCCCTCTTTCCTGACAGCTTGCTCAATGACAGGTGAGTTATGGAATGATTCTTCCCTATCGCTCTTACTATCCCAGATAATTCCAATTCCATACCTGAAAAAAATATATTTGTGATGATTCTTACATGATGAAGTATTAAACTTGTGAAGAAATTTAATTTATCAACCCATTTGAAGAACACTTCTACAGGGTTATATTATTATTTGCTTGTTTGTTTGAACGCGCTAATCTCTGGAACTGCTAGTCACATTTGAACTTTTTTTTGTATGACAGCCACATTCATGAGGAACACTTTAAGGCTATAAGCTAGCTTTAAAGGCTTTAAGGTCAAAAGGGGTTGCTTCAAGGGTACAAGGTATTAAGACTTCGGTACCCGAGAGCAATATAGTAGTATTTGAACAATATAGTCGAAGTGTCCTACTGTTGTCAGAGAGATCGAGCGAGTTGAGACAGCGCACGCCGTGTATGCACGACTCGAGCACGTGCGCGGCCTGCGAGGACGCGAGCGCGCCCGCCAGGCTCAGCTTCACGCCCGCCGCGCTCTCGTTGCACGCCAGTCCCAGGAGGAGACTCCTGGGGGGAATACGGAAATAATCTCTTTATTTTGTAACTAATGAGAGATGGATTTTTGTCAAAATTATAATTACTATATATAATTACTATATTGTTAAAATGTAACTTTTAACTGACATTTATTATCGTATTAGGTGTAAGTGAATTGATACTTGATGAATTTATATTATATGTTATAAGTGCTTATGTTATCGCTTCACATTAACATTACGTTAACGTTTTATGTCTCTTTATATTTTGTTATTAAGTTAGTGTGCAGTAAAATAACCACATTATGTAGAACCACTAGAACGTTATGGAATCACGTAACAAAAGCTAAGTACACCCGTCACCCGTACAATATACGTTCACGTACACGCACACACACGTCAACGCATCCAACAAATCGAACAACAAGTTGAGCTTACTTGAGTGCGTCAGGCGGCATCTTGCAGTAGGAGAAGTCAAGGTCGGTGATGGCGAGCGCAGCCGTGAAGAACTGGCGGAAGGAGGGCGGCGGGTCGCGGGGGCGGCGCGCCGTGGCCCACGGGTTGCGGGCGGCGAGCAGCGCGCGTAGGCGTGCGGCGCACCCGCGGAGGAGCGCGCCCCACATCTATGTCACGATATAGGTTTGAAGAAAAAAAACATTTACAATGAGATACAAATATCAAAATATTGAAGTAGAATCATAGCAAGCAACAAAAATAGTACCCAAATGTAAATATGGTAAATACTTAGGTAAGTATAAATTCCTATACATCAATAAATAAAAAAACGCGCAAGTGCGTGTCAGGCCACGTACAATGTAGGATTCCGAAGTTTTCACTTGTCCAACTGCATCCGTTTAGTCAGCAGTGGGGAGGGACACTTGATTCTAACCAAAATTAGCAATTTAAAGCCAAAAATTTCGCAAACGGACCCTAATCCAAAAACGCTAAGGGTCTTAGCGCTATGTTTCGGACATGACGAAACTATAAGGGTTCCGATTTTACTTCGGAACCCTAAAAAGGTAACGCTATATTAGTTTCTGTTCAATATCAAAACCAAGTATTGATTGATACGAATTTAATTTACCCAATTTTTTATATGGTACTAGTGGCTATTGGTATGCGGTCAAAATTAGACCGTAAGTCATATTGTCACAATGTAACAAGAATTACTTCACACTGATACAATTAAAAAGAAAAGATATAAATAAAAGTACGCATACATGTGTCGCATACATATGTCGAATTATGTAAAAAATTATCATTCTTACATAAAAAAAAAATAATATCACATCTTTGAAACAGCCCCACATCCCATATTCAATTAAATTATGAAATTTATTTTCTAAAACAGAATAATATGAACTGTGTGACACAGGATACTATATAAGCTTAACAATAAGCTATATTTAGATTTTGCCACGACATTCACGATGACGCTACCAAGACCTTTAATCGAGATGAGCGTGTTACACATCCTGTGATCTACATTTGGTACAATTTGCAAAGGTCAACGGGCATTATTAATTTTAGCACACATAGAACATGACATAGTCACACAAATGACATTGCAAACAGTATAAAAAACTTTTAGGTAAGTGTTCAACATTGTCTATGAATCTAAAAATGTCACTGTAAATTTTGAATACAATATGGTAGCTAGCGACATCAATATAAACCTTCCAACGTGCTCGAATACGGTCGGTTATTATTAAACTGAGTTGCAAAGAGGAACCAATACTTCATTACATTTTACTGTTTTTACTATTGTACTTACATTTTCTAATGTAGTCTCCGTGTTCGTCAAGTTTAAATGCGTCAATACGTTGGGTTGCGCGAGAAAATTGTATAAATTCTGCAACAATAAACATTATTTATTACATTTCATATTAATTTATTAAAACATAGGTATGTCACATGTTTTAACATACATATAAACAAACAACCTTTCTCTCTAATCGCATAATATACCTTCTTCGTTATTTGATTGATTGATTGATCTGTTCCATTGAGGGAAACCTTTCAAACAAAGGAAAAATGTAAAAGTATGTTATTTTACACTTTTATATGTCAATTCATCAAATAATCTAAATATTTTATTTTTATCCTGATGATCCTAGTCATGACATCAGAACGAAACCATGATGTTATTGTATTGCAAATTTTCAAGCTAATCAGTCTCGAAAATTACATTGAAATATTCCGTTAGTTACATACAGGTCAAGCTAATGAAAGCGTGCTAAAAAGAAAGCTCTGTAGCTTTCTTTTTAGCACGTGTTTGAAACTGTTTTCAAACACGGAATTCCAAATTTAAATAACCTATTCCACCCAAAATGTTTGATCCGACTTACCAATTTTCAAAAGCTAGAAATTAATGACCCACAATCTACACGAATACGATACTTACAGCTGTCACTGCACAGATCCTACACTCGACGACATGTACACAAACACACTCACATGAACGTCGTCCTTGAGGTTGTTGTGCGAGAGGTCGAGGTGTGTGAGCGTGGAGAGGTGCGCCGGGTTGTCGTTGAGCATGGCGGCCAGGTGCGACACCGTCTTGCCCGTCAGCCCGCACTGGGACAGCGCGATGTGACGCAGCCCGTCCGGGTTGTTCGCCAGCCCCGTCAGTATGCTTATTGCACCTGGAATTATATCAATTGACGGTTAAACATGCATATGTTTATAACAAACGACTCGCCGTGTTCCGGCTGGGGCTTGAGAGGCAGTTCTTTCTTTATTTTTCTTCTCTCTTTCTTGGCCGCAACTCATCAGTGATGCTTTTGGTATTACTGAAGTCCATAGCCACTTACCATCAGGTGGATCGTCAGTTCGACTATTTCCATAAAAAAAGATTTTTGTTGTAAAAACTTACATGCTTAAATGACAGAATAATACGTTATTGGGGAAAAGTGCTAATGTGAATTCGAATCCACTAGAATAGGTGTTGAAGGTCTGCTCAGTGTAGGAAAAACAAACCTTTATCCTCAATATGATTTTGCGAGAAATCGATAGTATGCATAGCAGGCGGGGTCCTAGCCCTTGCAAGCGCGTGTCCGAGCCGCGCCGCATGGTCGTGCCGCAGCGCCGCGCCGCGCCAGCTGAGCCGCTGCGGCGGCGGCGCGGCGCAGCGCAACACGCGCGACAACGCCTCCCACGCCTCGCCGCCCGCGCGCACGCCGTCCCCGCACACGCCCGTGAACCACGTGTTGTGTTGCAATGCTATCAGCAGCGGGATCAGATCCCTGGATAAAGACAATTAACTTTAAGGCCTAAAAAAGGCTTTTTCATTGTTATATTTCTTTTTGTATGTTTACTGATAATTAATTAATGCGCATATATTTCTATAACACTGTTCTTTTTTAGTTTAAATTTACTTTTCCAGTTGCTAATTTTCTCAACTAACTTAGTAGGAATGTTACCTATTAAACTAGTATTTGTTGCATTCGTTATGCACTTTAATTCTATTGCATGTAATAGAATCAGTTCACACCAAATCCAATAATTTGTAAATGTAGTGAAGTGCAACGAATTTCCAAATTATACGTACATAATTATTTTTTATATCGCGTGTGAAGAGCTAATAAGTCACTGAATTAGTAGCCGTTCTGATTAAGAAACAGTATGCATTACGCAATAGTAATTAATATAATGGATGACTATTAAGAAGCAATTATATTGATGTTTATAGTTGAAATAAATATACCATATTTAATATCATATATATACCATAGCAACAACACATTTCGGTATTCATTTTTTTTTGGTGATAAAGCATGTTCTCTCATAAAGCGATTAATTTAACTTAAAATTTACCTTTGATCGAGATGGTCGAAGTCTTTCAAATGTAACATTCTGATATCATGCGCCAAATAGATCGTATCAATATCCCACGCAACTTCAGGCCTGTAAACATAATACATTAAATTAGTTTTTGTAATTATAATAGACATAAAATAAGTAATGAAAGTACCTAGACAACTTTTGCTAATGTAGGTCACTTACCTAAAAGGGCTTTGACATAAATCACACATCGCCGCATATTGGTTCGAAAAGTCACCGCAAGTGGAATGTTTCCGCGTACCGCTAACCGGTTGCAATTGGAATGGTAAATTCACCTGAAATTAAAACACCTTAATCATGTATAACTACATACTACGTCCCACTTATATAAATTGAAATCTATGTGTCTTTACATAAACTATATATAAACAAACGTGCGCAATTGAAATTGCTAACGAAGTGGTGCTAATGAACTTATTAAGCAAATAAAAATTACAGTCAGGGCTAAACCGTTAATTTATTAAGCGCGATGAATTAACTCATGTATGACGTGCACTTGTACAAATATGTATGCATTGTATTGCTAGTGAACGGACCTTGGATACTATATCCTCCATGGCTACATTAGGAAATAAGTCATCAAACGCCGCTACCAGCGCGTACATCGCATTCATAACGCCTTCGGATGATCCTTCCTCGCCTGAAATATTATTCGCCGCCGACTATAATTTACAATGAATAGAAGTAGGTCGATCAAATCAACGAGTAAACAATGCGGGCTGTGACAACCAATAAATATGAGTGACACTCCAGATGACCTCTTAAGACCCTCGCCCGGTCTAATGATTGCCCATAAGTAGTTTAACCAGACGGTTGATAATCGCTCAGGAAATCTAAATTGAAGTTGCATTGCAAGGCAAATCTGTTTGCCATTCTACCAATTTATCAGAAGAACGCATGGATGCGACACGTACGAAAGAATATTTTCCAACTATTTTCATTGAAAATACTTTTAAGTTATTCTAAAAAATATTTATATGAGGTCTTAATGGCGACCGTCTGTATGTGCGGCTCAATTTAAAAAAAAACATCACAAAATTATGATGAATCTGATGACGGTAAATATTGATGCTTGAAAGACCTAGAATAGAATATATTATATTCAATTATTTTATCGAAATAAAATAATTAGGCATTACTTGATTGCAAAATTGCAATGTTAGCCCAGTCATATTAGGGGTTTCACCTCGGAATGAAAGATAATAAGCTGTAAATTGGTATAAACCTTTGTTTTGTGGTTCTAAATGTTGTCTCAAAAGTCACAAGTGCTATCGTGTCCGCGTCTTAAGATGTTCAAGGTCAAAGGTCGTAAAAATCGGTTTTACGTGAATATCTCGCTTTCTATTGCTTAAATGAGATTTGCACCTATATAAAAGTTGTAGAGTATAAAATTCTCTACAACTTTTGTTTGAACTTTTTTTTCATACAATCAACCGTTTTTGCGGTAGACCGCGAAGAGTGCGCCGCGTACAGTCATATATGGCATAATGCATGGTCAAGCGTAAGTTACGGTTATCAGTACGTTGTATAAAGTTAATTATTTACTAAAAAGTTATAATTACTAAACAATGTCCATTATTTATATACATTGCGCACTGATATGATAACGTTTTTAAGTCGTTTTTAAGTCCGTCGATAAAAAAACAAACAGAATTTGATAAAGTTAGTAATCCAATTAACAAAGCGTCAATTCCCTCGCGTGAGTGCGTGATTTTGCATTATATATTTCGACAAGCGAAATACAGAACGAACAATTATTGTACAACTTGTTGTTTACCTAATCCAAATTCGTTACTAAACACTGATGAAGACAAAAAATAAAGCAAATTTAAGCAAGAATGATACTCTTTTGCTTAAGATTGAGAAACCTTTTTTGCTTAGTACACTTTCCTGTTTATTTATTGAAAATTATTAGAGGAAACAGTGTCAGCATTGCGTGAGTTATAAACTGTACAAGGATAGATTGCAAATCAACTATCAATTGTTTTGTGTCAATGTCGCTATCCACCCGAATACTTTGGATTAACAAACAATGGCTATAATTAGTGGCTTACCTATTAGAATAGAAACTGGCTTATGTTCATGGATGAGTGTTATTGAGAGATGATTCGCTTTTTTGCTTTCCAGCGCTTCTATTTCCATTAGGTGAAATCCATTGTCGACCTGGCGGAAATCAAAGGATATTAATTAGTGATTGAAATTCGACCGTAATTCTTGAAATTTTATGATGTGATAAGATATTTGAAATGAATTAAGAAATTACAAGAAAACAAGGTACTTACTCTGGTGGGAACTTTTGTGGTTGTAATGTAAATTCTATAGGATGACACAACCTGAAATTTGTGATAAATATTTCTAGTAACAATATCCAATTTACACGTAGAGTCAGAGAACGCTTATGCAAGCACAGCGGTTATATGATGTACTATTGATATTAGTGTTGAAAAATCAGAATTCTTTATAGAATACTACTGAATACCTAGCTTGTGCTACTACGTTAAAAAAAATACTGTGGCTAAGGCATTGTTTTAACTCGTTAGGATCCGCGTGATCGCGGTACCTTTGAGTTCGAACGTGCTGGAACGTTCTCGGTAACCGACGGGTTAATGGTCTCAAACCATCTTTGCATTATTGCTTTTCAAATGAAACTAGTTTGGGGCACTTCGGTTGGATGGATTTAAACTTTTAGTCTATAAAGGACATCTGTACAAAAGTTTATTACTTATATAATAGATAAGTCACATTTTTTATTTTAGGAGTCAAATGAAAAATTAAAATTAAAAAAACTTATTTTACAAAAATGCAATCAGAACTAAAAATTTATAAATTACATTTAGGTATATATAAAATAAAAACAAATCACACATCACTCATAGTTTATGTGCCTTTATCAGTCCTTATCATGGTCATTTTTTCTTTATCTACAAAACTCTAAGACAATCTGATAAGTTTTTATCTTATCATTACATCAAAATGTAAGGTTTTATTACTCACACCACTACTATCATTTATATGTCATATTATTTATCTTATATATAAAATTCTCGTGTCACGGTGTTAGAAGTTGAACTCCTCCGAAACGGCTCGACCGATTTTCGTGAATATTTGCGTGCATATCGGCTAGGGTTGAGAATCGGACAACATCTATTTTTCATCCCCCTACCCCTAAAAATTTTTTGGCAGACAACGTTTGCCCGGTCAGCTAGTTATTTCTATATTATACTATTTATGGTATTTTGTTACTTCATTTATTTTACCTAAATTTTATTATGAAAATTATATAAATGTAAATTCAAATTCTAAAGTGAATTTTGAACTTAAATTTTAGTGATCTTCAATTTTTGTGATAATGTAGTGTATACAATCAAGCAAAACATTTAGGTATTTTTTAAACTACATTCAAGTATCAACTAGTTATCCCATTTCTTTGAACACGTACATACATTAGAAGGGTTTCAAACAAAGTTGCATTTAGCATACAATCACTAATTGTAGAATCTATTAAGCAACTGTTGTTGTGGGTGTATGTATGTATGTACACACTTAAAAAATATTTCTCAGTCAGAAGTGTCAGTACACGGCCCACCAAATTCATCAGACACACCTACATGACTCATGCTATTGTCCAGAATTGCTCCCAGTTCCTTAACTAATCATCTTGTTAATATTATATTGGAATGATTTGATTTCAAGAGATATTGTTGAAAAAAGTATTTAAATTGCCTAAATCAAAATATATTCTTGTATTATTTATACTGTATTTTTATTTAACATGCTTTTATGAAAATGTAAAAACCAATTACTTACTAAGACTCGGTTATCGACCTTATCTCCTCTTGATTCCATGCGAATTAAAGATTTATATAATATTTTCACATTTTTTCCTAGAACATTGCTGATGCTCTCTAAAAACAAATATTGAAATCAGCACATTTTTATACTTGGTTACAAGTTGCATTTATTAACATTAAAAATAATCTTTCTTACTGTAACATAGAGAAAAATCAATTTTACAGACTTACCGCTCAGTTCGGTAGATATTTGCGTTTTTGTTGACATTTTTGTAATTTTCTTCAGTGTCATTACTACAGCGTATAGTATATCATTTCACAGTAATTTATTTCCATAATCACTAATGGTTTTTGTAAGCAAATAAACAGAACGAGATCATTAATATTTTTGTGGGTTTTGATTCATTATAATACTAATATGTGAAAAATACTTGACTGATGAATCTGATGATCAGATTTTTACACACACAATAAAATGGACTTGACATCAGCCACAGACAGACAGACAGACAGAGTCTCAGAGTACTTCATTAATTCCACAGATCTTTTACACAGCCTTTAACAACAGATTACAATAATTTAAGCTATGTCTAAACCATGGATATATTACTCTAACTGGATACATAACTTCGTAGAGGTACTTGAATACTCATGATGTCACAACGGTATGACTATTCAACCAATTATAGACCTGATTGAGGTTGTCCTTCATAATTTTAAAGTTTCCACACTCACTTACAAAAATTATGTCCTATTTTTAAGAAGAAGAAGAAGAAAATTCATTTATTTGAAAAGATACACTTATGATTAAACAACACCTACTTATAAACAAGATAAAGATAATACTTCTAAGTGGACCCTTTACAAATCGGAGCCTGCTCAGCATTGCGCTGGAGTCCGGAGACAGCCAGCGCTAAATTTATTATTTTTTTATTAATTAATTTTAAGATTTGTAATACAAAAGTAACGGGATGAAGTTGTCCACAAAAAGATGCGCGCGCATCACTGTGAAGTTACATTTCTAGTCGCGCATGTTGGCACGCTCGTTGCCTCTGATCACTGTTTTCATATTTATAATTTATCCACACGTTTCTAGTTTCTACATTCACAACACGTATTTTAGTTTCATACAAGTACGAATTATATATGTGCTAATAAATTATAATATATTCAATAGTGATATCAATTGAATATTTTGATTAATATTATTCACAATAAAAAATTGTGTGTAATTAAAATAAAAAAGTGAAAAAATTGTGCTTATTTACTTTTTCAAGTGCTCCAATATAATTGATGTTAACTATCCGTATATATTATTTATTATTATTAATTAAAATATTATTATTTATTATAATTAATACTAAATATTATTAAATTATTAATGTTAAATATTTATTTATTGATGCCAAAGAAGTATAACTTACCACACGCGTACATAAGTTTTTGTTTTTATTTTATTTTTATTCCAGCATTTGGATACGGTATAGCTAAAACTCTAAGGTCACAAACCTTAAACAGCTAAATCTCTAAAGGCATGAGTTCTATGTCGCTGTGTCCGGAGCTGGATTGTGCATTCTCTAGAACCACTAAAGCTGTGACTCAATACCCATGAGAGCTTATCATAAAGTTCTTCAAAATGTTTTATAATAATTTTTTGGTAGTAAAAAATTATAATATGAATTAACACATTTTACTATAATTTCTTCAAAATTATACCTACATCATGAAAACTAATTTTTTTATATGATTATTTTTGTATAAGATAATAATGAAATGAAACAATATTATTTATTGCACAACATTTCTTTTATTTTAAGTGTATAACACTTTTATAACTATTTTAATACAATCGAATGTTATATCCTGGGGCTGTAGATAACATAGACAAAATACAAAAATGGTCATTCCATTGGGCGTCATCCATCTTCAGGTACCTCTACGAACTTTTGTATCCAGCTAGAGTAATATATCCATGGTCTGAGCCATAGAGCGAAGTTTATTAGATGATCCCTTTTGTTTTCATTTTAATCTGTATTGCATCAAGTGTTTAAGTTCTCTGTGTATTACATTTTACATTATCTATGGTCGCTATTAATTTTACAATTTGATTTGATAGGTTTTTTGTACTTTTGTTTGAAATATCTAATTATAATGCCTTATTTTTAACCATTTATAGATGACGTTTATAAAAATTGCATACCATATTGCTAGTTAGTAAAAATGAACAAGAATTTCGAGAGGTGTTCACTTTGTAATCGTCGCAAATGGCTAACGACAGGGTGTCTTCGCAAGTGGTTGAAACCAATGGAATGTAAACATTTACAAAGGACTATTGATAACAAACGTGATTTTAACAATTCAGACATAGTGAATTGTGTATTCTTACCAGAACGCAAGCCATCAGGGAACACAAGTAAATTTGTAAAATTCTGGAAAAGCAAATTGTTCTTGACTGGTAGCGTCAGATCTCTGCAAAGATATTTTGGTAACTAAAAAATCATAATAATTACAATATTGTTTAATAATAATGTTCTTTTGCAATTTAAACCATCTTACTCTGCAATAGTTATTATGATGTTGTTGTAGGATGTTATGTATCTATTTGATTTCGATTTTAAAATGTATGTGGCATTAACTTACTTAATACTAACTAATAATACTTTATCAGCTGGCCCGTCTGCCAGTCAGACTTGAAAAAAAAACTTTTCTAATATGAATTTTTGCTTGGGATATGCAGGTTACTGATTTATTGTATTCAATTAAATACAGACGTAGTATATTATCCCTGCAGTACTTTTATGGGATTTCCTCTATTAAATCCAGGTTGGATTTCTTCAGAATGATTCAACTATATCATAGAGATTTGAATATTGGTTTAGCAGGTTTACACTCGACGATTTGTGACTATAATAAAAGCACTGATCCGTGTTCATTATCAGACAAACGATTGACTACCTCCAGTGAGATTCGGAAGGATGCAGAACCGGAGAGAAAGATTGTGAAGTGCCAACATTCAGATGGCCATCATTCTGTTCTTCGGGGTCACCATCAACACTTATCACTAGAAACTTGTGCTATATACTGCCAATTGTCAAAGTAAGTTTCATATAAATAAGTTAAGAACATTATTTGAATTGATATTTTGCTAATTAGTTACAATACACATAACTTCTATTCCAGGCATGGCTGGTATTGGGGAGGCATAACTTCCAGTGAAGCAGAAAAGCTTTTGGCTGGACAACATGACAATGTATTTCTCGTAAGAGACTCATATGACTCGAGACATATCCTTTGTGTCTCATTTCGCTGTGTGGGCCGAACATTGCATGCCAGACTCCGACATGCTAATGGACTGTTTTCTTTAAACAATGAAACATTTGTGCCACCGAATCGAATATCTGAACATTGTGCCACTGTGGATGTTAAGTCTAACCTGTTTGAAATGCCTGTTAAACTGGCGAGGCCCTTAAATAGGTAAGTATACTATAACAATATATTTATTAATTTTTTGATGCAATGTTTTCATTTTATTCTACTCTACTAAGCTCTTTTTGGTTTAAATAAAAAAGATGCTGTCTCCAAGAGACACTTAGTACAAAATTAGGGGGTTTTTTAATTTTAAATTTTATGTAATTTAAACACTTCCAACATGGAAACTATAGCCAAATCTGACAAGTTGAAAATAAAGAACTCATTGCCAGCATAATTAAATAATTACTATTGGAAATTACATATCATTAATATTGTACCTGTATATACCTTCCTTGTTTCCAGGTTTGCAAGACTGGACTCCTTACAAATGATCTGTAGATTTGTTATCAGACAAACAGTTGCAGAAAATGCTTGGAGCAGGTTACCACTACCCCTGAATCTTATATCTTATGTGTCATCAGGCAGTGACTACATTGTAACCTCATAGTATCTTGAACACATTCAACCTTATGACAGTGCTGGGTTAACCATGTAGCAGGGTTAATGCTAGAAATCAGCGTTAGGGGCTTTGACTTGTGCAAAATAAATTCTAATTATGGGGAGCAATGTTAGTCATCAGGTGATTTGTCTACTTGTTTATTTATTAGTTACATAAAAATTACCCATTTGCAGCAAATCAGGGACTACTACTCACAAGCTTAATCCAGGACTGTCCCTATGTAGTGCCTTGTAAGTACTGATTATGCACTTCCTATTTAGTAAAGTAAGAAACTCCTTACTTACAATATTATTCAACATATCTTATATGATTATGTAAAAAGTGTTTACACATTTATTATACAAAAAAAGTGAAAAATATGAATATTTTATAACAATAAACATTGACTGTACTGTGATTCACTTGTGGTTTTTTATTTTATTATTCTAGTGAGAATGCGGTCCAATAACTATTTCAGGTTATGGTAAATTTAGACCCAGTTGTTACAAATAGTACACTCAAATGTATTTTCAAGTAAAATGTAATTTAAATTAAAATGTAATTTATAACTAATTCAATCATCATCCAATTACAGTATAGAAGAGTAAAATATTTTATTCATTGGAATTTATTTTAAGTTTACAGTTTGCAATGGCAAAATCATCAATCAGTGATCGAAGGGCAAAATTAAAAAATTCTGCATTGTAGGATTTGGTTGGTATTCATTCCAGAATCAAATATTTAATGATTCACCCACAGACATGTATACTAGGATTCACCAAATATTGGGCAAATAATTTATGGAAACCTATTTCATATTTGGAGATGAAATTACCATTATCTTGTAAAGGGTTTCTTCAGGAAGAATAAAATACTTATTGAAAATAAACTATTTATTCAGAGGAATACTGTGACATCAAAATTTTCTAATCATGTACATAATATTATATTTATTTAAGCGTTCACTTAAGCGAATTTACTCCAAGCATGTTTTTAGCCTGAAACAAAATATACAATTATATTAATGAATTTAACATAAACCAAAAAAAAATTCAAATGATTAAGGGCTTGTTTCACAATCTTCAAGTAAGTCCGAAGTAAGCTATTTGTTGGTTAAGTTGACATTTCGTGTATGTAAAATGGTACTTTAACGTCACTTTAACCGTCGAATAGCTTATTCAGGACTCTACTTGAAGACTGTGAAACAAGCCCTAAACATATATTTGTACACACTAATCTTGTAATGCACAAATAAGTAGGGTCAGGTGGTAAACAGTGGCTCAGTAGTACACAGTGCACCACCACTCATATCCCGAAAACGCGTCGTTGCCAAACCGTACTGCAAACGCGAAACAATTTGCCTTCAACCACCTCCCGCACTCCCCAATCGACAGCGGGCTCCCGCCCGTAACGGTCGTATAATACATGGTTTTGTCCTTGGAGCCAAAAAAAGTAAGTACACGTGTTTTCATTTATTTTCTTTATAGAATCGTTTAATATTTAGTTACATTATATTGCACTATTTCCATGTGTAAATTAACTATTCCTTAATAACTTACGCCCATTGACTTAAATTTATATAGACTCGCTGTTCTTAACAAATTTCGTGTCACGCTTTCGTGCCACAGAGTACTCAATCACAGAGTCAATATGCGCCCAGTGTTGCCAACACCCTACTCCGAAAGAGATCATGGATACATTACTATAACTGGACATATACCATGGATATATTACTCTGTCTGGATTACTTTGTAGAGGTACCTGAGGATTAATTACGTCATAACGGAATTACCATTGTGTTCATCCATTCATTGTGTTATCTGTAATCCCAGGATATATCATTCAGCTGTGTTAAATTTTTTTTATAAGTGTTGTGCACTTAAAATAAAAGAAATGTACCGTAATAAATTACATTGTTTCATTTCATTATCACCTTCAACATCCGTTTTCATGACGTAAGGACAATTTTGAAGAAATTATAATAAAATGTGTTAATACAATAATATATTTTTTTACCACCAGAAAAATTATTAGAAAACATTTGGAAAATAGGACATAACACCCCACAATTATGAAGGATAATCTCAGTCCGGTCTGCGATTGGTCAAATAGTCATTCCGTTGTGACGTCATTTGTCTTCAAGTACCTCGAAGTTATGTATCCAGTTAAAAGTTATAATTATATCCATGACGACAATCATACGATTTATGCCTTTTTCCAGTTCATCTCGAAGTGACTACTATATATTTTTTTAACATCGTAAGTAAACATTAATAATTTAAATATGTATTTGTATGCATTGTTAGAAAATTATGTACGAGTATAATAGGTTCATGATATAATTATTATAGGTTCATAGATTTATCAATAGATGGCGCACATTATAATTACCTATGTCCCGATATTTCTACATTTATAATTTTGTATGTTATTATGTAAATTTATATTATAACTAGCTGCCCGGACAGACTTCGTTCTATCAAAAAAAAATTGCAATAAAATAATATTGCGACTATACATTGAGATGTAAGCTATCCTATCTTTCAAGTTGGATCAAACTGCACACGGTGTGCAAAGGGCAATGAACCTAGTTGGCATACCTACAAGTCCGCAATTTTGAAAAAACCTCGATTCGGCGGCCAGTGATGTAAAATATGTCATTCGATAAAATAAATGATTATGATCAAAAAGTATTCAGTGATGAAATGTCGTAAGTGGTATACTTTCTGAGATATTTGAGTTCAAACCCGTAGAAAAATGAAGTAAAAAACTTTGTTTCGGCGGATATTGATAAAACATGTGTCAATCGATAGACTAAGTGATTAAAATCAAAAAGTATTCAGTGATAAAATGTCGTAAGTGATATACTTTCTGAGATATTTGAGTTCAAACCCGTAAAAAAATAAAACATTGGTAATTAATTGTCTTTTTTATTTATTAGTGGATCAACACTATAACTATATACATATAAAATATCACAATATCATTAACAAAACTAAATAAATACATATTTATTCATATTTACATATATACATATTATATTATATATTAAGTACATAAATATTTATAACTACGTATATAACATGTGGTTGAAGACCACGGGCGAGGACATTCTAATTGCTTCAGGTAGTGCCGCCGGACGTGATTCTTGAAGGAACTTTTGGTAGTCTTTTGATGTCTACAAGCAAGGAGTTCCAGAACAGTATTGCAAAGGAATTCCCGAAATAAGCAGTGCTATGGGTTTACTTTAAATAAACAGGAGAAGACACATTATTCAAAATAGCATAAAATGTTGAGAGAATTCTGAAGTTTCACCTGTGTCGAATTGGTAGCAATTTAAGTTAGGAATCAAACTGGGAAATGTGGTCATACTTACGTAAGCTGAAGATAGGTATATCGAAGTTTTTTTACTTTATTTTCCTACGGTTTTGAAATCAAATATCTCAGAAAGTATATAACTTACGACATTGTATCATTTAATACTTTTTGATCGTAATCACTTAGTCTATCGATTGACACATATTTTATCAATATCCGCCGAAACAAAGGTTTTTACTTTATTTTTCTACGGGTTTGAACTCAAATATCTCAGAAAGTATACCACTTACGACATTTCATCACTGTATACTTTTTGATCGTAATCATTTACTCTATCGATTGACACATGTTTCATCACTGGCCGCCGAATCGAGGTTTTTTCAAAATGGCGGACTTGTAGGTATGCCAGGTTCCATACAAAAATGTTGGAAGCCCTTTGATTAAAATCGGTTAAGTAGTTAAGGAGTCTATCGCGGACAAACAACGTGACACGTAATTTATATATATAAAGATAAGAAGATTTTATTTTAATTTATAGTTTTACTTATTACTTTTCTTTCAATTTCGTTTTGTAGACCGCCATCTAAAACTAATTAAAGTTTTAGTACCTACATTAAATGAATCGTACTATTTTTTTCTGGAGCCATCTTAGGAAATACGACTTTTATTTACCCACCGTACGATCTCTCACTCCGCGACGTCTGGCAACCCTGTTCCGTAGTGATTAAGTACTCTGTGTTCGTTCTGTCAAGTTTGGTTCAAGATGTCGGTATTAAATATTTGACACTAAATAATTTTTAAGACTGTAAATAAAAATATAGTTACTTACCAATTATGATTAAATAAAGTGAAATAAAGTTCAAACGTAAATAATGAGAACGTTTTAACTGTGCTCAGTAAACAATAATACGTTATTAAGTGTTTTTGAACAGTCGGAGTTTTTCTAACGTGACATTTACTTGTGTAGCTTGCTCGCAACAGACTAAACTGAGGTGAACCCAATTGGGTTAACCTCAGGTGAACAAACTGTAAGTACTGAACAGCGTGTCTATATATTTAAGTCTATGCTTACGCCCCAACTCAGAGTCACTAACGGTTACTTAAATCGCTCCTTAGTAAAGAATCACCATACAAATTTTGTGCTAAGGAGCGATTTATGTAACCGTTAGTGACTCTGAGTTGGGGCGTTAGATATATAAATATCCTTTGAATTTGGTATGTTTAATAGTTATGTAACCATAAAGGTTAAAAAGTGGTGTCTGCACACAGTGGATCAAAATCGTAGGGTTCACTATGTACCAATCACTTTATTAATTATCTTCGATACAATTTATACATAAACTTTTCAACTGTGATTGTAATAAACAAGAAAGGCGTTAATAGAAGATATAGTAATAATAATAATAATATTTTTCTTTTAGAATGGGTCGAACTACAACAGAAACCGTAAAATTGGCGGACATGATGCAAAAAATATGAACAAAGCTGTAGATCTTGTAAAGAACGGAATGAGTATAGGTACACAAAGCAGCACAAGATTGTAATTTAAAATATTTAATGTGAGAAGATATGTGAAAAAAAAAAACACGAGACTCAAGATAAAGTTGGATTACATTACAAGGGGTCATATAATTTTTGTTTTTTTATTTGGTGGTAACTGTTATAAGAAGCTTTAATTCTTTTGAAATTTGATTAATAGGGTGGTAATACTCTTAAAAACTGTTAATTGTAATGTAGAATATGAAGAGCCAAGCTTTAATTAATATAGTCAGTGTTCCTAATTTGATTTATAAGTTTAATTTGTACACACTAGTTTGTTTTGTACTGTTTTTATGTGGTTGTTGCTGACGAATACAAATATTAAATTATTAAATACTACATTACTGTTTTATTTAACGACATTTCTATCAATAAATCTTTTTAAATATGCGATAAAGGTAGGTAATTAAAGTGATGGTTCACTGTATACACATTGGTCCACTGTCGACTCACCCCCCAATTCACTGTGTACTTACACTGGTACACAGTGAACCATTCGTCATCTTTTAAAAAAACCAATATTACCAAAAACTATTAGAATTGGTGCTGAAATTGATATGCAAAACACAAGTTTAATAAATTTCCTTTCGTTTAAAGTCAATAGTTCTTAATTACATTCACATACGGTGGATTTATAAATGTTTAAACTTTTAGTGGTTCACTGTTTAAATACCATGTCACCCTACTTATACATATTATGAAAAAAAAGTTTCAAACAAAAAAGTTGTTTTCAGCAGGTTTTCAGTTTCTTTTTATTACAATAAGATTCAAATATGGACATAGATTATATGGATCATTAACAGGGGTCACTGATTATTATAA
The DNA here is from genome assembly GCA_951805285.1 of Thymelicus acteon. Lineage (NCBI taxonomy): Eukaryota > Metazoa > Arthropoda > Insecta > Lepidoptera > Hesperiidae > Thymelicus > Thymelicus acteon. The sequence continues at coordinate 10,293,685 of OX638225.1, read as the reverse complement.
GTTTTTACAAAAAAAGTCTTCAAGACATGTAAATTTCAATGCAGAGACAGATGCAGCAATTGTATTTAATTCAGCTAAGTAATTAAGAGACTGCTAGCGGAAGATCCTGAAGAATAATAATTATCCTTTCTAATAGGGATTATACTTTACCAGAATGGATTGGCACAAAATGCTTTCTTAGTTTCTACATAACGCCATATCAGTATGTTAAAAAATATTGTATTTACCGTAACAAAAGCAGCAGTTAGCGTTTGAGGTGCAACAGCAACTGGGTTCATGTTTAGTGCTGACTGAATCAGTTCCGCGTCTCTTATCCGGGATTTGACGAAACTCCTCGTCGCACTGTTATCCTGGCTGTTATCCGTCAGGTAGAATAACTCCGATGCTTTGTAAATACCAGCTAGACCAACTCGTCGGATGTACCAGTTAAACTAAAACATAATTTTTAGGGTAAAGATTAATAATATTAAATAACGCTGCATACTCATAACTCTACACAAAGGATTCCGTGTCATGAACAACACATAAAGACAAGAACAACACACACAAATCAAGAACAGAAAGTCAAGCATCATGTAAATTTCCGCCTCGCTGGGAATCCAGGACCCTTGGCACGGTGGTCCAGCATGGTAACCATTGCGTCATTTAATAGAAAAGTAGGTGCGGTTACCTACAAATATTTTACTACAGTCCTTCGAATCTAGATAGTCATAATTTATGCTTTGAATATTTAATAAAATTAGCTTTCCGCGCTTCATCTATACGAAACTTCAGATTCCTACTTTTTTTTTATACCTTAAGCAGGCAAACGAGCAGACGAGTCACCTGATGGTAAGTGATCACCGCCGCCCATGGACATTAGTAATACTGGGGGCGTCACCAATGCGTTGCCGGCCTCGAAAACAATAGACCCACTTCTTGAAGGACCCCATGTCATAGTTTGGAGGGAACACCGATGCAGGAAGTTTGTTCCACAGTTTACATGTGCGGGGTAGAAAACTACGCGAGAACCGAAATGTAGACGAACGCCAGGTATCCATGTGGTGTTGGTGGAACTTGGTGCACCGTTATGTGCGGTGACGAAAATTAACCGCAGGAATTAAACCAAACAGTTCTTCAGAACATTCCCCATTATACAGACAGTAGAATACGCAGAGAGAGCTTACATCTCTCCTCAACTCAAGCGACTCCAATCCGTCTGTAAGTTTGGGATCGTCGACAAGACGAATGGCTCGCCGTTGAATTCGGTGGTGCTATGACGAATGGCTCGCCGTTGAATTCGGTGGTGCTATGACGAATGGTGCTTTTTTTGCGGTTAACGCGCAAACTTGTGTCTTCTCGGGGTTGAAATGGACTAAATTTAATCTACCCCATTCCGAGACCCGCTCCAGAGATGTCTCGACTTCAGACACAAGTTTTATCCTCTTCTCCTCAATCTGCACCCAAGAAATATTTGCTCGGCCTGTATAACGAGCATCACCCGTACTGTCATCAGCATAGCAATGTATATCCCCGATATCAAGCATACTCGTATCATTGATAAGCATGATGAACAGTGTAGGTGAAAGCACAGAGCCTTGTAGGACGCCAGCATTTATGAGCTTCGTGTCCGAGCATGTTCCGTCAACGGACAACCTTGATGCTTCGCTCCGATAAAAAACTGGCAATCCATTTGCACAATTTCTCGGGTACTCCGTAGGAAGGCAGCTTAGACAATAATGCCTTGTGCCACATCCTATCAAAGGCCTTTGCAACATCCAACTTGTAAACATTTTTCTTAAAAAAAAAATCCCTTCACATAGTAATAATTATTTATTTATTATGATGGTGGTAATAGAGTTCTTACGTCAACACTGCGGTCTCCTGTGTGGTAGCAGATATCATCAACCAAAGACAATAATGTTGCTAAACAATTAGGAACATTATTGGGAAGTGCTTGAATAGCCATTGCCTTTGGCCAGGAACTCCTGCAATACATTTATTGTATTTATTTATCTATAATTCTTTATTTTATCTTCTATATATATAATAATCATTTCAATTTGAATTTTAAGAACTTACTTATATGGTTCTATCATTAGCAGTCGGGTCATGATAGCATTTTCAATTTGCTCAGCTGGTATCTTCGACTCTTTTGAATCTAGTTTTGGCCACTGCAAAATAATATAACAGTTATAATTTTATATGCATTTTTTTAAATTATAAAATCAACATGATTTTTAATGTAGGTATACTTACAGCTTTCATTTGCTCCACAAGTTGCTCATTACATTTGACATTAAAATAATGAACAAGGTCCCCTCCTCCATTGGGGAATAATCCATGAGAAATTCCCGGATAACCAGCGGCTTGAGCACCTTGACTCAGTGATTCAACAGACCATCCTGACTTAGGAACAAACTCTAATGCTTTTGACAATATTTGACTCTTTACATTCTCTTCATACTGTTGTTCTTCATGCTCTGTTACAACTGGTTGCATAGGAACTTCTTTATTTTGCATTTTTTCATTAACATTTTGACAGTATAACCTTAGCACTCTCTGGGCATTATTTATTGGGACAACTGTGACTGGCTTTACAAATCTACGCCCAATCCTTAAGGCTGTTAACAAAACAGTACTGTGACATAAATATTACTTACTATTACTTATCTATTTACAATGCAGATTTATGGATATAATGAAATGTACATAACTAAAAAATGAGTGTTTATGCGAACATTATTATTATGAATTAGCTTTGAATCTCTTTTTACTTAAATTAATAGCTTCACTTAATTGTGCTACTAGTCCCTGCATCAAATGAAAAGCATTAAGAGCCGAATTAATTATTTCTTTTTTATTTTCTGTTGGTATCTTATCTAAGACATTTCCACCAACATTAATGGTGACATCCATTTCCTCTTCTGACAATGTTTTAGCTTCTTCAATATCCTTTAATTTAACTTCATAATGAGCTTTCGACATATTGAGCCCAATCCTTAATTTATCCAAGTACTCAGATTCAACAATATCTAAGCAATCTATAATACCAGTTACATTTTGTTTATCTCTTAAAATTAGGTATTTCAAGAAATTGAGTGCTGTTATTATCTGATCAGCTAGTTCAACTAAATCAGATTCTGCTCCATGTGGTAGATGGCAAATCTTTGTAACCATTACTTTGAATTGTTCACCACAGAAACAACTAGACATCTCAGTGTCTTTAAATGCTTCATCAATAGAGTTCTTGTACAATGTAATAGCATATCCAATCATGCCAGAATGGTTGGCATTTTTCAATATGTATGAAATGAGCATACATCTACCCAAATACTCAAATTTATTTATATGACAACTTATTAGATTAACAGCCGTCTTACGAATGAACTCATAATTTGAGTAAATAGCAACATTCATAAGTCCTTTACATAGATCATATTGAGAAATTGTCGGAAGGACTGAATATTTATCAGGCACAGAGTTTAATAAAACCTTGCATAAAGCAAGGGCTTTGCTTAATGGACCATACTCTGTGAAACCTAATAAATGAACTACACATATTAAAAGAATGCTTGTTTTATATTCAGGGGAATATACATAAGGAATTGCATTATCTGGAACATCAAAATGTCCAGAAAGGGTGACATAAAATAACCCTGATAGTGTAGTTTTATTAATCTTTTCTCTGTTTTCATATGGTGATATTTCCTCATCTGTATCAGATGACTCATTGTTTTTTTTTAATTTTTTACTTTCTCTATGGCATAATTGAACATAGGGAAAAAACTTAAAAATATTCTTTACCAGTACACACAGATCTAATAACACTCTACTAATACAGTGTCTTCCTTCACTTTTGGAACTATGTTCAGGATCTAAGTCTATATATATTAAAGGCTTCCCAAATAAGCTAACAAGAAATGCAGATATTATTTCTTTAGTTCTAACATTAGCTCCTTCAACAGATAACTCCTTGATAAAAGGACTATAAAATGGAGGCAATAAAGAATACACTCTGATGATTCTTCTATAATTAGCGTCACTATCCAGTAGCAAACGCTCCTTCCCTTCCAATTGGTACTCAGGAGTTGGAATAGCTTCAATGTAAGTACTAATAGAATTCAAACACCATTCCAATGATCTTCCACGCTTTATTGTTAGCTTTTTCAAAAGATCTTGTAAGGGAGTCAATATAACGCTGAACTGGGCATCATTCTTTGCGAGCTCAATTTGCTCAATAAATTCTAAGAGAGCTTCTTCAGGCACACATTTCTGAACAATAATTGATAATAACTCTTCACATGCCCCTTGCAATGATGGTTTAATAATAACTGTTTCATCTTGAATCTTTCCTATGATAACAGATATAAGGTCCCAACAATTGTCTTTGAAGCTATTAAGATATTTCTCATCATTGGGTATGCCGAGTGCTTCTTTGTACTTTCCAGAATCCAGTAATGACGATATTAGATTAACAACATCAATGCTTTGATCCATGATGAATATGACAAAGAGTTCTTATCCGAAAAATGAACTCTGAAATTTAATTACCTACTAATGTAGTAATCTGAAGACGTATTTGTGTATTGAGAAAGGAATGAAATTATTTCGGCATGCGTAAATATCTTACGCACAACAAGTAAGTAACAAGTAACACAAGGCAAAACTTTAACTTGTATATCGATTGCCTCGGAACCATTTCAGTTTTTAATGCGCATAAGGATTTTGTTTACTATAAAAATTGATGTAATACTTACAGTAAAAAATCTTCTGAAGATTGCTCATTTCGATCAAATTTGGATGCGTAGTATTGCTGTGAATTACCTCCAGTAGGCAGTTAAATATACCGTAGTACTTTTCTACAATAAGTAACTACGATCGGCGCTATTTCCCTCAGAAATCCCAGGCAGCCCAATCCTGAATCCAACGGTTTACTTGTCCAGCCAGATAGTTTTACTTTTCATTCATTCTGCTCAAGCAAGAGTCAAGACTGCTCACAAGTCAGGTCACAATCAAAATGTCAATTGTCAAGTTTCAGTATTTTTATACTTCTCTGCAGTGTTGCCAATGAAAATTTTATTATGCCAATATATACCACGCTCGGACGCTGGGACTAAAAAAAAAAAAAAGGTCGTTGGCAGTGAATTTGATGTCCACAAAACAAGGAACACTTTTCATATTAGCCTATTGGCGCTGTTTTAAGGGTTTTAACATCCGTTAAATGTCTGCAAAAATAATAAATAACAAAAAGATCGTAGAATTTGCGAAAAGCCGGAAAAGCCTTAGATTTTGCTACGGCCCTAGGGTTCGGGCCGTAGACCGTAGATTTTGTAATTTTTTGGCCTGAAAGCCGTAGAACACGGTAATTGCCGTAGCATTGGCAACACTGCTTCTCTTTGATGTCCACTGTCAAGTCAAGAATTCGATTTACAATGAGGTGCCACGAATAATGGTGATTTGGCCGAATGGCGAATACCGAATACTGTATATTCGGCTATGTTCACTTCTAGACCGAAGCTCCGAATATTCGGCAAAAGATATGTGCGGCACTTAAATGTATGTGAAAGTTAGTACTTGTTTCGTTTTGTTTTGTGGTCAAGCACTAACTTAATCTGCTTAAAAAAAACATAAACTTGTACTTATGTACGCGCGTGTGAAAATATTATGCCCCATTTACACGCGCGCGCGAGCCACGAGACAATCCGCGAGACGCACGCATACGCGCGCGTGTGAACAGGGCGCTCGCGGACCAGACCGCGGCGCGTCTCGTGGCTCGCGGGCTCGCGTCGGGAGCGGTTTATTGGGCACGCGCCAAAGGGGCTCGCGCGTGCGCTGGCGCGGTGTTCACACGTGCGTAGGGGGCGTGGCTTAAGGACGCGCCACGAGACGATCCGCATGACGCGCGTGTAAATGAGCGGTTAAACTTCTTTGGCATCAAAAAAATTCAAACAAAAAAATAAGCCAAATTTTTCAAAAAAAAACATTCCAAAAACAATATTAAAAAAAAAAATTGAACTAACCATATTAAAAAAAAGCAATATTCAAAAAACATTATGAAGAAAACAATATTAAAAAAACGATTTGAAAAAAAAACAATGTTAAAAAAAAACAATATTCTAATACCCCATTTACACGCGCGCGCGAGCCACGAGACAATTTGCGAGACGCGCGCATACGCGCGCGTGTGAACAGGGCGCTCGCGGACCAGACCGCGGCGCGTCTCGCGCTCGCAGGGCTCGCGTCGGGAGCGGTTTTATAGGCGCGCGACAAAGGGGCTCGCGCGAGCGCTCGCGTGGTGTTCACACGCGCGTAGGGGGCGTGGCTTACGGACGCGCCACGAGACGGTCCGCGACACGCGCGTGTAAATGAGCGGTAACAATACAAAAAAATATATATAATAATAATCATTTTTTCAAAACGAGCGTTTGAAACGCGCGTTAAAAAATTGGCGTTTTTCGTTACCTTTTGTGTCACAAATCTTAAAATTTCAGTATCATTTTTCCATTTATTTCATAGCACGCCTAAAGAAGTATAACTTCAAAAAAAAGGTGAAGTCATCAAAGCAAATACAAACATTATTTACGATTTAGTTAGAAAATTGTATACGCTTGAGAACTAAAATTATATATTTTTTTAAATTTTAGTAACAATAATAAATAATTACTTATTACAGTTCTAAATCGTATATAAGGTTTATATTTGATTTGATGGCTTCACTTTCGTGTACTGCGCGCTCTATAATCATTTGTGACTAGCAGAGATGTAACTTATCTAAGATACAAGTATCTGAAATACAGATACAAGATACAAAATACGTATTTTCATCTTGTATCTACAATACTTTTTATAAATTCATTTCGTATCTTGTATTTAAATACCTTTTGTTTGGTATCTTAGTATTTTGTAGATACTATGTTTGCTAAAATACTTTTATTAATAGTGTACTCATATATAATATAGTGCTCAGTAATAGTTTAATACTTGACATTGGCAGAATCACCGCACGGCTAAAAGCGGGATAGAAGTTTAATAAAAATATATAATAACTATTATGTTGTTATAAAATGTAATATTACGTTTGCGCGATCAAACGATAAAATAAACTTTAATTAAATAATTACTTTTAAGCTATTGCATAGCTTTTATCGCGGGCATGAGCGCGGCGAGCGAATCAAGAAAAACCGTGATGTCTGACAAATTGTCAGACAACTTGTCAAAGCGGCAGTGATGGATTTGTTTTATCACTGTCGCTCTTCCGCATATTGATTGGCATGACGGGAGAAATGGCAATAATAGCTTAATGTGCATGATCGTGATATGGACGTCCTTGTTGTGCCTATGCTAAATAACGAAGAGTGAATAAGATCGCACATACTGTGGCATGTGCGGTGTCACTGATGCGCATCCTCGAAGACTGTGCGCCTAGTACTCGCTTTAATTAATTGCTACTAGGTGAACAAATCCGATGAGAAATTTAATACCCCAGCTTTGTTTTGGCATACTTGCTTGCATGTTTTTACTATCCTAGTACTGACTGCAAGTGGGGTCAGGTTTTATTTCGCAACAAATGCTATGCAATAGCTTTACCGCGGCAGTCCCCGAGTGTCACACGTTTTTTTAACAAAAAAATAAACCAACGAAAAAAACTGAAAAGCGAAAAATAAGCCATTTAGTATTATAAATTAAGATCTGTTGTTAATCTCTCTATTGAGCGCGCTATTGAGCTGGCCTGTGTGGAACTGGAGCGGTTTATTATCGTATGCATATATCGCCCCCCTTCTGGAGATTTTAGTGTTTTTGAGGATACATTGGAGGATATATTAAGACGATTATGCACATCAAAAAAGACAGTAATTATATGCGGTGATTTTAATGTAGATATCTTATTGGATACACCTCGGTCTGCTAGGTTAATAGATTTGTTTCGGTGTTTCAATTTAAATCCTCAATTTACTGAACCTACCAGAATATCACCGACGTCATCTACTTGTATAGATAATATATTCTGTAACTGTAAAGTAACAAATAAAGAAATAATTAGTAAATTAAGGTCCGACCACTGTGGTCAACGCATCTCGGTTAGTACTGACTTTATTGCAAATAAACAATTAATAAAATATAGACCTATAACTAAAAGCAAAATGACACGCTTTAAAGTAGGAGTCGCAGCCCGAATCCACAATACCTTATCACTAAAACAGACTGATCCCGATAACTTATATAGGGCCCTCTTCGATACTATAAATAATGAATTTAATAAAATCTTTAAATATAAGCAGGTTCAACTAAATAAAAATTTGAATTTTAGTGATTGGGCCACAAGAGGTATTTTTAAAAGTAGGGATAGATTATTTGAGCTATATGGAGAAAAACAATATAACCATTCCCCATCTTTCCTTGAACATGTAAAAAGTTATTCAAAATTTTTTAAAGCCGTGTGTATTATGGCTAAGTCTATGCATATCAAGGAAAAAATTGTCAAATCAAGCAATAAGATAAAAACCACTTGGAGTATTATTGGAAACGAGATTGGTAGTAATAATTTACGCGATTCTAAATATGAATTATTAGTTAATGAAAATAAAATAACCTCTGATAAAGAGGTGGCTAATGCATTTGAAAATTTCTTTCAAAATATTCCGGTTAGGTTGACTAAATCGCTGACTTCATCCCCGGCAGCAGCACATTCTATTTTAAAAGATACCGTTGATGAATGTAGTGTTTCGTTTCAATTTAAATATACTTCCTCATTGGAAATAGTTCGAACTTTTCGAGCATTGCACATTAAAAATACGGGTGATTTGTGGGGAATGTCTGTCAAAGTTATAAATAATATAATAGATGTGATAGCCCCTTATTTAGCTAGGTTATTCAATAAATGTGTAGATTTAGGTACTTTCCCAAATCTTATGAAGTATAGTAAGATTATACCGATTTTTAAATCTGGGGATAAAACAGACGTTAATAATTTCAGACCTATTTCTATTTTACCAACTCTTAGTAAAGTATTCGAAAAAATTATATTAAATCAAATGCTGATGCACTTCAACACTTGTAATTTACTCCACCCTGATCAATACGGCTTTACCAAAGGCCGTAGTACAACAGATGCTGGTGCTAGGCTTCTCAAACACATCTTTGAGGCCTGGGAGAATTCACAAAATGCCATAGGGGTATTCTGTGACCTGTCTAAAGCATTTGACTGTGTTGAACACGAAACACTTCTACTTAAGCTCAGCCACTACGGTATCAAGAATAACTCACTTAACTTGATTGCGTCGTACTTAAAGGGTAGAATCCAATGTGTTAGCATAAATGATACCAAGTCATCGGGATCTCAATCTGTTATGGGTGTACCTCAGGGCTCGATTTTGGGCCCCTTCCTTTTTCTAGTATACATAAATGATCTGCCGTATTATATTAAGAAACATGCAGAGATTGTCCTGTTTGCTGATGACACTTCCCTTATATTTAAGACGAATAGAAATAAAATGAATTTTGACGACGTAAACAGTGCTCTATCTCGTTTATCACACTGGTTTACAACAAACAATTTGCTACTTAATGCTAAAAAAACTAAGTGTGTTGAATTTACACTACCTAATGTACGGAATATTAGTAAAAGCCTGAAATTAAATAATGAAATTCTAACTATGGAAACATCCACAGTTTTCTTGGGTGTCACCTTAGATTCTAAACTACAATGGGGCACCCATATAACGGCTCTCGCGAGTAAGCTAAGTAGGTCAGTTTATGCGATTAGAAAGATAAGACAGTTTACCGATGTAGAAACTGCGAAACTTGTTTATTTTGCATACTTTCATAGCCTCATGTCCTATGGTATATTGATGTGGGGTTCAGCGGCTAACATTGGTTCTATATTTGTTTTGCAGAAAAGGGCAATCAGAGCCATTTATAAATTGAAATCACGTGATTCTCTGCGTGAGAAATTTAAAGATATAGGCATATTAACAGTAGCCTCTCAATTTATTTACACCAATATTATATTTGTAAAAAACAACTTAGGTATGTTCAAGCAGAATAGTGATACGCATAATCATCTAACTAGAAACAGACATAATTTGGTGACGTCATCTTTTCGCTTAAGTAGGGTACAACGCTCTTATATGGGGCTCGGTGTACGTTTTTTCAATAAATTACCCAAGTCAATACGTGATTTACCTATCCAAATGTTTAAGAGATATGTTAAATCTCAGCTACTAGGCAAAGGATACTATAGCATAAATGAATATATTAATGACAAAGACGCCTGGAAGTTAGTGCCGCATCCAGTTCCGCGTAGGTTAGAAGATATTATGTAACTTTTCATGATTTTAAAAGATGTGCGAGGAGTTTCTTTCGGTTTTTCTTCTCCTCTATGACAAAGCACCTTTCCGAAAAACTGGTAGATTAAAAAATGACGTGCATAAGTGTATCAGTGATACCTATATGAATAAAAGATTTTGATTTGATTTGATTTGATTTGATTTGATCCTAAATTATTAAACAGTAAATAAATAATTTTGAGACGGAGCCACATAAACAAGCAAAATTCATTACATAAAGCTCATTTTATGAGGGCAGCGGCATGCGATGCACACGGCAGCAGTAGCACGGCGCACATCTTTTCGCCATTTTCAAAATTATTTATTTAATGTTATTATTTAATTTATAATACTAAATGGTTTATTTTATTTTTCACTTTTCAGTTTTTTTCGTTGGTTCAATTTTTTGTTAAAAAGTAATTATTTTTTAATTTTTAGTATATTTATATATATACGTGTCGAATTGAGAACCTCCTCCTTTTTTTTCGTCAGTTAAAAAACGTTGCTTTTTTTATACAAAAGTATTTTATCTATAAAAAGTATTTAAAAGATACGTATTTTGTATCTAGTATTTCAGATACCATTCCAGAAAGTTATTTGCATCTGGTATCTGAAATACTTAATTTAAAGGTATTTTGTATTTTGAACTCCAAATACTTTATTTAAGGTATCTTTTACATCACTGGTGACTAGCATAAATATATTTTTGAATAAGATTAGCGTTTTTCTTTTTTGGTATTCTGTATTCGGCCGAATAGTATGCAGTATTCGGCCGAATACCGAATATTAAACAAAGTATCCGAATCAGCCGAGTACCGAATAATTGCCAAATATTCGTGCTACATATTTACAACGTCAAGATTGTCAAAATGGATGTGTCAAAAATAGAAATGTCAACAGCAAGGATATTAGAGTCTGGATTGCAATCAAGGATATTATAGTATAACTGGATTGCAATCAAAGATATTTTTTGCTAAGAAGATATAATTTAATTTTACTCTCATATTTTTTCAAAACGCCCAAAATTCAAAACGTATAACTTCAACAATACCGATCGCACCAACGACTCGGTGCGCGATTTCAATCCAAAACAACTCCTAGTGAGTGCAGTGTGCTTATAATAAAGTACCAATGAACTAACTATAATGTAGTATCACGCATCTTCATCATTGTAGCTTTTCGGCTGTCACATCACTAAAATTTTACTCTTTAATTTTTTCAAAATGCCCAAAAAATTCAAAACGTATAACTTCAACAATATTAACTATTACGGTCAATGTTAATATCTTTGATTACGATATAATATACATATATTTTTTTGTTTTAACTACACCGGCTACACCGCACATATAAAAATATTTGAACACAATCGAATGATAGATCCTGGGACTATAAATAACATGGACACAATAGAAATATGGTCAAATTTTTACATTGTAGTTCAAACTTCAGGTGATATAGGTACCTCTTCGAAGTATGTGTGGACCACATGTAGTATGTGGTCCAGCTAGGGTATTATATCCATGGTCTATACTCAGAGCTCTATGACCATGTCTATGACTCAGTGTTGTCATTGTCAAAGCAATTTGATTTATGACATTCAATGTCATTTGTCAATTTGATTTTGATCAGGATCACAAAGTAAAATAGTTGAAAGTACTTTTTGAAATGAAACAAAGTTACAAATGAGAATTAAATAATTTAGATGTAAAAAATATTTATTTGGTTTGTTTATTAACCAATACACATATAAATTAAAAAGTTTATACCTTAGTTAAGTTTGCAGTAATGGCAGGAAAGCATCGAAACATATTTACGCGAACCAAACCACTGTTAAATATTTACAGTGGTGTGGACCACGAAGGAAAAGAGGTATCTGATAATATAAATCTTAGATATTAATTAATCATCTATTGCAAAAATGCTTATTAGTTGTTTTATTTAGGTGGAAGTTCGCGAAGACGCCGAGCAATTAGTAAAATGGCACGAGATATCGGATGCATTAGTCGCAGCCGGCTACTACAGGGCGCAGCTACAAGGCTTGTCGGCATTTGATAAAATTGTGGGAGGTCTGTCCTGGTGCATCGAGCTTTGCGATATCGACGTGGACATTAGCCTTTTATTTGAGGAAAATCTCACAATTGGAAAGAAAATGTATGTTACTTTTAAGTATAATAATGAAAGCTTGTTAAATTATTACTTGATGTTTTGCTTTTAAAATATAATTTTACGTTGCAGAGCATTGACAGAGAAAATAGTAAAAATCTTACCAAGCATGAAGTGCCCTTACATCATAGAACCCCATCAAATTCAGGGTCTAGATTTTATAAATATTTATCCACTTATTCAATGGTTAATCAAATACTCAAGTGAGTTCAGGGAAGCTAAGGAAGATGAGCTACGCAAGTTTGCTGTCATGCAATATGAAAAGGATCACATGTTTGAGTCGGACCGCACATATTTTTTACAAAGAGAGAAGTTACTCAAAAATATAAGCACTATTCAAGTAGGTATTTAAAATTTCATTGATTCAAGAAATTACCAATAATAAATTATTATTGATGTGTTTTTTTTACACAAATAAGTTAATGCTTGACCACAATCCTACCTGATACTAAGTGGAGATGCGGTCCAAGGTGGCGAGCACATTAACTTAGTAAAAGCCTATTCACTCTTTCACACATAGATTTTGATAATTAAAGGGAACTAAGATAGAAACTATTAAATCCTAGTTGAAATGCTTCTTAACATGATAATTATTATGATGTACATAATATGATGATGATAAGTTATTGTGCTTTGGACAGTTAAGTAACTGTTAAGCTAATGGCAAAGTTTCTTGAGCACTTATATGCTTTTCAAGGAATGTTAACCCATTTTCTTCTGTGGTTATATTTTATCATTTCCCTTTGCCTTTTCAATAGTGGGTCAGTAATTGGTTAAGCCAAAGTGGTAATCTTAAAATTGTAAATTTAAAATGTAATTCTTAATACTTGATTTAAATAAGAAGTAACTTAGTGATGATTAATTGTATTAAAATTACAGAATCTTTATAAACCATGTAGAGTTCGTAAAAGAAAAGGTGGTCTCCCAGCAAATGAATTGGAGCAAGTGAATGCTGTCCTGTCAGAGTATGATCAACGAATGCTCATGCATATTTCTAATAACCCAGATGAAACTAAAACTGATGAAGGATTAGATTTCTTGGTAAGATTTTATTATAAATTAATTAGTATTTAGTATTCACTTGATAATTTAAAAAAATATGGCAAATGTTTTCCTATCATTTACTATTTTTGTTCTTTTTGCAGTATGATTATGAAAAAGCTTTAGCTGATCCATCCGAAATTACCACTGAAGTAAGTATTTTTATTTCTTATGTAGACAAAGTATAAGTATTGTAGGCACATAAACTCATCATTCCTGGTTGTTATGTAGAATAACAGCCATTAAGGCACGGTATGACTATGATTTAAAAACGTTGATTTCACTCACACAACTGCATATCTGCGCTAATCTAATGTTACATTTACGTGACACTGAATAGGGTTCAAAATTGCAGATTGCTAACAATGTAACTAGATTGCGAATAAACATTTAATTTGAGGGTTATCCTTAGATAATTCAGAATATACACATTAAATTCAATATCTGTCCGGTTTAAGTTTTAATAAAACCATATACGTATTCTCAAAAAAAAAAATGTTATTACTGCTGAAAATACAGAGAACGTCGACGATTAAGTTTATTTTTGTACTAGCTGTTGCCCGCAGCTTCGCATGCGGAAATTATGCTTATCATATATTTTGTACCCCTTGCAGAAGAAAATTTAAAAACAGGTTAATTTATATTGAAGTACTAATATTTAGGAATTTATATACGGAAACCTACGATACAATCACAAATCATTTCTCCGGGAACGGATTATGAAAAATAAACAACATTGACATTAATTAGTTTTTCTTTTTCAGGAAAAAAATTTGAAAAACTCGAAAACATGTATTCCATGAATTTTATGAGGAACGTTTGTTGCAAATTTAAATCAAATCATTGATATTTTTAAAATATTCCGTACTAAGTTTCATTTTGTTTCCGGGGAAAACTATTATCGGGACAAAAAGTTTTTAAAAACGTGATCCAATGTATAAGGAACAACTTAACTAATTTCCGTCGAAATCAGTTCAAGGGTTTTCATGTGATGCCCGGACAGACAAACAGATAGACAGACAGACAATAATTTTAAAAACAAATTTTTTGAGTGCCCCTAACTAACGAAATTTTGAAAAAATATTTAATGTACAGAAAAACTGGCTCTTGAGTTTTATTAAAAAAAATTAAAAAGGTTCCGTTATTTCCATCCATCCAGGAGTTACATATCTTGTCTCCAAGTAACACCACCAGATCCTCAATGGATCAATGAGGAACTGGTTTTACGATGTCAACATGAACAGTATAAATATCTTTCCATCCGGACACTTACACTCACTCTCCCGCTCCCATTCCCTCTCCCACTTAAACCCCCTCCCTCCCTCCCTCTCACACACTCTCTCTCTCTCCTTCTCTGTTTCCTTATCTCTCTCTCTCTCCTTCACTTTCTCTCTCCTTCTCTCTTTCCCGCTCTCTGTCCCTCTCCTTTGCCCGCTCACGGTCCCTCTCCCGCTTCCTGTCCCTCACCCTCTCCCTCTCTCGCTCCCAATTCCTCTCTCGCACTCGGTCCCTCTCCCGCTTTCTGTCCCGCTCCCTCTCCCGCTTCCTGTCCCTCTCCCTCTCTCTCCCTCTCCCTCTCACGCACCCTGTCCCTCTTCCTCTATAAAATACAGTCAATGACTTCCAACCCCTATTTTTGGGGGATGAATTTGAACAAAACTATGATACAGTTATTTTTTGTGTCTAACTATAAGCTTAAATACAAATTATCACCCTTCTTACTTCAAAACTGACGAAGTTGCCATACTACCTAATTGCACAACCTTATTCAACCTTTTAGGGGTTGATTTTCCAAAAAAACACATAACCTTTAAATTTTGTTTCTAATCTTGAATTAATATATAAATTTTCATGCTTTTAACTTCAAAAATGACGAAATTGCGTATTAAAGTCCATCTAAGAAATTAACCCTTTAAGGGATGATTTTCCAAAAAGACTTCCAACCCCTATTTTTAGGGGATGGATTTCGAAAAAACAGTGATACAGTTATTTTTTGTGTCCAACTATAAACTTATATACAAATTTTCACCCTTCTTACTTTAAAACTGACGAAGTTGCCGTACTACTTGCACAACCTTATTCAACTCTTTAGGGGTTGATTTTCCAAAAAAACACATAACCCTTAAATTTTGTTTCTAATTTTGAACTAATACATAAATTTTCATGTTTAACGTTGAAGTTGAAGTCAAAAAAGACGAAGTTGCGTACTAATTTAAATTGAAGAAATTAACCCTTTAAGGGATGATTTTCCAAAAAAATGTGTAGAAGTTAACTTTTGTTTATTACTATAAACATACATAAAAAAAATCATACTTATAACTCTAAAACTGACGAAGCTGATTTATATGTAAAAGACTTTCAACCCCTATTTTTAGGGGATGAATTTCGAGAAAACAGTGATACAGTTATTTTTTGTGTCTAACTATAAGCTTATATATAAATTTTCACCCTTCTAACTTCAAAACTGACGAAGTTCCTATACAAACTTGAACAACCTTATTCGACCCTTTAGGGGTTGATTTTCCAAAAAAACACATAACCCTTAAATTTTGTTTCTAATTTTGAACTAATATATAAATTTTCATGTTTTTAACTTCAAAAATGACAAAGTTGCGTACTAAGTTAAATTGAAGAAATTAACCCTTTAAGGGATGATTTTCCAAAAAAATGTGTTAAAGTTAACTTTTGTTTATTACTATAAACTAACATAAAAAATTTCATATTTATAACTCTAAAACTGACGAAGTTGGTTTGTATGAAAGTGACTTCTAACCCTTATTTGTACCCCTTAGGGGATGAATTTTCAAAAATCCGTTCTTAGTGGACGTCTCCTTAGCAGGAACTATCTACCTACCAAATTTCATCTTAATCGGTTCAGCAGTTTCTGAGATTTTTTGTTTAATCAGCGATGTGTCGCTTTTCAATTTTATATATATAGATAGCAAATTACGATTTTTTATTGGAAATATTAAACAACTATTTAATATTCTATTCGGTTAACATTTTTCTTTAGACCTTTTTCTATGCTCTGTATTTTTTGCGTGCGATATTTTCATTGGGTTTCCTCGTACTCGAGCACCAAAGAAACCTAGTTTTGTGAATATTGAGATCACACCGCGCCTTAAGCCATGTCGGCGGCTTTCGGATGACATGAAACCTTCCGACACTTGGGTTTTCCACTTGGAGGGGTCCAGTGAGCCATTAATGGGTTAAAGCAATATTAAATTAAATGTTTGTTGTTTTTCAAGTGAAACTTTTATTCTATCACCCCAAAATTTTTCGTCCATCTATTGCATATCGCATTTCAGCTGCCCCTGGAGTAAAAAAAGCGGCCAAGTGCGAGTCGGACTCGCCTATGAAGGGTTCCGTAGCAGCAAGTAACATAATATAAAAGTTCTTGTAGTTCGTTGCAACTTTGATCAATGTTTTTTGCGGTTTACGATTTATGACGTATTAAAAAAAAACTACTTACTAGTTCTCATTCAAACCAATTTTCGTTGGAAGTTTTCATTTTAATGTACATCATATATTTTTTTTAGTTTTATCATTCTCTTATTTTAGAAGTTACAGGGGGGGACACACATTTTACCACTTTGGAAGTGTCTCTCGCGCAAACTATTCAGTTTAGAAAAAAATGATATTAGAAACCTCAATATCATTTTTGAAGACCTATCCATAGATACCCCACACGTATGGGTTTGATGAAAAAACAATTTTTGAGTTTCAGTTCTAAGTATGGGGAACCCCCAAAATTTATTGTTTTTTTTTTCTATTTTTGTGTGAAAATCTTAATGCGGTTCACAGAATACATCTACTTACCAAGTTTCAACAGTATAGCTCTTATAGTTTCGGAAAAAAGTGGCTGTGCCTGTGACATACGGACGGACAGACAGACAGACAGACATGACGAATCCATAAGGGTTCCATTTTTTGCCATTCGGCAACGGAACCCTAATAATAATGGAGATTCAATGATTTAAATACATAAATATTGCTCTTAGTTTTTAATATATGTCTAAATGATAGTGTTAATTATGTATTCCATACTCTAATACGCAAATAGAAATTAAATTTTATAATTGAATATTTTGTCTACTATTGATTTCTCATTATCATCCTCATTTTTCAAAAAATAAGTTAAGATTATAATTGCAATTTTAATATCCTAAATCAAATAATTTTCTAAATTTTTTTACATAAATGCCTATAAACCGAAAAAAGTTTCACTTGCATTGTGGTTTCATAAAACCAAACTTTTATGCATTTTTTGTACACACAAATCTTTTGGTTTTAATATAATGTTGTTATTGTACGAAACAATATTTTCTTCAAGGCTACCAGGTATGAAGTTCAGAATGAAAACAATGAAAAAAACTCTGATATGAAACTACATTATGCAGTGTTACATTCCGAAATTACTGGCGATGTTCCCAAGGAACTTGAAGAGAGCGAAAAGTTAAAGTATTCAGAGGATATTGATCGGTTGACTAAGAAAATAGATGAGATGGAAAGTGAAGTAGATAATGTGAGAAAGGAGCATGAAACCAGAATGGATAATGCTAAGAAACAGTATAGCAGCATTATGGGAAAACTACAAAAAATAACTAAGAAGTTAATGAAATCTGATGACTACAGGTAGTACATTATTATTCTTTGTACTGCCTGAAATAATAAATATACAGTATGCACATTCAAGTTGGGTATTTGTTTAGTAGTTAAGCTTCTTATAAGGAAATCTGCATCTATTTCAGTGATAAAAGTGTCAAAGAATTCTACAAATCACTAAAGGAATTAGCGAAAGAGAGAAATGAAATGCTAAAAATCATTCAACACAGAGAAATGGAACATAAGAAACTGTTAGAAGAATTAAAGTAAGTAACTTATCTGTATAAAGGTAATTCGTTATTTATAATAATCGGTTTTCCAATGACATAAACATAACATTCTAAAGAAAATAATGTCTATAATGTGTTTTGTTTTTAGGCAAGCCAAGGATTCTGACATAGAAATTGAGGAGCAACCACTCACACCAGCCGAATTAAAGGAATTCCAAGAGAGGGAAGCTAGAATGAAGAACTATTTAAGTAGTGTAAAATTGGAACTAGGTCATTTAAATCGTCAAATATTAAGGTATTCAATAGCAATAGATGAAGTGCCGGGCACTGCGGAACTACTGCAATATGAGAAGAGATTTGTGGAGCTTTATAATCAAGGTATGTAAAATTCTTATTTTAAACACTCAATACTATAGTACCTATTATTGTTCTACAACACAGATACTGAAACTCACCTCAACCACCCTCTTTATAAACTTCCTGATAAGATAGCTTCAGGCAAATATGCTAATAATATTGTAGTAAGCAAAACATAAAACTGATTTATTTGCCAAATGTTTTAAGGACACCTACCATCCCCTTGACAGTCTTTAGTGTCCGTTGTGGGAGCCGATTGAGAAAGATTCACAATGTTACTGGATAATAGGAAAGATTTCTCGAAATTGGTGTCAATAAGATGTTATTACAGGTTTCCTGCTACATTGTGATAAAGTTATTGTGATTTGTACATAAAGTACTAAATAAAATTATATAATAATCTTGTTCCAGTTGCATCGAAACATAAAGAGACTAAGCAATATTATATCTTTTACAATACACTTTATGAAGTCAAACTTTATACTTCTAAAGAACTGAGCCTACTTAATTCTATTCTGGACAACTATGATGAGTGAGTACCAATTCATTAATTGATTAAATTGAATGTGTTTTTATTAGATTTTATTACTTAATACCAATTTTATCATAACTATTTCTCAGAGATTAAAATTCAAAATTTTAATCAATAAACTTAACATTTGATATTATAAAGTATATTGCTTAGTAACATGAACTTTATTTTTAATTGTAGAGTAATGTCTTCAGCGAGGAAAAGAGAAGAGTTTATGAATCAGTTTGAGTCGATAGTTGACTGGGTGAACCAGACGGTTAAGAAGGTGGAGCTAAAGTTCAAGCAGGAACAAGAGCACAAGGCCGCTCTGCACGCGGAACACTCACGGCTGCTCGACGTACAGCGACAGTACGCCGCGGCCTTGAAGAAACTAGCTGGGGAAAGGCAAAAACATAATTTATAGCTTGGATCTTTTTTTTAATTTTTTTTATGCCTTAAGCAGGCAAACGAGCAGACGGGTCACCTGGTGGTAAGTGATCACCGCCGCCCATGGATATTAGCAACATTAGGGGCGAAACCAATGCGTTGCCGGCCTCGAAGAAAAGAATAGACCCGCTTCTTGGAGGACCCCATGTCATAGCTTAGCGGGAACACCGATGCAGGAAGTTTGTTCCACAGTTTACATATTGTGCGTGGCAGAAAATTACGTGAAAACCGAACTGTGGACGAACGCCAGGTATTTAGGTGGTGTTGACCTGGTACGTGATGTGCGGTGACGGAAATCAGCCGCAGGTATAAAACCAAACAGTTCTTCAGAACACTTCCCGTTATACAGACGGTAGAATACGCATAGAGAGCCTACGTCTCTCCTCATATTAAGCGACTCTAATCCATCTGCAAGCTTGGGATCGTCGACAAGACGAATGGCTCGTCGTTGGATTCGGTCAAACGTGTCCACTTGTCCAGTTGGGGCTCCGGCCCAAAGATGGGAGCAGTACTCCATGTGTGGTCGAATTTGTGCCTTATAGAGCATCAACCTGTGCTTAGGTGTGAAGTACTGCTTAGCTCTATTGAGCACTCCTAATTTTCTTCCAGCTAGTTTGGCCTTACTAACAAAGTGGTCCCGAAACTAAACTTCATTCGAAATGTCGACACCAAGGATTCCAATGCTTTAGGAGACGTTAAGAGGAGTGTTCTGGAACTGAGGTGCTATGACGAATGGGGTTTTCTTAGCGGTTAACGCGCAAACTTGTGTCTTCTCGGGGTTGAACTGGACTAAATTTAGTCTGCCCCATTTCGAGACCGGGGTTGAACTGGACTAAATTTAGTCTGCCCCATTTCGAGACCCGCTCCAGAGATGTTTCTACTTCAGACACAAGTTTCATCCTCTTCTCCTCAATCTGCACCCGAGAAAGATTTGCTCGGCCTGTATAACGAGCATCACCCGTACTGTCATCAGCATAGCAATGGATATTCCTGATGTCAAGCATATCATTGATATGCATGATGAACAGTGTAGGTACAGAGCCTTGAGGGACGCCAGCATTTATGGGCTTCGTATCCGAGCATGCTCCGTCAACAACGACCTTGAAGGACCTTGGAGCGGACTCCGATAAAAAACTGGCAATCCATTTGCACAATCAGTATGAAATTTGTTAACGGATTTTTCTGGTGCCACTAACTTGTTGTTGGACTTTCAGTCGTTGATCGATAACCCAGTCACACACAATCACAGTTTCAAAATTTTGGAATTTAAACTGTAAAATTTTTATGACAATATGTTGGAGACTAAATTTTAATGTTATATGACGGCTAAATGCCTCTGGTGTCGCTGATGTCGATAGTCGACGATAGCCACTTACCATCAGGTGAAGTTATACTTCTTTAGGCGCGTTATGAAATAAATGGAAAAAATTATGAGAGTGAAATTTTAAGATTTGTGACACAAAAGGTGACGAAAAACGTCACAGGTAATTTTTAACGCGCGTTGTAGGAAACGCGCGTTATGAAAAAAAAAATATTATTATATTTATCATATTGTTTTTTTTTTAATAGTGTTTGAATGTGTTTTTTATATTGTTTTTTTTTATATATATTTTTTAAATGTTTTTTTAAATATTTTTTTTTGCCAAAGAAGTATAACTTCTTAAGCGCGTATATAAGTACACGTTTATGGTTTTTTAATAGGAATTTGTAGAATCGTAGCACGGGTCTCTGGGTCTGAGGGTCCTCTGTTCGATTTCCAGAAAAGTGACTACAAAATTAGGTCACTTCATAAATTGTGACATTTTCTAAGTTTGTCATCGTTAACAAAATGTGCAGTGAATAATAAGCTGACAAATTAGTATCTAGGTACATAATAGTAGTTAATATCAGATAGGAAGTCTGTTGTTTATTAACAAGAAAAATAACAGTGGTATGGTATTGCGTCGCTGTCGCTATTAATATAAGATTTTTTGTATATTTAATAAACTTATATATCTAATATAATTATACTACTCGAATTGCAACGCCTGGCAGTATAGAAGTATTCTACTCACATTCTATTTTAGTTGATCGCTGACATGAGATTTAAAGAATGATGTGTTTACATTCCTAACAACATAATAATGGTAATGGTTATTGAGACACAAGTGTAAGTGCGATAATATCTTGCTATTAAACTATGTGTGATGTGTAGGTATATTCTAGTCGTGCTCTTGTTTACAGTTACACGTGTATACACGCAAGTGTAAATTCCTCACTAATTACACACCTATACATATTTATACATTATAATGTAAATAGTAAGACTGATCATTTATTTGTATTATTTGGTTATGCAGTTTTATATGAGAATAAATATAATGACTACATGTTAAACAAATATAATAATTTATTTCGTAACCCTGTTCATGCGATCGTGGCACTTTATAATAAATAATTACATAGGTAAATAATATTTTTTTACTTCGAATGAAAATTTGTTGCAAAATAGAAACTGGATTTTTATAATACAGTATAGCTACAAATCCTACGATAATTTTGTAAATAGTCTGTATCACTTGGTCACGCGTGACGTCATCAGTGTGGTTATCAAAGCGTGACCACGTTGCCGTGAGCGGTCTTGTGCGAGGGGGCGTGGCTAGGTGCGTGCCCGTGCGCGTGGCCGTGGCCGTGGCCGTGTGCGTGCGAGTTGGCGCCGCTCTTCTTGTACATAGTGAAGGAGACCAGTTCCCGGTTAGCGTTGGTCATCGCCATGGCGTGGGAGACTACGTCGTAGCCCAGCAGGCCGTGCAGTCGGTTCACCACCACGAGAGTTAGACCCTTCTGCGTTACTCGAACTGTCCTTTCTTGGTCCGATGAATTCGCTACCACCATACCGAATGATGAATTGAGCTCCTGAAATGAGGTATAAGTTTATTTTACTTTGGTTCTATATTTAAGTGTCACAGAGTAAAAAATAATAATCAAGGGCTAGAGACATCTAGGTAAGAACTATTGAAGATTTAATGATGATGAAGACGGCCTCTGGCCCAGAGGCCATCTTCATCATCATTAAATCTTCTGGGTAAAATTATTTTCTGTAAGCGTTATAAGTATAAGTAAATAATATCAGGTTCGGAAAAGTATCGTGCTCATTTTTCCGCAATTAGTACCTAATTCTTAATATTCTCATACATTTTGAACCTGTAGATGTCCTTAGGGCTCTAGTGTTGACAATCTTACACGACTGAGAATTCTTATAACTTACTAGCTGTCTTGGCGAACTTCGTATCGCGTAATATCAGTGAATGTACTTTTAAATTTTATAGTTTTGGTAGGTTTAACAAATCAGAGATCATTAAATTCTCTCTCCCTCCCCCTTCCCCCTCTCCTATTTAACTATAAGCCTATATACAAATTTTCACTCCTTTTACTTTAAAACTGACGAAGTTGCGTACTAAATTCCATCCCGTAAATTAATCCTTGAATGGATGATTTTCCAAAAAAAATGTGTTAAAATTAATTTTCGTTAAAAACTATAAACTTATATAAAAAAAAACATGTTTATAACTCTAAGGGCTTGTTTCACAATCTTCAAGTAGAGTCCTGAATAAGCTATTCGCCGGTTAAAGTGACGTTAAAGTGTCATTTTACATACACGAAATGTCAACTTAACCAACGAATAGCTTACTTCGGACTTACTTGAAGATTGTGAAACAAGCCCTAAATCTGACGAAGTTGGTTTGTATGAAAGTGACTTCCAACCCCTATTTTAACCCCTTATGGAATGAATTTCCAAAAATCCGATAGCCTAAAGCCTTCCTCAATAAATGAACTAATTACACAAAAATAATTTTTCGATTCGAACCAGTAGTTCCTGAGACTAGCGCGTTCAACCAAACAAACTCTTCAGTTTCATAATATTAGTAAAGATTTAATAATTTATCTAAATTTTTACTGTTATTTCCATAATTATGATGATTTTACAAGGAAAACTATCACGGCTATGTTAGTATAAGTAGTTTATGAGTAATAGTTGATAAACACGTTAACAACAATGGTTATAGGTAGGTAGTAATTAAATAAACGGAAATTAAGCCCATCTGCAAAGTCAGTTTATGAGAATAGATAGTAATATCATCACTTGGTAACAATTACAATTACAATTATTATTGAATTACTTAGGTAGGTAGGTACATTTATGCAACAATTACCAATGTATTAATAACGAGAAGGAAAACTACGAACAAGTATAGTTAATTTTGTTAAAATACGGTATTCCTACTTTATATCTCCTTCATAAAGGGTCTGCCTCATGTCACTGAAGCATGGTTCAACTTACTCTCACTAAAGTAGCCCTTTCTTCACTTTTGAGCCCGTACACAGTAGCTCCATCATCCTTTGATAGGTGCGGCGCACTGAGGCTACCCATAACCATGACGTACGGCATTTTGTTAGCACTAACACTGTTCACTTCAATATTCAACGGTGAATGGCTGAGACCATTTTTTGCTTAGTTCTATTAACAAAAATTAAATTGATCAAGTTTTTGGTTAAATGTATCTGTCTGACAGCGCGCTAAGCTTGTAGCGGCTGCGACAGGTTGTGCCGTTGTGTTCAATGTTCATGTGAGTGAACTTTGCCAGGTAAGCAACGTCCGTCCGTCCGCAGCGGCGCGGCGGCGCGGCGTGGTTCACATCACAATTCACAACACAACACAATGGTTTGTATGTGTGCGACGCGACGTGCAGGTAAGGTGCTTAAAAACTACGTGAAGTCGGACGTCACATGGCCTTCACGGTGCTTGCACTGCGCACGCGCACGTCCAAGCAATGTCGTGCATTGATCTTGTTAGTTTATTGGATGTTCACTGAATAATGTATTTATACATATAGATATCATGAAGGACAGTTTTCAAATAAATCAATGAGTTATGTAGGTACTTACTGACTTATTACCTATTAGAGTTTTTTTGCTGGTGACCTGTCGGCCACAACTTTGCATCTAAATAGGCTAGGAACTTTTTGTTCCTATAAGGTAAACTGTGTACTGTAAGGGTGATATAATTATAAAAAAAAATTATACTTAGGCAGATACGTGAAACAATGTTTGATGCATAAAAGTGTATTGAAAAAATTCGTGCAAATAAATGTTTATCTTATAATACTAATAATTTTTATTATTTTTTCCTAATTTATTTAAATATTGTGATTATTTACAAAAAAAACACAAAACTGCCAATCTCAGGAGATCTCGAAATTGGCGAGATCTCGTAGTAATAATTGTTATTCATAAACTCGCGGGATCTCGCTTGAGCCCCAATCTCGCGAGATTTTCATTCCCTAATGCCCTATTAGATTAGAATATTAGACAATACTTAGGTACTTAGTTAATAAAATTTATAAGACAACTACCTAGTTAGTATCCATCTAAGTAAAGGTATTCAGATTCAGCACGACCGCGAAATTTCGAATAATGAATTGTAATTCCGCCTTTCAAAGAAGACTTTTTGTCCCGTTATAAGTTACCAAATGAACGATTTTTGTCTCAATTGCTAGGTACATACATATCTATCTACTTACAAGTTGTCCGAATCCGGCGCTCCTAGGATTGCCTAGCCCAACCTAAGGAATTCAGGATTGACCAAGACCTTTAGGCTGTCTAAATCAGGCAAACCCCGAAATAGATTCCTATTTCGGCCTTTGACTGTCTCATAAATAAAATCGGCCCAAATTAGGTATCTATAGCTACTTTAGTAACCGGAGATTCAACATACATAATTCGAATAACAACCAATAATCCAATAATAAACACAAAATAAATTAATTTTCAGAAGGAAGATTATAGATCGCTAGGCAGCTAAAATTCGAATACCGTAGAGATAAACCTGAGTGGTAGATTCCTCAACCTCAGTAGCATAGCGTGGGGGGGCCCTGGCCCCGGGCGGCACACGAAGAGAGGGCGGCAAGCCACTCGATTTTTAAATAAAAAAAATTATGTATTAAAATTAATTATTTTATATTTTTTAATGTAAATTGTGTTATGAAAAAAACAAGAAAAGTGCATTTTTAATTAATAAAAAAATATTTTAAATAATATGGGGGCGGCAAAGTTCGTTGGGGGGGGGGCGGCAAATTCGGTCTGCCCCGGGCGGCGGGAGCCCACGCTACGCTACTGCTCAACCTTTTGGTAGGTGTTTTTTTTTATTAATTATAGGGTACATAAGTACCTACCTCTACGTAACCACTTATTAGGTAGGTACATAGTTACATACAAGTTACATACTACTACAGTTATATCACATAATGTATGTGATATCACAGAAGAAATAATACTTAGTAAGTACTTATTAAAGCAACTTATAAAAAAATAGTTTTAGTTATAGTTAGAATTTACTTGAGTATGAATTTGTAAAAAAAGGATTAATGCAAAAATTTCTAAATTTAGACGAAAACAAAATGTTTATGTCAAGTTACATTTTGACTTGAAATTTCTATCGACTTCTACACGATTATATGTATTGTAGCAGATTATATTACTGGTGATAAGAAAATAAAATAGAGATCATGAGTCATTCAATGAGCAGTCCACGCAATATTCAGCTAGGTAAAACCGTTTGTTTTTTTAATATTGCATACAGGACGTGTTTGTAAAATTTTAGTAATTACATAGGCTGCTGATCTGTTTGCATTTCCCACGATTAGCTTTCCATTATAAATATTTTTAAATCATGAATCAGAAACAAATCGATTCTTATGTAATTGTGTGCGCCTGTGCAATGATCCTCTGTTTTACAGTGAATTATAATGTAGATCGCTGGTTTTACACCTATTGGTTGGTCTACGTCCACTCAAAGGTACCCTATTGTCACCAACTGAACATTGAGGAGTAGAGATCCTTCCTGACCTTCTTATCCTTACCTGGTCTTTCTCAAAGTAACAGTTCCATAATGCTATAGGATATTTTCCCCATAATACTTAAATAAATAAATAATAAAGATTGCATTGCAGGAAAATGTGAGAGTTGATTTCCATTATGCGGGCACTAAACAATTATTTAGGTATTTACTTACAGTTATGTTTTAGATAAAAAGCAGGTAATTATTTACCTACCATTGTTTACCATCTGTTGTTTTCTTTCCATTATAGTTTTTGAAACATATCAAAAGGCACGGTTGGTATTCGTTCAAACAATGGCTGAATTGGCGACGAGAGCCACTAATGTCAAATGTCTTGAAAGTGCTGGCGTATTGGGTAAGGGCGTATAAATATTTCTTAACTTATTTATGAAAACAGATGAAGTGATAATAAATTTTGATGATTGCGAAGCATTTGAGATCGAGGACAGAGCAACTTTAAGTTTCTATACCAACCTGATAAAAGCATTGATTGTTTAATACTGCTTTATCATTGCTTTACTGGCTCGTGGATATCGCTAGATTAGAAAGATTCTCCTTAGAAGTTTTTTGCCGCGTCTCCTAAGATTGCTTATGGGTCTCGAAGTTCGATAACTATCTACATGTGATATCAAACATAGTCTGTATTATATTATGTTTGAGATCACAAATAAAGAGTCATAATTATTGATTAAACGAACTCACCTGTACCTAGTTATGAATAGCCCTCTTTCCACTACTGCTGTTTCAGCATTAGCATAGTTAGTTCTAAGAACGTAATGTGAAGGCTCAGCGAATGTGCTCGGCCCACCGGATGAGCCCACCATGATTATAGAGGAAGTATTAAACCAGCCTCCAAATCGGCAATACGTCTTTTTATTTCAGTCCAAATCCTGAATTTAATTAGTTTAATTTTAGTAATTATAATTGGTTACACGCTCCAAACCAAAAGTGGCGCAGCCGGTAGGATTTTCTCAAGTAAATTCGTGGTTAGCGCATTTTTCCGACGTCAAAATTCGTCAAGAAAAAGTGAATGTCGTCTACGCGAGTAGAGAAAATCCTTCGAACCAAATAAATATTCTTTTGAATCCTGAGTGTGAAATCATCGAGTATGGGAGTCGCAAGCGGTTGGTGAGTAGAACTTTTCGCCAGTCCTTTGTCCTTAAATCCTCCTGTATTTTTCAAATCATATTTTAATTTTAATTGTTATATTTGAGATCGAAACTTGCTCATGTAACATTCTTTTATTTTATTGTCAGATAGGGCTACATGAAATTATAAGGCCTTATCTTATTCTTAGAATTCTATTAATAGAAGCAGACAAAGAGTAAATAAGTGTCAGAGACTCTACATTTTAAGATTGAATATTGTAATTTAATTGAACTAATAAGTATAGAAAATCATTTAAAACTCAATGATTAATATTTTTATAGACTAATATCGTCATTTTTCTTTTTGTGATATATTTCGTAATATTAAATTTTTACAACTTTTACAAATTTTGTGTTTTATGTTAAATTTTTTCATTTTTTCTTTTAATGGTGCATAAAACATTATTGTGTTTTGTGATTTTAATTGTGTGTTTTATTGTTTAATATAATGTGTGTGTGTGAAATTTAATAGGATTTTAATTAAAGTGAGTTGCTGCCTCTAATTAGTTTCTACTCTATTAATAATGACTACTACGACTACTAGGACAGTCGAACCGGTTCCAAAAGAAATTATTGATTTAATTCCGTTGTTTAATGGTAATAAAAGACAGTTAAACCTTTATTTGCGAAAATGCCAATATTTGATTGATCGGTATAAAGGAAGTGTTGAACAAGATCTCTACGTTTTTACGTTTTAACGAGTAAACTAAGAGAGGATGCAGCTGCACTTTTATCGGAACGCGATGATATTGTTACGTGGTCCGCGTTAAAACAATTGTTAATTCAACAGAACTATTGTATCATCTAAATTTGATTTCTAACCATGGAAATTTAGTGTATCCACCATTTGAAGAAAATTTATTGAAAATTGAGGAAACTATTTGTGTAAAATCTTTTATAAAAAATAACCAAATAACATTTATAATGGAAGTTCCACTTATCGATAAGAAGTCCTATAATTATTTTAAGATATATTCCTTACCTATTTTTCACGAACCTGAAAATAAAACCTTAGCTATAATTCCTAAATATCCTTACCTTCTGGCGAAAGGTCTTAAATACTTACCGCTTATAAAACCCTGTCGTCATTGTCTACGGGCGATCAGCATCTATGCACTGTAGACAATCAAGCATTATACTACGAACTTACCTGTGTGGAACAGCTGATGAAATTCGACCAAGATAATAGTTCCTGTGAACAAAGAGAAATTCAAATCAGGGCTCAGGAAGTCAATGCCGATGAGTAACCAACATGTATTTGGCACTTACCTGGTAACCATGGATGAGCCTTGTGACTTGCAAATCAATGGAATTCACCTTCGTCATCGTATCTTCGTAGAATCTGAAGTAGTGGAAAGGATTACTATTGTCGCCTTACCCCATTTTCGTATGGACAATACCACACAATACCGAGGAAGTGCAGTGAATATGAAAGGAATTAGTTTAGATGAAGTGAAATACATGGCCTTTTCATTAAAACATAGTGAAGTGATAGAAAGTGTTTTGAGTAACCAAAAGAACTTTAGCTTCAGTGAAATTTTAGGATACGTCACTTTTACTTTAATAATTTCCAGTTTTATTGTATTTTTGAGTTATATAATTTGGCTAAAATCGCCTAAATGTTTATTATTTAAGAAAAATTATCGGAATGATTCTTCACCCGAACCTTCCGATAATTTTCCTCTTAGGGTCGGAGGAGTTATGAATAGCCCTCTTTCCACTACTGCTGTTTCAGCATTAGCATAGTTAGTTCTAAGAACGTAATGTGAAGGCTCAGCGAATGTGCTCGGCCCACCGGATGAGCCCACCATGATTATAGAGGAAGTATTAAACCAGCCTCCAAATCGGCAATACGTCTTTTTATTTCAGTCCAAATCCTGAATTTAATTAGTTTAATTTTAGTAATTATAATTGGTTACACGCTCCAAACCAAAAGTACCTATGTGAAGTTCAATCACAATTATTCGAAGATATAAGCATAGTATGTACCTACTACAAGTGTCACCATGCTAATATCGAGTACGTAGATTGAAGAATAATTATTAACATTGTTTACCCACTGTAGAACTGCTCCGGCCGCTCCTCTCCGACTCCTGCAGCACGGTGCGGCAGTGCGCGGTGATGGCAGCGGCCAGGCTGGCCGAGCACGAGGAGAGCATCGCCAAGCAGATCCTCAACGGAGGAATGGTCACAATCACCTTAGATAACCTTAACAAGTACAATGTATGTTTGGCAACATTACTATCAAGTAGTCTATTTTCCCTTCAAGTCAAGAACATTGACTAAGTTTGGAATTTGATGATCGAAAGAAAATGATGATCAAAAGAAAATGATGATAATTATTTGACTTTATACATTTTTATTAAATTTCATCAGGTGTACTACAAACGGTCGGTGTTGTATCTCATGAGAGCTGTAGCAAAGTAAGTTTGGAATTGCATCAAATTAACGCTCTTTATTCGCTTCTCTGTGATTAGGGGCCATCCATAAATTACGTCACACTAATTTTATGACTTTATGACCCCTCCCCCCGTCCTTGTCACAGCTGGTCACACTTGTAACACCTCCCTTCCGCTAGTGTGGCGTCACATTGTTTTTTAATATTTACCTATACATACCAATTATTCCATTTTGAAATGTGACGTCACGAAACTTAGAACCCCCTCCAACCCCTTGTCACACTACATCGACCCCCCCCCCGCTCCCCCCTAACGTGTGACATAATTTGTGGATGGTCCCTTATGAGGATTAGGAAAATTTAAATTAAGGTTTAATAAACGTTGTCTCATTAAGTATGTAATTTACTAATTTTATATTAGGTACCTACTGACTGTATTTTAATCATTAATGCTCCAGAAATAACACATTAGAGACACCCATAACCCGAAATCGAACATTTATCTCTCATATGAATGTTTGTTCCGGCCGGGAATCGAACCCGAGACCTCTCGTTTCGCAGGCAGTAGATATGACTACCAACTAGGAGAAAAGGCTACACGGCAGTATAAACAGGGTTGTCTTTACTTGCTTAACTGTTCGTCTTTGTAATGTAAAACAAATTCACAGGCATTCAGAAGAATTGGCATCAGCGATTATTCGCCTGGGTGCATTGGAACATATTGTATCATGCCTTGAAGACTTTGATACGCAGGTACAGGAAAACCTAACGTTTTTCGCATTGTTTAGGGACTTACTATTACTAATAGTAATAAGTAATAACTAATAAGTATGTTATTGATAAAGGTGAAGGAAAACGCCGCTTGGGCGTTAGGCTACATCGGGAAGCACAGCGAGCCCTTGGCGGGTCTGGTAGTGGACGCTGGAACATTGCCTCTATTGGTGTTGGCTTTTCAGGAGCCGGAAATGAGTCTCAAACAGGTGAATCTCTGTTCCTATTGTTAAGCGTACTTGATATAGGCAGGTAAGCATTACTACATATACCTAAGTATCTATTATACAATTGAGGGGTATGCCTAAATTGACCATTTTTCTGACCACTGAAAGCGGGACGTGCACTAACAAAAAAAAGGTCATCGGGCGCCTTCGTGTGAAAGCGGAAGGACTACGGACTTTTGTATACAATAATTACTATTTACAGCAAAAAAAAAGGTCGTCGGGCGTCTATTTATCTACAATCAGTAGTCAGGGCTGTAGCTAGAGTCGAATTTGAGGTAGGGCAGCATTGGTTACAGGTAGGGCGGAAGCGCGGAAGTTACAAAGAATTATTATAATATGAAATGTATGTCACAAACTGTGGTATGTTCGGAAAATTTTGGATACCTATCTATCGCTACAATTTTTTTTAACTGAAACTATGAACAAACAATTTAATTATATAATTTATCTTAGTTTTTGGTATTTTTAAGGTAGGGCATTGTGATTTCAAGGTAGGGCATTGCCCCACATTGTAGCTACGGCCGTGTCAGTAGTATTTATAGCTAAAAAAAGTCATCGGGCAGATCGGCACTCAGCGGGACAGACAGCCTCAAAGCGGGACAATCTCGCCTTAGGTATGCCGTATGAGCCTTTTTGTGTTCCTAAATTCAGTCGTCTCAACCGCTTTTGCCATGTATTTTCAAATTTTCATTGACGTGCCTTTGGGTAATCCAATGTAACTCCTAGCAAAACAATAGTAATTAATTAAGAAACTACAATAATCATTTTATAGTAGGCTTGACCGTTGTAGAATTCAAATTAAACATAACGTCGTCATAAAATGATTACAGATAGCCGCTGGAGCCCTCGTGGATTTAGCTCAACATAAGCCCGAGGCAGTGGTTGACGCTGGAGCGATTTGCCATCTAGTCAGAGGTCTTGAAAACCAGGACCCAAAATTAAAGGTAAAATATACGGTGTTCTTTAGATCAGAAATGAATGCTCTTCGTCGATAGAACATTGAGTGTTAAGCTTGTACATAAAGAACTTTTATTTAATTTGCGTTAACTGCCAGTTAACGTTTCCTTCAAAATGTAAGTGCAGAAAAATGTGAACGTGCATTTCCGCGCCTAATATCATTTCCATACATTCTAAGGGTAGCGTTTAGCGTGATCGCTAACAGAAACGTTTTGTCTAAAGGTGCAGTTTCCCTGACTGTTAATGCACAATAGATAAAGGTTTGGAGAAGTTTGCCTCCTCTGGGCCATTGTGATAGCGCCTAGTGGTAGAGACTCGTATTACAGCGTGGGTATCTTTAGCGTAGCACGCTGTGTGCCCTGGGCGCGGTGGCGGGTGCGCGCGCGGAGCTAGCGGAGGCCGTGGTGGCGGGGGGCGCGCTGCCGCCCGCGCTGCTGCACGCCGGTCACGACGCCGCGCCCGTGCGCCGCGCCGCCGCCTCGCTGCTGCGAGACATTGTCAAGCATTCCGTCGATGTTAGTTCAGCATGATTATTAGAGTTTTGGGCGAGGTAGTATGCAATTTAACACATTATAATTGCAAAATCGGTTCATTCGGTCATCGGGCGTCTAGCAGCGCCCAGACTAATATGCTAGGCGCCTTTTGAGGCAAGTTCTTTTATTTTTAACCGACTTAAAAAAGGAGGAGGTTCTCAATTCGACTGTATTGTTTTTTATGTTTGTTACCTCAGAACTTTGGACTGGGCGAACCGATTTTGATGATTCTTTTTTTAATCGAAAGCTGGTGGCTCTCATGTGGTCCCATATAAATTTTATTGAGATCCGACAGTGGCATCCATGATAAAACCATATAAGTCTTAAATTTGTATTAAGTAAGCGCGACAAATGGACGAACAACTCAATATCACGCCAACCGATTTCGATGATTCTTTTTTTAATCGAAAGCAGGTGCTTGTCACGTAATCCCACATAAATTTGAACGAGATCTGACAAGTACTTTTAGAGTAACTTTGAAGTCGGTAATTTTTTGTTAGTAAAATTTAGATTATTAATCATACTATATTATGATTTAGGCGCCCCCCTTAAACTGCCGCCCCGGCTCGCCCCCCGTAGATCCGGCCCTGTATGAGCGTAAAATAATACACTGCAGGATTGGTCGGTGTGTAGTTAATTTCTATTGTAGGTACAATATTAAGCTCTCATTACAGTTGGCGCAGCTTGTTGTGAATACTGGAGGGTGTGGTCCTCTAGTCGAGCTGCTCGGTGAGAACGCGAGCGGCACGCGCGTTCCTTCTTGTATGGCGCTGGGCTTTATTGCTGGGCAGTCGGATCAACTTGCAATGGCTGTAGTAGAATCCAAGGTAAAATTAATATACACTGCTTTACCTGAATCTGGGTAGCTTAAGTTATAACTGTAACTGGTCTTTTCTCAACTTATAGAATGGTATGCTTGAGTAAGTTCACAACAATATGCTTTAGATACCTAAATCATTGACAAGACTGGTGTTCCCCCTCTCCTACAATAAACCTGTTTCATTTAGAACCCTTCAACTTACTGCTTTTTTTATGGAAATACTGTGTGTTATAATTATTTTTTTAGAGTCCCCTTTCTGCAATATTCAGGAGCATCACTACACTTATTGGTGTATGTATTTTTATTGTTAGTACTGTACCTAATCTTTAGGCAGTCCCAGTTCTGGTAAGCATTCTCCATAACGAAGATGCAGAAGAAGCAGAACTATGTGCAGCAGCATGGACCCTCGGCCACATCGCCAAGCACTCCCCGCAACACAGTTTAGCTATTGCTGTAGCTAATGCCTTTCCAAGACTTTTACAGGTGATTACAACTTTAACAAACAACATGAAGTTTACATTAGAAATAAAGAAATAAAAATTTTGTTACTTCAAAAATAATAATATGCAGTCCAAATTAGAGATGAAACGGATAGTGGTTTGGCCGGATAACAGATACCGTTCCGATAGTTACCGTATATCCGTTTCATCTCTAGTTCAAATAGATGACTTAGATGACTTACAGAAAGTAGTGGGTGAAATTGGTTACATGTGCCGGCATGACTTCGTTATACATAGATGTTCTATAGTATGTCTATCAAGTAATATAACCATATTAAAAATATCCTTTGTAGTGATTGATTGAAACTTGACTTTCCGTTATGTTCAAGTTAATTTTATAATTACTGCTTATGGTGTTCACATCACTTGTATTGTAAATTGTTTTTTTTTTTAATTATAATTTTAACCTGCTCAAAATTTAACACTTGCAGCTATACACAAATCCTAAATCATCTGCTGAAGTTCGAGCTCGAGCATCGTGTGCCCTCAAGCAATGTTTACAATGCTGTCTACATCGACCTGCACTAGAGCCTCTGTTACATGCAGCACCTGCTTGCATTTTGAAATATGTATTGGCACAATATGCCAAAGTAAGTAAAAATTCTGATTACAATGTGGGTGTTTTCAAGTCAAGAGTGAATAGGCTTCTACTAAGTTAGTGCGCTTTACCATCCACAACTTCATTTTCGCTTACCATCAAGTGGTTTTGTGGTCAAGCACTAACTTATTCTGTATTAAAAAAAATATATTAATGGCAATAACATAATTCCATGTCATTATATTGATGTGTATTGTGTTATGATGGTACAAATATTCAAACGAATCCAATCAATTAACGTAATATCAATAAATATATTCTATCAAATTAATACAATACAACAGCTGTTGCTTAGTACACTGGTCCATCATCAAGGTTGTCATCTTCTTCATCGTAATCTTCACCATTATCAAAGTAATTGTTAGCGTAGTCTGTTCCATCGTCAACTTCCTCGTCCTGCTCATGCTCGTCTTCTACGTCCTCATCATTGTCATCTGGATTCTTTGCATTATCCTCATCCTCTATCGTTTCAATATCCTCCGTGGAGCCTTCCATGGTTTCTTTCTTTTCGAGTGTCTGGAGTCGTTTGACAATCATTGGATCGTCGAGTTTGCGTTTCCGATTAGCTGGCTGAACACGGCGCGCCTGAGGTTTTAACTCTGTTGGCATATTTGCCCAAACACAGTCCAGAACTTTACCTTTCTTCGCATCTAATGCTATTTTATACTTATCAGAATATCTTTCGATACCGTCTGTGCGCGTATTAGCTTTCACGTACGCCGGTGATTCGTGTAAATACTCGATAAACTGGTCCTTCACAATCAGCAAGTAGTCGGTAGCAGCATCGTAGTCGAGTGGTAAAGGTTTAGTCTCTAATTTGGGGAATAATGGTGGTGGTGTAAGGATTTGGACGTTGTCTCCACGACCTGTGCCCAAAGCTTGGAGTTGGTCATGAGTTAGTGACAAATTTGAACCGCGTCCCCTTCCTCTTCCTGCCATTTTCTATTCTTTTCCAATTTTTTTATACATAAACTATGTTACTTTCTTCTTCATTTTATTACCTACAGACTACAGTATACAAACGGTATAGTAACATTATTTCCCCTGAAGATAAAAGATATTCTTCTAATGTAATGAAGATTGACGGTGACGTTTGTTACACAGTTACACCATAGTTACCACAGAGTACTTTATATTAGTTGATGAAATAGTTACACACGCATTGTTTTGACAATTTTGACATGACGATTTTTACATCATTTGCTGGTTAACGTCAATGACAGAACAAAGATAAAGCGTGTCAAGTGCCAGGTATAGATAAAAATTAGTTTTCGATTTCAAAAAATATTTCAAGCTCACAGTACTTATATACGGCTACATAAAACCAAACGTCATAGATGTCGACGGAACCACGCTTCGCGGGGTGCCTATTTATAAAAAAAATTAACTATTTGTAAAATCGTTCATCCTAACCGATTCCATTTGAGTTGTGTTATTTTTTTTTTCAATTAAAAAGAATTCAGTAAGATATTTATGTATAATAAACTAATATATAAAATTCTCGTGTCACGGTGTTAGAAGTTGAATTCCTCCGAAACGGCTCGACCGATTTTCGTGAAACTTAGCGTACATATCGGCTAGGGTAGATAATCGGACAAAATCTATTTTTCATCCCCCTAAATTTTAAGGGTGGTCCACCCCCAATTTTTTAAAATCTTTTGACAGAACGAAGTCTGTCCGGGCAGCTAGTATTATCTAAATATAATCATATTATGATTCGTGAGATTTATAATATATTTTGAGGGCTTCATGAGGACCAAATGTACTAATTAAAAAAAAAAAACATAATATAAGAAAACCATGTTTATTTATAATAATAATTGTTTCAGATACTCCCAAATGATGCAAGAGCCAGGAGATTATTTGTCACAACTGGTGCTCTCAAAAGAGTACAAGAGATAGACGCAGTTCCCGGGACGTCATTAAAAGAATACATTAATATTATTAACAGTTGTTTCCCAGAAGAAATTGTAAGGTAAACATTTTATTAAAATACCTACTTAAAGTAAGGGTGTTGTTGAAAATTCAAGAATTCACTTTTTGATGTGAGAAACCTAGTGTGGCGTAGCCATGGTTCACATACCGATTCTCTTCTCGGACGGCTCGGCGATCCAACGCTATCATATTGAGGCCTGGGCTGAACTGATAATACTTATAGTGAGATAAAGCGAACTTAGGTTTTGTTTAGGTTAAAAAATTATCCGAACAAATTAATGGTCATAAATCAACCTTAACGTTTTCAATTTTTTCCTATTGACAGTCATCAATATACAATTTTGACTTTAGTATTCCGACAGTTGTCTCTCACCCTTGCAAACAGTGTTTTTCACTTCAGAATAAGTCTCCTGTTTTATTTGAATTTAATAAAATGTTTTCCCTTCACTGAAACTACCCATTCAAACTCAATAAATTGCTATTATGTTATTGATTATGTTGTAATTTTTATTGTTCTTTGATTTTACTTCCATGTTCTAGTATTGGTTTATGTACGTACTTTTACCTATGTGTTTTTTGCAGATATTACACCCCAGGTTATTCGGACTCCTTATTAGATAGAGTAGAAGCTTATACACCGCAGGTAGGCATGTAATATTTTAAATGTAGTAATCACGGACCTAAAAAAAGACGGACGTAATCCCAAAAACAAATTCAGTGAAGCACCCATAGTAATACCAACTCTCTATTCGTACAAGTACACACACCCGTACATTAACACCATAATGCTTCAATCGCGAATTAAAAATTACGCACACATGGTAAGCGGGCGGCCATTGCTATGCTTCACTCTCGATTAGACGAGGTTACGCCCGTCTTTTTTCAGGTCCGTGGTAGTAATATAGTTTAAAAAAATACCAAGTCTATTTGCCCACCCAATTTTTTACTGGTAGAATATCTATAGTTTTAAAGTATACCACCGCCACCGCCTTCCCTATTTCTGCCGTGTACCTAAAAGATTTTGGTTCCAGTGGGAAAAGAGTATGTTGCCGGTTACACTTATATAAGAGGCGACAATCTGTCCTGTCCTCAGGGGTAGTCCTAAATTATGAATTTGCCCGACAGACTCAGAAGTGCGTAAATAATAATAATATCATTTGTGTATATACTTATTTATTGTATTTATTTGTATTCCAGATTCCAGAGTTGTTTACAGATCGAGTACCAAGTGACTGCCAAAGTGAATTAACGATAGAAGATCATCATTAACTTGTTTTTCAATTATATTATTTAATGAGTATCAATAAAATTTCCGTTGTATTTTTTGTTATTCTTTCCCTAATGTCCACACGATTTTTTGGGTTTTCACGGTACTTCCGCCTATAACTGTGTGCTCCATTGTCATTGATTGGCCCATAATTCTGTAACTAAAGGAAACACAAACTTTACACCTTTTGTAACAAAAAACAATTAAAATTCTTTAGTGTAATAAATAAAAACTTTACTTACTGCATGTCGCTTAATTTGGTAAGTAATTGCACTCCCTGTACATCTACTTCCAAAGAGTGAAGATCATGTTGTGAATGTGTCTCAATTTGAATGTTAAGGAAGTATTTTTCTAGGAGAACTATGTCCGACAGGGGAAGATTCTGGAAATTGAAATTACAATTTGAATTTTTAAATTGGTTTTGTGCAGACAGAAACATATCCATATAGTTAACCATTGAAGTATTATTACTAGCGTATAGAACCGACACCGCGAACACAATGTATGTTTCAATGAATTGGCGCCGAGCGGCTTCAATTTTCAATGGATTCGTTCGATTTTGAAAGGAGAATGGGGGCTCAAAGGGTATCGAACCTAATTGGCACACCTACAAGTCCGCCATTTTGAAAAAACCTCGATTCAGCGGCCAGTGATGAAACATGTGTCAATCGATAGACTAAATGATTTTGATCAAAAAGTATTCAGTGATGAAATGTCGTAAGTGATATACTTTCTGAGATAAGTGAGTTCAAAACTGTAGAAAAATATAGCAAAAAACTTCGTTTCGGCGGACATTGATAAATCATATGTCATTCGATAGGCTAAATAATTACGATTAAAAGGTATTCAGTGATGAAATGTTGTAAGTGATATAATTTCTGAGATAAGTGAGTTCAAAACTGTAGAAATATAAAGCAAAAAAACTTCGTTACGGCGGACTTTGATGAAACATATGTCAATCGATAGGCTAAATGATTACGATTAAAAAGTATTCAGTGATGAAATGTTGTAAGTGATATACTTCCTGAGATATTTGAGTTCAAAACCGTACAAAAATAATGCATTAAAAATTATCATTTACTTATTTTGAATTTATTGGGTCAATAATGAAAAATAAGTATATTATGTCCATATGTGTATGTGCTGCATAGGAACTTGATTTATTAATAACGGGTAGGTTTGAATTAAAAAAAAGCAAAGCAAAAGCAAACTACTAGGTTGTTTTATAAATAATTTATTTGCCACCAGCGGCTACAGCTTTGGCAATTACTCTAAACCAAAAGTTAAAATTCACTATTGGCTTAGTTTTCTATATCATGTCTGACAATCACTGAATCTAAAAATTCCGCTGGTGATAAAGGCAATGTTTCCTGATGTCAAGCCCATGCCAAGAACCATATAACACACATTATATGGGAACAACATGACAAGGTTCTTTTTCCCACTATGCATGAGCAGTACCATCCCGCGATTTTATTTCTAAAGTTTAAGTTGTTTGTTTGACGAATATGTTTAATTTTTATAATAGATAACGTAACTGAGCTAAGGAAAAAAGTGACCGGTACACTTCAATTGCTGTATCGCCATAAAAACTTAACCATAAATACGCCATAAACACTCAGGTCATCCCTCACCTTGATTATGCTGATGTGTGTTGTACAGATTTGTCAGAGGAACTTCTGAATAAATTGGAGCGCCTTCTTAATAACTGTATTAGATATATCTTCGGCTTACGTAAGTATGACCACATTTTCCAGTTCCATTCCTAACTTAAATGGCTATCCATTCGATACAGGCGAAACTTAAGAATTCTCTCAACATTTTATGTTATTTTGAATAATGTGTCTTCTCCTGTTTATTTAAAGGAAACCCATAGCACTGCTTATTTCGGGAATTCCTTCACAATACAGTTCATACTATTCTGGAACTCCTTGCTTGTAGACATCAAAAAATCATAGACTACCAAAAGCTACTTCAAGAAGTCCGGCAGTACTACCTGAAGCAATTAGAATGTTGTCGCCCGTGGTCTTCAACCAGATGTTATATATGTATTTATAAATATTTATTTACTTAATATATAAGACGTTTATATGTAAATCTGAATAAAACTGTATTTATTTAATTTAGTTTATGTATATTGTGATTTTATATGTATATAGTAATTATTCTAAATATTCATAATATTTCATCTGGCATAACACTGATACAGTTACAGATACACTAGAAATAAAAAGATAATTAATTACAAATATTTTATTTTTGTACGGTTTTGAACTCAAATATCCCAGAAACCATATCACTTACGACATTTTATCACTGAATAATTTTTGATCGTAATCACTTAGACTATCGACTGACACATGTTTTATCAATATCGGCCGAAACGATGTTTTTTGCTTTATTTTCCTACGGTTTTGAACTCAAATATCTCAGAAAGTATACCACTTACGACATTTCATCACTGAATACTTTTTGATCATAATCATTTAGTCTATCGATTGACACATGTTTCATCACTGGCCGCCGAATCGAGGTTTTTTCAAAATGGCGGACTTGTAGGTATGCCAGGCTCCATACAAAAATGTTGGAAGCCCTTTGAAAATAGAACCTCCCGGCGGGACACATTTTGTTCGAGATGTCTGTTCTATGAAATTATACTTCAATGTAGTTATCATACATTTACTTTTAGAGTGATGTCTTTGTTAACTTTGTTTTAAATTTTAATAATTACCTATTTATTTTATGTTTTCTTTTATAATAATTTTTTACCTTCAAAATCTTAAATGATCTATTGCCAGCTTCTTTAAAATTACTTTGTTTTATAGTTGGTAGTTTACATATATATTAATATGTAAGCTTCATGTAATTCCGAAAACGGAGTACATCCTTAATCCGTTAATTCAAAATATCTATCAACCGTTAGCAGTATTTTTTTATTGGCAACATCGGTCTAGCTAACAGTGTAGGTCGTAATATCCCCTCCCTACACCCAAAATAGCTTTTAAAACATAATCTTTGCGTTTCAGAATTTTAATTTATAGAATCCAATGTGTTTTAGATTCTAATAAATATTAATAATAAATCGTTTTATTGATTCATTAGAGGTAAAATAATTGTGGGAACTAATATAAAATAACTATGAATAATCAACCGAAACATAAACCTCTGCTCATCTCATACAAAGTCCATTTTAATTCGTAATCGAATTAGCCGGTTACAAAGTTTTGTTGTTGTAAATCATGGTGGCAATGATATCGAAATAAACTGCATATAATTATTACATACCATTATTCTGCAGGTAGTATCTCTACTTGTTTCAAATTCAGTAAGTAAAATGTGATGCATGTTTGCAAAATGCTAGTTTCTCACCCACAGAAGTTTCTTTCTTTAATGGAGTTCGATATGTGTGGTGGAACATTTTATACCAATATGTGTAGGCAATAGGCATCTAATAATTATGATTGTTTATCGAAATGGCAATGGTGGTTTTGTAAAAGGAAGTGGGCAATGATAGAAGTCGTTAAAAATTGCATAGTTAATAATTTCAATACAAGTTAATAAGAGTTGTGGGTATTTCATAAATGAATTGGGTAGGTTATGTACACAGCGAGCAAAGTGCAGTATTAGCATCTAAACTAGTGTTGCCGAACTATCGATAGTTTACATCGAAAATCATGTACTCTATCGATAGTATTGCCTTGTTATGTATTCGATAGTCTTAAGATTGGTTGGCTATCGATTAATCATCGATAGTCGACTATGGATCGGCAATACTAATCTAGACCAGTCGCACTTCAACACAACACACCTGTGGCCTGTCGCCTTGTATGAAAAAAGTTAATCTACAATCCCACCACCGGATGGTAATTAGTGGCGATGTATATAGGTTAAGTAAAGTGTAGCGGTTGGCTAATGTGTAACGCCCCAACTCAAGAGTCACTAACGGTTACTTAAATCGTTCCTTAATACAGAATTTGTATGGTTATTCTTTACCAGGGAGCGATTAAAGTAAGCGTTAGTGACTCTGAGTTGGGGCGTAAGTGTAATTAATATTGAGCTGTATAGGAAGAGTAATAATAAAACATTTGATAAAAAATGTTATTTATTGATCTAATCATAGTGCTAATAATACAACAGTCCTGATTTAGTTTTTCATAGTATCTTTTGGGATACTCTCTCACTCTTGTACGATATTTTTTGATCAGTCTTGTATTTTCTTTTAAGTTTATACCTGAAATTAAAATAAAACATCTGTTATATATCTCTGATGATTTAGATATACCAATTAAATATTATGTAACATCAGATAAAATATTTCTTCAGTAACATCAAGATATATGCTTGTCAAATTTATATTCATCATACTGTGACTTTAATCTCATTCTTTTTTTAAGTTATCATTATTATCATAGGTCCACAAATAAAAAATGTTAGTTAAGATTTCATGTAAACATTTTTTCGAGTGTTGATAACAAAGTTTCTCGAGGCGAGGGTAGTTACTTGAAGTATTTTAAAAATGATTACTTACATGCTCCAAGTCAGCTATTAATTCAGATTGTTTTGATGAGCACCTGTGAAGTGAAATTTATTTATTTATTTATTTAATCCAATGATACACTAACATTACAGGGGAATCCTAATGCGTTAGCGTAAATAACAAAAATAAATCGAAATGTTAACAATAAAAAATATTATCATTTTTACATACTTATCAATACCTATCAATAAAATTCCAAATCCTAGTTTATTAAAAATTCTATTATAAAGTTATTCTTTTAACTTAGAGATTTATTGGTTTATCTATATCATCAGTTGTTACCATACCATAGTTTCCCCATGATATAGTGAGACAGGGATAACTTAGTAATTCATCATAATAACATTCTTAAGGTGCTCCCTCACCGGGAGCATTCACGTGTAATGTAACATTACAGATTCGTCTTTGAGCATTACATTACAATACTACCTCCCTGACTGACGAGCATTCACGTGTAATGTAACATTATAGATTCGTCTTTGAGCATTACATTACAATACTACCTCCCTGACTGACGAGCATTCGCGTGTAATGTAACATTATACGGGAAGTGGAGTGCATTGATGTTACAAGTTGTATCATTGTAATGCTCGGTTCTCCTCCTTCACTGATGTAATGCTCAAATCTGTAACGTTACATTACACGTGAATGCTCCCGGTGAGGGAGCACCTTTAAATAATAAAACTGTAACGAGGTGTCTCGTTCAATATTCTTTGGCTGGCAGATGCATTTTTCTTTTAAATTTTTAAATCTTGAAATTTGGTTTATTTACGAAAATGCATCTGTCAGCTGGGCTTGAGAGAGGAGCTTGAAGAGTAATGATAACATTATGTTATTTCATCAATTAAATCTTTTAAAGTATTAATCTTATTAAGTTAATAAGTACTTTTAATTGGTGCTGTGTTGATAAAGAGAATATAAATAAGCTTTGTTGGATAAATTGACTATTACATAAAATTACTACTATTACTAAATTGACTATTCACTTATGAACCTGCCCAGCCCTGAGAAATATAATTCTACACCCTCGCAAAATATAAAAAAATTAAGTAAAATAGTCCTACTAAAATAGTCTTCTATATAATACATAATTATTATAAAATTAAGTCCCCTGGCCGAGGTCTGTCTATAACTATATGAACGCGATGAACTCAAAAACTTTCAAACGGATTTTTGTACGGTTTTCACCACCAGATTGTGTGATTCCTGAGGAAGGTTTAGGTGTATAATTCATTATGGCTTTATGTTAAATGACCAAAATCCGCGCGGGCGAAGCTAGTATCATATAAATATGTTTACATAAAAAACAACAACCATAAGTACCTGTAGATATACACCAAGCACTGGAAAATTTTAATTTATTCAATTAAGTCTGGAATCTAAAAAAAAAAATGATGTTTAATAATATGATAGCAACATTGTCAAACAACAATACATTATGGTACTTCAGTTTTTACCATACCATATTTTCCCCACGGCTCAGTGAGACAGGGATAACTTGTTTTTCATCATTTTATCAAATCAAATTACACAAGAAGATTCATTATATTTTTCATTGTAATGAAATCTTAATTAAATTATTGTTTAATGATTAAGTACCTGTAGATACTCCAAGCACCGGAGAATTTTAATTTATTCAATTAAGTGTGGAACCT
This sequence comes from Thymelicus acteon, assembly GCA_951805285.1. Taxonomy (NCBI): domain Eukaryota; kingdom Metazoa; phylum Arthropoda; class Insecta; order Lepidoptera; family Hesperiidae; genus Thymelicus; species Thymelicus acteon. The sequence continues at coordinate 10,249,798 of OX638225.1, read as the reverse complement.
GAAACAAAAAATATTTTTAATAATAATATGATGGTAACATTGTCAAACAAAAATAACATTAAGGTACCTCAGTGTTTACCATACCATAATCTTCCCCACGGCTCAGTGAGACAGGGATAACTTGTTTTTCATCATTTTTATAGAACCATATTACAGAAAAAAATCAATAATATTTTTCATAGCTATTTAATTTAATATTTTTTATTATTTTAAGACTCTTAGATTTTTTTCTTATTTTAAAACTTTTGATATTTAATGGAGAGCCTAATTACCTTGACACCTCCGTCATGACAAAATGTTCAATTAGTATATTTCTTCCATCTGAAAATAAATTAAGTACAATTGAGTTGTTTCCTAAAAATTTTTTTTGTTATAAATGGAAAGTTCATATATAAGTTTTATAACAAAGTTATTTTAGTTTTTTTTTTATTCGTTATAATTTAAAAGTTACATCAAATCAAAAATACGTTTTTGAATCCAGTACCGAAAACACGCCGACAATTCCCGAATAGAACCGAGCGCGCGTGTGACGTCACTTTGTTAATTACTATTCATTGCAGCATACAGCTGATACTGTGATTTGACTTTTATCTGATAAAATCTTAATATTATCGTCAATATATTGATAAATATATCAAAAATGCTAAACCTTAAAAGTTATCGTGCTTGTTTTGTACCATTACGTGTGAAAACTACAAAAAAAACACTCCAAAGATAATGTTAAATGTGTACCTGTGACCTTTTACCGAGGAATAAGAGGTAAAATTTTAGTTTTCGTTCATAGATTCGCTTTTAGGGTTCCGAAGTAAAATCGGAATCCTTATAGTTTCGTCATGTCCGTCCGTCCGTCCGTCTGTCTGTCTGTCCGACTATCCGTCTGTCCGTCCATCCGTCCGTCCGTCTGTCCGAAACAAAGCGGCCAGACCCTTACTGCTAGAAAGCTGTAATTTGGCATGGATATACATATTTATTAAAACTCCAGAATCGTAGAATTAAATATTGAAAAACATTTTTTTTCAGGGTACCTCTCCTACAGGCAACGTGAGGATGATTTTTTTATTCGTCGCCTACCCTATAGTGTGGAGTATCGTTGAAAGGGTCTTCCAAAAATATTATGGGTCTTGTAAGACCATTTTTGGAATTAGGGGTCCGTTTGCAAAATGTTTGGCTTTAAAGTGCTAATTTTGGTTACAGTCAAGTGTCCCCCCCAACTGTTGACTAAACGGTTGGAGTTAGACAAGTGAAAAAATTCTCAAAAATAGGGTACTTATATGATGAATTTACAAGGAAAACTATCACTGCTATGTTAACATAAGTATGAGTCATAGTCGATAAACTTACTACTTCGGAACCTTACATTGCCCGTGGCCTGACGCACATGCCCGTTTTTTTATAAAAAAACTCATGGTTTTATTTTATTAGGAATTTTGCAACGTTGATCCTACTCAAATTCAATGAGGATCTGATGATGGGTCCTGGGGCTACAAAGTGGAACAAGTGGTAGAACAATGGTAGGTAGAGTAAAACGGAACCGTGTTTGAAGATATTAGATAATATTATCGTTAACATTGTAAAACCAGTAGGTCTGTACATAAATAAATAAATAAACGCTTCACACTCATAGCCCCATACTAGGATACCCAGTGTCGTGGGTGCCATAGACAACACAAGGACACACACTGAGACCAAGAACAGAAATACAAACTAATCATTCAAACCATCTCGCAGCATCCACCTCGCATCGAATCGAAACCAGGACCCTTGACTTAGCGATCTGGAGTGGTAACGATTCGCCACACGAGTCGTGATCATTGACCAACTTGGCGTATTTCGGAGACAAAAAAAAATATATATTGTATCAGTTTTATGTATAAAGCGCGTACATACCCATACCACCGCAGTAGGTTTTCCTGTGTCGCGGGTGGCATGGTCAACACAAATAACACGTCACTATAACACCCAAGACCCGAGTACAAATAATTATTTGTCACATTTTATTAGATATGGCCGGGAATTGAACCTGAGACCCTCACTTCGCAGGCTGTATCGAATCGCTATCAACTAGGCAATAGGGTCATCATAATTATGTACATTATGTACCTACTACTAGCATAGAATTTCTGTAGTATTGCATTGTGCATTTTTTTATTAATCACATTCTTCACTTCTCTCAGGATCCATATCTGAAATTTAGGTAGACGAAGTCGCGGGTAGAAGCTAGTTGTATGATAAATGAAATATAATTTTATCATACAACCCTGATTTATACCCCTAACACCCTGCCCTGATTTCTCCCAGACACGATTTATCAGTTAACAGTGTAACCTTATCTAAATTTATTTAGTGTGTACAATCAATAGAGAGTTTTATTATAATATTTAATGAAGAATAAATCATTTAACATTTAAATTTACAATAAAATTACGTGGTATGAATATCTTTTTGCACTAAATTTCGGATATTTTTACTCAATTCACGTAGAAGCTTCTAACAATGTGTAATTGCTTTAACAAAATGACGTCACTAACATGGCGACCAAATCTGGCGCGTTTGTAGTCACGTGATTCTTTTTGAACTTTTATCAATTTTGAATTCATTATTATTAATATTAAAAATAGTTTCTAAGCGTTTTTAACAATGCCAATTAATATAATTTGTGTTAAAGATTTAAAATACATTAAAAAAAAATATATTTTTTTTTAAATGAACAACTCAATTAAGTCAAGAACTTCATTGATGGATAATTAACTGATTATGTTCTTTTATCAGTAAAAAGTAATCATCAATAGAATATTATGATATATGCTTGTAAAACCATCATGTAAGAATAAAATTATTTAGTATTATATTGTTATTGGTCTTACCTTTAAGAGATAAAAACATTCACGATTATATTTTTTTGAGATTGATAGTCCTGAAACAATATAAAAAATTCTTAAGCTTTGAGACATACAAAATATTTTCAGTATATGTGTATAGAGATATTCAGAAAAATCGATCAACATTAATTGTTCTGACTGGGGCGATATCATATTCATCATCTATACTAATATTATAAAGCTGAAGAATTTGGTTGAACGCGCTAATCTCAGTAACTACTGGTTCGAATTGGATTTTTTTTTGTGTTTCATAGTCCATATCAAGGAAGGCTATAAGCTATCATAACACCATATATTTTAGTAGTTAGTTTTTTCCACAAATTAACGGGGGTAAAACTGCGGGGCACAGCTAGTACTATATTTATATAATTATAAATTGTGTTTGTTATAATTATTCGGTATTAAGTGTGAATACAAAAATATAAAAAAAAACTTACATATGAAGTTCTAGCTCTTAAGCGTTTCATTATTGGAATGAAAAATCTGTTGTATTACATTATCTTGATAATAATCAATATACCAATACTGATTTGGAACTCCTGAAACAATATCAACAAAATTTAAGCTTTGGGACATACAAACATTTGTTTCATGCATATATAGATATTCAGGAAAATCAATCAACATTAATTGTTCAGACTGGGGCGATATCTTATTCATCATACTATAATATTATTAATTTCATTTTAAATTGTTTGTTTTTTTATAAAAATTCGGCATAAAGTGTGAATACAAAAATATAAACAAAAAACTTACATTTTAAGTTTTAGCTGCAAGTGTTCCATTATCATCTTGATAAAGATACAAATATTGAATTGAAAATCCTGAAAAAATAAAAAAAATTAAGCTTTGAAACATACAAACACAATGCAGTTCATGCTTAAAGAGATATTCAGGAAAATCAATCAACATTAATTGTTCTGACTGGGGCGATATCATATTCATCATACAATTATATTTTTTTTTTATTATGGAAATACCCGGAAAACAAGCTGACGATCCACCTGATGGTAAGTGGCTATATTAGCCCATAAACATCAGCAACACCAAAGGCATCACTGATTGATTGCTGGGAAAGAAAGAGAGAAGAAAAAGAAAGAAAGAACTGGCTCTCAAGCCCCCAGCCGGAACACGACGAGTCGTTTGGCGGCTGACTCATGCTCAAGGGTGGTAGCCCTTATTAATATTTGGCATTAAAGCATGAATAGAAATAAAAAACTTAATACTTACATCTCAAGTTTTAGCTGTAAGTGTTCCATTATCAGAATGAAAAAGCTGTTATTTTCCATTAAGTTGTATCATCTTGATAATAATACAAATAGTAAATTGGAAATCCTGAAACAATATTAAAAAAATTTAAGCTTTGAGACAAACATTATGCAGTTCATGCTTATATATTTATAATATGCATATATTCAGGAAAATCGATCAACATTAATTGTTCTGACTGGGGCGATATCTTATTCATCATAGTATATCATCAGTATCATTATGAATTATTTTGCAAAAAATAAAATAACAAACTTACATTTAAAGTTTGAGCTTTGAGTGTGCCTTTATCTGAAAACAGGATACAGATATTTATCACAATATTGTCAAGTACAAAAATTATAACCCAACGACTACAGTTAAAATTTATTCAGTAATGATCAATCATCAAAATTCAGCTAGGGGCGATACAATAATACATCATAATAATTATTTCCAAAGTTGTTTTGTACGATCAAGACTTAAATTTTATTTTGCACTATAATATATTATTATAAGAGTCTACTGACCTCTTAATAGATTGTGCAGGGAAATGTAGTTGTAGAAAATTAACATGTTGGTTGTAGGTTTACATCATCCTGTAATGAAAAACATTATTTTTGTACAGGTATCTATAAACATTTGTTACAAACATAATTTCATGTCTATATTGTAACACTGATCCCTTGAACATATAGCCACGAAGCTGTATGTTTTACACGTAGTGTGCTAATGTTCCTATCCAGAGTCAAGTATGCCAGATGACATCTGTGCACACATCGGCTTTGGTAGGGTAAGGCCATGATAAGGCATACATAAAAATGCACAATTATGATGAAAATTTCATAATGCAACAATTCAGATGTGTATGACATTTGTGTAACTTGAACTATGTATTCACACAGTACAGTACACCTTTCATAAGCTGGCCATACACAATCAAGTTTACTTGTCAAGTTTGCAGCGGACTTACATAAGCCATACATTTGCTGGCTTTTCATGGTCAAGTCGATCTATTTATTTAAAACATAAAAGATTTTTAATATTGATAATATGGTCACTATAAGATGTTGTTACTTGTTAGGTTAGCTAATTACGTAATAATTTAAGACAGAAGGACCCTTAAGTAGGAACTGAATAAATTAACCGACTTGGTATTACATGGATCTCACAACTTTTTACGGTAGAAGAACTGAGTTGCGAGACTTGGTTTTTTTTACAAGTTTTGTTTTTGATGGCATCAAGTTTACCGGATGGCGCATCAAGTCTGTTGCAAACTTGATTGTGTATGGCCAGCTATACAGTCTCAGGATGCATGAATTTTAACACTTAGTTGACAAACATCATCATGGTTTTTAATTTTTGCATATAAATTATATGAAATATAGCCTATGTCCATCCAAGATAATGTAACTTTTAAGTGGCAAAATTTTTCAAATAAATACCATTGTTCTTGAGGTTAGCATTTTCCACATAGATACAAAGTCACAAAATTCACACTATTATTAGTATAAAAGCTAACTCTTCATAAGTGTAATGACTTACCATTTCAAATTTCCATGAGTCTCTTAGAATCCCCATCTGTAATAATAAAATATTTTTATAGATCATATAATTTAACAAAAAAAAATTACAAAACATTTTTCTAAAATATGTAACACTGATCCCTTGAACATATAGCCACGAAGCTGTATGTTTTACACGTAGTGTGCTAATGTTCCTATCCAGAGTCAAGTATGCCAGATGACATCTGTGCACACATTGGCTTTGGTAGGGTAATAAAGCAGGGTCTACATTACGCAAGTATCTAACACGAGTAACCGCCCTCGCTTTGCTTCGGTTTACTTATTTTTTACACCTTGGGTTACATTTTTGGAGTTTTATTAAGGATCCCTAATTTTTTTGAAAATATAATATAGCCTATGTTACTCGGGGTTAGTGTAGCTTCCCAACAATGAAAGAATTTTTGAAATCGGTTCAGTAGTTTCGGAGCTTATTCAATGCAAACAAAAAATCAAATCTTTCCTCTTTATATATTAGTATAGATTATTTTTTATTTTTCACACCATAAAAATTTTTTGGCATTCCAATCACCACAAGTCACAATCCTCCAAAGAAAATCCCTAAATTGATATCAGTGCTTTCAATGGGCTTATTAGCCATTAACATCTGGTTGGCCATTATTCCCTTTTACTCTTATGAAATAAAATTATGAGCTTACCCTTATAGTATATGTATTTTGAAACACTTTCATATGGATTCAATATTCAAAATAATATTTGGAATCTGTGAACAAAAATATCTCATTAAAGTTCCTATTTTCATAAAACCAATGCTTTTTAGATTGTTACAGTATATCAGTTATCTAAGGTATATTTGAAATCACAAAAATTCATACGAACGAGACTTCATTTAACTCATCATTAAATTATCTTTAAAATAAAAAAATAGTCTGGCCACTATAGAGTACCATACCATAACCATACTATGGACATATCAGGCATGGAAAGTAATACAATGTACAATGTTCAATACAATTCATATCATACTTTGCAATACAAAGTATATTTTTTTTCTAACATGACTATGGTGTGGTACATTATAGTGCAAAGCTATGCAAAGCACATACCTTAGTACTTATTTCTTTTCTTATTATTCTTGCTTCAACTATTACACTGTAATAAAAATAAACTAATATTAACAATTTTAGCTTAACATAGCTAAAATAATGGACCTATAATGATCATCAGTATAGTGGTAAATTTTAAATCATAGAAGTCATACGAACGAGACTTAATAATTTAATTCATCATATTTTTGAGGTTAAGACATAGCGGCAAGCAGGGATTGAAGTTCACTTTTCAGACAGAACAAAGTTATGTATGTATGTTGATGAGCTTTTATATACTTCAAAGTTGATAATTACTTTTTACATTTTAATAATTAACAATGCAGATCTTACCTTCATCAATGATGATAGCCTCTTGGAGATGCCCTGTAACATAAAAAAAAATAAGTAAGGAAAAAACACCATGCTTTACAAAATGAACAAAACTCACCTGAGATCATTTAAAAAGGAAATAGGTAATATTTCTCACGAACAACACAATGACTGTAGCTAAAAGTAATTCTTTATTTGTCTCTTAAAATTAACACTTATGTTGTTTGCAGACACAAATTAGGAATTACTTCTTCGCTGGCTTGGCAGAAGGGGCCTTCTTCACGCGCACCTTCCTCTCAGGAGTCTTGGGGATTTTCTTTTTGCCGAACTTTCCAACGCGTGCTGCCTTCATTTTCAGGCTCTTGAACACCGCTGTTCTCGCGCGGTTCCTCTTCACACGTGCAGAACTTAGCTTGAATCTGTCGAAGTCTGTCATTTGAGCACGCTTCTCCTTGTTAGCGAGTTTTTTGGCCCATTGGCTTTCAGTCCATTTTTCAACAATTTTATCTTCTGTCCACGATTTCCTTACAATGCGGGTGGGCGCAGTGTATGGGTACTTCATGCGGAACTTGGTTAGGTGTAACTGATTCAGACGGATCTGTTGCCTCGAGACGCCCGTAACGGGGCCATCTACAAGTGCGCGGGTTTGGTCGATGATATCGACGATGCTCACTAATTTTCCCTTGAGGGGACCCTCTGCCACCAGGGCGACGCGCCCAGGTTGAACAAATCGCGCAAAAGGCATGACGTCCTGCAAGCAAAGAAAACCTTTAATTAAAACGATTCGATTGACACAATATAATAAACATTGCCACCAGACTAAATGCCGACACTTTGCCGATGAAACACATAAAATATAATAATGTTTTAAAGAAAATAAATATCACACAATAAACACCAAATATCACGTTTCACGTGTTCATCACTTAAGATGGTTAAAACTTATGAATTTACAGAGATTACAACGGATTTTAATTTCCTAACCTTAGAACGTCTTCACAAACATGAAGCACTTGAGTAAAAGAGAGTGACATACGTCACTTATCTAGATGTCTATTGTCTACATTGTCAACAATCAACATTGACAATATTTTCATTGTCTGTTGATTCCATAAATAATTCCAAGAACTTTATATACACAACTGGACTCCAAGCTTCGAAGAGGTACCTTATGACGGATTACGTGACATTGGATGAATATTTTCGACCAATCACAGGCCTCATCAAGGTGGATCTTTAGAATCCGTCTTCAGGTATCTCTACGAGGATATGTATCCGGTTAGAATGGTTACACGTATACATGGAGTATGGAGGTAAGGAGGAATGACTCTTAAAGGGGGAAAGTTGAAAAAGTGTCATTATTACCGCCAAATTGGCCCAAAATATCTCTTCTGCGCAGCCGCGCAGGTAGGTCTCATGTCAAAATTGTAACAAATTATCATTTCAAAAGTGCCGTTATACGTTATATGAAGCTGTAAAAATTAGTCAACTACAAAAAAAAAGTTGTGTTACTTACGATCAGCAAGGAAACAAAACATTAATTAAATCAACCAAAACGAATTTATTTCATTATTGTGCAATGTTTCCGCCATTTTTCATTGAAAAAATCATAAGGCGTGTTTACTAACTTGGCAAGCCGCAAGCGTGTTAATGTACTAAATAGGCTCGTATAAGCTTGCCGACGCTTGTGACCAATTTAAGGTGTCGGATTTTTGACACGAATCAAATAGCTACCAACTAGGCTACAGGGTTGACATTACATTAAAGATTGAGACTTTTTGTCTCGGAGACTTGACAGTCGGGTGACAGTCACGTCACTAGATGTTGGAAGTTTGGAATTAGGTATTTGTCACCATGCTGTCATGTCACCATAGTCTGCGCACTCCCATAATATATCTTCATAGCACTCCACAGAGTACTTAATCACTTGTAGCACTCGACTGGGTAACAAAAAGTCTCCGTGACAAAATGTCTCAATCTGCGCTTAGCCATAATGAAACATTTGGAAGACCTTGTAAAGGTTTGGAGTCGGTGACTGCTTGTCTTGGTTCGGTAAGTGTCATAATAAACAGAGTTACTCTATGGCAAGCGAGTAAAGGCGCCTTCTAGTTTGAAAACAGAACGGAGGGCAAGCCGGCGGTGGACACACATTTTATTCGGGATGTCTGTTCTATGTCAATAAACTTCAATAAGATGAATGTTATTTTTTTATAGGAATAGGAATCCAGCCTGGATTCCTATAGATATAGATATAGAGCGTAGCACAGAGTACTTAATCACTACAGCTCTTCGAAGCATGGTCTCCAGATGTAGAGTGCATTTTAAGAAAGTCTGCACTTCACTATAATGTTGATAGCATTGAAATGAGTTTTTTTTTTTAAATTTCAAAAACCATAATTACCAATTAAAGGGAGATATTAGTAAATAAATAACGTCTGTGTCCAAGGATATTATAGTATAGCCGGATTGCAATCTTCGTAGACTTAAATATCCTTGTCTGTGGACTATTTTAAAACTTAGTGTTGACATACTCTGTGGCATCATAGCGGTAAATTTGAATTATGTTGCTTAGCAACACAACTTTCATCACAAAGCATAATAGTTTATCCTGTGTAATGTATTTTATTTTAAAAATAAAGACCATAGTACTGTATTAAAATGCGATTTAAGTACTCAAGAACACTTTTGGATGCACAGGTAATATAATATAATTATACCTTCTATTCGTTCGTAGCACAGCTTCGTGAGTTCTAGGTTTCGTCTCTTGTCCGTAAGCCTGTGGCCGCACCCGCCTTACAGGTTTATCTGCCGAGGTTTTAAATTTTAATTGCGCAATTCAGTAACACAACGAATACCATACAAGCGGCTGCACTGGCGGTTTTCCCGTGGTAATTTTTAAGCCGCGACATGTTACAAAATTGCTTGCGGTTTCTATAAAAGTTGACAGGTTTCCACCCGCGATTCTGCCCGCCAAAGAGTGGTGTCCTAACGTAGTAGTAATATCTAAACAATAAAATGATAAATGGGTTTTTGATTTTTAATTTTTTTATTTGTAATGGACAAACTCAAAAAGTACGAGACTGATTTAAAAAAAATCTTATACCAACAGCCCAGCTGCTGCTGCCCAGCAACAGTATTTGTGTAATATGTAGTTCTATTTGTATTGGTCCAGGAGAAAGACAGTCCAATAGCAGATATTAGCTGGTCGCCCAACAACGTGAAGCTCGCGGTGGCGACGAGCGACCGGCTGGTGCTCCTCTTCGATCGAGATGGGGTCCGCCGCGATAAGTTTAGTACAAAGCCGGCGGACCCCGCCGCAGGAAAGAAGTCCTACGTTATTACGGGTGACAATCACGATTTATTATTATTTAATAAAGGGCTTTATTAAAAAATAATCAACTAAAAGAATACTGTTAACACTAAGGACTTAAATCCATCCATCAGCCTTTAGAGGTCCTAGTAGACATAGGTAAGCCTCCCATAACATAACTCTGACCGGATTCCTGAGCCTTCTAAATCCAGCGGATGTCCGTTGTCTTCTTCTGGTCGTCAGTCCACCTGGTCGGGGGAAGTCCTGTGCTCCTCTTACCGCGGCGTGGTTTAAGTTTCCCGAAGCGCAGCGAGGGCGGTTACTAGTTATTTCATAACTAAATAAATAAATATGAATTGTGTTCTAGGTACTTAAGTTGAATATGTCTCCGAAAAGTAATTTTGACCTAGGTATGATTTGGCGATAAAGCAATATAACTTTACCTCAATTACATGACATCTGACGACTTTGAAGTTGATTTTACTAGGAGAATTCTAATTAATGGAGAAAACCATTTTTTTTTATTTTCCAGGTTTGTCATTTAGTGAGAATTCGGAGTTACTCGGGGTTGCTCAAAGCGACAACATGGTGTTCGTGTACCGAGTCGGCGTTGACTGGAACGGGAAGAAAGTGATCTGCAACAAATTCCCCCTCACTGGAACACCGATGCGTTTGTTGCCCGCAGAAAACGGTTTCGTTACGGGCACCAGCGATGGTAAGATTAGGTAATGCATCATTAAGGTCTTTATTAGCTTTGTACGCCAATTTCGAGATATTTGTTTGCGATAGTTGGTCAATTTCCAATTGTAGCACAGAAGATATAATAGTACAGAAAGCGCACTCCGCAAAATCATTTAAATAAATAGAGAGTCTTGCTTCAACGCAATAAAGTGTAATTCAGGTCGCACAGCGCTAATCAAAAACGCGTAATGAGTTGCCTTCCTTTCTAACGCTATCTTTTATCCTCTCTGGCAATGTCAGCGTTGTTTTTTTTGTAAGAATATAATTAATCTGAAAGTTTAATTACCAGTTATATGGTCTATGGGACCAGGGTCGATAATTTTTGAAACCAAAAAAAAAATAGTAGGATGAAACCAATTGGAAAAGGAAAAGAATAACAAAAATGAAAGGAAAAATAATTTACGGGCGATCTGAAGTCGGGAAGTGGGAGGGAGGGGGAGGGGGGTGAGTTTTTAAGGGTAAAAAACGGTTTCTTCGGGTTATCTCGATTTCCGGCAAAACTACAAGTCCTATGGAAAAAAGTTAAATAGCAAAGTTGCAGGTAATAAAAAGACCTACAACTTTTGTATTTACACTTTTTTCACATAACCTCAAAAATGTGAAAAATTCAAATAAAAATTCTATAAAAATTCAATAAAAATTCAAGTTTTTGGTTTTTTATTTTTATCTTTAAACAAAAGATTTTTCACGAAAATTGGTGAAAACTTACCTTTTTATGTCCCAAAATGAAAATCGTTGGAGCCGTTTCCGAGATTCCGAGAATAAAATATATAATTATACAAGAATTTTTCGTTTAAAGTGTTTAGATAATGACGATGATGTTCATAGGAATCTAGACTGCAAGAGCAACAAGAGCTCGACTCTATGGTCGGCGGGCGCGTGCTGCGTGGCGCTGGCTCGCGGCCGGGACGGCACCCTGGCCTCGGGACACGTCGACGGCACTCTCTACCTCAACGGGAGACTACTGCTGCGATACACTTTACCCCCTACAGCGTTGGTCTTGCTGCCACCCTATGTTCGTAATTTGACTTTTGCCATGAATCCTTAAATATAAGTGTTGTTTTTTGTGTGGGTGACTGAAAGCCACTGCGACCATTTTGACATAATATTTTTGCCAATCCACTGTCCAATGTCTCAGGATGTCAATCAATGTCAATGTAACAGGTCACCGAGCAGTACCGTTTAGATTAACTGTAGAATAGATTTTATTCACAATATCTAAAATATACTCGTAATTATAGTACCTAGTCGCAGTATCTCGCTGGACTCGTTGACATACATAAAGTGCGAGCAGGGCGAAGCATATTATTGCACGGTCACTCGCACTTAGGTCTTAGGTCTAAGTGCGGGTGGGCGCACTACATGCTTCGGCCTGCTCGCACTTTAAGTGAACGAGTGCAACGAGATACTGCGTCTACTTATAGTAAATATTATTTTGGCAGCTTCTTGTGGGATCTTGCGATGGGCGCGTGGCGGTGTACGAGGCCCAGCGGGGCGCCCTGCTGCGCACCCTGGAGCCCACGCTGCCGCCCGACCGGAGGGACTTCACTGCGGCGGCCGCCAGCCCTTCCGGACAGGTTCTGTATCATTCATTAAGGCAATGAAAGCTTAGGTCTCATTATACTAACTGCAGTAAGCAGAAAACTATTTGCAGCTATAGGATCGCTTCGCAGATTAAAAAATTTTCTACCCATTGCTACTAAAATTGCGTTAGCGCAATCATTACTTCTACCTATCCTTGACTACGCCGATATTTGCTATCTGGATGTTACTGAAGAGCAATTAAATAAGCTTGAGCGTCTTCAAAATTTCTGTATTAGATTCATATTTAGATTGCGCAAATATGACCATATTTCCGAATTTCGTAATAAACTCAAGTGGCTCCCAATCCGTCTTCGTTGGAATGCACATATTCTCTCTGCTTTATAATACTGCGTACTGTTCAATCCTGGGGCCTTAGCCAAAGTAACATAACGAAAACGATAACGAAGTTAGAAAAGAATAAAATGTATGGGATTGACATAAGCTTCGCTAAATCACGTGGTCAATCGTCATCGTTATCGCAAGTTGGTAGACAAGTGTTAAAATTCCTAACGAAACCATAGACTGTCGAATTGTTACCGATCGTTATCTCTTAAATGCGTAGACAAGCGGCACTTTAAGTGTTCGCCATCATACGATGACGAACGTCAAAAAAGATAACGAAAACGAAGTTTAGGATGCTGTAGATTGTAGTTCGACTAGAGGCAATAATACATATCAAATTATGTAAAATGCATTCATTAGGTTTATTGTGGGCTGCACACATTTAGGAAGTTGTGTGATGACCTAAAATGTCATGCCAGATTAAACAGTTCCTATGAAATTCCGCTGGAAATGAAGGTAAGAATTTTACATTAATTAACAATCATTATAATAATGCAGGCAACTAGGTGCCTACTTGTACTATGTTGTAGGTTGTTTTACGTGATTACTTACTGAAGTGTTGCATCTTCGTTCGTCCCTCGTATAAACATTTGTAGGTAATAAATACCACACAGTACTACTTTACGGTGTAACCAAACCAAGTAAGGAGGTACTTATGTATTATTGTAATTTTCAGGTGCTGTGTGCGTTTTAACTACTGGCTCGTACCAAAAAATTGTTGGCATGGGCTGACGCAGAGGACAACAAGTCGTTGCATCAGGGAGGTTGTAAACGCCCTTCATGTAAACGTCCTTCTTGTTATTCATAATTGGATGGTCAGCAGGTAGATAGTATTTCCACAAACACCACAAGAGAGATCCCTTATCAAAGAGAAGTATGTTATAATATTTTATATAGGTTAAAATAATAATTCGAAACTTTCCTAAAGGTCCTAGGTACTTACATACTACCTAGTTACTCACTGGTATTTGTTCTTATGTTGTTAAATAATTTACAGATTTCAAAGGAAATATAATTTGCCTGGTGTGATAGGGTGCATTAATTGTACCCATGTTGCAATCATAAGACCAGATAAGGAAGAACATATATTTTTTAATAGAAAAGGATATCATTCCTTAAATGTTCAAATGGTAAGCAGCTAGACAAATTCTAATCATATGAATAATAAAAGAACTATAAAAATAAAATTAAGTAAGTCAATTTGGTTCTTTATGAAAACCATATAATATTGTTATACTTATTTTTATTTTATTTTCTTTTCAGATATGTGATCATGACATGAGAATAATAAATGTCAAGTCTAAATTTGATAGAGCAACACATATGCAAGGGCTTCGTGAACTTCATCACCAATGCATGTTGTGTGCAACATCGCATTAGATGCTAGAATACCACCTCCAAGTGATATACCAGCCAGAGGTCTTGAAGGTAGTGAAGACCACTCTGTACAACATAGCACCTCCACCAATGATAACCAGAATGAATTAATCCGAGGGAGGGCTATGCGCAATCTCTTGGTTAGTAGAATGTAGGTAAATAAATAATATAGTTTTGAATAGTAACATTGAATAAGTTAAATTGTTACTAACATTTTTTATTAATATAAGTTGATAATTCTTTTTGTAATTAGGTAGTTTATGGGTTAAATGGCCTGAAATAAAAATTTATTATTATTATTATTATATAAAGACATATTCTTAAGTAACTGAAAATTGTTCACTGCTTTGAAAACCTGATATACCTACTTACCTTAGTTTTAACATTTTAAACATTTATTATTAATTATTATGGAAAGTGATCTCAATTATACTACCTTGAGATCATTTTTCAATTTGACGACTCTGTATGAAATACGACAGGGAGAAAAAAACCAAGAACCTTCCAAGCTACAATGATCGCCTACTACATTTTCGACTCAAATCACTCCGAAATCGCGGGGAATCGCAGGGGACTTAACGTAATGTTTCTGTATAAACTAATAAATGGGAATTTTGACACACTCTCCTATCTAGAGTAAAAATTGCTGTACCCAGAAAGCCACAGAGAAGTAAGAAACCTCCGTTTACAACCAATCCTTCGAGTTCAAACCTAGGTTATTATTCTCCATTAAATAGAGCGGTGAGGAGTTACAATCTCCTCCACAATACATTACCCAGTGAAACTGCCTAGAGGAAAGTTAAAGGATCAAGGATCATCCCAGCTAGATATTTTCTCAAACTCCATAAGACAATTTAAGAATTTAGCAGCACAAACAATAGTGGAATAATTAGATTATAGGTACGAAATGTTATTTTAATTTTAGATAGTATAATTTTAATTTTATTTTATTTTAATTCCAATATTTATTGATTTCTTGACTTTGATTATGAGAACTTTGATTATTATAAAAAAATATTTGACTTTAATTATAATTGTTCTATATTTATTAGTTATTATTTTACATATCGTTTTGACTAGTACTATTTTAGTGATATTATTGTATTAGGTATTATTAGGTATTGATGCTATTAATTTAAATAATTGTATAATGACTTTTTTTTAACATTAATGAATTAATTCCCCCATTAATATAATTTATAACAATTTTAATTTATTTTAAAAATATTTTAATGTTCGCAACTATTTGAGAATGTTATTTGCGCCTATAATTGAGCTAACACTTTATCTGAATTTTGTATCGTTGTTTATATCCTTTTATGTATTATTGTGTACTTTGTTGGTGCAATAAATAAATAAAAGCTTTTTGTTTTGTTTCTGCCGGTTCTTTTCATTCCAAGGTTTCCCACCGTAGTAGGGTTTGTGAACCGATGCCGTAGCTTATTTGATATTCAAAATGACAAGTGCTTGTAACAGCCTAGACTGAATAAAGATTTTAAATAAAATTACCATTAAGTAATATAATGTTTTTAATTAACAATCAATAAACTCCATAAAATTATATACTTATATAATCTACCAGACTAATACTAATATACATATTTCTATTTACTAGACAGGTAATATACTATGTATAAATTAGCCTGTATAAAACAATTGCTGGGCATAATCCAACATGAAAGCTAGATCTTCTGGTTATAAATCTCTTAAATTATAAAGTTATACAGTCTTAAGTCATACAGTCTTAAAATTGATCAGTAAAAATTAGGCAACATTTAAAATATTTTAACGAAACCACTTTGTACTTATTACAACATGTTTTTAGGATTCCGTACCCATAGGGTAAAAACGGGACCCTATTACTAACACTCCACTGTCCGTCTGTCTGTCAGTTGAATTTTTCACAGATTATGTATTTCTTTTGCCGCTATAACAATAAATACTAAAAACAGAATAAAATAATAAATATTAAGGGGGGAGTAGCAGGTGGCCGCCGCCGCCTCAGAGTATTGGGCGCTGCTGGGGCCGCTGGGGCAGGCGCTGCCGAGGCTGGTGGGGATGGTGGGGCCGCCGGGGAAGGCGCCGCTGGCTGCCGTCCCTAAGACGAACGGGGAGCGCCCATGAGCGGGCAGGGTGGCGGTGTTCTCTCTCTCATCTGGGATGTGGAAGGTTGTGGTGAAGGCAGGTGTGAAGTTTCTGCAACAAAAAAAATGAGTGTTATTATAGCAATTTGGAGTTCTATGTTAAAAAAGGGATAATTATCTACTTTAATTTTTTTTCTTTACTCAAATTAGTAATATAAATAGAAACACTGGGGGTTATCAAGGTAATTTTAGAGAATTGTAGGCATTAATTAAAATTATAGAATTGAATTTACATAACTCCAATAAAGTAATTAGTTCACTATAAGGAAGACATAAATTTAACTAACAAACTACTACTACATACTAGATTTAACTAACAAATAATTTATAATGTAGCTAACAATTGTTTAATTGATTTTAATAATTAATTTACACTGTGCAGTTTTATGACTGTTCTTATGAATTTATTATATTATTATTTTTTGTTTTTAAGTTTGACATTGTCACTTATTTATTCTTGACATTATTTTCCATTATTATAATATTTTTTTTACAACATAAATACTGCGTATATTTTACTTTTTATAGTGATGACGTGTATTTTCCATATGAATAAATGACTATTGACTATTGACATACCATTAACAATTTCCAAATACACTATCATCTACAGTGAGAGGATTATCTCGTGCAGGAGATTGAGATTTCTGAAAAATATATAATATTCGATGGTAAGTTTATTAAAATACATATTAAAATACTAATAATCGCTTAAACAAATTTAAACTGATTTTTTTTAAAGTTTGCATTTTCATTTAAGTTTGCATCTTGCTTTTAAATAAATTTTAATAGAAAAATACTAGAAAAAATGGGAGAGCAGTGAGCCATATGCCCAAATGTTATGGGTTCATGTCTCGCCTAAGAATATATAATTTTTAATTAAACTGATTTTTCTAAAACTAAAAATGGAGTGGTGCCTTCATGATAACTAAGTAACTTTAGTTGACATTTACTACTGAGGTAATAATACATATATGTATATTACATTTATACTTTAAATGTGTTGTTGACTATTATTAATAGAAACTTGAATATTTTATAAAACATGCTTACAAGATAAAATTAGCTCATTATTGAGCAGGAACCTGAAGATGTATAATACTTACAGTAAATCCAAGCCCTTCTACAGAGGCTTGTCTTTCCACTGCTAAAACCCCATTATAGCCAGCACTCTCTCATCAATAGCCAACAAGGTTTGCTGGCTTGCTGGCCCACCTCCAGTCCCTCTGGTGTGCTGCCTTAGGGCCAATCCCTTTTTTTTGGTTTTAGACTTCCAATCCGCCCACACCTTTATTGAATATAGTCATAAGTATAAATAAAGTATAAATGACATTTAAAAAATCAAAAATTTGTTAAGTACTTGGAAGATTTTAAATAGTTACATTAAAGCTAAATAAATAATATCTGAGACATCTCCACATACATCCATTTGACCCCAAAAAAAGCAAAGCTTGTACTATAGGTGTCACAGAATAATCATCAAAATCATCATCATAGCTGAAGGAATTACTAGCCAACCTTCATAACTGCAAGTATGTGTCCTCTTGTCTAGACACTTACAAACACATGAACAAATAATTATATGTTTGTCAAAGTTGGGAATCAAACCCTTAGAATCATAGTCAGGATTGCTGGCCACTGTTCCATCCAGTCAGTCATTCCAAAAATATTCATTAGGTAGGTACTTACTTTTTTCCACTTGTCTGTCGTCTTACTGACACCACCACCAACAGAATTTTAAATGTTCGTAAGTTCAGACCATAATCGGTCTGACCTTATCCGACCTTGTGCTCCACCAAGGGACCTAGCCAAGTCACCATGACTGTAAAATAAAAACAAACAAAGATTCAATATAAGTGTTCTGATCGCGTCATTGTTTACATTAGATACTAACATACCGGTACCAAATTGTACGAATTAAATCTTATTGTTAGTTAATGAATATAACTTGGATTTACTTACGTTTCCATATACTCAAGCAGTGTTGACAATTGTTCAGGACTTGCCCGCACTCTTGAATCCATGTTTTATCACTAAAAATTATCACACAGATTTGCAGTCTAAAACCAAGGAACTCTAAAACGGCTATGCCCCATTCGGGCAGTCTCCCTCGCTTAAATGCCGACCGACGAACCTCAACCCTTATCCCGGTGTTTTAATTTCTCACAGTATTAATTCATTAATGTGATGACAAATGCTTGTGCCATGGAGTCAAGATTGTGAACTTCTCACAGTAATATTTCATTTAACCCGAAACCCGCCAAGTATTGCGCGATGACTGACACCGGCGCCGTGAAGTCAAGTTGATTCCGAAAATAATGGCGTCTTTGTTCGTAATATTAATCAAATAGTTTATTGTAAATTCCAAACCCTAACACTACACTCACTGTCCACAATAAGCAATTTTCAATTTCGCGGTTTGTGGATCAACAAACAAAATTTGACACTGTTTGACATAGTGACAGCTAAATTTTCGCTACCATAGTCAATATTTTTTTTTCTTAACGAATAAACATTTCGTCACAACGATCGCGACAATGGTAGTACATTGGCTAGGAAATTGTTATCGTTATCTCAAAGACGATGACGAACTTAGATATCTTTTCGGTACATAACGATGTTACTTTGTCTAAGCCCCCTGTTACACACTCCTATCTCAAAGAGCGGTTTAATTACAAATTTGAATCACATGACCACACGCTCCGATCTTCCTATAATCTCTCGCTTCTTACTCCTCCTCATTTTTCATCCTTTTACTCCAAGTCTTTTTCTGTTCAAGCTGTTCGCCTCTGGAATTTACTACCAGTAAACATACGCCGTGCTCAGACACTTCACTGTTTTAAATCACAGGTGAAAGAATTCTCATCAGGATCTTCATCTCAAACAGGATATTATATAAATTTCCCTGATTCATTATCATCACTAGTATTAGCAATTTAGTTTATAAGCAATTAACAACTAGAGAATGCTATTTATTAAGTACACCCTACGCCTCATTGTTATTTTCTCTGTTTCCTATATCCTAAGGTTGCCTGGAAGAGATCGCTTTTTAGCGATAAGGTCGCCTTTTGTATGCCACATTATTTTTAAGTATTTCTCCTTGTATGTTTATTTGGTGTACAAATAAAGTGTATTTGTATTGTATTGTATACCTACTCTTGATGTGATGTTATGATGTATCCTATTTTCCTACTAATATTATAAACGTGAAAGTTAATGAGGATGTTTGTTACTCTTTAAAGCAATAACTTCTTAACGATTGTCATGAAATTTAGCATTTGGGTAGACCATGATCTGCAATAAGATATAGGTAACTAAACTAGTAGCACTTATTATCCTGGAAAACTAGGGCAAAGCGTTATTTGGATAATTTAATCATTCATTAATGAGGTATCACCACCACCGATAACTTAAGAACAAACATTAAAGTATGTTATTTATATTTATCATACATACACATGTATGATTGTATAATATGTAATTGTATTATTATTATTTATTTAGTATGTTTCTATATTCTTGTAGTAATTTTTTACAATATTATTTATGTTTTTATTTTCTGCAAAAAATACCGCTCATCATGTGCTTCTGTTTAGCCTAATGGTTAGCGGGCAGAGAATGCGTTAAGCATTAAGCTCGCTTTAATCCTGTTTTATTGCCGTGTGATATTTTCTTTATAGACTTATAATAGACGATATATATATTATAGACTTATAATAGACGATCTGTAACTGCTTTGGGGTATATTAAATGGGGTTTTCCCTACTTAAAAGTACATTTCGTCTTATTTCCGATCATATAGACTAGATGGCGCTATACCAGTTTCTGAACCACGCTAACAAATACACTTTGGCGTTTGTATTAATAATTTTGGTTCAATATGTTGTCGCTATGGGTCAAATTATTAAATACAGCTTTATAGTTAATTTTTACAGATTGCAAAAGTTAAATCTTTTTGCGTCTTTCATAAATTTAATTACCCGACTGAATAATTATGTAGGTATAGGTACGTAATATTCTGTGTATGTGTATGTACTATGTAATATTCTTTATTACCTCATATCTGTATAACCGCGGGACCAATTTATGTTAGAAGCGTCTTGACAGCCCAAGTGTTTCTTAGGTAAGTGAAATTAGAAAAAAAACAAATGTTGGTGGCTGTGAGATGTCATTGTGTTACTTTCTTGACTACATAGGTAAATTATGTGTTTACTGTTTATAATATTATAATATTATAATCATATTTTATCTATTTTAAAATAATGTTATGTCCCCCGGAAAGGTCTACTGTTTTTATCCGACTGCCAAGGAAGGGTTATGTTGTATCTTTTTTCGGGTGTAGGTACTTCCTTTTAGCCTATACCTACTTGATCTGAATTTTGATAAAACTATGCATTTCGACGCGCTGATAACGAATATCATAGGCAAAATACCCGCATATTTCATTTGTAGGGTAATTGTTTGTTATATTTCATTTGTTGTTGTAATTTTAGGGTGTCCAGTCCAGTCCATACTTAGACCTTACTTAGACTTCCTTAATATCCTTGGTTCGTGCACGGTCCTCAGACGGTAGCATTCGGCGTGTTCGATGGGTGTCTGGTGGGCGAGGTGAAGGAGGGCGGCGCGAGTGGGGGCGGCGTGGAGCTGGTGCCGCTGTCCGTGCCGCGGCTGTACGCGGCGCGCGCGCTGGCGTGGAGCGGGGACGGCACGCAGCTCGCGCTCGCCTCGCAAACCGGCGCCGTCATCGTGCTCGAAGCGGTGCTCAGGTATTTCTATACTCTATGGCATGATTCTATTCTTGTTCTTTCTTCTGTTATTATTGATATTAAAAAAAATTTGTTTTATTATCAACTTTAAATGCTATCTGTATACGTCAGGTATGATTTAACATTGATTATAACGTAAAAAATGTTTAAATTTAACATTACAGAGGGTTTTAGAATCATGGCCTGTATACCTAGGTAATTATTTTGTTGACATAGCGCATAAAATATCCTGTTAACTACAACCTATTCAATAACCATGAGATAATAAAACAGCAAACATAATCTATATTTTACCGAAAATAACCAACCAATGAGTTCCGAGGTTAAACAAGCTTATTTGAAGTCCGTTTTAAAGAACAGCGACTTACTGCGACTTGTTCTCCAGACGCTGGGTGTGGCGCGACACGGTGGAGGTGCAGCACGTCAGTGCGCGGCAGCTGCTGGTGACGCGAGTGGCGCGCGACGCGCCGCCGCTAGCCGTCGCCACGCAGCACGCGCCCGACATATTCAGCGTGCGGTTCATTGGTACAACCAGTGTTTAACCTCTATTATGCTCTAGGCTCCTCTAAGAGGAGAGGTCCATGCTCAGTAGCAGCCTAGTAGGCCATTAATGGGTTGAAGACATGTTGTTAACCCCCGATGCCTGACGCAAAATGAGTTTAGGGGTGTTATAAATTTGACGTGTTTGTGTCTGTGGCATCGTAGCTCCTTAACGAATGGAGCGATTATGATGCGATTTTTTTGTTTGAAAGCTAACGTGATCGAGATGTTTCTTATTTAAGTTTAGTGTAAATAAAACTGTCAAGGATTTTTAAAATTTATAGTTATTCGTTTGTGGGTTGTGGGGACGTCACGCTGATCTGAATCACGCTATCGAAGTTTTGAGCATCGCTTAGGTATATACATACGTTCCGACTAGATCAGTTGGAATTCAGCCGCTCTCCAGGCAACACCATCTCGCCAGGAGGGAGATCTTTGCTAGAAATTATTGTGGCTGGAACAAACCCTTTGTTTAACCCTTTGTAATTATCGTGTATTTAAGTTAAATTGTATTTGCTAGGTAACGGTTGGTACGCGGTATGTCGTACTAAGAGCACGTTAATTCTTTGTGACATCGCACGGGGACTAACAAGTGAGGTAAGTCTGCTTAATTCATAAGGCTTAACAATATCTTAAAAAATTCTTAAATAACTAATATTTTCGGAGTAGTTCGGAATATGAAAAAGATCCGCATGAAACAGGAGTACTTCATAGCCTCATCCGTTGTTAAACAGAATGCTAACAGCAGTGCACGATGAGCAGTAAAATTCGGCCTGGGCCCAAGATGGCAGCAGAAGTAGCAGAACTTAAAATGCTTTTGCTACCGATTAAAATGAATAGTATTATTCCTTCCAGTTATCAATACCTTGTGTGAAAGAGCAGCTAGCGTAGCTGGTACTGACACAACCTATGAAGCGAAGGGTTGGGTTCGATTCCCAGCCGGGCAGACATTTATGTGACAGACAAATAGACTCGGGTCATGGATGTTAGTGATGTGTTATTTGTGTTGTGTTTAATTTAATTCGACGTACTTTATAACCCCACTACGCAAAAAGTAGGGTGTTATAAGTTGGACGTGTCTGTTTGTCTGTTCCTGGCAGCGTAGCTCCTCAACTAATGGAATAATCTAGATGCGGTTTTTTGATGGTTATTAGCTCCAGTTCGGCGTTTCAGGTCATCAACTCTAACTGTGTGTGTGTGGGGGGGGTTATTTATTAATTTTTTATTTGATAATTTATGCACACAAATAGACACACATGCACAACAGTTATTTTCTATTCAGAGATTGATGTCATATGCTATCATGTAAGATTCCTTGGAGCGGGGGCGGCGGGGAGCGCGTGTACCCGGCGGCGGGCGGCGCCTGCCTGCTGCAGCGCGCCGGCGAGCTCAGCGTCGTCGAGTACGGCGTGGACCGCGTCTTGCTGACCGTAAATATATACTTATACCTTATGACATTACATACAGTTGACGGTTTTTATAATAATTGTGACGGATCGTGATGTTAAACGTGTCGTCACATTCGTCACAATTCATTCGTATGGCTTCAACCCATTTATCCCCTACTGATGACCAGTCTCTCCTCTTGAGGAGGCCTAGAGCATACTCCGCCACGCTACTCCAGTGTTGATTGATGGAGGGGTTAATGGCCAACCCAAGTGTCGCAAGTTTTCATGCCACTCGAAGGCCTCCGACATAGCTTTTTGAGTGTTATCTTACGATAACAACGCTTACGATAAAAACTGACGGCTTCTCGTGTCCTTCAAAGCACGAAATGGATCAAAAAATGTTTGTCACTAGCAGTTACTCATTCAAGTACCGACCGCGCCCGCTGTTGCTGTAACGGTCGATCACATGGAATCAACACAACCCGCTCTGTGCTATGAGCGCTTCGTGATATTCCTAGAATGTCGGGTTGGTCTTCACCTTGGGTAGAGTAGCGTAGTTTATTATTTGTTACGTCATAGGTACGCACGGAGCATGCGAACCCGCATGTGATTAGCGTGCGTCTGGATGAGGGAGCAGGCGCGGGCAGGCGCCGTCTGGCATACCTATTGGATCGACAGACCGTGGCTGTTGTGGATCTGGATACCGGTACTGTTATAAAATCCCGTTTCTCATACCCATACAGTGACTAGACACTAGACACCCGTAAGTAAAAAAAGCCAATTACTTTTAGAATATAATTTTCCCACTACTCGGCTCGGGCTCCTCTCACAATGTCCCTCACATTGTACCCCTACAGGCCACAGTCTACCATGCTGGACAAGTGCGGATTATTAGACTTCATACATCTTTGAGAACATTGGTGAACTTAGGTGTGCAGGTCGATGTTTTTCCTTTATCAAAGCAAGTGATAATTAACTTCTAATACGCACATCATTTATGAAAATTAGGGTTGCGTGTCATAATTCGAACTCGGGCCCCTGCGCTTGGGACACCAACGTTCAAACCGCTAGGCTGTCACTGCTATGCACTGCATGAGGCATGCCTTCAATTAATTGGCTATCACGGGTGTTATCTTCGTTGCCATTAGTTAGTAATCAGTATGAGCAGTAAAGTTGGTCAGGATGATGTCTGGCGGTGGGTGTGTGTGGGTGTGGTCAGGAGGCGTGGTGGGGCAGTGGTGGCACGAGGCGCGCGTGGACTGGCTAGAGCTGAACGAGGGCGCGCAGCTGCTGCTGCTGAGGGACGCCCGCCGCCGGCTGCTGCTGTTGCGGCTGCACTCTGGGGACAAGGTGCGAGGGGGAGGGGACAGATAGCATTATGATGGGACATTTTAGGGACTCCCGAGACGGTGTACAGGGTGAATTTTTCAAGTGGGCGTGGATGGCCAAATTCGAAACTATTATGAAATATTTACACTGAACTTATATTAGTAATTCTTGCAAAATATTGCAGTGCTGTATTTGGAATAAACTTTGATATGTAAGGCATTAAGTAGTAGGAAAGGATTGTTTAAGATGGTTGTTAAAAATCCTACAATTAGTACACAATATCAATAAACACACTAAACGTGTTAATTACAGGAGATCATAGCGAGTGGAGTAAGTTTTGTGCAGTGGATCGAATACAGCGACGCTGTCGTTGCTCAGACGCCGACTCACTTATTGATTTGGTGAGTAATGATGATCAAACTAATATGAGTATGTACCTATAATAAAGGTAGTCTTTGAAGATGCTGTGTTGAACAAAGTATTTATTTATTTATTTAACTCTTTATTGTACATCAATAAAATAATACAACACAATCAAGAAGTAGGCAAGTGAAGTAGATAGGAGGTACAAAAGGCGGTCTTATCGCTACACAGCGATCTCTTCCAGACAATCTTAAGATGTGGAGAGCTGAATAAAGTAAGATTATTCCCATACCAGAAAACCGACCATGCTGGAAGAGAAGCGTGGAATTTTGCTTTGACGCTTGGACTCTCCCAGCTGGTAAGGCAAGCGACACGGGTGCCCGATATCGATAGCCATACGGCCAACTGCCTAGACCTTCTGCTGACAACTGATCCAGACAGGTATGATATTCAGGTTTCCTCCCCGTTGGGAACTTCTGATCACTGTCTGGTGAAATCTGTATCGACATATTCCCCTCCGGACTGCGAGCCCCGTGGTAACCGACGAATGTGGCGATACAAGTCAGCAGATTGGGATGAGATGCGACACTTTTTCGCATCTTATCCTTGGCGGCAGCTTTACTTCTCTTCTGACGATCCGTCGAGCTGCGCGGATGCTATAACCGATGTGGTACGTCAAGCGATGGAGTATTTCATCCCTTTTTCTGATGTACCCATCGGTGGCAAAGCTCGCCCATGGTTCACCGCCGAATGTGAGCAAGCTGAGCAGCGCAAGCATTCAGCGTACTTAGCCTGGGTGGATGCTCGAAGCCGCAAAGCTCCGGATGTCAGCGCTAAGAAGAAAGCTTTTAATCAAGCCGCCAAGTCTTACAAAAAGGCATTACAGAAGGCAAATTCCGTCCGCATTATTCACATCGGCGAAAAACTCTCTACCCAACCGTCCGGTAGTAGAGCTTTTTGGTCTCTCGCCAAAGCGGTCGAGAATAATTTCTGTCGGCCTACACTGCCTCCGCTGCTAAAACCGGATGGTTCCCTGGCTCATACAGCTAAAGAGAAAGCGGACTTATTCGCATCTCTTTTTGCTGAGAATTCGCGTCTGGATGTCAGCAATAACGTACCACCCCAGTTGACTCATTGCGGTATCTCTATGCCGGAGATCCGTATTACAAACAAAGAAGTCCTTAAAACCTTGCGGTGTCTAGACGTGAATAAAGCCAGCGGACCGGATGGTATTCCAGCGATTGTAATCAAGAAATGTGCACCCGAGTTGTCTCCTGTATTGACACGTCTGTTCCGCCTCTTAATTCAGACTGGATCAGTGCCTCAATCCTGGAAGCTTGCCAACGTGCAGCCCGTGCCCAAGAAAGGTAGCCGTGCTGACCCCGCGAACTATCGGCCTATCTCAATTACCTCCATACTCTGCAAGATTATGGAGCGTATATTGAATAGGCGCCTCATGGCATACCTAGAACAGAATTATCTCCTTAGCGATCGGCAGTACGGGTTCCGCCGAAACCGATCAACAGGAGATCTTCTAGCGTATGCCACACATATATGGGGCGAGGCCCTCGAGAAAAATGGGGAGGCACTTGCTGTCTCCCTTGACGTCTCGAAGGCCTTTGATAAGGTCTGGCACGCTAGCCTTCTAAGCAAGCTTCCAGCTTACGGCATATCCCCTGGCCTTATCGACTGGGTAAAAGACTTCCTGAGCGAACGGTCTTTCCGCGTTGTAGTCGATGGCTGTTCATCGAAGACGATGGCTACAAATGCCGGAGTTCCTCAGGGGTCCGTTCTCTCTGCCACTCTATTTCTGCTACATATAAATGACCTGCTTATGCCCGGTATCTATGGGTACGCAGACGATAGCACAGTGGTGGAGAGATACCTACCAAGTTCCAGGGCCAGTCGGGACGAAATTCAGTCTGAAAGAGAGGCCATGGTGGCTCGTGTGAATCTCACACTTCGGGCTGTGTCCGAGTGGGGCGAAGCCAATCTTGTGAGATTCAACGCCACTAAAACGCAGACGTGTCTATTCACCGCCAAGAAGAGCCCGTTCACCTTGGCTCCTACTTTTCGGAATGTGTCCTTGGATTATACCGACTGCCTTCAGTTGTTAGGAGTAGAGATATCCTCGAAACTCAACTTTGGGCGGTTCATCGAGACCAAAGCTAAGGCTGCTGCAAGGAAACTTGGTGTCCTTGCAAGGGTGCGACGGTACTTCACACCCAGGCAACTCTTAAGCTTGTACAAAGCTCAGGTTCGGCCGTGTGTGGAGTACTGTTCGCACATTTGGGCAGGCGCAGCCAAATGTCACCTTTCTGCTTTGGACTCGATGGAGAGGCGTGCGAAGAGGCTCATGACCCAGATTTGGTTGAGACCAATCTTCAAAGCCTCGAGCACAGGCGCAGAGTAGCCAGCCTCTCGGTTTTCTACAGGGCACATTTCGGAGAGTGTGCGCAGGAATTGTTTGAGATAATTCCCCCATCTCCGTTTCTCCATCGAACGACACGACGCACGGCGGGTATCCATCCTTTTGTCGTGAACATCCCGCCGGTACAGACGACGCGGTTTGCCTCGTCATTCGTTATACGCACCGCGAAGGACTGGAATAACTTGCCTGCGTCGGCGTTCCCGCCAGCCTACGACGTGGATGTCTTCAAGAAAAGAGTGAATAGGCTTTTTCTAAGTTAATGTGCTCACCATCTTGGACCACATCTACACTTACCATCAGGTGGGATTGTGGTCAAGCATTAACTTATTCGTGTAAAAAAAAAAAAAGATTAAATGGGGTAAAGGTGCACAAATAATATAGAGGACATTTAAGATTATAATAACACAAATATAGGTGAATAGGAAGAAGAGAGAGGGAAGGATTTTTTTTATTTTATTTTTTATTTTATTTTATTTGGGAAACAAACAGCATTCGTATTACAGATTCCATCATACAGATACAAAAAACATAAAGCATAACAGTTTCCACTGAAACATTTTAACATATTAATAGTTTGGAGCATTAGTGGACTTGATAAACCGAGAAGTTAATACAACAAGAAAAATCATAAAAAAAACGTGCAAAAATAGGACTAATCGAAATCAGCTAAGATTTGTCGTATACCCCTTTTATAGGAAATTAAAGATGCGTTAAATGGATCCATATTTTGAAGGTGTTTATTATAAAATTTGCAAGACCGTGATATAAAAGTGTTTCTTGTATAATTTCTTTTTGTAAGAGGGGTATAAAACAGAGATCTACAGCGTGAATGTATACGGGGGCAGCTGAATTTAATGTGGCGTAGCAGGAAGGGCGAATCAACATAATTCTTTAATATTTTAAACAAAAACATTTGGTCTCGTTCTACTCGCCGGTTAAATAGGGTTGTGGTTGGGTGTACACTATTAAATCTATATTTAAGGTGTCTGTTATACAATTTGTTGATTTTTTCTATCTTATTTTGATGAATTTTATATTGCGGGTTCCAAATGACAGAGCCGTATTCCAATATTGATCTTACATATGCATTATAAAGGAGAGTAAGGGTAGAACTATGTTTAAAGTCTTTACATAATCTTAAGATAAAACCAAGCATACGGTAAGCTTTGGGGATAATATGGTTTAAATGTTCATTAAAGGTCAACTTGCTATCTAAGATGATTCCCAGGTCTTTTATCTCAGAAACACGAGTAATATTAACATTATTAAACTGGTAATCAAATTTGATATAATTCGGGCTCCTTGAAAACGAGATGACACTACATTTATTAATATTTAATTGTAAGTGATTTACTTTGCAATAATTTATAAGTTTATTAAGATCGTATTGTAATTCAAGACAATCTGAAACAGTTTTAACTTTTCTTAAAATCTTCATGTCATCTGCATACAATAAGAAATTAGAATTTTGAATAATACATTTTATGTCATTAATAAATAAATTAAATAACAGAGGAGCCAAATGTGATCCTTGTGGTAAACCCGAGGTGACCGGGAGAAATGAGGAGCAATGACCTTTGATGGTGACCGCTTGGCTACGCTCCCGAAGGTAGGAAATTAGCCACCGTAAAAGATCCCCATGTATACCAACGGCATCAAGCTTACGCACCAAGACCGAATGTCTGACTTTGTCAAAGGCTTTCGAATAATCCGTATAAATAGCATCTAACTGAGAACCGGATTCCATTGTAAATGCCACATGGTGCACAAATTCGCACACATTGCTTTCAGTAGATTTTTTATTAACAAACCCATGTTGTTCACTGATCAAAGAAGGCCTCAGCAACGGAAAAATACAGTCGTAAATAATTTTTTCAAATAATTTTGCTATGGTATTTAGTTTGGATATGGGCCTATAGTTCAAAATGTTATGCTTGTCTCCGGACTTGAAGATAGGGACTACATACGACTTTTTCCAAATAGCAGGCATAACACCTGATTTCAAAGATAGATTAAAAAGGATAGTGAGAGGTGTAGCGAGATTTTTATGACATTCTTTAAGAAATATTGGGGGTAAACCATCAGGTCCACATCCCTTTTTTATATCCAAATTCTTTAAAAGTTTTTCAACAGTTTCTTTAGTAATTTTAATGGAACTAATTAGTGTAGACCCCGAAGAGGAACTGGGTAGCTCTGAAGATGCAGTTAAAGGATTCACGTCAACTTCAAATACTGATTGGAAAAACTTATTAAATAGGTTACAGACTTCTTCAGTATCCCCCGATTTGAAATCATTCAAGAACATCGGATCCGGCAAGTCAGAGCTACTTTTTTTACTTTTAACATAAGACCAAAACGATCTACTGTCTTTTTTAATGTTAGATTCGGTATTAGAAATAAATTTATCGTAACAAGTTTGCTGAATCCGTTTCTCACGCTCGCGCAGGAGTTGAAAAGTATCATAGTCTCTGTATCGCCCATAAATTTTCCATTTTGTATGGTATTTGAGTTTCTCGTTAGTAATTTTAATTAGGGCTTTAGAGTACCATATAGGGTATCGATTGGTATTTCTAATATGCTTAACCGGAACGTATTTATGAATTAGATCGTTAATTATTTCATAAAAAATGTTTACACATTGTTCTATATTTTTAGAGTTAAATATTCTTAACCAGTCGATATCAGAAAGTTCGCTATTGATTTTTTGGAAATCGGCAGAATGGAACAAAGTAGCTATCCTTGTTTTAGGTTTAAGACTGTTATCGTATAATCTTTGCATAAAAAATTCGAGCGCAGGATGATGTGGATCTTCTTTGACGAGAGGTGCAACACAATGGATTACGTCACAGACATTTTTGCAGAGAATAAGATCTAGTTGCCTATTATTAATATTAGGGATTATGTTATGCTGTGTAAGATTTGTTAAACATATAAAATTATGAAGCTTATTCACTAAGATATCATTGACAGAGTGGTTAATAAGAGTTATGTTATTGGTTGTGTCCAAAGACCAAATTGCATTAGAGATATTAAAATCACCAACTAGCAAGAAATCGTCGTCTGGACTGTTCAACAACCCGTCGGTGACCGAGTCTAAAAATTGATCTAATGTATCATTGTGATGGCGATTATGTGGAAAATACCCGCATAATATGTGAAGGTGGTGGGATACTTTATCAGCAATGACAACTTCGATAGCTTCAGCTGAGTCATGTGTAAACGTTATCGATGCCGAGCTTACAATAGGCAATTCTCGACGCACCGCAACAAGAACTCCACCACCCATACTGTCGCCACGACTGTCGTAATTTCTATCACTTCTGTATACATTATAACGCGTATCGAATAGCTCAGAATCATAAATCCCTGGCAAAAGCCAAGTTTCGGTAATACATATCAGGTCATAGTTAGATAACAAAACATTCCGAAGAAAGACAGTGGTCTTGGTGCGCAACCCGCGTGCATTTTGGTAGTACACATGCAGTTTATCAAAGATAGCCATTATTAATAATAGAAGTCGTATTACATATGTACACCAACTCTAAAATTACATAATTACGATTCATGCCCCTTACATGATTAATTAAATGATGGTTAAACAATGAAATAATATGTAACATTATAGTTGTTAAAATTAAATGTTGGTCTGCCCCTATCCTTAACATAGAGATAGTAAGTTGACTAAAATCTAGTACACAGTAACATAGACAGCACAGTTCATTTATTTGATCTTGTTTAAATCTTGTTCATTAGTGATTGTAATCACAGGACTAGTGTCATTCTGACGAACGAAAATTGTACAGTTTTTCACCCAAACATACGTATATTGTTTATCCTTCGCAATGGTTTTAGCCTGATGAAGCAGGGATTTATTAAAGGGCGTCAGGTGCTCGTTGAAAAAAACCGGATTATCGCACGAAGCAAAGCCAAAGTCACCGGCTTTTAGCTTCAGTTTGCGGGCTCTAGAGAGAAAATCGTCTTTTTTGTATCGCGCTATGAATCGAATTATTATAGGTTTGATGTTCTTGGAATCCGATCTTTTCGGCGCAACACGAGTTATAAAGTCGATGTCAGTCACTGGATCAATTTTAATTTCAGCACGATCAGATATCAGTTTAAGAATATCAAAAAGATTCTCACTTTTTTTCTCCGGGATCCCATATATTTCGATATTAGAGCGCCTGGACCATTGCTCCATATTATTATTAACATTTTCGAGCTTCGAAATGGACGATTTTAGGTTATTTAATTCCGGACCAGCTTCTTTGCATGCTTTTAAATCAGTTTCAATTTTATCTATTCTTTTAGTAATGTTATCAAATTGTTCATTGAAGAAATTTAAAGATGACTTAACATTCTCGATTTCCTGTTTAATAGGTTTGAGTTCTTGTAATAATACCTTTTGCAAGTTAGAACTAATTTCATTCTTCATTTTTGATATCTCAGAAGCCACAATATTTCTTATCATCTCAGCAGATATATTACAATCCATCATGCCTATCGAAGGAGGAGAGACTGTGCTAGAGCCGCCACGTTGTGTAGTAACATTGACTGCCTCATGATGCTGTGTGCTAGATGAGCTTCGTATTGGTGTGTTATCCCTGTTCTGCCGAGGCTGTTTAGCCGAGCATTCCGGGCATAACCACGATTTTTTAAATTCAGCTATTACACTTTTCTTTTCGGTAGGATATAGGCAGTGTATATGGTAGTTGTGTTTACATTTTGTGCATACGATGCTACCGGTGGTGCCCTCTGTGGTTGATTTGCAACATTCAAATTTCATCTTGATGTATTTTTTTTTATTTTTTTTGAATATTTTAAGAAGAAAAAAATATTTATTTATTTTGTTTTTAACTTCTTCAAAAAGACAAAAAATTAAAAGAGAAAAATATTGCCTCAGATCGGGATCGATCCTGC
The DNA here is from genome assembly GCA_951805285.1 of Thymelicus acteon. NCBI lineage: Eukaryota > Metazoa > Arthropoda > Insecta > Lepidoptera > Hesperiidae > Thymelicus > Thymelicus acteon. Next base: position 10,217,498 of record OX638225.1, on the reverse strand, counting down.
GTGTGTAGCGTTTGATCTATGAAGTCCTATGCTTGCAAACGGTGCCGCCCCGGTGCGTAGAATTCTGTCGAAAATTACGTTTCGATCTTACGCCAGATTTTAGTGTAGAGAAAGAGCGGGTAACTATGGATGGTTTTACACAATTCTACCCACACACAGTAATTATAAGCGAAGATTTTTAAACTTTTATGCACTGATTAAGGGCGAATTGCACAAGATAGACACAGGTTTTTTTGATAACTTTGTTCTTTGATAAACACTGAACACAGTTAGGTACTTTCCAACGTATGGCAATTGGTTTATACTCAGATATAGAATTTAATCTCTTGGGTGATTAGTAAACGGACTGCTCCCAACTACTGTTAGACACACAATTTGGATGACAAAAGGATGGAGGCAAACTGAATTAATTAGACAGATAATGGGCTTTTACTTGATTTTTAAAAGAAATTAAAGTACTTACGTTACGAAAGTATGTGAATTAATAAAGTATGTATGCACAGCGTGCACTTTGAGTTAGTGGGGGAGCCTCCTGGCGACTTTTTTTTACCACTCTTCTTTTAACTCTGTATATAATTATACATATCTTGCTTTCTGCGTAGTTCGCTCTATTGACAGTAAGGTACAGACAGTCAGCAAAAGAATATTATCAATTTTAAGTATACAGTAGTAGCGTATGTAGGTATCATTAAACATTGATTAGGTATAACACAAACATTCTGTAATATAAAACATTACCAAACGTTTTTGTTACATGCTCTGCATACCTAATTCTTTTCCCACTGTACATTGTATACCCCACACGGCTCACACACCTATACTCCACGCGATTTGCAGCCGAAACAAATGTAAACAAACCATTAAAATGGTTTTCTAGTGTTTTCACTAACTGACTTTAATTTGTACACCAAATGCTTTTTATTTAGACAAACTACTCATTAAGACAAAACAGTACATTATGTTAAAAGTTTCAAATCGCTTCTTGGAAATAAGATTCTCATTGCAAAGTGTTTAAATGATGACAGTGTTATTTGATTTTGTTTGATTCCACATTTACTCGGAATTTATAATTGTTATCAATCAATATGTATTTATTTAAGAATTCACAAATACCTTATTGAGTAGTTTGTCTAAATAAAATGCATTTGGTGTACAAATTCATGTCAGTTGGTAAAAAATCCTATAAAACGATTTTAATGGTTTGTTTACATTTGTTTCGGCTGCAAATCGCGTGGAGTATAGGTACAGCGCGTGGGAGCCGGCCAGCGTGGAGCTGGCGGAGTGCGGCGGCGGCGCGGCGGCGGACGTGCGCGCCGGCCGCGTGCTGCTCGCCGGCGGGACGCTACCGTACGTGCAGCTCGACGAGCATCGGCTGGCGTTCAGTATGTACTGTTTGCACTACTTGCACTGTTGTACGGGTGCATCTATATTCGGGAAATATTAACAGTTTCTTTAGATTAAATGATAATAATAAATAAATAAACGCAAATACACTCATACCCCCGCAGTAGGTTTTTACCTGTGTCGCGGGTGGCATGGACAACATATGCAATGCATCACAATAATACCCAAGAACAAATATTTATCTGTCACATAAATATCTTCCCCGGCCGGGAATCGAACCCAGGAGCCCTTGCTTTGCAGGCAGGGTCGCTACCAACTAGGCTACAAGGTCATTGCAAAGATAGATGGATGGTCAACACCATTTGTCATTAGAGACTGCACACACTCAATTAGCGGGCGATTCTTTGAAAATAAAGAAATTGAGCGGCAATTAGAAAATATCATACTTCTTTATTGTTATAGATTATGACAAGGTGTTTTTTACAAACACCGAACCGTCTTTTACTTGGCGCAGTAGATGTTATACAAAAATAATTAGTCCAAATAGCGCAAATTATGATGAAACAATCCAAAATCTAATTACCAGTAGTGTCCCTTTTCCCCGATTTTAACAAATGATGCTGTATAAAAAAAATATACAACTGAAGAACGAAGTTTTCTTCAACGATTTCGATAATAGACTAGTATATGCATGCCTTACATTAAAATCATGATGCAAAGAACATATTTTCGTTATTTAAAATCATTTTGAATTTTGTCCCTGCATTGTTATATAATTACCATTCATTAGGATGGTCACTTCAATTTTGTTGCTTATTTTGTACTGTATAGCGCTCCTTTAGGTATAAACATTCGACCACCAATCGTGGCTCCCTCTTCGAACAAACGGAAGTGTCAAAACATGCTTCAGCACGACGTAATATAAAATTATTCTACTGCACGAGTGCTTTGTTTCAAAATATTTCTCAGTGCCGTTAAATTTTTTGAAGGTAAGTAGATATGTTTTTCTGCCATAATACATTAGGTTATCTTAGGTTCTTGCATAGACAACTATTTTACATAGATAAATATTAAAAATAATAACAGTCACTAAATACAGAGAAATTCAAGAAAATGTGTGATTTTCTAATCACCGTTTATCTAATTACCGGACTTTACCATTCTTTTTTAATAAAACGGTAATGAGCTTGTTTAGATGGTAATTAGATAATGAGAAATTTCTAAAGGGAGTCCTTATTATAGTCAAAATTATCTAAGATGCCCATAATGATAGCTACTATTTATTAATATGAACTAACCTTGTATGGGTGTCTTTGAGCGAAATGGAATATTCATTTACTTGACATGAATAGTTGAATACTTACGGACAAAGTATTTTGCCAAAATTTGTTAAAAATCCCTACTCATTTTCATTGGCGTTGATTATAAATCATATTATACATTAAAATCTAGTAAAAATCCCATCACATCATAATTTATGCAAAATTTAATGAAAATATATGACCTCGAAACAATATTATATGAAGAAGCCTAAATCTAATCTGACGTAGGGTGATGTGACGGCTTGAAACCGTTTATAAAACCAATCATAATCGATACATTACTATAATCGAAATTTAAAAATGAAAATTGATTAATTTAATTACATTGTTAAAAATGATTTGCTTGCATTTGAATTCAAAATTAGGTACCCAATAATACCACGACGAATTGGATGCTAACAAAGGACATTTTCCATTATGTATGGGCACTTCGCCATCCATGGACAGTAACTGCAGATAATAAAATTATGTTATATGTAATTATGTATTTAAGGTTGCAGTAAACATTTTTTTTCAACAAAATAATAATTATGTATACATGAATGTGTCTTACGAAATAAGCAAGAATTTATTTACTGTAGTTTTTTCCTGACGCTCATAATATAATATTATGTCAAAATATTATTATGAAACTGAGTGGGACTTTCATTCTATCATGATCTATCTTTCTTTCTTTTTCTTCTCTCTTTCTTGGCCGGCAACGCACCAGTGATGCTTTTGGTGTTGTTGATGTTCATGGGCGAATGGATAAAAGAATATTTTATTGAAGTCGTAAATAGATACATATTGAGAATACGCGGTACGAGATAGTTCAATCGAGGTAGTTATTACGGTTAGTAGAATATTACGGTTTTTAGTTTAAAATTTAATTATCGAATCGATTAGAAGGTCTTATAATTTTGAATCGATTTGTTGTAAAAATTGGTTTCTTTCGTGAACCGATTTTTTTGTACATCTCTAATGTCACTGTGATGGCAAACGACAAATTGGGCTTCTTAGTTCGCGGTGACTATAGATAATCAATATGACCTTTAGTTTATGACAACACTATGTTACATGTTGTAAAGGTATATCTTCTGTATAATTTAAACAATTTTGTACGGATGTCCTTTATAGACTTTAAAACCATCCTACCGATGTGCCCCAAAATGGTTACATTTGAAAGGCAATAATGCGAAGATGGTTTGAGACCACTAAAATAGATCAATTGAGAGCAGGAGAGAAGCATTGGCTGTAAGTTTGGATGTTGCAAAGGCCTTCGATAGGGTGTGGCATAAGGCATTACTCTCTAAGCTGCCTTCCTACGGAGTACCCGAGAATTTGTGCAAATGGATTGCCAATTTTTTATCGGAGCGGAGCATCAAGGTCGTTGTTGACGAAGTATGCTCGGACACGAAGCCCATAAATGCTGGCGTCCCTCAAGGCTCTGTGCTCTCACCTACACTGTTCATCATGCATATCAATGATATGCTTGGCATCAGGAATATCCATTGCTATGCTGATGATATTACGGGTGATGCTCGTTATACAGGCCGAACAAATCTTTCTCGGATGCAGATTGAGGAGAAGAGGATGAAACTTGTATCTGAAGTCGAGACATCTCTGGAGTGGGTCTCGGAATGGGGCAGGCTAAATTTAGTCCAGTTTAACCATGAGAAGACACAAGTTTGCGCGTTAATAACAAGTGTGCAATTTCGGGACCACTTGGTTAGTAAGGCCAAACTGCAAAGAAATTGGGAGTGCTCAATAGAGCTAAGCAGTACTTTACGCAGACGATAAACAAAATGAAAAAATTACATCTAACGTTATAATCAAGACACCATTTGCAGATAATGAGAAAGTAACACTTCTTTCAGCTGTAACTCCTGATAATAAACTACATTTGCAAACTGAAGTTAATATCGATGACAAGGTGTATAATATTAGTACTGTCAACATTTCATCATTGAATTCTTTTTGATCGTAATCACATAATGTAATCTTATCAATTTTTTTTACCGAAGACCTTTTTTTTGCTTTATATTTCAACTGTTTATATTTATTTTCATCACTGAATAATTTTTCATTATAATCACTTACTCCGTTAATTGACACATGTTTCATCACTGGCCGCCGAAACGAAGTTTTTCAAAATGGGATTTTTTTCCAAAAATAATTGTAGGTATATCAACTACGTTCAATGCCCAAATGTAGTACTACTAATAGTATTAATTATGATTACATTATTGATTTTATTTGTAACTGCTATGTTACTATCCACTATTTTACTATAATTATTTACTTTTATTATTATTAAAATTGTTATTTCAAGTATTATAAAAATGATTATTTTATTATGAAAAAATGATTGAATGATTTTGGAAGTTACTTCATTTCTAATTGCCATTTTAAATTTTCTAATTACCAATTATTTTTAATAATTACCATTCGTCTTAAATATCATTACCGTTTTCAAAAAATCTTCTTTTGTCTATAACTTTTACATTATTAGTTTTATCATTGTCCCTTTCACATATATAACAATGTAATATAATAAACTATATAAAAAATCTATAAAGAACAATTTTGGTAACAATCTTTGATGCGTTCTTTGAAACAAGCGAATATGCTTATTTTCAAATATTCACCCTACTAGCATAAAATAACGTACTCACACTTTAACCTTATTTTATTTTATTTAGCACAAGTAACCGCCCTCGCTTTGCTTCGGTTTTCTTATTTTTTTACACCTTGTATATTATTGTTGTTATATTATTGGAGTTTTATTAAGGATCTCTATTTTTTTTGAAAATATAATATACCCTATGTCACCTGGGGATAGTGTAGCTTCCCAACAGTGAAAGAATTTTTCAAATCGGTTCAGTAGTTTCGGAGCCTATTCAATGCAAACAAACAATCAAATATTTCCTCTTTATAATATTAGTATAGATTACATGGTGTCGGCGATACACCGGTGAATGTTAACATAACACATGTATGCAGACACAGCTCTCCGCAGCGGCGAGTTGTCAGCATGCGCGGCGTACCTGGCGGGCGCGGGCGGCGCGGACGTGTCGGCGCTGTGGCGGCGGCTGGCCGAGCGCGCGCTCGCCGACAACCAGCTACAGGTTACTTCTCCACGGGTCCACCTGGCTCCATCCATCCATCCATCCTACATCCATCCATCCAGCTACCCCCTTATTGCATGAGTCAGCCGCCAAGCGACTAGTCGTGTTCCGGCAGGGCCTTGAGAGCCAGTTCTTTATTTCTTTTTCTTCTCTCTTTCTAGGCCTGTAAGTCCGGTAACGAACGTATCCACGAGGTATCTATGGGCGACGACAGCCACTTACCATCAGGGGGATCGTCAGCTCGTTTGTCGGGTATTTCCATTAAAAAAACAGTTTCTCCTCTTGAGGAGGCCTAGAGCATATCCATCATGCTGCTACAGTGCGGAATGGTGGAGGAGTTGCTGGCCAATCCATGTGTCGGAAGTTTTCATACTGCCCGAAAGCCTCCAACATGGCTTATCGACTGGCATCTTACCAAGAAATCAAGAAATTTTTGCTACTACCGCTCACCCATACAACTGCCGACCGCGCCTGCCGTTTCGTAACTCGGTCGATCACTTTGGATCGACACGAGTCGTTATGAGTGCTTCTAGATTTAAATGATTTATGAACAGTTAAGAAACAACTGTTCAAGTAACAACTGTTTGAATAGCTTCAATTTGTACAAATATTTTTATATCTATTTTTTCTCATTAATTTTATTCCGCTTTTACCTTCCAACTTTTTTTTGAAACCATGTAATATGTACATTACATTACAGCTGGCGGCGAAATGTTATCGTGAGGTGTCGGACGAGGCGCGAACGTTTTATCTCGACAAGACAGTCGAGTTGGCGACTGCGGAGGGGGAGGGCGATGTAGCCGCAGGTAGCGTTTAATTGTTGGAAACCTATTTCACTATATTTAAATATATGTTTTCATTATTAATAAAGATTATTTAAAGTTGACAAAGTACTAGATATGGTCAATGTGTTATCGAATCAACCAACTTAAATAATATCAAAAAGTGACAAAAAGAAGCAAATGTATTAATATGTGATCGCAATTTCAGGATTGTCCAGCCCATTGGTGCAGGCTCGTCTCGCAATATTCGCCGGTGACTTGGCGACTGCGGAAGAGTGCTACGCCAAAAAGGCTGGGAAACCGGATCTGGCTATTACCATGTACAAAATGTTTAATAAATGGGCCGAAGCCATAGCACTGGCCGAGAAAGTGGACCGCGCGGCCGTGCCGACCCTCAAACAACAGCACATGGATTATTTAACATCCACTGGTGAGATTTTGAGCAGCTTGTGCACAAAAACCGACAGGGCTCTAAAGTGAGGCGAGTATGGCGAGTGGGGCGAGCGATCCCAAGCGCCGGCAACTCCGGCAAGTAAATGAAGCGATTCTATTGGTTCTTAAAAACCATCTTTCGCTATGCATCTCTGGTGGAAACGGTGTGTGGGAAAGTGCAGGGCTTACACATCAGCGCGCTTACGTGTTTTTATATCTACTTTAAATCAAATAAATCAGTGTATGAGGAACACTCGCCGCGGGAAGTTTTATTTATCATCTAACAACCCGTACATTCGGCAAGCGTTGACCAAATTGTATTGTATAGGCGGCTTAACATTTAGCACTGTATTAAATTGCTCACTTTGCCACCCCGCAGGCAGGATAGGCGAGGCGGGCGCAGTGCTGGCGGCGACGGGCGACGTTCGCGGCGCGGTGCGGCTGTGGGTACGCGGCGGTCGCGCGCGGCGTGCGGCTGCGGCGCTGCTGCTGCACCCGCAGCTGCTGCGCGACGACGACCTGCTGCGGGCCGTGCGGGACACGCTGCTGCAGGTTAGAACCTGCTGATCAGGGGCGGCCTTAGCCATTGCGAGGCCCAGGGCGGCAGATCATTGCGAGGCCCTTGTGCGTTCCGTAAAATTGTGTGTTTAGATTTGATTTGATTTTTTTTTAATTGTGGCCAGCCATAATGACTGCCCTGATAGAAAGCGGACAGTGTCGACCAAGCATGGGCGAACGCCACGAGTACCTTATGCCGCGATATTCGACCATATTACTACTGCCTGTGCAAATGCTTTTTCAAACCTCGCACGCTCGTGGATTTAGTAATTATTAGATTGCTATGTGTCACTTTTAGCCTGTGTTGGGTTTTTAGAGGTTTCCTGAACTTCATTTTTCACTTATTTAAATACGGGCCCACGTATGTCGTATTGAAGTTGTTTTCTTTTGAGATGTTATTAATCGGGCGAATAATAAAAAAAATGTAGGTAAAAGCATTGAAGTATTATTAGTAGCATATAGAACCGACACCCCGAACACAATGTATGTCCCACCCAATGAATTGGCGCCGGTCGGCTTCAATTTTCAAAGGATTGTTCGATTTTGTAAGGAGAAAGGGGGCTCAATTTTGAAAATAGAACCTCCCGGCGGGACTCACATTTTGTTCGAGATGTCTGTTCTATTACATTATACTTCAGTTTAAAATCTTAATTGTTACGTACTTTAATAAAGCGGGGAAATTATGTATTTGCGAAAAAATAACTGGCGATAACGAATATTCATTCATAAACACAAGAAAAAGAAAATTCACTGCTGGAAGTGCAAAATAAACTCACTTGGAGAGGTTTCCGTACGTTGATTATGTATTTACCATTATTTTTCTATTTTATTTATTTTTGCCGTTTTTTAAGATTATAGACTTTTTATAGGTTTTCCTGTAATATTTAAGTAAAGAACTGTTCTCTGTATTTTTTTTTCAAAATTCTAGCGTTAGTACATAGTTTCACAGATAAGGGGGGAAAAGTCAGTTTTGGCTTTAATATTAGTTCTTTCTTGAATAATTTTAAAACTATCCGTTGTAGAACTATAACAAAAATATACTTGAGATCCTTACAACTAGCCCTTTTATTTGACATACAACACGATACGGTTTGTAAAACAGTTTTTGTTTAAATTTGATTCCGTAAAATTTTTTTTTTCAAAATTCTGTTGTTTAAATTTACACCTTCGTCTTTGGGTCACAAAAAAGTATATGAATACCAAATTTCAACTCATTTGGTCCAGTAGTTTCGGAGTAAATTGACTGTGAATGGCGGCCCAGACGCACGATTGATCCTGTATGGGTTCCATTTTTCGTTTTTTCGTATGGAACCCTAAAAATACTGTAAACAAACATATTGAATTTAAAAAGGGGACTTGGGGAGCGAAGCCCAATAGTATAATAAGAAGGCTAACGCTACGACATAGGTACATATTGTAACGAAGGTTTCGATTTTATTTTATAGTTTTATACAGTCAAATAACCAAAAGTTTATGTATTTTTATTGTTATTTCACTGTATATTATGGTATTCCGTTCTTAAAGTTATACAATCATATATTTTTTGTTTTGCTATGTAAAGTTTTTTTTAACTCGGGTGATGACGCGAGGCCCCTGCAAGCGCGAGGCCCCGGGCGGTTGCCCTGTTCGCCACCCCCTAAGGCCGCCACTGCTGCTGATGTACTGTTAGGATAGAGGAAGGGGATCTGCAAATTAGAGTGCTTGCTGATGTAGTGATAGAAGGAGCAGATGATATAACTTAGTAACAGATTACACACTGAAATGTGCCGAATTTCGTTACTGCTGAAGTTATATATAATTAAATAATACATAATTTCTGTGGTTTCTATCCTCTAGGAGGAGTGGTGGGAAATGGCCGGGGAGTTATCGGAGAAGCGAGGGGAGACAAAAGCTGCGGTCGAGTACTACGCCAGGGGAAATAATTACGCGCGAGCAGTTCAACTTGCGAGAGAGGTCAGTGGTTGGTTGGTGTACTAATCTGTAATTTACAAAAAATATTGGTACATTTTTAAATACATTAGTTAGTAGCTATTGCCGTACCTAATGGATGGTACGGCTAATTACGAAGTAATCCTGTAACTAACTATATCACCAATTATGAAGCGACACACTACGAGTGACTAGGAGTCTTAAGGTCAACGTTAATCAGGCGTACGATTGGTCTTTTTGGTTCGTGGTGAGTGTTTTTCCTTTATATTGGTTGTTCCAGGCGTGTCCAAGCGAGGTGACCCGTCTGGAGGGCGAGTGGGGTTCGTGGTTGGGCGCCACGCGGCAGCCTGGCGCCGCCGTGCCGCACCTCATCGAGGCGGGCCGCATCACGGACGCACTCGTCGCCGCACTCAAGGCGCATCACTACCGGAAGGCCTTGCAGATTCTACAGGTACTGTACTGTACTGTTCTGTCGTGTCCTAGCTCGTGTAGTAACGTAGGTCGTTATAGTTTTGTTATGTCTCTGTTAGACCTGCGTAATGCTAACTCTAATTAACGCATTCAGAATATTATTTCACAGGTGTGGCCAATAGTGGCAAAAGAAGCGTGGCGTTGTTGCTGCTATTTTTTTCGTCACATGCAAGGATTTTAATTCCATTGACCACATCTGCGGCCTAACGCGCTAAGTAAGACGCATTCAGTCGTAGCAGGGCATATTGTAGTATTTTTGTTGTTGTCCACAGGTTATAGACGATAAAGACTCGGTTCGAGAACAGTGTGAGCAATTGGCTGAGCACTTCATATCTACGCAAGTATGTTACGTCCTTTTTGATTTGATTCACATAACAATTTCTACGGTACCTTGTCAAACGTCAATATGAAATATTGACCGCGTGTTAAGAAGCTATTTTAACATTGAAAAGGAATGGGAAACAGCGGAACAAATCCTGATATCGTGCGGCATGGTGGAGCGGTGCGTGCGCGCGTACAACGCGGCGGGTCGCGTGGCGGACGGACTGAGGCTAGCCGCCGCGCATCTGTCGGAGCAGGACACGAGAGATATATACATCCCACTCGCACACCAACTGCGGCAGGACGGACAGTTGCGCAAGGCTGAGCAGATTTACATTGGACTCGGCGATCCTGATGAAGCTATATCTATGTATAAGGTAAGCAGTCAGTGCTTTGTGTGAACCTATTAGTCAGAGGCCTTTGGGTGGCAGTAAAACTTGGGTTTCCTATTAACACCTCTATCAATCCGCTGGAGCAGCGTGATGAAGTATGCTCTAGGCGTCCTCAAGAGATCCGTGCTCAATAGTAGGCCGTTAATAGATTTGAAGTAATAAAATCAAAATTGTCAGGAGGCATCCCAATACGAAGCTATGCTGCGGCTGGTGGCGGCACACCGCGGGCCGCTGCTGGAGGCGACGCGGCGGCACGTGGCGCAGGCGCTGCATGCCGCCGGCGACCTGCGCGCCGCCGAGAACTACTACGTGCAAGCAGGTGGGATTACCTATTATTGTATATATTATTAGCTATAAGTGGCTCTATGTTCGGTCGTAGTCTTTAAAAAATGCATAGGTATCTTGGTACATTTCTAGTGAAATGCAGTAAAATAATACCACTTTTTAAAACTGCCCATTAAAAAAGGCCGTCAGCTTGATTGCATCTTATTTAAGTAATATAATACAAAAGGTTAGTATAAATGATGAAAAGTTATTGGAGTCACCAGCTGTGATGGGTGTACTACAGGGTTCAATCTTGGGCCCTTTTCTTTTCTGGTATAAATTAATGATTTACAATTTTACAGACTAAATTAAATAGAACAGAGAGGCCTCCAGAGAGCCTCTGTAGTTCTGTACGTTGGTGCATGATCGTATGGGACCGCCTAAGCGACCTTTTTATGTATTGTAATGTATCAGGCGACTGGAAGAGCGCGATAGCGATGTACCGCGCTGCGGGGCAGTGGGAGGCCGCAGAGCGGGTGGCGCGCGCGCTCGCGCCGGCCGCCGTGCAGCAGCAGGTGGTGCTGCAGCGCGCCGCCGCGCTGCCCGCCGCGCCCGCCGCGCGCCTTCTGGCCGCGCGCGGGCTGGCCGCTGTTGGGGCGAAGTGGGCGCTGCAGGCGCAGAGGTATGGCCTTATGTACAACTATTATTGGAAATAAAGCTGCGTTGCTTGGCGTCGGGAAATCTATGCCTTGGTAGGCTTGGTACTTGGCAGAAGTTCAGCTTAGTAAGAAAAGAAACAACTTAGAACTTTAATGTTGAGTGGGGAAGGTTCATGATGTTGTACTTATTATTGATATGGATCATGAGTAACAAATCACCGAAAACATTTTTTATTTACTAAAAAATGCCATGTCTTCACATTTTATCCGAAGTAAGTACTATATTCATGTTTGGCATTGACTGTTGCTGACAAATGGAATTTATCTAACTAAATGAAAAAAGAAAAAGAATGAAAACAACGAAACGCTATTTTAGTAACCTGTGAGTTATCTGATCTCATTGTCCGTATAGATGGGACATAGCATCAGAGCTGAGCGAGCTCGGCGGCGGTGTGTCGCGGCGCGAGGTGGCGCGACACGAGGCGGCGGCGCTGGCGGGCGAGCAGCCCGAGGCGGCCGAGGCGGCTTTCCTGCGCGCCGGCGCGCCCGACGACGCCGCGCGCATGTGGCTCGCGCGCGGGGACCACCGCCGCGCGCTGCACATCGCCGAGCAACATGCGCCGCACATGGTACATACACTACACACATACACACACTGATACCTTAGATAGAATAGAATAGTGTAGGATAGGGTAGGATAGGACAGGATAGAAAAGTATATTCTTTATTATACACACCAAGTATGTTATTACATCAAAACATGTAAAAAATTTAAAACAAAAGGCGGTCTTATCGCTATAGAGCGATCTTTTTCAGACAATCTTTGGCAAGAGGACAAAGTGATGAGTATGAAGCCTATTTTTTGCAATGTGTTGTCAAAATGCAAAAAAATATCATTTCTGTAACATTCAGTAATTGACGTATTGATTGATAACGCAAGGTACCTATGGTGTGTGGTGTGTCCAGGTGGAGGAGGTGCTGGTGGAGGGCGGGCGCGCGGCGGCGGAGCGCGGCGACCTGCAGCAGTTCGAGGCACTCATGATCCGCGCCAACCGCCCGAGGGAGGTCGTGCAGCACTACAAGGAACTCGGTCAGTCATAAGTCTTTGCCGTATGTGGTCTGACGCGTTACTTAACGCTTTGCGTCGGCGTGGCGAACAGTTAGCGCTCTTAAAGGAGCGTTTGCGTTACGTAACATGTTAGAAAGTAATGTAACTATTAATCAATAAATCATCAATATAATTATAATAATAATTATTATTATCACTAACATTATGCTTATATGTATATCGTAGTTTCTTGGGTCCTAGATGTTAAGTAGGCTTGCGTCAACACAGTTTTAACACCCCATTTGAGAAACATTAATAAAGTGCGTGTGTGGGACACAAGGAGGTTTCTTTGTCATTATTATTGTCAATATGAGCAGAGTTGTGGGAGGAGGCGGCTCGCGTGTCCCGCGAGTACCTGCCGGACAGCGCGGAGCCCGTGCCGCCCGCCGTGCCGCCGCTGCTGCAGCGCGCCGCCGACCACGCCGACAGGTAGCTCGCTTGAATCACACACACACCACAAACCTCGTACTACATAATTTGAAATGAAATGAAATATCTTTATTTGTAGAAATGTGGTTACAAACTTGGTCAAATATTATGCAATCTATCTCACATTTGCCATATTATACATGTAACAAATCAGAGATCATTAAAATCGGTACAGCTATTCTTAGCCGTTATTTTTTGTGTGCATATCTCCATCTCCCTCTCCCTCTCCCGCTCCTGTTCCCCTCCCCTCCCCGTGTTACAACTATAACAATAAATTTTTGTTTATAACTATAAGCTTACATATTAATTTCCACATTTCTGAGTTCAAAAATGACGAAGTATTACCCCTTAGGAGATGAATTTCGAGAAAACAGTGATACAGTTTTTTTGAGTTTATTCGTTACAAATATACAAAAATACAAAGCTTTCCTTTTTATAATATCAGTATAGATTATGATAGTTACGAAATGTAATTTAAAACTTGCTAATGTAAAGGTGGCCTGAGACATATTATACTCACATGGACGTACCGAGAGGGACGGGAGATAGGTTGGATTTTTGTAAACACCACAGGCCACAGTTCAGCAGTTCGAGTTTGTATGATTTGAATAATTTACGGATGGACCTCTGTCCGGTGTGTCAGGGGCGAGTGGTGGGAAGCAGTGCAGCTGCTGGCGGGTGCGAGCGCGGCGGGCGCGGCGGGGGGCGCGGCGCGGCTGGCGGAGCGCGCGGCGCTGCGGGCGGCGCGGCTCGCGCGCGACCGCCTCCGTGGCGCGAGACGGCGCGCCGCCGCCGACATGCTCGCTGAGAGGTACGCGTACGGCGTAGCGACATACAGACATGTGTTGACCATTGGCATATGTTACAACGTAAAGACAGCGCCAACGCACACGGGGAAGACGTGGCACTAAACTTGATACAATTGAACCAATGCAAAGTTCAGTACATAAAGCTCTGATCTCGCCGAAGCAAGAATAAAGCCGAATGCAAACGTAACGGGTTTTTTCCCGTCCCGTACGGGATTCTGCTGCGTATGCACTATCGTATACATTTTCTATGGAAAAATGTTTCTAAAACTTCACGTCTCGTCCCGTACGGAAAAAAGACCCGTTACATATGCACTGGGCTTAACATATCAGTGATAGCCGTTTGTAATTTAATAAATTTGAATTTTAAAAATATTTCTAGGCTCTTTAAAGCGATAAGGTCGCCTATTGTTTTGTATTCCTTCCTTTTGCTATTTGTGTGTATTTTATGGTGTACAACCAATAAAGTGTTAAAAAAATAAGTAACTAAAGTATGTTAAAGGTTCGCAGCGATCGGGCAAGGTGAAGTGGGCGAGCAGCTTCGCGCCGCGCTCGCAGAGGGCGCCGGCGACGATGACGAGGCCGGTAATTAATTCGCATAAATTACATCAAATAACGACTATTATTCAACCGCTTAACAAAATTGCTAAGCCACTTTGCAAGGGTTAAGAGCTGTTCTGTCTATATTAGGAACAAAATTGGAAAATGGTGTTGGTAAGTTTTAAAATATCGCTTTTTGTGTATAGTTAGGTCCACCAAATGAAATACAAGTTGAAGATGACGTCACATTGAAACAATAATCAATAAACAAGAAAGCATACTAAATGTTAAACTGAGATATCATTTTTGATCTTGGTACACAGTGTACACACCAAATCACAACAATTAACGTTAGATCAACAAGAACAATTAATTATTTTATACCGATATACAGTAATAAAATAACATATGACTTCAATAACGAATGACTCAGGATCTTCATCGGAAGTATTGGAGGAGGAGGGCGAGGGGGAGATGGCGGTGCAGGTGGACGCGGCGGGGGCGGCGGGCGCGGTGGGGGTAGCGGGGGAGGAGGAGGCGCTGGAGCGGCTGGCGCGCGGCGGGCAGTGGGCGCGCTGCCTGGCGCACGCGGGCGCGCGCGCGCCGCACTACGCGCTGCGGTACGCCGCGCATCTGTTCAAGACCAACCCGGTATGTCGACCGACTTACAATAGGCGTATAGCTATACTTACACCCAACAAATAATGCACTAAATTATTGCCCGCTAAACCTTAGTGGATAAAAATCCAATGATATTGTGACCTTCAACAAAATACCAATTTTAGCATGTTGTGAAAAACAATAATATTTTACGTTGCGAGCATTCACGCTATTATGTCTTGACAGCGTTTAGAAGGCGTCGATATCGTCAGCGAAGAGGTACCAGAGGCGCTGTCGCAGGCGTTGGACGCGTTGCGGCAGTACGTGGTGCCGGCGGGGGCGATGGGGGCGGCGGGGGCGGACGGGACGCTGGCGCGCGCGGTCTGCGCCGAACTGCTGGTGCGCGTGTCGCTAGCGCCGCGCGCCCTCACCGCGCTCACCGACGCCGCTGAGGTCATGGTCGCTGCTGGTGCTGATGACAGAGCACTGCAGGTATCACTAAACGACTTCAAAAAATGAGGTGGTTATCAATTCGTTGCGTATATTTAAGGGGCTTATTTTTCTAAATGTAGTAATTATGATATTTAATACACACACTGCTGATAAAAGTAACCTTGATTTCTAGTTTATATAATTGATATGATGATTCTAGTTTATATAGTTTATATAATATAATTCAATGTATGACGAATTAATCGCTTTTGGGAAAATCTATCTGTGAATATCTAAGCCCTTATTTGGTTTAAAACTATAGCGACTCTGAACGCCTTTGAATAATATTTATGCCATGTATGTCCAATGCGCAGGCGTTGACGTTGCTGATAGCGCTGCACGTGCCGCAGCTGGCGGCGCGGGCGGCGCGCGCGCTGCCGCGGTACACAGACATCGTCGTCGCTGACGTCGGTCAGTTGCATGCGTTTTACTATTCAGGTTTATTATAAATATAGGGTCATTCATTTAATGTATCGAGTTGGTGACCAAACAAACGACCGTTAGTTATTAATGGTTGATATTGTTAGAATTATTTATTTTAATCTCCAGTTCCTAAAAATCATTTTAATGTCCTGAAAAAAACTGCTTTGTCAGATCGTTTATTATGTGACTGGTAGTCGCCCTCTCTTTGCTTCGGTTTTCGTACAGATTGTAGCCTATATTACTCAGAAAGAATAGAGAAAGATTGGTAAAATAATTTTAAAATCAGTCCAGAGTAGTTTTTGAGTCTACTTACTATATTAAACAGTATTATTGATTTGAATGACTTTCTGATATTGTGATGGTGATGACACTAGCGTACTACTTGTGCGGCACGGCGGTGCGCGCGGAGGGCGAGGGCGGCGCGCGCGAGGCGTTCGTCATGCTCAACCACTGCCTCGACCTCGCCGAGGCCGCCGACGATGACTCCGCGCATTTACTCGACTACACTGATTTCGGTAATAATATTTATTAGTTCATTTATCGTCCGTTTAAAGTCTGGATAAAGTTCTTATCTTTAAGATATCTAAGATATATTGGAGTTGTTGTCTCCCATCTAAGATATGCTGAATTAATTACCTGGTTACAAAAATATACGTTATATTATTCTAATTTTTATTTTATTTTATTATTAAGCAACTTAAAATTTAATATGTTTCCATAGTGCTCAAATTTTTGGGTGAATAGTGAGTTATAGAAATCGTATAGAAATTGCTTACTTAGTCAAAATAAGTAACTTCTGTAACAGATAACAAGAAATATCTTTGTTTTAAGATACAGGATATATTTCAGTAACATGTCTAAAGTCACACTGTTACGAGTGTTGTAAGGTGTGTCTTCATAATTAATGAAAATTGTTTGTCAACCTGGGATTGAAGATGGAAAGTGTGTCTTACATATTCGAAACAAGTAAAGTTTGACAGCTGAAACTTGCGTTTTCAGGACACTATGTCCCATAATTTGGTCCTTCGAGTATATAATGATGGTAAATAATGGTAATAATAAAATTAATACGTAGATATTCATCGTTTTGAAAATGTAAGTCATTTACCATTCTATTGAACATTCTGCGTCGTAGAGTGCACGGACTGGTCGCGTCAGCCGCTGTTGTTGGAGAGGAGCGCGGTGCACGGCGAGCCGCTCGACGAGCTGCGCGACTGGGTGCTCGCCGTGTCCATGGATCAGACCGTGGATCAGGTACGATTATAGGTACTATACTTGTCGATTATCACATTTTAAGTAGGTATACTCCGCTTTTTAGACTCGAGTCCTATTTAGTAAACAAACTTACGCCCCAACTCAGAGTCACTGACGGTAACTTTAATCGCTCCTTAGTAAAAAATCACCATACAAATTCTGCACTAAGGAGCGATTTAAATAACCGTTAGTGACTCTGAGTTGGGGCATAACATTGTCTTTTTACCCGACTTCAAAAAAGGAGGAGGTATTCAATTCAATTCGACTGTATTTTTTTTATGTTTGTTACCTCAGAACTTTCGACTGGGTGAACTGATTTTGATGATTCTTTTTTTAATTGAAAGCTGGTGCTTATCATGTAGTCCTGCTTAAATTTGAGCTAGATCTGACGTCAAGAATTATTATTGTTATTTGTAATTTAATAATTCTTGACAAAAACTAACCGACTTCAAAATAAGGGATAACTCAAAAACTACAAGTCTTATTTCGCTCAGATTTAAGTGGGACCACATGACGTTACAAACATAAAATAATTCAGTCGAATTGAATACCTCCTCCTTTTTTTGAAGTCTGTTAAAAATAAGGCAGACAGAAAACGAAAATAATTTTAAGTTCCCGTGTGAATGCTACGCTCCGTTGCTACTGCACACTGCTACAGGCGTAGCACGTCTACGGGCGTAGCATGCTTGCTACGATAAGACATCTCATTTTCTAATGTGATTACCGCACTAAAATCTTGATAAATGCTTACCTACAACCTTCCAACTATGTATATGCATACGCACACAGGAACACACATACACACTTTTATATCCTTAATCTGGTTTAATGAAGATAATTATTTTGTCAAAGCAAGCATGTCTTATAACTTTTGTAATTACGCCATAGCGTTAGTCGTTTTAATAAAATTATTAGTTGTTCGATATTTTTTTCGAAGGAAAAAAAAATTGTGAATCCTGTTCAAAAATTTTAGAACGCCTCGTGTTTTAATTTTTTTGTCATTTAAATATACAGAGCGAGGTTTATTGTACTCGTATTGTGTGACAGAGTCTGCCGGTGGACGCGCGCGGGCGGTACGCGGCCAGCGCGGGCGACGAGCCGTGCTGCGTGCTCACCGGGTTCCCGCTCGGCGCGCGCCTCGTCACCTTCACCAATGGTAATATATAATATTACTAGCTGACCGGGCAAACGTTGTTCTGCCAAAAAATTTTTAGGAGTAGGGGGGTGAAAAATACATGTTATCCGATTCTCAACCCTAGCCGATATGCACGCAAAGATTCACGAAAATCGGTCGAGCCATTTCAGAGGAGTTCAACTTCTAACACCGTGACACGAGAATTTTATATATATACGGGTACTCACGATATTTATTTATTTTATTTATTTTATTTATTTATTTTGTACACACAAACATTTATAGGTTATACAGTTCAAGAGACAGTTTGTACAAGGGCACTACTTATTCCTCTTAAGAAATCTCTTCCAGTAGGCCCAAAAGTGGAATAGAGATTTAAAGAGGCAAACTCAGTGCGTACAGACCTACATAATTAAATACTATATATAAATACATATAACAAAATATACATACATATTTATATATACATACATATAATCTAATACATACATACATGTAACCTAAGACATACATACATATAACCGAATATAAACATACTACATTTACATACTTACATATTATACTAGTAATCTTAACATACCTACTTACACATTTTAACTGGATAGAACATTGTCACCGAACTTGAGCTAAGTAGAAGTCCTTAACGCGTTTTTTAAATGTCGAGATAGTTTTAGAGTCTCTTATTTGAGATGGCAGTGAATTCCACAGCCTCACCCCATGAACTGAGAAGGAATGGGAATAAAGGCTGGACTTATGGGAAGGGAACTTCAACAAAGTTTTACGATGTGACCTGCAAGGTACATCTGGAGGATGTGTGAAGGAAAATCGATTGCGAAGGTACATGGGAGAAGAGGGGTCACGCAATATCTTAAAGAGAGAGCACAATATCCGAGTGTTCCTGCGAAGTCGAATTGGGAGCCACTTGAGATCCTTGCGAAACTGAGATACTCGATCAAACTTTTTTAGTCCGAAGATAAAACGAATTGACAAGTTTTGCAAGCGCTCAAGTTTATTAGTGAGCTCCTCTGTAGCATCCAAGAAACAGACATCAGCATAGTCTATTAAGGGTTGAATAAGAGTTTGGGCAAGAGATATTTTAGTTTTTAAGGGCAAGACATTTTGGAGGATTTTCAATGAATGCAAAGAGTAGTGAGTCTTACGACTGACTTCAGCAATGTGTGCCTTCCAAGATAAATTGCTGTCAAATATAACCCCCAAGTTTTTGGCAGTATCTGCATAAACTATAGGAATGTCGTCGAAATAAATGCAAGGAAGAGTAGAAAGATCCAATTGGTTACGTTGGTATCTGCTGCCAATTATTAAAGCCTGTGACTTGGCAGGGTTCACTAGGAGACCAAATGAGCTAGACCATTTACTAATGTTGATCAAATCCGCGTTAACTGCTTCAATAGCCTCCTTCGTGTTCCCTACTGAAAAATGGCGATATAGTTGCAAATCGTCTGCGTAGAGATGGAAGTTAGAAGAGATAACAGTAGTAATAGAGTTGATGAAGATAGAAAATAATAAAGGAGATAAGACGCTACCTTGAGGCACGCCCGCTACTAAGTCACACCAATCGGACAAGCTGTCGTCAAGGCGAACGCGCTGCGAGCGGCCCCGAAGATAAGAATTAAACCAAGCAATGGTAGATGAAGAAATATTAAGAGATTCGAGCACTCGCAGGAGAACATCAAAATCTACGCAATTGAAGGCGCTACTAAAATCTAACAACACTAGTACCGTAAGGTTTTTATTATCCATGGCCATACGAATGTCTTCAGTTACTTTAATCAATGCAGTGCCCGTGCTATGGCCCGGACGAAACCCTGATTGATAAGGAGAGAGCAGAGAATGTGTAGATATGAAAGAGGAAAGTTGTCGATGAATGATATGCTCGAGAACTTTTGATAGGAAAGGCAAAATGGATATCGGTCGAAAGTGGGATACAGAAGATGGATTAGAAATTTTTGGGAGAGGAACAATGATAGCCTGCTTCCAAGCACTCGGGAAAGAAGATAATTTTACAGAGTTATTGAAAATGTGAGTAAGGATAGGAAGAAGCAAAGGGAGGAGTGGAGTAATCATTCTCGAGCATAAACCATCATTGCCGATAGCCGTCGAAGTGATAGCTAGCACAGATCTTTTAACATCTTCTTCGGATATTGGGGCTATTTCAAATTGAGGTACGGCATTATTAGTCGACAATTTTGACAACTCGGCCAGGGTACTAGATTTGATATCAGGATCAAAGGCACTAGTGGAAGAAGTGAAATAACAATTGAGATCATTGACCCTGACATCTTTACACTCCATTTTGGAGGATCGGCCTATTCCCACAGATCGTAGAAATTTCCACGTGTCAGTAGGATTTCGGTTATTTAAGGAGTCATAAAAATAGCGTCTTTTTGCATCTCGACACAGACGACTGCAGCGGTTACGTAGTGTCTTAAAACGATTAAAATTTGCTTCAGAGGGACATAGTTTGAATTTACGTTTGGCTTTATCTCTGCGAGCCATAACTTCCTTGATATCAGAGGTAAGCCATGGAGCAGGATAACGCTTAATTTTAATACGTTTGACAGGAGCATGTTTATCGTACACTTGTAAAATTAACTTATTAAAAATACTGACTTTGTCGTCGATTTCAGTACTGACAAAAACAGGTGACCAATTGATACCACTTACATCACGCTTCAAAGCCTCCCAGTCTATGCCCTTATAACTACGAAGAAATGAATATTGAGACGTACGTTTAGGAGGACGAATGCGGTACGAGAGATAGATAAGATCGTGATAGGAGAAAGACGATGTTAATTGCCCATGTGCTACAACCTTATCAAGGGAGGAAACTATCATTATATCAAGGAGTGAAGGTGTGCAATTGGGAAAATGGTGAGTAGCAGAGAGGGGGAGAATGTTCAGATTAAAAGAAGACAATATCGTCTGAAGTTTATGCGACCGGAAATCGTTCTTAATAAGACACGTATTTAGGTCACCCATGAAAATGATGTTTTCATAAATGGGACAGAAATCGTCAAAGAGCTTTTCTAGTGTCTCGAAATAATCTACGTGCATATCAGGACTGTAGAATACTGCTAAGAGCACAGGTGTATGATTTAAAAGAATTTCCAATAACAAGAACTCTGCAGATCCTGTATAAAGTGTGGGAGAGCTGCAAATAATTTTATGCGGGATATCATGTCGGAGATAAATCGCAACTCCTCCACAACCTTTACCAGTTCTGTCATTCCGAATGAGAACATATCCAGGTAAAGCAAATTGCGTTGAAGGTAGTGAGGGCTTAAGAAATGACTCCGAGATGAGCAATGCATCAAGATGTGCACTGTCTATGGATGCTAGAAGATCGGGGTAATGGCGAGGAACACTTTGGACATTGATGTGGGCTACGTTAAAACAGTTGGGATACAAACAGCGAAGCGAGGAAAGGTGATCATGTAGATTTAGAGAGGTGGAAACATCACTGGTAGCGCTAAGAAAACTACTTGTGGATGACGAGCATGAAAAGAAACTATCATCAAACATATGCGTACCATCCATTATTACTATATTAATATAAAAATATAAATTAATGTATATATTTATATATATATGATATATGAATAAAATATTTTAAATAATTATAAACAATAAAACTAACTAACAATACTAAAGTTGCTAAGTCCACCACTCACTAGCAGACTGGACGCTGGCAAAGAGCGAAAAAAAAAAAGAAATTTATTATTATTTACTAAATAACTATAAAGGATTTCGATTCAACTCTAGAGTCAGAATAAACAATAACACAATAATATGAAAGATAAATTAATAAAAAGAAACCTAAGCAGACCTATACACTATAATCTAGCAGCACTTGATTAGAACTAATTTTAGCTTAAAAAGATTTTTAAGAACTTGTTTTAACTCAAATATTAGCAAAATAGCACAGCACAAGTTGCAAACACGATAGCAAATAGTTTTATGAACTAGGATTAACAGTATAAAAAATAGCATAACATAATAGCAACTAGCACTTACAAAATAGCGTTAGCAAATAGCTTAAAGCGCTGCGTGAAGACCATAGACAACATTAATAATTACAATATAGTCAATTGTCGAGTTAGTCGGCTCTGACAGGAGTAGCATGTCAACAAAGTCGCTGTGATGACAATGACATTAATGTCAGTGTAACGTGCACATAAAATGTCATCCAACAGAAAGATTGAAGTCAAAATATTATGTTAGAACAAAATTTAGTAATTTAAGAAAGAGATACATTACATTAGAGAAAGGAATTGGTTAAAAATTATCGTTGTACCGACATTATGCATTACAGTCTACGAGTATAATACTACAAAATATGAGAGGTTACTGCTACTGCGCCAGTGACCACAACAATTGCTGAGTATTTAAGTAGTGACCAGCTACCGTGTCACTAATTGCGGCGACGTGATTTCTTCTTGTCTTTTGAGACAGCCTGGGCTTCAGATTGACCATGAACGTCAGCAGGGCCAGCTACTGCGGGAAATTGTTGGACGAGGCAATTTAACTCAGACATGGACTCGATCTTCTTGCGGCTTTTGTCTGGGAGGAGGATGATAATCTTCCCCTCCGTAGACCAGCAATTCTTTATCCCGAAGTGCTTACGAGCGCCAGTAAATACCTTATATCTGGTTTTAGTGAGAAACTCTGATATGGTAATTCCAGAACCTTTTGAGGAGGTATTTATTTTGTACGCCGTTATTTCGTCCCAGTTGCATGGATGCAATGGCGCGCAGAAACTAAAGACAGAACGACAGATAGCATTTGACATTATTAAACATGAATTGACATACTACGGTCGTTTCTGTGTACCTGAACTTTACCTACTGATTTCCATGGTTGACGGTGGTCACGTACACTGAGCAATAGAATTAGGTACGCAGGGTATGATCCTAAAACCCTCTGTAATATTAAATATTATAGAATATTTGTATTATTATGAATGTTAACTGCTACCTGTATACGTAAGGTATGATTTAACTTTGCTAATAATGTAAACATATATGTAAAATATTAAATATTACGGAAGGTTTTTGAATCATGCCTTGCATACCTATCTCGTCTGCTTTGTGTACCATCAGGTGGTTCTGCTCGGTTGTCGGCTAGTTACATAAATAAAACCTTAATATCATTTATCGTTAGGTCGTTGCGCCAATCGCGAGTGGTGGTCCCGCGTGGTGCAGGCGGCGCAGGGGGCGCAGGGGGCGCAGGGGGCGCGCGCTACCGCGGCCGCTGCCAGAGCCCTACTGAGCCACGTGGCGCGCTGGTGCGGGCCCGCCGACTACTCGCATATATAATTATGTACATGGCACATGCAATTAATAAACTTAATTATGTCTATTTTGTTTGTTATTCATTAGGTACGCGTTTGGACTGCTTAACAAGTACAATAGACGTTTTTCTGGCCTTTTTTCGTGTTTTAGTTTGTTTCGTGTTGTATTAACAAACACACGCATTTTTCTTGTTATTGTACGGGGGAGATGTTAAATAAAAAAAAAGAATCGCAGTGTTTATATCGCTATAATAAAACCCACTTGTTATCACATTTATTTTAAATATACTTTGACACATATATTAATGACTATGTAGATCGATTTCAATTTCACAATGATTACTGAAGGAGCAAAATACTTTATAATAACATACATTATGTATAGTTATATCATATCAGAATTGATTTAAGATAAATGTTAATATTAATAAATGTCATCACAATACCCTCAGATCAAAGAGAAAAAGGTGTCACAAAATAGGAAGAGGATATAGTATAATCGGTAGATATATCTCAGTACAGTAATCATCGCGAGAGTTGAATATAGAAAGGAGATCTCGTAGAGGGGCATTCGAAGCGACGCCATAGAGTATACAACGCTAAGATACGTAAGAAAGGTAAATACACAATATGGATATTCGATACCGTATCACAATGCGCTGCGCCGTCGACACGCGAGCCGCAGGATATGTCGTGCAGTGTAAAATATGTATTAGCCGCGCCATTAAAGAAATGAATTTAAAATGGCGGTCGATACTTGCAATGACAGGTTACAACCGTCAGCAAAACCGAGTCACTAGATAGGTGATATTTTGTCATATGGAAATAAATATTAACAAAATATTTAAAAACCCAATCATGTGCTAATCGGTATCGCGAACTACGGTTTCCGTATGTTTTTATGTCGTATTTTTTTAACTGATACGAAATCTGCCGTCATCATACATATAAGTAATGGATAATGCATATTATCATAGCATGCAGTTAGACAAAGCGCCATCATTAGCTACTCGACAAGTTAATATCAAAGCATAACCTAACAATAGAATATTATATTGAATACCTACTGGTTGAAATCCTTTGGGAGAGTCCAAGTTCCAACTGACACTTGGCCAGTTTTTAGCAGGTATAATAATGTAATTATTATTACTCCACAGGAATATTACAATTTATTAATAAAACAAGAAACTAACAGAACTAGTATATTAAAACTTTATTGTTTAGACGTCCCTTCACCAGGATAATTTTTTTTGTGCTGTACCGACGTGTGTGACTAAAGACAGGAATAACGTGCGAGTGAGAGGGAATGATTGGTTCCTCCATTTTAAATACGTTTAATGGCGCGGCTAATACGAAAACGGTATCGGGGGTCATAGAGGCACAAAAATGTTACTCGATAAATTTACACATTTCAACCTTACATAGAATAATATGTTTTACACTAACATAACATTATATTATAATGATAGTAAGCGTAAATTAATCAATCCCAACGTTCGTTAGAATCGATAGTTATAATATAAATGTTAAAATATCTAGATTTCATGATAATATAATATTGTATTGAATTATTTAAATATAGTTTTTACAGCTTCATAATTTCGCTAATATAATCAAATGAAAATATAGTGTAAAAATATACTCAATGCTCGGTTAGGTACCTGTATTGCATCTGTTAACGTTAAATATAAAGTATATATGTCTCTCTCTTAGAAATTGTACGATATTTTTTATGACAGAATTAAATTAAGGCGTTGTGTATAGGGTAACCCTATCTATATATAAATTTTCTACAAGTTTTACTGTATTGTAATGACGAAAAGTAGAATATTGTCAAGCGCCACTAAGCTAAGACAGCACTGGAAGAACACAGTAGTAACGAGATTATGTTGATTATAGATCTCGCGAAGATATGTAGATTGTATCTAACATCGACAGTAACTATACAGGGTTACTTTTGAGATATCAAAAAGCGTAGCAGATAAATACAAATATTAAGTATTATGCCACAGTTATAAAATTATCAATATCATTTATTATTATGTAAATTTAATTTTTTATAGCTACATATGGTTTAGAATAAATATGGCATGTCTGAAAGTTCACTACTCTGTGGTTCGTCAAAGAGGTTGTGGTTTAGATCATGCTACTTTTGAGCGGAATTGTATAAATATAAGTAATAGTAACTTTATATTATTCGTTGAAAATTTTAATCTGCGGAGGTTTTTGAGATTATAAAAGTAGCCCTGTAGGTTACAAGCTAAGCCACGGGCGTACAGGAAGGGACGCCGGACGCCGTCCTATACACGAGTAGTGCGACACTACAGACTGATATAAATATGTGGAATATAATTACGATTATTCTCATTTATTGCACAACACGATCCGAGTGACTAAACATCTAGCTCCAATAAGATTTATGAGTATGTTACTCAGGATGGTCAAGTCTAACCACACAGTACTAACCTACGATCTGTAAGATACACTTTGTGACGTCTACTTTACGATAATATTCAGAGATGTGTACGTTACATTTGATACTAGTATTATAAAAGATTATCACGAAAATAGTTGTGCGTAGAAAATTTTGAAAACAATTTAAATAGATATTTACAGACTTTAAGGATATACGTTGTATTTGATATAAATAAATAGTGCCAACGCCGTTGGCGTATAGATTAGCTTTGTAGGGAAAAATTCACTAAAGCACAACCTTGGAAGAATAGTACCTACCTAGTCGAATTTATATACTAGAGTTACTTAAGAAATATATGAGTCGTATAAGGCAAAGTTTTAAAGATGGGGTTGTATAAGATAATATCAAATACACAATATTTTTCTCAATACACTTACTTAAAACAACGAAAAGTAAATTAGAAAATACGTGTTACATTTCCTATTCTATGTCTTAGAGCCGTGAAGGTTTCATTACTAATAAGGTAAGTTAATCTGTAACTTTACCTGGCTTTTTATAAATGAGAATGTACCTACATAATACTAATCCAATAACTAAAGCAAAAAAGGTAAGGAGTAAAATATAGATTGTATCAAATTCCAAACATAATCGTAGAAATACAAGAAGACGTGAAGCTCCTAAGTTTTTGAAATAGAGAATAAATATTCTTATAAATATTATCTAAGAATCAATAATTATAAAGCTATACTACATTACCACATATAAAATTTCTACAAATGCAAGATATACAAATATACTGCTTCGAGGTTCAAAATTGTATTTTTATAACTGGATTTCAGCAAATTTTGTGTTATCTACTTTTTATGTCTTATTTATTTATTTTGTTAATAATGTGAGCTTAGGTTTTAGATCCAATCCTTTTTAGATTTCAAATATTTATGGTACACATCCACAATTTAATCTATTTAAGCATTTTTAAGCTCCTTTTTGTAATATTTATCCTAAAAATGTTGATTAGTTACATTAAAAAATGCTTCATTTTGAAAGCCAATATTACTATTGTAGTATATCGGGTGTAGTCCTCAAGTGTTATCGAGTAGTTGTTTCGCAAATGTAAAAACTAATAATTCTTGATAAAAATAACCGACTTCAAAATTAGGGATAACTCAAAAACTACTCGTCAGATCTCGCTCAAATTTAAATGGAACTACATGACAGGCACCGGCTTTTGACTAAAGAAAGAAACATCAAAATCGGTTCACTCAGTCGAAAGTTCTGAGGTAACAAACATAAAAAAATACAGTCGACTTGAATATCTCCTCCTTTTTGAAGTCGGTTAAAAATGACTATAATTTGATATCGAAACAACTTTGGGGATAAATTTGTAATAACAAAATTTTGTTAGTTATGGAATTTCATTTCATCAGGAGTTTATTAAATTATTGATTTTTATTTAAGTACAAAAAAACTATCCGGCAACGTGTAACGACTGTACCCTATATAAACTTTGAACGGTTTTCATTTATCGGTGGAAGAAACACGAATATTAGTACAGAGCAAATCACATTAAAACGTTAAAATTTTGTTATCTGACATTAACATCTATTCACTAATACTATTAAAAATCAAACACGACGACGTGAGATGTGCCTGGGTATTCCAATATTGTTATAAATACGTCACGCTACTTAGGTTTCCTAAGCCTAATACACGCTAGTATTGAAGTTCTGGTTTAAGTAGAGTTATTAACAAATTACGACCTTACAGGGCCATTTATTTATAAGACTTCCTAATACGGGTAGAGATTTGTATATCATTTCATTTTTTTTAATTCATATGCAATTTTGTACTCGAAAAATATTTTACACAAGTAGGCTAACTGCTAAACGTATTCCGATGACTTAGGCCTTCGTTGGCTGTACAAGCTACACACATAGAAACAAAATATAATGCGTACGTGAACCTCGTAGCTCATTCCGCAAATAAATTGTAGAACCTGTGACGTGGGGGGCAACAGCAGGAAGTGCAGCACATCACCACAGAATAGATACACAGAGGGATAACTTCCATACGAGCGCGTTCGAGCAACGCACACAGACACCGTTCGCACAGAAAAACATGGTCGATCCACGTGAATTATTCACTGTTATTCTGTGTGCCTATGTGGGCGTTTCTTGCACGCGCTTGTATGGAGTTATAGTTCGTGTCTCTATTGTGTGCCATCACGTCGTTGGGACATCAGCCGTCGGGGGGCGCTAGCGGTCGCGGCGCTCCGGCGACGGCTCCCTGGATCAGTCGGGCGACTCGTCGGCGGCGAGCGCGGTGGCAGGGAACAGCGGGTACCAGCCGTAGGTGCGCTGCGGCAGCGTGAGTGCGTCCAGCGAGATCTCCGCGCCGCCCAGCGCCAGGTTGTGCTCGAACCCGCCGCAGCGCTGCCACAGCATTACCACCAGCGTGCGGCCCAGTGCCTCGCTCGCCTGCAATGGGTTTTAATGTTTTGATTTATTAATAAAACATTTGATGATATTATTTTGTAGTTATTTTATAACAAGTGTAAGTTAACATAACATGAGGCAAAACACAATTGGCACTCATTATGAGTAAATCAATGGTTACGTAAACGATCTCTCATTAGAAACACAATTACTTCGTCATTAATTAATAATATTGTGTTGCACAATCACTTCGTAATTTGTCGTTTATGAGTTCATGTGATCTCATGCGAAGGAACGAGTATGTGTTAAGTTACGCAGTTATATTACGTTAGGTACATTGTAAGGGGCAATATGAAAGGAGATCTGAGCCCAGAAGTAGGACAGTTATGGGTTGTGGTGATGATGATCAAATCAAATCAAATGTTTTTATTCCAAATTGGTTTGGTTTACAAACACTTTTTGAAAGTCATGCAAGTTACGCCAATGCTTCAGACAAGGCCCTACTGTGAGAGGGCCCGGGAGAAGAAGCAGCAAGAAAACTACTGGGTTTGTTTTGTTGATGATGATGAAGCTACGCACCTGGTACTTGAGCGTCTGTTTGAAGTGCGGCTCGGTGGTGCGGCGCACAACGCGCGTCTTGCGCTTGTGCAGCCACTTGTCGCCGTCGCGTAAGTAGCACTTCACGTACGAGTCCGGCACCTCGCCGTTCACGCCGTACACTCGCCGGGCGTGCGACACCTGTCACCACCACCACCCAAACATTTTTAATTTACACTCGAAATTATTACTAAAGATGATAGAGAGAGGTTTAAAATGTTGCTCAAGATACGATACTTGTTCAAAATTACCTACAACTACGAACTGTGTTCGACTTACGGTATGCTCTCAATAGATAGACAATAAAAGTTTACCTTCATACAACGCGCTCGAGCTACGTAGGGATAGATACTCTTTACGGATACGGGAAATGAAAAGCATCGAGCGGTTCACCGGGTTTTTCTCTCCGTAAACGGTGTCAGTGCGTGCATTGCTCGAGAGCGCTTGTATGGAGTAATCCTTCTGCGTGTATTTATCGTGCTACAGCTATATACTAACTTCCAGTTCCAATTGTCCCTTGATCATGATGATGCTGATGTTGATCTCCGCGTGCAGCGGCGGTAGGTGGTCGTTGCGCGGCGGGAGCTGGCCGGGCCCCAGCGGCACCGCGTCGTCGCCCGCGCCCGCCGCGAGCTCGGCCGGCAGCGCGGGCACCGCCGCCCACATGCTGCCCTTGCGCCCCGTCGCCGTGCCTGCCCGCACAACACCGCTACCAGCCGCCCGATACTGACCCATACCCACTACCGCTCACTACTGCTCACTACTCGCCTTCTACGCTACTGAATTTACTCAAGTTGAACGTACATAATTCTTACTACTGAATGTATTTCTTGTCTTTTGTTACAATGAAGGCTAGTGATTTATATGTAAATGCCTGTTTAACTAATCGAATATTAATAGTTGATAACTGTCTCTAAATTGAGCAATAAATGCTACACTATATTAATTTATTCTTCGAAGATCTTATAAAATCGTAATGAGCGGTTGCGGGTACAATATTCGGTAACGATATATTCTTAGAGAAGCTACATTGGAGTGGAGTCTAAAACCGTTTATCGCTTTAACACATACGTCAAAAAGTAACATTAACTAAAAGGGTAACAAAAAGAGAACCATTCAAACGAACACCGAAATAAAAAAATTACATAAATTAAGCACGTCAAACAGCTTCGTGCCAACGTTATAGGTACAATTTTTTAACATATAGATTCCAATCGATCTGTCCTAAACACATAGATGAAAGAAGAAGCGTTTCCACGTGTGCAGCCAAAAGTGTAGTCGAGACTAATAGTTGCTTTAAGCAGATCTCAACTTATGGTATAAGCATTCCGTGTCATGAACAGCCATCAGTCAGTCATCAGTAGACAAGATCGTGAGTATCGTGACCGGTCGTACAGTAAGTCACCGCCGATCAGCTCGACGTCACGTGATCACCAGCTACGGCGGTGACGCCTACCAAACATGTTACTCCACGTTCAAGAAAGGTAAACAGAACGTATCAAACAAATCTGTGTAACATAGGAACGTAAATCTACGGCCTAGTAAGATAATATTTACAAGAAATCTAATAGAATGCGCATCGTAACAATGAGTGACATTCGCAAAAGTAATGAAATCCAAGACATCCTAGGCGACACAATGCCATCGAAATGAACGTAGACGGGCAGCCGAACAGACGGTACACAGAAACAGATGAAGTGAGCGTGATCGCCCCCGGACGGGCATGCGTCAGGACAGAACAGAACAGATAGTGAAGTGATGAGAAGCGTCGGGCGCAGCCACATTCAACGGTGCGTGCGCGCGGCCGTCGCGCAAGCGATGTATGACCCATGCTACTACGGGCTGGCGCGGCGCCGCACGTAGTCTCCCGCCGGCGCCGCTCCCCGCCCATTGTACGTCGGTAGCATCGTAGGCCATAAACTTACAATATCATGCCATATGAAAGATGTATTATTGTTCGAATGTTATAATGACGATTTATTTGAATAAAAAAAAATTGGTTAATTTGGGTGCATTAATCACTTTTTTTGCTGATCCCCGTCATACAAAATGGGAATCAAGTTCGTCATCTCCGATTAGCATATTGAGCCTTTGTAAGGCATTTGGTAATTTAGCAACAGTTCCGTGCATGATATGTTAAGTTTATGGGATCGTATGCAAGCGAAGTAGAATAGGAGGTCGCGATCGGCGTCGGCGTACAGGAGACGCGATACGGAGTCACCGGCCTTCGGACGTCACAAGGGATCGAGTACCGACGCCGCCGGCAGGACGCGGGCGGCCGGGGCGCCGGGGCGGCGGGCGCTTACCGAGGTTCTAACGGTCCGTCGCTGCTGACCAGACAAGCAACATACAACAAGTCAGTACCCGCTATGTTCTTACAATTCACTGTGGTGGGATCGTTCACGCTGACAGATTGCTAAGGTAATCGGAGGTGATCTGTGTCGTTACAAAAGGCAGATTAGGGTGTAGGTTTTTTAACCTATGCTTAGGCATTGAATCGCTTCCAGGGCAGCGTGTTTTACGAATTAGTGACAAATTGTTCGTAGCAATCGCCTAGACTATTCGGTGATCGTTAGCTCTAAATAAGTGTGGAAAGACAATGCATACTTTAAAGTACTTCAATGGTAACATAATTTTTATTTTAAGCTTGTCATTGATAAGTAATAATTGTAATTTTTGTAGCTTTAAGAAATACACGTTTTAGTATACACGTTTTAGTTTTTCAAACCCAAAGGTAATAATTAAAATGATAATAAAATATATTACCTAAGTTTTTCTGTAAATAAGAAATAATAAGTAATTATAAAATATTTGCATAGTACGATGCGTACACCAGGAATATTCCATGATTCATTTGCGACACTCCAGGTGACAGTATCGGCTAAACGTGATGTTCCATCAAAACGCCAATGTATAATGGAACATTGGTCTCACAGTCACACATCGAGCACATTTTGTCAGCCAAATACGAGGTGAATGATTGCCAATCAGCTCTGTAGTACGTTACGTATTAATACGAGTATTACATATTCAACTCACAAATGTGCTCGGCTACGCTTTCATTTTTATATCCAGAAAATACGAAAATATTAATGACATAAATCTTATCCGTTAGATAAAATCAATTATTAAAATATTATTACTCAATTGGAGTAATTTGTAAGCCGCATGACTTTGCCTCGGTCACACGAAATTATCTACCGCGAAGACATACCTTCTGAATCTTCCGTTTCATTCAATTTTACTTGAATTAATAAGTTATTCAATTATGAATATGCATTTATCCATAATGCGATTTTTTTACATTATCATACAGTATATTTGTAAATATTATGTCAGTTTTACTCTAATTTTACATTGTTTGCATACAGCGGGTTCCTCATTAAATAGCTCGAAAAACGATGTTATTAATTTAATAAGTATCAATCAAAATATATTTTATAAGTTTGACCAAAGACAATATTTAACATAAACACGATTTGTAAAAAAAAGAATCTAATAAAAATAAAGGATGCTGTCTGAATAATTTAATAAACCGAAAAAAAAAACAAAAATTTCGTGTGACCGACGCGCGATAGAGTCAACTGCTCAAGTGTAAGGTCGAGAGCACACAGTGTGACAGTATGACAGTACGGCGGTACGGTCAGGAGCAGGTGTAGGAGGGTAGGTGTACATAAGGCGGGGTACTCACGCCTGGCGGTGGAGCCGGACAGCGAGAGCGTGCGGCCCAGCTCGCCCTTGACGGCGCGCAGCGAGCGCAGAATGTCGTCGGGGTCGCGCCGCACGCACGACGAGCGCCGCCGCTCCGTGCGCCGCGAGCCCATCGCCGGCTCGTGCGCGCCCTCTGCACCACACGCACACACACGACACACATGACACATGCACACAACATTGTTATAAACCTTTCCATTATCATTAACTTTTATTTATTAAGCCATTTCGGAGGCCTTCGAGTGGCATGAAAACTTCCGACAATTGGGTTGGCCACTATCCCTCCACCAATCCGCACTGGAGCAGCGTGGTGGACTATGCTCTAGGCTTCAAGAAGACAGACCCGTGGTCAGTAGGTTGAAAACGTGCTATAATTGTTGGTGCCAATGGAACAACTCATTAATTTCGTTAAGTTAAACTCTGAATCTGTTCTCAGCACCAGTTGGGACGCGAGTGTACGATCGTGAACAATGACTGCACCGATTGCACTACTCTGTTGATCCTGTACTACGTTGTGCTACGCCACCTGTATTTCAGCATAAGGTCTACCTAAAGGTGGTATTAACTGGCATTTGTTTTACTCCACTTATCAAGATCAGAATAATAACACCTTTAATCTTTTTAGAATATTTCAAACAAAGTTCTCCACGAGCAATTATAAATAATCTGTTATTTTTCCGTCATTTGTAAAAACACGCTCCGACGTGCACGCGGTTCTCAGCAATCTGTAGTCTACTCTTTACCGCGCTGCTAAATGTTGCCCCGGCTACCTCTCACCATAGGTCTGGACAGAATTCTACATCAGTAACTAATTCTAAGGTAAGTAATATTATGTAATGTAATGTAAAAAAATAACTGACATGTACTGTTTATAATGTATGTTTATTATAATAATGTCGTATGGCTTTGTAAATTTTCATTAACTGAGCCTATGTTTGGGAGATTGTTCCTATGAGGAAATAAATTCATACTAAATTAATAAGCTTAGCCTAAGTATTCTCAAAAGTGTATGACGCACCCTTATCCTGCTGCTGGAAGGAGGAGCGCCGCGAGCCGGGCAGCGAGCGCGAGAAGTCCTTGCCGAGCTGGTACACCTCCACCTCCAGGGTCTCCGACTGCGAGGAGCCGCGCCGCGACCCGCCCACCCACGCGTGGTCCGGGTGCAGCAGCGACGCGCACTCGCCGATACTGTCCATGTCGTCTGCGTTGTGGGCAAAGAGAAAGAAAAAGAAAAATAATGTTGAACTAGCCGTCGCAAGTGTATTAGCGATGGAATCCATGTCGTCTGGGTTGTGGGCAATGAGAAAATAAAATAATTAGCATGAAGCTAGTGAGCTTAATTGTACCGTGATTTTAAGGTCATAAAGTCAAAATAAATAAATGAACACTGTCATGATGTTGACCTAGCCGTCGTAAGTTATAACGTTATGTATAGTTTTTTTTTAAGTAACAGTAAAGTCCCTAACGCCCTAACTCAGAGTCACTAACGGTTACTTAAATCGCTCCTTAGTACAGAATTTGTATGGTGATTCTTTTCTAAGGAGCGATTAAAGTAATAGTTAGTGACTCTGAGTTGGGGCGTAAGAGTTTGTTTAGTCTATAGAATGCTATAACATATTTCTACAACGCTAAGGATAACAATA
Organism: Thymelicus acteon; assembly: GCA_951805285.1. Taxonomy (NCBI): domain Eukaryota; kingdom Metazoa; phylum Arthropoda; class Insecta; order Lepidoptera; family Hesperiidae; genus Thymelicus; species Thymelicus acteon. Next base: position 10,183,017 of record OX638225.1, on the reverse strand, counting down.
TTCTATGACACGACGCGACATATGAAACAGCCTTTAAGCTACGGCAAAGCATATTACAGCGTAGCGTATAGCTACGCCGGAGCCTACGTCGTAGCATACAGCTACGACAAAGCTACGCCGTAGCAAAGCGGTTACCGGATATAGAGCGCTGCGAGGCGAAGTCCCCGCGGCGCAGCGCCCGCGCGCCGGCCAGCGAGCCCCGGGGCGACGCGTTGGCGGACCGCGTGCCGCGCTCCTCCAGCGTCCACCACACGGCGCGCTCCTCTGCAAACGCCTTCTCTACTTCCATCTGGAAATTCACAGCTCATTTATTTTATGGTCCATGCAGAAGAGGTTTTTGAAGTAAAACTTCTTTACGCACGCTTGACTTGGGGAGTAAAGGTCGATGCATACGTAACGTGGACGGGGACGGGACGTGGACGTGGCATAAATATAAGTGAGTGCCCTGTTCCCGTCCCGTGCGTGCCTCCGTGGCGTATGCGCTATCGTTTTCATTTTCTATGAAACGATGTTTCCAAAACTTAACGTCCCGTTCTGTTCCCGTCTCGTCCACGTTATTTACTTTATGACTTTACCTACTACTTAAGCTGGTGAATGAGTGCCGAGAGCCTTACGAAAAATGTGATCGGGCGAGGCGAACGAAAGTTGAGAGGGAGATATAAATTAGCGAAGATAGAAAGAGAGATATTCTCTTAGATATTAAGTAAAATGTTGTGTATGACACATCCACATAAATTAACATTGCTTATCGTCGTTATGAAACATGTTAAATAACTATGTTTTATTACATGTTGTTGATTCTATTACTCGTAATTTTCTTACATGCAACATTGAGTTAGTCGCAATTAAACAGTTAAAGCAGACACTCGTATATTTTTGCATTCCTACACCTCACAGTAAAGCTAGCCTTAATACAACGTACATATGGTCGAATTCGAGCCGAATAACTACATAGTGCATCGTCGTTGAGTCGAGCGACGAGAACAAAAGAGACCCGCATTCCAGAGATAAGAAGCATCGTACGATCTATTGAATAACAACTTGTTTACTACTGTGAAATAATAGTGCAAAACTCAATTTAAGACTGTTTGGTGTTCAAAAAACGTGAACTATACGGTCCTACTATGGCTTCTAAAGAACAAGTGATAAGTGTACTTGAAGATATTGCTTCGTTATTAAAAAAGACGCAAATAAACCTAAGAAAATGTCCTAAGCAGCGGCTCACACGGGGCTACGTCGAATCGCGTATAAAGTGTTTAGAAGAATATTGGGGCAAATTTCAAGACGCGCACGATAAACTTATCAAGTGCACTACACGGGAGCAGCGCGGGGAATTGCCGTACTTCGTAAATGAGGAATTTTTTATACAAGAAGACTTATATCTGTGTATGATGGGTGATCTTAAGGATTTATTAAACGAGTGTACTTCGACCCATTTGCAACCAACTAACAGCCAAAACTCGTCACACAACGATGGTCAAACACAAGTAAAACTTCCTCCAATTCAAATCCCGATGTTCACCGGCAACTACGAGGACTGGCCGACATTCAAAGATTTATTTACATGTTTAGTTCACGAGAACACAACATTATCTGACGTACAGAAACTGCACTATTTGAAAACGAGTATCTCGGGCGAGCCTGCATCATTGTTGAAATATGTTCAAGTTACTAATGCGAATTATACTCAAGCATGGAACACATTATGTCACAGATACGGTAATAAACGCTTAATAGTAAATGCATTGTTGAAGAGACTTTTCGGACAAAAGAAATGTACTAGCCAGTCGGCATCTCAGCTTAAGGCCCTGTTAGACACAACTACTGAAATATTAAATAGCCTACGCAACTTAAATGTCACCATCGACTCTTGGGACCCTATAATAATATTTCTGGTCGTGCAGAAGTTGGACCCGGAGTCACATAAAGAGTGGGAAGAAGCTGCATATAAAATTAAATCTGAAGACTTATCAACATTAGATGACTTAACGAAGTTTTTAGAATCGAAATTTCGAACACTCGAGTTGGTGGCACCGTCGACTAGTACAAGGGTTATAAAAGAACGCGCCTTACACGTTTCTCTTCAAAAATCATGTATTATATGCAAAGGAGCACATAATTTGTCCCACTGCAATGAATTTAATAAAATGCAGGTGTCCGAAAGGAGCGACTGTGTTAAGAAAAACAAACTCTGTTTTAACTGCTTGGCAACAGGACATGCCGTATTCAAGTGTAAGGTTCCTGTGTCATGTCACATTTGTAAGAGACGTCATCATACACTTCTCCATCAACAAAAGGAACCGTCGATCACAATGGTAGAATGCAAGCAACCGACGTTGTCAACTCAAGCGGATGAAGAAGTCAAGCAAGTACAGACGATGACTGCCTCATATTATAACGCCGAGCATACAACGTTACTAGCTACCGCAGTAGTAATGATAAAAAACGAGCAAGGTCATACAACTTTAGCGAAGGCTCTTATAGATTCAGGATCTCAAGCGTGTTTTATTAGTGAAAGGATGACTCAGATTCTGAAATTAGAGAGGAAACCAGTCGATATACTAGTCTCTGGCATGGAGTCAATGAAGGTACATGTAAAGCACGAAGTCAATTTTCAAGTTCTGTCACGATGGGAATCTAAATTCAACTTACCAGTCCGAGCCTACGTGATGTCCAAGCGATTGACGACAAATCTACCTTCTACTGTGCAGACGATGAACATGTGGCAACATTTGAAGAACATCAACTTAGCAGACTCAAACTTTAATGAGTCAGGAACCATTGATCTGCTTCTGGGAGTTGATGAATACGCAGCTATATTACAGCAAGGACTTATCAAGGGTCCACCAGGAACACCATGCGCGCAAAAAACTAGCCTGGGTTGGATCGTTATGGGAGGAATAAACATGAAGATAAACAAGTTAGAAAGGTCCTTGACGGCTACAATACAAGAAATTAACATAGATGAACTATTAAAAGGTATATGGGAGATTGATACAGATACGAAAAGAAAACATACACAAAAGGAAAGGTTATGCAAAGAAATATATGAGAAGACATACAGAAGAAACACAGAAGGAAGATACATTGTAAAACTACCATTTAACACTGAAGAACCTAAATCACCAGAAGGTCACACAAGAGATATAGCACTACGAAGATTCATACAATTAGAGAGAAGGCTAAATCAACACATAGAATTTAAAAATGATTATAAAAAGGTGATAGAAGATTACAAAGAACTTGGACACATCGAAGAAGTACCTGAAAAGGAAATAAAAAATAAATCGGTGTACTTACCTCATCACGCGGTGATCCGAAGTGAAAAGGAAACCACGAAGACTCGCGTCGTTTTTGATGCCTCTTGCAAAGGTGACAATGGCGTGTCACTAAATGATGAGCTTTTATTGGGTCCCATCCTTCAAGATGATCTGAGAAGTTTGTTAATCAGATGGCGTATCCATGCTGTTTGTTTTGTCGCGGACATTGAGAAGATGTACCGAATGATCTTGGTTGACAAAGCAGACACAGATTATCAAAGAATTCTCTGGAGAAGTGATTCATCGGAACCTATAAAAGACTATAGATTACTTACGGTTACCTTTGGAACGGCTTCGGCTCCCTATCTGGCGGTCAAGACACTCATGCAGCTAGCCAAGGATGAAGGCGATAACTATCCCGAAGCTGCTAAAATTCTTATTGAAGATTTTTATGTGGACGATATGATGTCCGGCTGTGATGATATAGAAGAGGCTATAAAAATAAGTCGAGATTTGAAGGAGCTTCTAAGTCATGGTGGCTTTAATTTGAAAAAATGGTCATCAAATAACAAGAAATTTATGGATTCTATAAATCCAGATGAAAGGTCGTCCAACGCTCATGTAGATCTAAAAATTGACGGAACCGTGAAAGCTCTTGGTATACAGTGGAATTTAGGAAATGACCAATTCGAATATAACCTGAATTTAACTTCAGCTACGATCATCACCAAGCGAACCATCCTTTCTGATATACAAAAATTATTCGACCCTCTTGGTTGGATTTCACCATGCATAATGCTGGCCAAAATTCTCATTCAAAACCTCTGGCAAGAAAGAGTCAGCTGGGATGAACCCTTGAATGCAACACTTACCAAGACTTGGAATACAATAAGATCAGATCTAGAAAACGTTAATGAAATTCGTATTGACAGATGGATGGGTACGAAGAGCTCAGATAAAGCGTCCATTGAAATTCATGGATTTAGCGACGCTTCTATTCAAGCTTACGCGGCTGTTGTCTACTGCCGAGTAACAGGACCAGACGGACTAGTGAGGACGTCACTAATTGCGTCGAAAACTAGAGTAGCCCCTCTGAAGACAATCTCTTTGCCGAGGCTTGAATTGTGTGGAGCTTTGCTATTGTCACGTTTGATGAAACAAATCGGACAAGCTTTACGATTGCCGTCCTCGCAGATGTACGCGTGGACTGATTCCTCTATTGTCATCTCCTGGTTATTTGGGGATCCTGGAAAATGGAAGCTATTTGTGGCAAACCGTGTTGTTGAAATAACAAGTAATGTCCACAACAGTCAATGGCACCATGTTCAATCGCATGACAACCCTGCAGATATTGCGTCCAGAGGAATGTTAATAGAAAACCTTAAAAAATGCGACCTGTGGTGGAGTGGACCAGAATGGCTGTCTGCAGAGAAGATACAGTTCACGAGACCAAATGTCATACCGACAAACATAGAAAGAAAGAAGGATAAAATACAAAGTTTGAACATCGCTGAGAATGACGACTTAGAAAAATTAAGAGAACAGATGAAAAACTTTGATACACTAACAGAACTATTAAGAACTATAACACTTTGTAAAAGATTTCTGAATTTTAAAAAATTAAAAGAAACGATAAATAGTAGTTTAAAAACAGAAGAACTTGAAGAAGCATTAAAAATATGTGTAAAATTAGCTCAAAGAGAAGAATTTTCAGAAGATATTGAAAACTTAAGAAAAAGGGGTTACGTTAAAGGGTCAAGTAAAATAAAATCACTGAATCCGTATTTAGACAAAGATGATATAATCAAGGTGGGCGGGCGCCTCAGAAACGCATCACTGAACGCCGATAGCAAGCATCCAATCATTTTGGGACGACTCACTAATTTGACTACACTCATCATTGCTGAAGCGCATCAAAAAACCCTACACGGTGGAGTCCAGCTAATGATGACATATTTAAGCGCTAAATATTGGATACTCAGGGCAAAATCGTTAGTCAAACAACATGTTCATCGATGCTTGATTTGTGCTAAACATAACGCCAAGGTGAGAACACAAGTTATGGGTGACTTACCTTCTGTACGTGTGACGCCAGCCCGACCGTTCCTCAATTCTGGTGTAGACTTCGCTGGTCCTTTTCAAATTCTGATGAATAAAGGTAGAGGAGCCAAGACCAGCAAATCATATGTTGCCATATTTATATGCATGGCCACAAAGGCCACGCATTTAGAACTTGTTGGTGATCTAACAACTGCTGCATTCATTGGTGCTTTTAAAAGATTCACTTCCCGGCGAGGTAAATGCACTAACATCTGGAGCGACCAGGGAAGGAATTTCATTGGAGCTAACAAAGAGCTTTATAAGGCTTGGAAGGATGCCAGTTTGCAATTCGATAAGGAAATAGCCGATTTATTAGCCAACGATGGAACGCAGTGGCACTTCAACCCCCCCTACTCACCAAACTTTGGAGGTTTATGGGAAACAGGTGTAAAATCCATGAAGCACCATCTAAAGCGAATACTCACCACACACTTGACCTTCGAAGAAATGACCACTGTACTTTGTGAAATCGAAGCCTGCCTAAACTCACGACCCTTATGCCCCTTAGATAATGATACAGAGAACCCACTGACGCCAGGTCATTTTTTAATTGGAGAAGCTCCAATCGTTGTCCCCAGTCCTAACTTGAAAGACTTAAAATTAAATAATCTTGCACGGTGGCAATACACTCAAAAACTCTGTAATGACTTCTGGAGCAGATGGCAAGGAGAGTATTTGTCGCGCCTTCAGCAAAGACCAAAATGGCTTAAACGCGAAGAGGAATTCAAGCTTGGCGACATTGTACTTATCAAACAAGAAAACCTTCCTCCGGGAAAATGGTCTTTAGGACGCATAATAGATAAACATCCCGGTCCAGATGGCATGACAAGAGTCTACAGTGTGAAAAGCGGAGATTCTATAACACGAAGATGTGTAACAAAACTTTGCGCTTTGCCAATTGATACTACAATCACTTAGCTTTAGAATATTTTGTAGATTGTTCTCATGCATGCATTGTACGCCCAAGTAGTAATGTTGTATTGTATTCAAAATTTAATGTCAATTTGTTTGTCAATTTCAATCTTTAATTTTGTTGTTCAACTTATATTAGAAAAGGACTCATATAGTCCTTTGGTGGGCGGTTATGTTGATTCTATTACTCGTAATTTTCTTACATGCAACATTGAGTTAGTCGCAATTAAACAGTTAAAGCAGACACTCGTATATTTTTGCATTCCTACACCTCACAGTAAAGCTAGCCTTAATACAACGTACACATGTTATGTTACATAATCTGGACTCACCCTTACCTAAAAGCTAATCTGCAGCTTCACAGTGAATACGCATAAAATTTGATATATGAAAGCGGCTGCAGGCCCTACAGAAGACATAATGTTCCAAAAACAATAACTGCGACAAAATTTGTCATCATCGCGAAACTTGTAAATCATTATGACTAGAGTTTTATCGTGCGACATAACATAAAATGGTTAAACTAAACATCCTTACCTAAATGCTTAAATACCAATTGTCAAGAAACTTAACTTTGTTTTAAAATGATTTTCCTCATTTATACCTAACGAGTAACCCACCCTCGCTTTGCTTCGGTTTTCTTATTTTTTAACACCTTGGGTTACATTATTGGAGTTTTATTAAGGATCTCTAATTTTTTTGAAAACATAGCCTATGTTACTCGGGGATAGTGTAGCTTCCCAACAGTGAAAGAATTTTTGAAATCGGTTCAGTAGTTTCGGAGCCTATTCAATGCAAACAAAAAATCAAATCTTTCCTCTTTATATATTAGTATAGATAAAGCTTTCTTTTAGGCCTTCTGTCCACTACTACGCACGTCATACACACGTTATCGTTAATTGTCGCTTGCATGGACACTTACCTTACGCCCTACTACTATCAATGTTTAAGAGTCAGCAACTTACAGTGCACTCCCCAATCAGCACAGGGTCGATCCCGGGGCAGGCATCCCACAGCGTGAGCTCGAGCGCGCGGCCGGCCAGCAGGTCCGCCGTCAGCCCGCCGAACCCCAGCGTGGCGTTCCACACCGGGCTGCACGATGCCGACGCCGGGTCCGTCTCCACGGGCGGACAGCTCTCACTGCGGAATTAATAAGCCGTCTCTACAACCTGAAACTAGGGTCCTTCAGGTTCTATGGACCAACAGGATCTCGATAAGACGAGATGGTTGGCTGTTGCTGTGTTGTTCATAAATCTACTCATAAGTCTACCCCATCCGGGAATTTGATTTGTCCATTTGCTCAGAAGGATGCACTACGAGCCGAATATTATCTAATATATAAAATTCTCGTGTGTTAGAAGTGTAACGCCTCCGAAACGGCTCGACCGATTTTCGTGAATCTTTGCGTGCATATCGGCTAGGGTTGAGAATCGGACAACATCTATTTTTCATCCCCCTATCCCTAAAAAAAATTTGGCAGAACAATGTTTGCCCGGTCAGCTAGTATTACTATAATATTATTATTAAATTGTCTTTGAGACTTAGGCCCGTATTAATAAACCGATCTTAATATCTCTGCGATCTCAAGGTTCGGTTCGTATGTAAAAGTGAGATTTTGTAAGATCTGAGATCTCTCGAGCCGAGATCGATTTATTAATCCGATCAACTTAAACTAAATTTTCTACCTTTTCATAGCTCTTTCTTTCTAAAACAACTTACAGTGAAGGCAGCAGGCGTATCCTAGCGAATGCCTCCGGTTCATCGCCGTAGCCGAGCGTGTGGTCGCGCGGCGGCAGGTCGTCGGCGGCGATCAGCACCACCACCAGCTTGCGCAAGTCACTCTCGAACCACACCTGCAGCTGCGCGCGCGCCGGTTGCCGCTCGCGGTATCGCTCCGCACGGTCTTGCTCCTACACACGATAACTCACTTCAAGCTCATGTTTCTAAAAAAAAACCGAATCTACACGGTACTTCATGCAAGGTGACTGTAGATCGCTTAGATGAGTGAATAAAATTTGCAAAATGGTCATGAATCTGCAGTCACGTTGAATGATTTGTGAAGTTAGTTAATTATAAAGGGATTTTTATGTGAAAAACCGAACGAGAATAAAAAAATAAAACGAATTTAAATTTCAAGTTTTCTTTAGATCTGTATAAAGAATCTAATTCATTGGTATCGTTCGGGGAATGCTTCATTGTATCGTAACATGCAGCAACGATCAGCTATTGAATTTTCCATAGGCGACTTATTGAAAATCCGATTCATTCTGTGCGACCATAGCAATGCATTCATACCGCCATTGATGTGAGTTGAATAGTTATATATTATTCATTTCGGTTGCAAAATATTTAATCGAAACAACATGCTTCGGGCTGAGGCGTTTCTATTTAACATAAATATGTATTCGGACGCTTTCGATCGCCATGCAGAAAGCTGTATCATGCTGATACCGGATAAAGCCGTATGTATCTGTAAGTTCATGAATGTAGCCCAAACAAGTTATCGTTAGAATGTCTAAAGGGATGAGTAATAATCCTACGTCTAAGGGTCATCTATTCAATACCTAATTAGTGTTTAGTAATTAATAAGTAAATTACATGAACGTGACATCTATATAACCTATGTTAAAATATTCTATAGTGTTTCTATATTGCAGACATTAGTTCTAGGGACTACAGTATTGACATACATGTTAAACTGTTATCTGACTCATGAGCATTGACAATAAAACAACTGCCAAAACAATGCAACTATATTGTTTCTATTCAATATTAGAATCTGCAATGTATATGTGGACAAACGATAACGATCACTCGTGATAAATACTTATATGAGATATTATTTGTGATGTAAAAGCGGCAACAATACAGACACACATGTGAGTTGACATACACCAGATAAGATGTATTTATTAAATGTCATTTTGGTAAACAATACAGTGTCGAGTTTAGCACAACCACACGCAGTTGCTTCTGTTTGAATTCGGTGCTCTGTACTAGATCGGTATGCACAGGTCCGGGTGTGCCGATATCATGCAGTTTCCATCGGTAGGTACGATACGTATCGAGGCTGAGCATACAACTACGGTATGAGGGCGGGCTGCGGGCTGCGGGCGGCGGGCTGGCGGCTATGTACATCGGCATCGTGTCGTCGTCCGGTCGGTGCGCGCCTGTCGCTCAAGGGGTTGCGGTGTACCGTGCTGCCACCGCTCGAAGCTCCTACGAGCGTCTTGATACAATGTGCAGCATACACTACGCTAAATGAACAGCAAGACTCGGCAATAGACACTCGATGCGTAACATGAGACGGTACAAACGGGAGTGTGCGGCGGGCGCCTCGCCCACGCCGCGCGCCTGGCGTCGAGTGCGAGCACGAGCGCGAGCGCGACCGCGAGCCACCGTGGCGCAGGTGGCACCATACTGCGGCCGTGTGCTGCCTGCCGCGGGCTTGGCGTACTTTCTATCACTTGTGTTTTGGATTCGTGACGATAATATTATGAATGAGTTGTTAGTGTCGCGATTGATCTAGCGCGATTGTACAGTAGGAGGCAGAGTATCTCTTTGTTCGTTTTGGCAAGCTGAAAGCAGCAAATCTAGACTCACTACACCCTCAATCTGTCCACGGACAGTTACTCTATTCATCCCCGGATATCCTAGAGCAGTAGTCGATATCGGGATCCTAGACTCTACCATCGAATACTACAGTTTGATCCAGAGGCTGAACACACTTACTGATCAAATTCTGATTCATCGAATTTCATATTTTGCCGTTTATTCCCTACAATCAACTTCGCCCGGCGCCAGTGGCGAGACTATGTAATTGGTCAGGTGATAGAAAAAATAAAAATCTGAAAATAAGTAGGTAGCATTTTTTCACACACTTCACTTAGAGCTATAATAGAATTATAATACCTATAAACGATAGTATAACGGTAGGTAACAAATAACAAGTAAGTTTCAATCAGAGATAGTCAAGATTTAATATATAATGTAAGTAAACAAACAGAGTATCCCTTTTAAATATAGTAAAAGGTTAACAAATGTAATGTACACGTACGGTCGTAAATAGAAACACTATCTCTTATAACTAGTGTAACGTGGAGGAAGTCCGACCGACTAGTGCTACACACAGTATCACAGCAGTTCGCGGAGACCAGCTCGTGTCAACGTTTTCGTCCCACTCGAAACTGTTTAACAACAAGTTTGTGACGTCTTCCTTAAAGATTTTAACGAGTCTCTTGGATTACTATATTTATATACTATATATTTTAGTCGCTAAATATTTCTTACACCTTAATATTTAAAGTTTCTTGAAGGACGAAAATCAAACTGGTTTGAGAGCTGCTCTCCGTCGCGACCTCAATGCGATGGCTCGGCCAATGGAAGAAACATCAGAGAATGGGGAGTAGGTTCATAAATCAACATTGTAACTTTCTATTTAGTTACTGGATCATCTTTAAACTTTGCTTATAGATTAATCAAAAATTGTAAACAATCCAAGTCGTTCTGGATATCGATATCTACGTAGGTTACTCGATAAGTTTTCAGATGCTCGTAATTAAAAATGGAATGCATCTGTAGTATATATTTTTAAAAAGCAAATTTATTTAAAAATAGAACGCAAATAGCCAGGTTTGGTTTAAAAAAAATATTAGTCATATTACTACGACGGTTCCCGCGTTTTCCCTTCCAACGATGGAACTTAACTGCAAACATTTGCGTGCTATGATATTTTATGACTTTAAATTTGTTTTACCTAAAAAACTTATCCTTCAACGATTACAATCAGCGTTAGGAGAGTTTGCTTCATCTCCAGCAACAGTTTTTAGATGGTTCAGTGAATTTAAAAGGGGTAAAACAAACCTCTAAGATAACAATAGAAGTGGTCGCCCACAAACGGCAGTAACTGCAGAAAATGTGTGGACTACTGAAATGATGATCTGTGTGTGAAAATTCTTGTCCCGAACTAATTTCGGGGAGCGTTAACATTATTTTGCATCAACATCTTGGAGTGAAGAAGTTTTGTTGTCGATGGATCCCGCGTTTGCTCTCAGACACGAAAAACAGACCCGTGTGGATTGGTGCCGCGAAATGCGTCTACGATTTGAAAACGGAACGTCAAGACGTGTTTCAGAAATCATCACAGGCGACGAAATTTATCAATATGATCCGAAAAATAAGACATAGTCGTCAGTATGGGACTTTTCAGAAGGAAAGTTGCCGACAAAACTGCAAAGACCTCGTAACGTTGATAAGAAAATTGTGGTTAGTTTTTTTCTCGCAGTGGGATCTCGCATGCATGGTGCATGATTCCCCGAAGCCTTTCCTTCGACGACACTTCGTCACATACGTCGCTCAGAAGAAAGGCGTTTCTTGAGGAATCCGCTGTTGAAACCTTGCCCCATCCACCGTACAGTCCTGATTTAGCTCCCTGTGATTTATTTTTGTTCCCGATAATCAAGGAAAAAATAAAAGGGAATATTTTTTCGTGTGCCGAAGAGGCCGTGGCCGCCTACGAAATCGCAATTTCAGACCTATCGGATCAAGACTGGCAAAAGTGTTTTAATAGTTGGTTTACTTTTAGGCGAATGGAACTTTGGATAGAGAATGAAGGATATTTCGAAAAAATGTAAAATAAATATTTTTAATATCTTGTATAGTTTTTTCTTGTTTCAAAACTTATCGAGTTACCTACCTAATACTGTAACATCACAAAAACGCAATGATCCAATCAAGTTGATCCATTAACTTAAGTAACAGACTAGTTCGTTAGATCACTATCAGAAGAGCTGAAGCGCAGACGAGTAGGCACCGAGTGACAGTCTCTACAGAGTCCTGAAGACCGAGGACCGAGGGGGATCACAACACATATCGTTATAATTAAAGCCTATAGGGTATTATACCGGGGTTTTCGGCAATTTCCGTCGGGTCGGTGACGACGGCGACTTGTCCGTCTCGGGTTCTGCAAACCGAAATACATATTACTGCAGTATCTAAGGATGACTACTTTTATTGTTCGCAACAAAATGAGTCGTGCTAAATGTTTATGGCCGATTACAATGACCTGCTAACCTTAATACTAAAAAGATGCTATATTTGGTGCTGCGAATTTAAGCTTCAATAAATGTAAATCCAGGAACGGCTCTTATAAAATTTCAGATAGATCTTAAGGAGATATGAAAGAGAAATACTGATAGCTAGAGTAAGGGATAGGTAGATTAAAGTAACCGGCCGTTATTCAAAGTACAAACTTGCACAAAGAGAAGAATCCAGCATATATTAATTTGCAGAAGAAGGAGCTAGATTAGATAAGAAAGAACGATTAGTTTCAGTGTAGTCAGTAAAATATTTGACATTTTCAAATAAGTATGGACAGGACCGAACCACCAATTTGATATTCCTTGTGCCTGTTATATACTTTTTAATTACATTTGTCTGTCTGTGGATGATAATGCAATGAATTTCTCAGGTGGTACCCGAATAGGACTGCGGGCAGATTGCACACAGCTAACACCATTAGTACCCTTTATATGTATTTTCACATTTTACTTTATATTCTTAGAAGACTCAGATCAAATTTGGTGCATTTTAGTAGGTCGCCTCTGCCAATAGTTTCTTAAAAACTGGCTAACAAATTGTTAATTCTTGCTGATAACAATATGGATTATTCAATTATTTTTATTATTTTAAGCTGAGTTCTCGAGAAGAAGAAAGAAAAGAAAGAAGAATTGAAGAAATAAGTAACAGACTTAAAAAGTAACAATTTTGCAAACAAACAACACACATTTTTAAGCTGTTGTATTGAAGTTAACTAAAAATAATACATTAAACAATTTTAAATTTTAATTGTAGTGTTTGTTAAAGTGTAAAGTATAGATTGAATAATCACAATCATTATTTGTCTCGAGAAGTTCAGACTGATCTGTTTATTTGTCTTGAATATTTTGATAAACAATGTAGTGTATTTGTGTAAGGTTGTAGAAGTAACGTTCTTTTACAATGTAACAAAAAATAACAAATGTTTATTTAATTTATTAAAACTTATAAGGAAACCAAAGGCGGATTTTATGCCTGTGAATAATAATGATAAGGAAATAAATCAATGATATTCAGCCAATTTGCCCTAGACAACAATTTCTAATCTACACTGGATCAGTGTAGTGGAGTAAGCTCTAGGCCTCCTCAAGAGTAGAGACATGTGCCCTGTAGACCATTCACGAGTTAAACCCATACATTAGCCTTTAGAGTTTCAACGTAATTCGAATCAGTAACGTATTGGTGTCTGTGATCTGCGTATGCCGTATAGTCTGTGACCGCAGTCGTACTCAGAGGCCTACCTTTCTTGTGAGTACCGTATAGCGCGTGGTGGTGCGAGGGGTGCGACGGGTGCGAGGGGTGCATGGGGAGTGGCGGGTCGTCGAGCTGCGGCGCGGGCTCCACCAGCAGCTCCACGTTGTCTCCGCCGCGCTCCAGCACCGCGCACACCTCCTCGAAACTACGCTCCGTCAGCGGCACTCCGCCCCACTCCAACACCTTAACATAAATATACTCTGTTACTAGCTGCCCGGACAGACTTCGTTCTGTCAAACGTTTTTTTTTTAACTAAAACCTTCCGTGTGCCTTAAGGGAGATGTAAGCTATCATATTATCTTTCAAGTTGGATCAAACTGCAGATGGTGTGCAAATTTGATTAAAATCGGTTAAGTAGTGTAGGAGTCCATCGCGGACAAACAACGTGACACGTAATTTATATATATTAAGATAAAGTAGATTTTGTTTCTTTATTTCTTTACTAAACCGCAAAATAATATTTGGTTTGAGAGCCAGTACTTTTTTCTTTCTTGGACGATAGTGTATCGGTGACGCCTATAATGTTACTAATGTCCATGGACGAATGTACATTTCATTGTACGTACATTCAAGAATTACTGAAACTATATTAAGTATGTACAGTAATTACACTATGAGAGTGTGTGAGTTCCACTTTTGATGCTGAAGGCGGTAACCATTTAATATTAAGCTCTCAGTCTTATCCTTTTCAGCATAAAAAGTAATAATTGTAAGGCAAGTCTTATTATAATTTAAAAACTTACGTAAATAATAAAATACTGCAAAAAGTGCCTTTTACAAGTATGATGTAGCTATATGTATTTTTATACAGATTTATATCGTCACAATGCCAACAGGTAAGCGCTGGCAAAGTAAAATTAATTTGATTGAACCATAAAAGAGCGGCGTGCATGCGACGTATTGTTCAATTAACGGTTGTAGTTCCATCAGTCGAGATTATTGATTGCCAATTTAATATTCCTCTCAACCCACATATTCGTAACAATATTGAAAATCTAGTAATTAAATTTATCTGTTCGTAAATACGAACGTCGAAGTACAAAATCTATTTGTCGACGGAATGAGATGAACAAGATCAAAGGATCATCCGAAAATTCTAAATGAATATTCAGAAATAAATAGGCTATTAATGTTTTGGAAAAGTTAGTAATTTTGTTGTAAAATATCGCAATAATAATGTGCACAATAATAAGAAACAAACAAATAAATACTCTTTATTGTACACAAAAAGAAAATTTAAATGATAAGGTGGGAACTTAAAACATAATTTGAGACAATGCATGCAATGAATCAAAACAATTTTCTAACATTTAATAATTTTTCTTGTGGCTCAAATTATTGTGATGTTGTGTTTCGTAGACCAAATAAAATGAGAAAACAAAAACAAACCACTAATGTATTGTTTATTTGTTTCCTAAATGTTATTCTAAAACGTAGAAATTACATTTGTTAAGTACATCTATCAAAATAATTTTCCTAAAGTATTCATGCTTTTGTCAGTAAAACAACGATTTTTTCCTCAGAATTTTAATTCAAAGTCATAAAAGTGCTTCTTAAGTCTATTTACATTTCGTTCGAAGTTTTAGCGACTGTTTAATTTTCTTTATTTGGAATATTTTCAGACAGAATCTGAATAATGAATAAAGGGAATTATTATAAAGAACATTACAAATAAACAAAGTAATATGGAAGACAAACAAATAGTACCGTTCTATGACAAAGGACGAAAAGACGTTTTATGTAGGTTTAAAACGATAGCTCATCTACATAAATATTATTAAGAGAAAATATTTGTATTTTTGCATTTTTGTATGTTTGTAACGAATAAAGTCAAAACTAGACGATAGGTGCTATGTGTAACTATGAGTAGGAAAAAAACAACTCCGGTAGTTTCTTGCCGCTTCTTCTCCCGGTCCCTCTCACAATAGGGCCTTGTTGAAGCCTCGCTTGCATGACTTTCAAAAAGTGTTTGTAAACCAAACCAATTTTGAATTAAACATTGGATTTGATTTGATTTTGATTTGACTATTAGAAAGCTATAATATTCCTTCCTTTGAGCGCTGGCGCTCCTCCATTTCGGGTCTTATCGAATCCAAAAATGACTAATGGACAACTGACCCACTTCTCTATTAGTGTACATGAGATATTGTCTCATATCGGAGATTATTTTATTTTATTTATTCAATAGAGTTATCGTCGTATATTTAATAGGGTCGTGTTTACCTTATCTCCTTGCTGCAAGCCGGCCATGTCGGCGGGCCCCCCTGGCACCGTCCACACGATGACTGCCTCGCGGCGGCCGCTAGCGTCCGGCTTCCCTCCCACCACACGCATGCCGAAACCACGCGCTGAATTTTACATTAATTTCAATAAAATTGATTAATACTTAAACAGATCTGGTTTGGCATAGTGTCCAGGAGTAATTAAATCTTTTTTGCGACCTTTAATAAACAGTCCATTAATTTTATTGCTTGAATACGGCAGACAATGAGACACAAGAATGATCCTAAATGGATTCTGTTCATCTGATTCAGATCAATCATTAGTTTGCCTAGCCTTAAAAAGTAGTGATGGGAATTCAATTTTTATAATTGTATTTTGGGAAAACCTTAATTACCGTCACACGTACGAGAATATCAATACTGGTTATAATACCAATACATTGCAAGATTTGTAAGTAACTGACATCGATGTCCTTTGTCGTTGGGGTCACGTCTCAACGACACGCGTCGCGGCGCGCGGTCGTCGACATCGTGTATGACAATTTTGATAGCCTCGGCGTCGACGGACATCTGTCGCGCGGCGGCTGCGGCTGCTGCGGCTGCTGCGGCTGCGGCCGACGTGATGCTCTCGTCGGAGCCACGCGACGCCAGCGCTGCTATCGCGCTTAGAGCACCCGTTCGTTGTTGAAGAGCGGCTATGTCTGGTCTGTACACAAAATGTAGTAGTTTGTAAAATAAAGTTAAAATGTGTGCAATTCACACGTGGTAGAAGTGAAACCTTAAAAAATTTTGGTTTCAAGATAATGAGACGAATGTGAAATTTCGGGAAGATGATAATTGTAGGTTTTAGTAATGATCATAGTGATGCAAAGTTAGAAAAAAAACTGTGGTAGTTAACTAACGCCATCTCTTAACATAATATGAAGAGTAAAATGAACAGCTAGCGCCATCTATCCAGCAATAAAACGAATCTTCTATCTTGTTCCTCGCGCCATCTATGAATACAACTTAGCACTTTTTAAAGTAACACAAAGATAATCAGGAACATAAGAAACACTGTATAATGCTTCCTATCTCATTTCTCCCACGTTAATTCTTATGAATTTATGTGTCTGTCTCTTTTTACTGTCGCTTTTTCGTTTCATCGACTTTCAAATCACAACAATGCTAAAGAAGCTTTCACTTCAATAATCTGCCTTCCCTACTTGAAAATTTTTCCTAGGTTAGATTTTGTAATCTTTTGTTGTAACCCATAATTTGTATAGACCAAGAAAACTGACTAAGTTAAGTTGCACAAAGCCGCACGGCGCACTTGCTATCACTTATATGTGTTACATTTACGGTCCGATGTCGAAGCTAAATAATTAGCAATAGTGTAGAAGCTCAGTTTACGACACTGACAGCTGGCTGCCGCGTCGTCTGATGGGGCGGTCCTCGTCGACGCTGAGCCCGCTGATCTGCGGCGCGGGGTCCGCCGGCTCGTCGACGCGGTACGAGCCGCGCCGCGACGTCGAGCCTGCTACCACGTCCACCGCTGATGCCCTAATACAACACAAATTCGTTTGGTTCCGATGACAATGCATTTTTGTGATAATGATGACTCGATACTACGCTCCAGACGAGAGAATTTTTCAGCGGCCAACGGCTACAATATAAAATTTTAGAAGCTTGTAATATCGTAAGTATTTATTTGTAGAGACTAGAGCTAGACAAAAACATAATATTATAATTTAACTGATTGTTAGATCGGTAGAGTATCGTGTGATAATTTTTAAAGACAGATAATATTCATATTATGTTGGTGTTGTTGTTAAGACCACGCAATTCAAAATTGAATGAGGATATTTTATCAATTAGGAACTTTTACAAGTCCGCAGTAAATTATGTAGTTACTAGTACTAGAACTAGGACATTAGTATGAGAATGTTAGATTAATATAATAGTTACCGTCGTGACATAGGCGGGGGCGCCACTAGCGGCTGGTGCGCGGGCGAGCCGAGCGCGGCCTCGTCCTCCGAGCGCTGGCGGGAGGCGGGCGCGCGCACCGAGCGCCGGCGGATGGGGGCGGCGGTGCTGGGGCGCCGCGACTCGGGCGCCGGCGTCGACGTGCCGCCGCCCTTCAGCTGCCGACGGGGCAGCGAGTTACAACACTCATACTTTATACATGTGCTTATAGCGCGAAAATGACGCACGACTTGTACCCACAAAGTATATTTGCGTATCTTCTATACATCTATACAAATAAATAAAATTGGAGTGTCTGTTTGTAATATTAAAATACGGTACATATACCAAAACAACATTTTTTACAATTTTTGTCTGTCTGTCTGTTTGTCTGTCTGTTTGTTCCGGCTAATCTCTGAAATGGCTGGACCGATTGTGACGGGACTTTCACTGGCAGATAGCGGATGTAAGAAGGCGTAACTTCGGCTACTTTTATTTTAGAAAAAAAATTGTTTGTTAGGCGATACGAAGTTTGCCGGGTCAGCTAATTTAAAATAAAAATTAGTGGCAAACATTACCTTCTCAAGTTCTTTCAAGGAGGCCGGCGAGACGTCCGAGTGTCGCCGCAGCTCTGGCGAGCGGGGGGGCGCCAGGCCGGTGGAGCTGCCCCCGCTGCCGAGCCGCGCCTCGGAGTGGCGGCGCTGCAGGGCGTCCAGCACCGGCACCTCCAGCAGCGAGTCCGTGCTGTCCTGCGCCGCCGGCGGCAGGCGCGGGCCCGCCTTGCGCCGGCACACCGAACAGCGCCATGATGCCTGACAAAAATAACTCGAGTATAATATTAACACGTGCATTCCTTTGTAATGTCACTGCGTTAACGGCTGCGTCATGATGCCTGACAAGTATGCCATGATGACTGACAAATATTATGTATGTAATAACACCTTTGAAATGTCTCTGCTACGTTTCCGTTAACGGCTGCAATGCAATGGAATGCGTCTTAGTGCGCTACAACTAAAGCAACTAAATATTATAGCTGTAGGAAAAAATATCAACATGACAAAAAACATGTAATGAGGTAAAAATGCAGAAAATGTATTTTATATAAATTATAGAAGAACATATTATATGCGTTTATAGAAGTAACCGGTTGACGAAATTAATTTCAACCGCAGAGCGGGAGTTGCTTGTTTTAGTTATTAACCGTCGACATCTCCATCTAAATTCTAAATGCGATGTGTGTCAGCCGCTAATCTCTATTGTGCACGAGTATAATATTATGTAGATAGATATTAAACAACAATACTAAATATTTTTTTGTTACGTTATTTCAAGTTTTTTTTTAACTTCAAAGGCAATAAGAGTTCAAGGAATGCAATAATAATGTTTATTTCAAAGAATATTAATATTATTAATTAAAAGTTACTAGTCCTTATCGCAGTAGAAATATTATCTAGTATTATGTTTTTTCTTTTCCGACATTTATATTCAAGGTTTAGTAAGTAGGTACGTATACGTTCTGAAATTGCAATGAATATTTTACGGCTTCAACCTATTAATGGCCCACTACTGGGCACGGGTCTCTCCTCTTGAGGAGGCCTAGAGAATACTCCACCACGCAGCTCCAGTGCGGATTGGTGGAGGGGTTAATGGCCAACCCGAGTGTCGGAAGTTTTTAAACCACCCGAGGGCCTCCGACATGGCTTAACGCCTGTTATCTAATGATAACAACCAGGACCGATGGCTTTACGTGCCCTCCGAAGCACGGAAATGCTCAAGAAATTTTGGCCACTAGCGGTCACCAATCCAACTACCGACCGCCAGTGAACGAATTTCATTGCCGACCGCGCCCGGTGTTGCTTAACTTTGTCGATCACATAGGATCGACTCAAGCCGCCGGGCTTGAGCAAGCGCTCATAGCCCGTTATTATATGAATATTTTATAATTAATGTTATTTGTGAGCAAGGTTTCATGGTTGTTACCGCCTCATCATCGCTCGCAGGCTTGGAGTAGGAGGAGCAGTCTTCGCAGACCCGGTGCTGGCAGCCGTTGCACGTGTGAAACACCTCACCTGGCTTCAGGGCCTTCAAACATACTCGACAGGCACCGGCACGAGACGGCGCTTTGCCAGCCTCTCTGGGTAAATAACGAACATTTAAGTAAATTAACATGTTTGAACACAACCTTTATTAGGATTCCCTGTGTTGCGAGTGATGCATATACCAATAAAACACACAAATAATCCTACAATCAACATTTATCTGATACATTCACCTTTGATACACGTATAATAATAATAATAATAATAACGCTTCACACTCATAGCCCCACACTAGGATTCCCTGTGTCGTGGGTGCCATGGACAACACACTAGACAAGGACATTCACACCCAGACCGAGAACAGAAATTCAAACTCATCATTCAAATTTCCGTCTCACTGGGAATCGAACCCAGGACCCTTGGTGCGGCGATCCGGCATGGTAACCATTGCGCCACACGGGTCGTATGCTATTTTCTAAGTCAGTGTGCTAGTGGAAAGAGCGAGCTCTGAGTGTACAAGTCTAGGATAGTGATTTTGATGAAGACAGTTTGTGGTAGATATAAAATTACTCAGCATTCATTTATTATTTTATGCTTATCACAACATTTATGTTTAAGTTTCGCTATAATTTATTTTATTTTATAATAGGGTAAAATACCCAACGATTGTCACCCTAAGCGTTTTCTCAACATTTTTTGTCATTTTAATGTTGTTTGGTTTAAAAATACAATATTTTTTTGTTTTAAATATAATGTTTAACTATCAAGGAGAAGATTAATATGAATTTTAGTGCAGTTTAAATAATTTAATCAAGGAAAAATAATGTTTCAAACTAAAAGGGCGCAAAACTATATCGATTGACACCCTGATGTAACGATTGACACCCAGCGAGACTGTAACGATTGACACCTAGTGGGTATATTAATTCGCATTGAAAAGCTAAGTAGCTATATGGAGTTTTAGAGTTTATGTAAATGAAATGATTATTTTTAGTTACCTTTTATTTATTTATGAGTACACTAGCTTCTACCCGCGACTTCGTCCGCGAGAATTTAGAATTAGATCCAGATCCTACTAAAATTTAGATGTTAGGTTTAGATGTTTGGATATTTGTGAATTAAAATTACGGTATCCTGCTTTTCATCCCAAAGACTGAATATCAATGATGATGATGAATGGTTATGATGATAATAATGACTGGAGATGATGGTGATGATGATGAAAAATGATGATGATGAAAAATGATGATGATGAATGACGATGCTAATTATGATGGTGATAGTGATGAATGGTGATGATAATGATGATAAATGGTGATGATGATGATGTACGATGATGATGACGAATGATTATGATAATGATGAATGATGATGATGGTGATAATGACGATGATGGTGATAATGATGAATGGTGGTGATGATGATGATGAATGGTGGTGATGATTATGATGAATGGCAAATTTCGTACAACCTAACAATCAATCAACAACGTACTCTAAAGAGTAACACTTAGATCTTAATTCTGTTTCAATCGGTTTACAAATAAAGTCACAAATTTAAAAAATCGCGTGTAAAATTTTTTTTGACTTGGGTAGTGTGGGTACTAAGGCATAGGATACCTGAAGCGAAGTGAGGGCAATTGCTCCCTACTGATAAATAAGTGTGTATTTCAACAATTTCTAATTTCTGCGTGAAAATATTTTGATCCGTACGGGGTGTCAATCGTTACAGCCTAGTACAAATAAAAATGTAATGATTGGCACTAGCAAAACGTAATGTTTCTTAAGGCAAAGTTAGTAAAATCATGAAAACCACATCTATTTACGACATAATTTAACAGAAACAACACCAAACTTCTAAATTTACTTATCAGGGGCGATAAAAATCGTCACACAATGTTAGTCCCGCCTTCTGTTTTTCTTAATTTTCATCAGTCTACTGCAACCCACGTGTCCCGCTACTTTTAAAAAATCGACAGATACAAAATGGCGGGAAAATCAACTACGAAAATGTTGCCATTTCATGAAATGAAAATTTTACTAATTAAAAGTAAAGTTACCATACTTAAAAATAATAATTTATGCTTAGTTTAGGACGTAATACGAAAAAGGTGTCAATCGTTGGGGGAGTGCCAATATTACAAGACTTTACCCTATATACCGTAATTAATTACCCACAAATTAATAAGAGATGAAAAATGTTTCTCAATTTAATTAAAACTGTTACAATGTTGCTTTTTCATTTTAAATTAATTTGGAGTGGCATAATTTTTATATTAGTTTTTACTTCTCCACCATGTTGTTTTCACATAAATTCGTGGCCTTATTAACGAGATGCGATATTATAGAGGTGATACATAATATAGTGCATTTCGCGTAAGAGTTCCCATCGCTACTAATGATATGGAAACTATACTATGTAGTATTAGTATGTGAGGGTAGGGAATTCTTATGTGAAACGCACCATCAAAACATACCGTTCAGTCTTAGGAGTGGGTGCAGCAGGTGTCGGTTGTGCTGGAGGCGTATTGGCGGGGGGCTCGGTCACCGCTGGCTCCGTAGCCCCAGGTCTTGGCCCCAATTTAGTGACTGGTTGTGGTGAAATATCATTCATTTATTAACGTACATTAAAAACACATTCACTCTACTTTGTTCTGAGATGTGCCGGTGCAATATATGAAGAGTTTTTAAAATTACAAATTAACAATTTTTTTTATAAAATATAAAGCCGGGTCCTATTATTAAATAATTTAAAAATCTTTTTTTTTATGGAAATAGCCGGCAAACAAGCTGACGATCTACCTGATGGTAAGTGGCTATCGTCGCCCATGGACTTCAGCAACACCAAAGGCATCACTGATGGGTTGCCGGCCAAGAAAGAGAGAAGAAAAAGAAAGAACTGGCTCTCAAGCCCCCAGCCGCAACACGACGAGTCGTTTGGCGGCTGACTCATGCTCAAGGGTGGTAGCTATCCAGGCGAACCCCTTGGAGAAATAATAATAGCAATAATGGTATTAATTAACAATTAAAATCAATATTACAAATATAATCCCTCGAGGGGCCCTACCACCAGGGGTCCGGATTTAGTCGCCTTTTACGACACCCATCCGGCGTAGGATTGGGGTTAGTATTCTAAGCCGCCCCAATACGGCTAAAAAATCTCTTTAATATCTGTACAAATAGAATTTATTTCCTACAGAAGTCTGTCAGTTTTAAAACCAAATAACAGAGTACATAACAGAGATTGAAAAACCCCGCATATTACTTGTGCCTTCCTATCTACTTTCCTTCCTACTTTCGAAAGGAATCCACTAACAATGCCAACCATTCTCCGTCAGGAGCGTATTCGGAATATTTCGCTATGAATATTCGGAAATTTTTGTATTTCATTTTAGTTTGCATAGTTTGAGATTATGAATGTTGTAACATATTTTTATGTTAATCCGTTAAGGTGAGTTGTTACAACTATTATATGTTTGCATGTTTTTATTACCTAATTATAATAAAATAATGCTTCACACTCATAGCCCTACACTAGGATTCCCTGTGTCGTGGGTGCCATGGACAACACACAGAGACAAGGACATTCACATCTTGCGGCGATCCAGCATGGTAGCCATTGCGCCACACATGTCGTCCTTAGTCGTATTGGTTTTATTTAGCTTACCCTGTTCCTGTGGGTCAACTTGCAATCTTAATTAGACCTAGATGTACTTCCTCTTATCCTAAGAAGTAGAAATTTTACATATTGCTATGATGACAATGCGTTTTTAGATCAGCATGACCTGTTAATACACTTAGATTTGACTCCAGACTTAGCAGTTAACAGCTCACTCAGTCACAAAATGTTTTGTTTTAGTACACTGACACTATAAAAGGTTAATATTTTAACAACTGAATTTTAAATTAACTTGTCTTAATGTCTTTTCATACTGATTTGTTTAAGTTTTTGATAGGTCTACTCGTATTAAATTGAATTCCATGTAGGTACCATGTAAACTATAGGCTACTGGATGAAAGAACCAGACACCCTACGTAAAAAAGTACTTAATGATAGGCAACAATTTCGAAAAATAGTAAACCTTCAGAGGTTACAAAAGTATTAACTTTAAGTAGGGAGAAAGTTGAATGAAAGTAAGAATAATTATTGAAAAGTACTAATTGAGAGGATCCTAAAGTCAACATGAAAATCCGGATCATGTTCATAGTTAGATCCAATTTAATTAGGATAATCAATGTCAGCGAAGCCAAGAATTGCCGAAATTAGGGAGTACATAATGAGGTAAACTTTATTATCATTGGAAAGTAAGGATAAGACTGCTAACTGTAGCAAAAATAAATTTCGTTTAACCTTGTTAATTTTGGCTCTTTTGTTAATTTAACGGTTTACCAAGTTGTAATTTGATTATATAATTTTTGAATTAATAAAATAGATAGATAGTCGAAATAAAGGATTCTACAATTCCAATAACTAAATATCATTTATATATTTACAAATGTTTTTCCTAGAATAATATAGAAGAATATTTTTTCCGATAGAATCAAAGATTATTTATAGTAAAGGTCCATTAGCATTGTGTTAGTCCTTCGTTTCGTACAAAATTACAAAAAATCTGGAGAGTAAATCACTCTAGACTCGGTAAAGTTAAGGCAGATGGACAGACAGAGATGTGAAAGACAAACTATAAGAGTTCATTATTTCATTGAATGTATCCAACCGTAAAAACAAATTGTATTCACGTAGTCCAAAGTTTCTCCTCTGTAATAGAGTTTCGTTTGATCTCTAATCTCAAAAGGTAGACAGGTCTCTGGAGCAAGTTATCCCGCAGTGATAAATAGGTGTTGTTTAGACACAAAACATAATTCTCAGCTGTAATAATGTTCAGACCAGTGGAGCATAATATCGAAATATTCACTTTTTCCACCCGCTGATTTCTCGAGCTGTCCTCAGGAATATTAAAAAGATAAGAACTCTACGTAATGTATTTTACCTTACAGAAAATAATGATATTTTGGGGAAGAACAAATGAATTAGAGTTATCAATAACGAACTGATACTTCATATTAATAAGAAAAGTAAATACAAAGTCGAACGGTAAGCAGAAAATAATCAGGTAACTTCCTTCCTTTCTTAGCTTTGTTATAATCTTTTTAAAGAGAAAATAAATATTATTGAAGATATGGATAATGTAATAATAATAATATTCTAGTGAATGAAGACAGCTTACAAGGCCTGAACGACACGATAGCGGCATTGTAAAGATTTCAATTGTAATTTTTGGGTATCTTTTCAATAATTTACTTAATACCAAATATTTTTTTGCCCTAACCACCTATTTACATACTTATATCTAAACATCCACGCGCATCACAGCTTGTGTTACGTTACAATTTAAAATAATATTTAATTTAATTCCTAGAGGTCTACGAAGACAAACCTAATTTATAGGCATACTACTTATCAGAGTTGAGGAACTTATGCAACATGTAAGCTTCTACAGTTGTTACCCCAATATTGTAGTGTGAACAGAAACATCACAACTACATATAAATAAAACACTGCAATGTTCCAATGTTTTCTATATAATTAGCCAACAAACTAGATGACAGTCCATCTCATGGTAATTAGCCACCGACGCCCATGGAAACGGGACACCAGGACACCAGCAATACGAAATGCATCACTGATGTGTTGCCGACCGACGAAGAATGAAGAGAGAGAAAGAAAGCAAGATGCCTACAAAGTTTTTAGTTTGGTTTGCTAATTTTATTGTAGAAAGAAGTAATTTAATGGATTAATTGATAAATTACTCGTAGTTAATATACAGTTAAGTTACCTTTGTCTTGTGCAGTGAGGAGTGAAGAAGATAGTGTCTGCCGGAGCTTGCCGAATGTACCAGGCGAGTCTATCTGACCTGGGACCGTCCCGGTCGTCTCTTCCGTCGCCACCATCTGGAATAATAGTACTACTTTAATACATACTAGATAATTACAAAGTAAAATCTAAATTTTACTCTATGTGATATCTATAAAACGTGATCAGACTTTGACCAGAATTAAAATTATCTGAAAATAAATAGTGGTCCTAAATCAACATTAGCTGTTTTATACGACTTTTTAATTTTTTCTGGTTATCAAATATCCGAAAAAATATAATGGTTCTAATTATCCTAATGTTAGCCGTTTTTCATGACTTTTCATACTAACAAAGTGTCCTAGTATATTTGACTGTTGTCTAAGCAAAGTGTTCTTTATAGATCTCGCCCTGAGAGTTTTGAAAGTCTACAGAAGGATTCAAAAGTTTGTAGAAAACAATGTAGTTTCTCAACCTTAAATCTTCTAATAATGATATTTTAATTAAGTTTAGATCTTTTTACTCTTATTAACGATATACTTTAATTTGTAATGTAATTTATTTTGTACTAAAATACATGTTGATATTGATTAATTTTACAACAGAGCAAAAATCTAAGGATTTTGAAAACACAACTGTCTGATATGTAAATGAAAACCCTCGTTATTTTTCATTTCGTTTTTATTATTCTTTGTTAAGGTATCATAATATCACGTACTTTGAAAAAAGAAAGTTAGAACGACAGCGTCAGTTTAGTTTATTTTTGTTTAACATCATAAACATTTAAGTTACCTTTAATTTACGCCATTATATAAAAAAAAATAATCGAAATTTGTGTTGGGACACATAGTAAAAGTGAAACTTCAAACAAACATTCCAAAAAAAAAATAAAAAAAAAATATTAATAAATATTCCAAAAAAATGTTAAAAAAATAATAAAAAAAAATTTGAAAAAATATTTAAAATAAAATATAATATATATATATATATATATATATATATATATATTTATATATATATATATATTTATATATATATATATATACTTATTTCAAAAAATAATATTTATCATTTCAATTTGCGTATTAGTTAGAGTACAGAATACATAATTAATACAATCATTTAGATGATAGACGCATATTAAAAACTAAGAGCAATATTTATTAAAATCACTGAATCTCAATTATTATTCTTACTCCAGGGCCGGCTGTAATGCGACATGCGATAGATGGACGAAAAATTTTGGGGCGATAGAATAAAAGTTTCACTTTAAAAACTTAATAATGAATAACGTATGTTTCAGAAATAATAAACTTGGAGATTAAAAAAACTTTTGCTGCGAATAAAAACAAGATCACACCAATGTCGTAGGTACAGTTTATTTGACCATGATGATGATGGTATACGAGTATTATTAAGTAAGTAAGAGAAAGAGAATTAGTGATAACAATAAAACACGACAGCACAAAAACTCGTGTCATAGAAAGCGCGACGATAAAACTCTTCATACCAAAATAACGACTCAGTAATGTTGTCGTAAATTTTATGAAGAGCAACAGATGGAGAATGAAATATATCAGACAGGAAAATCAATATTGTAGTCGCTAGTCTCCCAAACTCAATCCCGCGCGCTGTTTTATTGCTTCGCTTTTTAACTTGTGAATTACTCGTATTGCCAATTGGGGAATTTAAATTTTATTACTAGCATCGCATGGCGGTCGAAAACGTTCGCTATGTTTTCTAATTAATTATATTAAGTAAAAATAGATCTTCATACCAACGCCTAATTTTTAAACACGTACCACATCTACACCATTTTAAAAAGCACAATTGAGTTAATTGAGCATATATAGGGTTTTAGGGACGCTCGAACTTTGACAGCGTATAGCGGCCACCTTGGTAAAGTGATAGCTATCAAATTTGGCGAGAACACATATTTACGGCCGGTCTCAATAATGTACTAACATTTAAAAAACTGTAGATAAAGCTACCATTAGTATGTTATCTGTCATATTTGTCAATTTTTGCGTCTCAATAACCTTCGGTGGATAGAAAATATCTACCGATGACATTGATCTACCGTTCGGAGGGCCAAGTCATACCGTAGGTATGTTGGTCCATACAAAAATAAATACTTGCGTCTCAATAACGCTTTGACCGCTAACTGTTGGTAATAGAAGTTACCAATTATCGGAGTTTTTCATGTCGCTCGATTTCGACGGATAATTAGTAGATTTCTCGTATTGTAAAGAAAATTTATGAAAAAATCATGAATTTATTAATCAGTGATGAGTGATAATGAATTTTATGAAGCCTGCGTATTTGATTCCGCCTTTTTTAATACGGTACCAAGATCGTCGAAATTATCCTCGTATAAAATATATGACTGAATTGTGTGAATCCAATTTTGTTTATATACCTATATTCAGATTAAACATAATCTAAATTTTACTAACAAAAAATAACCGACTTCAAAATTACTCAAAAACTACTTATCAGATCTCATTCAAATTTAAGTGGGACCACATGACAAGTACCAGCTTTCGTTTAAAAAAACAATCATCAAAATCGGTTCACCCAGTCGAAAGTTCTGAGGTAACAAACATAAAAAAAATACAGTCGAATTGAGAACCTCCTCCTTTTTTTGAAACAGCAGTGAATGAGAATTGAGGACAATTCCTATCTTTAAAGTTTTAGGTAAGTAGGTAGGTATTTTAATAAAACAAGAACACTAAGCTTTTTAAGTTAGATATATTTTGAAATTATAACAAAAACATTTCGCCTTTTCAGAAATAATGGTGTATCCCTGCTACATCAATAGCTATTGGCCTTATGTACTTCATCTTTTGTGAAAGGTCTGGACTTCATCTGAAAAGAAACTTCCTTTAGTACATTTGGCAACAATTTTTGCAAAAAAAAAGCAACAACCCATAACTGTCCCACTGCTGGGTTCCGGGTCTCTTCTCACAATGTGAGGGGTGTTAGGCCATATTTTACCACGCTGGCCAAGTGCAGATTGGTAGACTTCAACCACCTTTAAGAACTTTATGGAGAACTCTCCGGTGTGCAGGTTTCCTTACGATGTTTATTGTTTTCCTTCACCGAAGCTAGTGATAATTAACTTCTAATACGCACATAATATTTGAAAATTATAGGTGCGTGCCAGGATTTGAACTCGGGCCCCGGACAAGTGGGAATAAACGCTTCGTTCGGGAGACCAACGTTCTAACTGCTAGGCTATCACTGCTACAATTACAACAATTTACAATTACTACAAATTTTTGTTTACTAAACATAATAATAATATATTTTATTTTATTTTATTAACAAATAAAGTCTATACTCACGGTAATTGTTGAACTGTGTTTCATTAATTTATAAAACTAATTAATATTGCTAAAATTATGAGAACATACACGTTGTTTATATTTTGGGTAACCAAACGACATAAACGAATGTCAAATGACAATAACAGGTCATTGTTGTCTAGGAAACCTGTCAGTACTAAACGTCAAATGCTGCGTTTTGTTATTACTGAAGCATTGTTCCAGGTTACATTTATCATTATTTTATTAACTTCATCTGTGGTCCCCCATCTCCCCGTGTGGTGTCCGGGTTCACTTTGTAGAATAGCACCACTCCCGTTCTTCCTGGGATGTCGTAAAAGGCGACTATTAGGACAAATCCAGGAAGATGGGCAGCAGCATCTTCCTGTGCGTGACGAATACTAGTCAGGTCACCTGCGGTCACCAACACGCACTAGCCAAGCGTGGTGACTACCGGCTAAAACCCCCGCATGCAAGTCACGAACAAGCCTCGGCCCCCAGTCCCCGGCAGCCCCGCTATTCCTAGTTACGGTAGCGGCTATGGTAACGGCGGGGCAGGGGGTGCTAAGAATCGCCGGCAGAGATCGGGCTACCAATCCAAACGACGACTTCTGCACCTGGCAACATACAACACCAGGACACTGAGGACCGACGACAAGGTAAAAGAGCTGGAAGAAGAGATAGACAAGTTAAACTGGAGTATTGTGGGTTTATCTGAAGTCCGAAGACAGGGGGAGGACACGATAATACTCAAATCCGGAAACTTGTTCTATCACCGGGAGGGCGAACATCTGTCCCAAGGTGGTGTCGGGTTTCTCGTTCACAAGTCCCTCGTCAACAACATTGTGCAAGTCGGGAGCGTGTCGGCCAGGGTAGCGTACCTTACACTCAGAATATCCAAACGGTATTCGTTGAAGGTTGTACAGGTATATGCGCCGACTTCGACACATCCCGACGAAGAGGTTGAGGTTATGTATGAGGACATAAGTAGAGCCATACATACCTCTAAAGCTCACTTCAATGTTGTGATGGGGGACTTCAACGCGAAGCTGGGCACGCAAAGCGGCGCCGAGAGGAAAGTGGGTCCCTACGGAATTGGACGACGGAACCACCGAGGACACTTGCTGGCCAACTTTTTGGAGAAGGAAGATCTCTTCATGATGAACTCCTTCTTCAGAAAGAAGCCACAACGCAAGTGGACTTGGATAAGTCCTGATGGTTCCACGAAAAGCGAGATAGACTTCATTCTGGCAGACAAACGGCACATATTTAATGATGTCTCTGTGATCAGCAGGTTCAAAACCGGAAGCGATCACCGTCTTGTGAGAGGCACATTAAATATCGACCTGAAGCTGGAACGGTCACGCCTGATGAAGTCTACGCTTCGCCCAACATCCGTCCAAATCCAGGGATCCGAGAACTTTCAACTTGAGCTGAAAAACCGTTTTGCGTGCCTAGAATCGTGCACTTCAGTGGACGAGTTTAACACCAGGATGGTAACAACTGTCCACGAGGTAGGGTCGAAGTATTTCAAGACCCACCCTAGTGGTAGATCTCAGCTTCTCTCAGAACAAACTCTCGGTCTTATGAGGGATCGACGAGAACTATGTGTGCAGTCTCCAACCTCCATGAGGGAATACCGACGGCTCAATGAGCAGATCTCCAAGTGCAGGCGACGCGATTTGCGAAAACACAACGCAAATCGTGTAAAAAACACAATTGAGCGAAACCAGGGCTCCAAAGTGTTCGCCAGAGATCTGTCTATTGGGCAAAGTCAGCTTACGAGGTTGAAGACCGAGTCCGGCACCATGGTTTCGTCGAAACCGGAAGTTCTGAGAGAGACTGAGAGATACTACGGACGGTTGTATGCCTCCTCTCAAGCTCCACCTCCTAGCGAGGAGAGCGATAAGAGAGCTAAACTGACCCGACACTACACAGAGGATATCCCGGACGTCAGCCTGTATGAGATTAGAGAGGCTCTCAAACAGCTTAAAAACAACAAGGCACCGGGAGATGACGGAATCACAACCGAGCTTCTAAGAGCTGGAGGAAAACCCCTTCTAGTGGCGCTCCAAAAACTGTTCGATTCCGTCATTAACACTGGAACTACCCCGGAAGCGTGGGGCAGAAGTGTGGTGACGCTGTTCTTCAAGAAGGGTGATAAAGCCCTTTTGAAGAACTACAGGCCCATCGCACTTCTGAGCCACGTTTATAAGCTGTTTTCGAGGGTGCTCACAAATCGCATTGCACGCAGGCTTGACGACTTCCAGCCTCCCGAACAAGCAGGATTCCGAAAAGGCTACAGCACCATAGACCATATACACACACTGCGGCAGATTATACAAAAGACCGAGGAGTATAATCTGCCATTGTGTGTTGCCTATGTGGACTATGAGAAAGCCTTTGATTCTATCGAGACCTGGGCGGTACTAAATTCTCTCCAGCGGTGCCGGATCGACTACCGGTATATCGAGGTGTTGAAGTGTTTGTACTCATCAGCCACCATGTCCGTCAGAGTACACGACACAGCAACGAACCCCATCCAACTGCAGAGAGGTGTCAGGCAAGGGGATGTCATATCCCCAAAACTGTTCACCGCTGCGTTGGAAGACGTGTTCAAGCTGATGGAGTGGAAACGACGCGGCATTAACATCAATGGCGAATACATCACACACCTGCGATATGCCGATGATATAGTCATCCTGGCGGGTTCCCTGGAAGAACTTGGTACAATGCTCGGGGACTTGAACAGCGCCTCAAAACAGGTGGGTCTTAAGATGAACATGGACAAGACGAAAATCATGTCAAATGTCCATGTCACACCCGTACCGGTTGTGGTTGACGGCGCTGCTCTTGAAGTTGTAGACGAATACAATTACCTGGGACAAGTGATCCAGATGGGTAAGTCCAACTTCGAGAAAGAAGTCACTCGTAGAATCCAACTCGGATGGGCTGCGTTCGGGAAACTGCGTCATATCTTGTCGTCCAAAACACTACCTCAGTGCCTGAAGTCGAAGGTGTTCGAGCAGTGTGTGTTGCCAGTGATGACATACGGATCCGAGACGTGGTGCTTTACTATTGGCCTGATCCACAAGCTCAGAGTTGCGCAGCGGGCTATGGAGAGGGCTATGCTCGGTATTTCTCTACGTGATCGCATCAGAAATGAGGAGATCCGTAGACGAACAAGGGTAACCGACATAGCTCAAAGAATTAGCCGGCTGAAGTGGCAATGGGCTGGCCACATAGTTCGAAGGACCGATAACCGTTGGGGAAGAAAGGTCCTGGAATGGCGCCCACGTCTCGGAAAAAGGAGCATAGGACGCCCCCCGACCAGGTGGACTGACGACCTGAAGAAGACAGCGGGCATCCGCTGGATTCAGAAGGCTCAGGACCGGTCAGAGTGGCGCAAGTTAGGGGAGGCCTATGTCCAGCAGTGGACCTCTAAGGGCTGATGGATGGATGGATGAACTTCATCTGCGAAATTCACAATACATTTGGAACAAATTATCATTTTAATATTAAAATGAAATAAGTTTATAATTAAAAAACACGGAGTTTCTTTTTATAATAAAAAGTATAAAAAAGTATAAAAGTATAAAAAAATATATTGTTATGCGAAAACGAAATTTTGAGAGGGACGTAAAAACCAGAGGCAGAAATGTCACTGAAATATTATCTACCGATGATCTTACTTTTGTTTGCTTACTTTTGATTTGAGAGACGGCAGTTGCCGGGAGATCAATCTTTACTTTTTATCTCTGTTATGTACCAGAGCTCAACTGACAGTATAATATTGAGACCGGCCGTTAGTCGTGACAATTCACGATGGATCGCTACACTCTTCAACAACGCGTAAAAATTGTTAAAATTTATTATCAAAATCAGTGCTCTGTTTGCCTAACGTTCCGTGCGTTGCATCCATTTTATGGCCATCATGGTCGTCCTGCAGAGTCCACAATCCGTCGTTTGATGAATAAATTTGTGGCCTAGCATAGATGGTATGGATCTCACAAATATGTGGTTCGAACAAGACGGCGCCATTTGCCATACTGCATGGGAAACATTAAATTCAATGGATGAGAAGTTCGAGGGCCTCGTCATCTCGCGTGGTGGTGACATCAACTGGCCACCGAGATCGTGAACTGAACACCGCTCTAGTGGACACGGTTTCTGTCGCGCTACGTGAAATCTCTGGTCTATGCTGACAAACTACAGACAATTGCCGCCTTGAAGGCCAACATAACTCGCGTTCTTCCCGAAATTGGGCCCCATTTATGCGCAGGTGTCGTCCAAAATTGGTCTACCAGGTTACACCACCTACAGCAAAGTCGCGGCGGCCATTTATGTGAAATTATATTCCACACATAATGTCATCGAATGTCCTTTAAAACAAAATAAAAATTGTAGCAATATTACTTGAACAGGTTATTTTATTTCATTTCTAAGTTCGAGCGCTCTTAATGAAAAACCTATACAAATGAGTAATTTTTACAATTTATGTAACCAAGGGAGGTTTAGAACATTTTGTTTTGATTTTTCTGTTGCATTAGGTACAGTTCAGTACAATTGAATAGCAGTAAAAATTTTTCGTTAAGGATGTAATTTACGCATTACTAATATTGAGATTGCAGCCTAATCGTAATAGATCCTTATTCCATAGCTACGTTTCTTTAAAGTAGATTTTTCGACCTCGAATACATTTGTGTCACATAATACGACCGTATAACAGCTTAGTAGAAGGGTCCTTGGAAGTCATATACAAAGCAAGCTCATAACGGACGTTGTAAAACGGTGAGACGCAAACTGCCAGAGAGATGTTCGGGAAGGAATTAAGCTGTAGCATCGTAATCGTTACCTTTGGGGCAGGAAACGGTAAGTGCGGCCAGAACTTAAATTGGCTTTTGTTGGACACTTTTTATGCGATTCTATCACACTTATGGAATATAATGGAAAATGCTATAAAACTCGACAATGCACGTAGCGATTTGTGTCTTGGTAAATTATTATTCCGTCTTGTAACAGTATCGGTGTTTACTTTCTTGCATAGAATTATTATTAGGTAGTTGTCCTATAACAAGCCTTTATGGTTGGTTAGAACGTTAGATGACATGGTTCAGGAAAGTGTTTTACAGTAAAATATTGCATTAGAAAATGTTTAGTTGTAAAGATTAGGTATAAGGAAATAAACGGCGATTAAACTAGGCACAAACTGTTTTAAGTTCTTCCAGAAGGCTCATGAATATTAAACAGAGGCATGTCGAGTTTTGCGGGCGATTCCTCAGGGACCATAATATGGGCCAAATAGGACATTACCACAGGCGCTACTCCACTAAAGTTAGATATTAAATACAAGGATGGATAGTTTGTTCTTCCCAACAGTAACATGTTTAATGCCAAGTCAATATTTTAAGCAGTGGTAGCCTAGCGGTTAGAACGTTGGTCTCCCGAACGGAGGGCCCGAGTTCAAATCCTGGCACGCACCTCTAATTTTCAAATATTATGTGCGTATTACAAGTTAATTATCACTTGCTTCGGTGAAGGAAAACATTGTGAGAGGATCTCACATTGTGAGAGGAGACCCCGAGCCCAGCAGTGGGACAATTATGGGTTGTTGCTTTGCTTTGCTTTGCAATGTTTTAAAATACAGATGACAAATTATCGCAAAACAAACACTGGATACTGTACCCCAGTTGGTCGTGTCGTGACTCTGCCAGCCGAGTAGGTCCAGGTTCGCATCCCGGCAGTAACATTTACGTGCCAGATTTACGTTTATTTTAAATTATTTGTGTTTGCGATGTCTTCTAATTCAATATTAATTGCAAAACACATGTCACACTAAAATTAAATAAATTCGACATGTCCTTTAGGAATTCATTTGCGCTGTAATAGGGATTAGGAATTGATTATATTGTGTCTGTTTGTTGTGAATTTATTATTTTGTTTCATTTGTGAAATTGTCAGTCTATAGTCGCCCAAGTTTAATCTACGATAGGAAGTGATAAGATTTAATGGATTTATTAATGCAAACTGTACCGTGAATTTTATTTATTGATCTTCAAAATCCCCGCCGAGTACTGCAAGAAATATATAAGCAGCTTAATTTGAAAAGTTTGGACACAGTGAATGATAAATATTTGGATTTGAAAATAAGTTACTTTGGTAAATTCTAACGAAAGGTCCTCGAATATTTCTTCGTATAGTTTCCATGAAGTTCAAGGATCAGATTAAGAAAATGCAAAGACTTCATTCAATTTCATATTCAAGAGAATATACCTGTATATAGCAATAACGATAACAATAGACATCTCAGAATCATACAGTTAAACAGTATGTTCGTCTGTCAAATATCACTAAATTACTAACGTTTAGCTATAATGTTGTCAGTTCGTGTTGCGGAAATTAATACCGCTGTTTATCAAATACCGCTCTAATGAACTATTTAAGTATGTACACGTACAGTGTATATTGACTTGTTTCCGCAGTAGCTAATTATCCAAAATATGGTAGCTACAACAACACACCGATAGCTATAACAAGAAGTCTTTAATAAAACTAACAGTCTTTAATAAAAAACACAATGTAATTTGATTGCAATCTGATGGACTGCAAAAACACGGTCCCGAGCCAACATTAGCCTACATAATAATATGAAACTCGTGGGGCGTCGATCAATCATTTTGTAGCCCTGGTCATAGGGTTGGATATTTGTCTAACTGGGACGATAAAGATAAAAATAAAACGGATCGGGAGAGTGTTTACTTCATAATGCTGATTATTAGTTCATCATTCATAACGAATTCACGACTGATATCTCATCATAAATAAAAATACTATAACTCTAAATAAAAATACATATAGAAATACTATATCTCATCATAAATACTCGTTGTGAATACAAAGAGAAGATTTTAAAATCGAAGAGTTTGTTTTCTGCTTTCAATGAGAATTGAATAAACAACAGCCAATAGCAACATTTGTAGCGAACAAATGCCTAAAATAACCATCAAAACAAAATGTGTATGTAAAACGTAGTAACTGGAATAATCAATAGTGCTAGCGTTGTTCCATATAAATTTATCTCAGTGCCGGCATCACCTGCCAGCTTTCAGCAGATTACTGAAAATGTAGGGTGCATCGTTTGTCTATGATAACTATGTATGCATGTGTTAGGAGTTAATGAAATTACTAATTACAATGATAACTTTGTGAGCTTTAGTTTTTAATTTCAAGCATGTCATAGATAGAACAAGTTAATAGTTAAAAAGTAAAATAAAAGCGTGTTTATTGTGTCAATGAACTAAAGAAAGAAAATGTGACTAATCTGAGTGTAGTATCACGTATGTATAGTAATATCAAGTCACGTTTATCACAAAAATGCATTGTCATCAGAATTAAAGCAATAATGTACAATTCTGCTCATGAAAATCGGAAGTGTAATTAGGCTTTCAATCGGAAGCACCATAACGCTTCCCGCCCACGTCCGATAATCGGTGACCGATTTTTTGTAGGAGAAAAATAGAACGTACTGATAGCAATAGTGCAACGCACACGTCCTTCAACAAGTCGGTCAGAAATTATATGGCAGGAAAAATCGGCCCGATTATCGGTCCTACAAAAAGACTGACGTGGGCGGGAAGCCTAAGTAGGCCTAATTAGGCTTTCAAGATTTGACCCACACACACAGGTTAAGCTAAATAAATATAATTCTAAAAAAGCGTTCAAACCTCGGTAGATGGAGTAGAGGACCTATTAAAGTAAAATCGCTTTAAAAGAAGTTATACGTACTCTATATTTTTATCATAAAAAGGATCTATAAATAACATCAAACGAAACTAAGGTATTTTTATTAAAGCTTCGGAGAAAGTTGCTTGGCTGGTACAATTTAATAACAGTACTTGGAAGTCCAAGCTTAGTTCAATTTTATTGCATGGAAAAATTCTTTAGCCGACAAATCTTTTTTAAGTTGACATAAATCCCTGAAAGAAGCGGATTTTGTGTAATCCACTTCCTTATTAGTACTAGCAATAGCCAATTTTGGTTAGAGGCATAGAGTAGGGTGCCGCTAGTGTATGAGTGCTTCCAACTAAGTATTCGGATAGTTACCATGTTGATACGTCACGATGACTAGTTACTATAAGGTGGCCTGTCTGTTTATTTTTGTCTAACTATAAAATAACCACGTGTATATTTAATCACATTTGTTTCAAGCTTTGAACTTTGCCACTTTTTACCTGCCTAATGTTTCTCATCGGAAGCAATAATCTTTGGACTTATTAGAACATATTAGAGGGTTTCGGGCGATACATAGATCAATATATCGCATATTACTATTACTCTGAAGAACTTATTACACCGCAGGATCTTTGAATCATCATATATCATTAAATAACTTATTTAAATTGCCATAAATAACTCAATTAACAGATTAAATAAAATACAAGTATAGCCGCTGTGTCAACAAGGCGTAGCTAATTTAATTACTCGCCAGATATAATTTTGTTAGGTACAGGTATAGCCGCGGGTCGAAAGCGCACACATACGTGATTTAAAGCAGGATAAAATTAGCCATTATATTATATTATAAACACGAGATATTAGCTTATTTAATCGAATAGCCTTAAGTAAATAAATCACGGACGATCAAGTACTTTCACGATCCATTCCGTTTTCAAATCTGTTTATTTTTATGGTATAATCTGGGCGTTCCTTTTAATTTCTGAAATGTGATGTACCTACCTACTCGTAAGTGGCTCATACTTATGTTCAGCTCATGTATCAAGAGCTAGTTAACAACCGGATTTACAGCTTCCTCCTAGTCAAGAAACGCATTGTTGATGTCCATGGTATTGCAGATAGTCTCAGCCTTTCGCAGCGCTATCAGCGCTATAATTGCAGCAACGTCAAGGTCCTGTTATCATTAAGTAACATGATTATTTACCGATTGTTACTGTAAAAGAAATAAACATGACCGCTTGGGAACTTTACTTAACCGTCAGGTTTGGAATTGAAATGGGTATTTGAGATAAAATGGGTCATGAACGTAGCTTGTTCATGACCCTCCGGCGAGGGGCGGGGGAGGGGGCGCCGCCGCCCTGGATGACCCACTTGTTGCCGGCTACACTCTTATTTACATTACAACTCTAATTGTCGCCTGTAGGCGAATAATTGCGTGACCATAAACAAAGATAATTCCTTATTTATGACCGTCAAGGGCCGATAACTCATACAGGCTAATTTCGAATGTTCACAAGTTCATTACGCGTTTATGGGAGTGTACAAACTTAATATAATTGAGTAAATAATGTTTCCACAACTTGTTTCCACTTAGTATCCTACGGAAGTCCTTCTGAAACATGACCTAATTATTGTTTGAGCATATTTTTTTTGTATATTGCTTAAATTAAGATAAAGTTGGAATTATAAACAAGTTTAGTGCCCGCGGCTTTGTTCGCGCGTAAGTTCTTTTAGTTTCATAAAATTTCTAGGGTTGATTTTCTCTCAAAATTCTACTTAAAAGGCTCTAAAAGCCAAATACTAATTTTCGTAGTGCTCGCTTCAAACTAGCCGGATTTTCAAATTAACTTTAAAGGGGTTCAAAGTTTTAACACCCCATTAGGATTTGAATTTCAAAAACATAGACATAAGTGTTTTATTTTTTATAACCAAGAGGCTGAATATCAGTTTTTGTAGTGCTTTCATAAAAAATTGGCGAATTATCATACAAACATTTAACCCCCAACCCTCTGGGTTTCAATTAACCATGCCAATTCACAATTTAATTTACCCTCTTTAGGGGCTGATTTTCCAAAAACGTTGAATAATTTCACGTTTCAAACTTCAGTAGTTTGGGCTCTTCGTTGATATATTCAGTCAGGACAATCATTTTTATATATTAAGGTTAAAGGATGTTTGATATGAACGTTTATCCAATGTCGAGTCACCGATGTCTGGCTATGGGTATCTGTAACCAACTACATAATAATATTAACGCAATACATATTACTGAAAATAGGTCAAGTGCTGACCTTTACTAAAGCTAAAGCCACATTTTCTGTAAACCTCTAGATTTTGTGTGAATTAAGTTACTAAAATGAATAAGTATATTCTTTAAACTTCCAAATCTAAAACGCAATCAATATTCCTATAGAAGGAAACCTATCAAATTGTCTTCAGTCTTTGTTGTGTGAAAACAATTAGGTATTTAAATTCCTGACTGGCTTTAAAAAGACGAGAAAGTTTTCTACTGTTTGAAAGTTTGAAATAAAAACGTTTAATACTTTTACGTAAAATGCTTGATTTTTAACGCAAATAACATTTCACATTATTTTTTCCTCCGTTCAGACTTAATCAACATTACAGTTTTGTCTCGTTTTCCCCCGAGCTATATTTGGAACTGACGTCCAAAGGATTGTAATCATAATATTATAATAGAATCCGACATATTTTATTGTAGTTATACTTTATTCGGGCGTCCCGAGTTATGAAACCCTGAGCCGAGCAACATTATGTTTATGTCAGTGTTTTAGGCTTTTGGTTTTGTCGATTTTAATAACTTTGTTATGTTAAAATTTTCTAAATTAAAAAAATAATCTTACAAATTTGTATTGAGTTGTAGGTATATTGATTTATTACGTTGAACAGATTGTTTAAAAAGAATAAGGAATTATTTTATGTTCTCTTTTTAAATTGTTAATTTTTAATTGTGTATTTACGCCTACCTCGCATTTCTCTTCGTCACACTGGGTTGGCTGGTAGAGAATGCCAATAGGCATTAAGTTCGCCCTTTGTATCTCCTAGTGTAAGGTGAATGCAATAAAGAATAAATAAATAAATAAATAATTATACCTTAAAACGTATACCTTAAAATGTTAATTAAATGCAAAACGCTCGCGAATCATCACACACACACACACACACACACACGCACACGCACGCACGCACGCACGCACA
Source organism: Thymelicus acteon (assembly GCA_951805285.1). Lineage (NCBI taxonomy): Eukaryota > Metazoa > Arthropoda > Insecta > Lepidoptera > Hesperiidae > Thymelicus > Thymelicus acteon. The sequence goes on along the minus strand of OX638225.1, from coordinate 10,143,061 downwards.
CACACACACAATGTCTATGTAATTGAAGTCTTTTTGTGTTAATACTTGTATTATATATACATATATATGTGTAACGAGAGAGGTTTGAACCTAGTTTCCAGGTTTCCTAGTTTACAGGGAATCCTAGTGTGGGAGCTAGTAATCAAATTATTTTGTGTAACAAAGGATATGAAATAAATATTTTTTCATTTTTCATTTTCATTTTCATTTTTCAACGTTTCAATCCATCATCCATCCATCTGTTACCCAGCGATTTCAACATATTAGTTTAATGACAACGTATTGAAGAATACACACATACATTCATAATATGTAACACATAACAGGAATGAAGCGAGGAAATTGTTTATTGATTGGCTCTCTGAAACAGAAACTCGTTAAAGATCTTTGACGGTTGATTCTGAAGGTGGTTGCTAGCCAAGCTGGAAAAGGACTTACTGTGCGCGATTAAACTGAGGTAAAGAAATTTCAATTACCTTATAAAGGAAGGATTCGGTATCGTTGCCTAGTCAGTTGTTCAGAAGAGTTGGTTGTGCACTCTACTGAAGAGATTGTCTTGGAATCAAGAACGGATAGTGCCTCTTTCAAATCTTTTTGCAAACATTTAAAATGAACTTTCATTCTAATATGCAATTAATATGGCATCGTGTTAAAGATTATTGCACCATAACCATCGTGAATCAACCACTATAAATTGCATAAGTACACTACTACGGCAGATCCTAGTTTCCAACCTTGATGGTGTTTCATAGCCTTATGTTGAAGTTACTTGAGAGCGTCTCTAATCCTTTACTGATTAACGTTTGGAATATGCTCGCTTGGTATAAGACAATAGTTATTATCTCAACTATTGTAAACTTCGGGTTACATAGGGTTGAAGAGTCTTGAAACTCCCAATTTATGTTATAATTTATAAATTATTTCATAGATATCATGTTATTATTCAACTACATCTGTTGCCTAGGAGTTTTCCTTATATTAAAGTTTGAGTACCATTACATCCAAGGATTATTTTACTAAATTCATGATCATTTAAAAGACTTATGCACAGTAAGATTGTATAAAAAGGTCTAGCAATGGGCCGCAGAATGCTCACCACCCCAGAGTCTACTAATCGTTTATGGATCGTTTAGTGGCGATAGTTTGCGGTCGGTTGTTAAGCATTTCATACTCGTATATTTTATGCTGTAACAAGTTTGCCTTGTTTAATTTTTAAGCAGGTTTATAAATAACGTATATGTTATAAAATGTGTGTTTTAATCAATTTCGTAACAGAAATAAAAATGAACGAGTAACGAGTAGATATTCACTGTTATATCGGAATATCTACAGTTCACTTATTTGAATAAATAATTTTTATTATGTTTTGGAATTTTACACAGCTTTGGAATTTTTAACAGCAGTGTAGCCTAGCGGTTAGAACGTTGGTCTCTCGAACGGAGGCGCCCGAGTTCATATCCTGGCACGCACCTCTGATTTTCAAATATTATGTGCGTATTAGAAGTTAATTATCACTTGCTTCGGTGAAGGAAAACATCGTGAGGAAACCTGCACACCGGAGAGTTCTCCATAAAGTTCTCAAAGGTGTGTGAAGTCTACCAATCCGCACTTGGCCAGCGTGGCAGACTATGGCCTGTACCCCTCACATTGTGAGAGGAGACCCCGAGCCCAGCAGTGGGACAATTATGGCTTGTTGCTTTGCTTTTTGCTTTTTTTGGAATTTTGCAACTTTGGAATTAATAGAGAATATTTACTACGTCAAGCGTTGGTTAGTCTCACATCATTTCTATATTTATCTGCAAACCAAAATCTCGTGGTTTGTATTTCAAAAGCAATATCTCCATATTTCACAAGTCTAGTCGTATGTAGGTGCTCGTGCGATTATGTATGCATCTCATTTAAATATTTGAATTTTAAATAATTTTACCTCCTTACTTCTTCCTTCTGTAGTAAAAATTTAGAAATTTTAAGCTTCTATTTAGACCCAACATCCTAAACCTTAGTTTACCCGCTATTAGAAAGTACGGCATAAAAACATATATCTTCCCATTTCATATGGTATTGTACTACAAATACAATACCCAAACCATTCTTAAATATAAGCCATGCGCAATTAAACTAAAGTATACCGTCCGATCCCATTTTCCTAATGGATATTTCGTGTTCAATAAAAAGTTATATTTTTTTTCAGTATTTTCAGGCTCGATTACGGGTGTACATAATCGTCTTTTAACCGCTTTTTAATGTTTGTAAATAATGTAGGCTTTCAAAGCTAGCTTACCTGAAGTCAATATAGGATTAATTACTCCAAGTCAACTTCAGGCATAATAGAATCAGCTTTTCAATAAACCCAATCTGTGCCTTGTATAATCCACGAGTAGGGCCTACACAAGTACTTAGTACGAAGCCCGCTTGTGAGATTATAAAGTATTAACCTATTTATGCTATTGCAACACAGTTTTTAATCTGATTATTTTATAAACTTGAGAACAATCGAGGTAATACGTTTATCAAACTAGAGGTAAAATCATATTGCACACTGAGAAAGGAAAAAAAAATTGTTAATATTGAAACTCTGTACAGTATTTACTTATTTTTTATTTGACGACCCTGTAGCCTAGTTGGTAGCAACCTTGCCTGCGAAGCGAGGGGTCTCGGGTTCGATTCCCGGCCGGGGCAGATATTTATGTGACAGATAAATATTTGTACTCGGGTTATGGGTGTTATTGTGACGTGTTATATGTGTCGTCCATGCCATTCGCGACACAGGTGAAAACCTACTGCGGGGTATGAGTGTGAAAGCGTTTATTTATTTATTATTTATTTATTTATGAATGTAGAAAACTAATATGCAAGAGTTTGATGATTTTAATCTAAAGCCCACCCGCAAGACGTTCTAGGTTATTAAGAAGATCTAGCGAGAGCTTTCTGTTTATGTAGTGTAGAATAACATAAATATTATAGTCTTACTTAAAATTCACAGTACAAATATAATCTAACTCTGACAACTGTAATAAAATTTCTGCTAGATTATTATTTCAAGTATAAATCATTTATACTGACGATAGCGGCCCAATTGAAAGCGATTCTGCTTATAAAGCGAGGGATTCGTGGTTCCATCCGATTTGTGCGACAGATAAATGTTTATTCTCGGATCTTGGATGTTCGTGATGTCTAAATTATGTGTGCCCTTGGCATATTAGTGCGCGCACAGGAAATATAATTGCGTAATAATAAGCTGTAACAATAAGGCGGTTTTTTGTATTCATTTACACTTATTTATTTATTTACACATTATTATCATATAATTATATCTTAAAGCTAAGTGGTTTATAAGTACTATTATGTCTTCTGTGGTTTTACAAAAGGTGGACCAAAGTTGATCTCACATTATCTCAGCACCGTATTCGCCGTATTTACTGATAGTCTCGCACATTTGGCCGTGCGCGCCGTCCGCAAATTTTAGTATTGTCAACAAGTCTTCCATGTTTTTCGTGTATAGGTATAGTTTGCTATGAATCGTCAAGTACTGGCCATTATATGTGTATTATTTCATAGTTTTCATAAACTTCATATTTTCCTTTGTTCAACTGACAGTTGTCACACTCAGATTCTCAGATTGAAAAGGAAAATATTATTCAGCTATGGAAAAAAATTATAATAGCCTGCATTGGCAGAGGAAGAAGAAAATAAAATTCGAAGAAAAAAAAGATTCTAGGTTCATATCACTTTTAAAAGGCAGTTGTACGGAGAATACTATAAGTTATTTCTCGGCTTGGTAGATGATGATCAACGTCAACGAACCTAGATAATTTAAAACTTTAATTTGTAACTTGAATTTAAGGGAAATCAAAACACATGTTATTTATGATATATTTTATTTTTTATTTTTGGACTTTGTCTCATATTTCAGTAACATAGTGATCGCAGTTTGCGGAACGCCACTGCGAATCTCAATGTCCCAAATGATTTATTTTTTAATAACAGATAGACATCAACACGAAGGCGAGATCTCCTCACAGGATTCGTTTACTATGAAACGTTTCTCCTTATACGTTTGTCAAAAGCATTGCGGCATGGCAACACTGAGTACCAGCACGCGACCTACGCGCCACATTAGATGATGTCATCAGCATGCGTCGGATACCTTCCGTATTTTCGGAAATACGGCGCGTACGGTGCGGGTGACATGTGCGGCCGCACCGGGCTCTCATATGATGTCATACAACGATTTTTAATATAAATGCGGTGCGTGCGGCGCGTAAGGAGCTGACATATGAGCGATCACCATGAATGCTGTAAGCATTCCCTGCCAGTTGAACTTTGGTTTACGCTTCCCGCCCACGTCCGATAATCGGTGACCGCTTTTTTGTAGGAGAAAAATAGAACGTACTGATAGCAATAGTCGGTCAGAAATAATATGGAAGAAAAAATCGGCCCGATTATCGGTCCTACAAAAAGACTGACGTTGGCGGGAAGCGTTAAACAGATAACAGCGAAGGCGGTACGAAGAAGAAAACGAAGAAAAAGAACAAAGTGTTTGCCTTACCGGAGAGCGTGACAGATGCACTAGGCCTCCTTAGTTATGAGACCCGTGCTCTGTAGCTGACGTTAATTAAGCTATCTTTAAACAACTTGTGGCATTCAATGTAAAGTTTAAATGAATACATTCCTACGGTCATTTCTTCCTTTTTAGAAGACAAACACGGTCATAAATGTGAATGTTGTTACTTCTAGAATTTCGTGGCTCAACTGTGCTCATTATCCGGCTGTTACCAAAAAATGAGACAACGTTTTCGCTACTATTTTATTTCACTCATTGTGATAAAATCTACACACGCAATGTAAAGGGATCTAACTTTTATGTATTATTTATAACAACACAACAAAATGAACTGAGTGTTCAATATTAAACACGACCCGGGGAAGTGGGCGGGCCCGAGACGAGGGCAGCACAAAGGAATGTAATTACGCGTCATCGACACAATCCGCGACATATTACTGTTTTAATTTCTTCTGTTTTATGTTTAAACAAAAATATTGTTTTAGAGACAAATATAATTTAACAATATCTAATCTATCAGAAAACAGGTCGTGAAAAAGCCAATATTTAACGACGAATATGCGAGTGTTAACATTTTTCATAGAAAGATCGGTTCCTAAAAATTTATAAATTTTTTTTTTTCGAGGAGAGCCCAATTAAGCAATTTTACATTCATTGGCCCTGAAGGATTTGAAAGGTTGGATCGTACAATAGATAATAATAGATGTTTTAGTTGCTCAAAATCTCAAAGGAATTGGCCGCTGGAGTATGGCGGGCTAACTCATTTTATCCATTTTCATTGATCGAGAACAAAGCTGGCGAGGGCGAAGACGGTCTAATATCTCCACTGGTGTAGAAATGAGAAATCAAATTTAAAGTTAAAAATTCTTATTTTTTATATAATAATAGTACGTGGAAGTTTTTTCAAGAGTGTTGTTACTAGTAACTGTTGAGCGAGAACGAAACCCAAAAAGATTGTATTCCAATCCATGGGTGACCTGTAGGACACAGGTCGGTTTAAGGAAGTTTAAAGTATGGAGTATACTTGATCTTGCTGCCATGCTGATTTACTGTTTATTTATGGAAAAATTGGTCAACAACCCAATTACCAAAAGTTTTTATGGCGCCTGAAGGAATACAATATGCTAAGTAATGTAATTTAGTGGTAAAAACCAGTGTTAACATGACATCTAAAGCAAGTAATGCCAAAAGCCGAAGAAATAGACATAAATAGGAGGAAAAACAGTATGTTTATAAAAAACATAGTAGGAGGAAAAGACAAAGAACACAAATTTTCGTGATTTACTGTTTGGTGGAGCCTTTCATCTCGGGGACGGAGCTACCCTTGCAAAATTACATTAAAGCAGTTCGAGCGCGTTCAGTGGGAACTAAAGAAAAATAAATCTAAATCAGTGGCGACCGGGGACGGGCGACCGCGCGACCCGATCTACTTGAACTAATCTTGCCTTTACTCATATGCTTGCACTTCTACTACTGTAGTGTGTCCTCTGCTAATGTATTATATGATATCTTTACATGTAGTCTTTACTTCTGTCGATTAACTCAAATGAAACTTCAATTAATCCAAAAGAACTTGGTAATATTGACAACACTATTAATTACTGTTTTATATAGGTAGCATACCGATCCGTTCCAGCTTCTTAAGTGTGACAGTTGATCTCATCACTACCAAACTACATAAGATCGCTGAGCTACTATGAAGGTTTCCTGAAAGTTTTATGAAAATTTGCCAGCCGTTTTGGATTTCATAGGAAACCATACTGACTCTCCAGCTTCTAAAGTGTGACAGTTGATCTCATCACTACCAAACTACATAGGATCGCTGAGCTACTATGAAGGTTTCCTGAAAGTTTTATGAAAATTTGCCAGTCGTTTTGGATTTCATAGGAAACCATACTGACTCTCCAGCTTCTAAAGTGTGACAGTTGATCTCATCACTACCAAACTACATAAGATCGCTGAGCTACTATGAAGGTTTCCTGAAAGTTTTATGAAAATTTGCCAGCCGTTTTGGATTTCATAGGAAACCATACTGACTCTCCAGCTTCTAAAGTGTGACAGTTGATCTCATCACTACCAAACTACATAGGATCGCTGAGCTACTATGAAGGTTTCCTGAAAGTTTTATGAAAATTTGCCAGTCGTTTTGGATTTCATAGGAAACCTTACGGACGCTCCAGCTTCTTAAGTGTGACAGTTGATCTCATCACTACTAAACTACATAGGATCGCTGAGCTACTATTAAGGTTTTCTGAAAGTTTTATGAAAATTTGCCAGCCGTTTTGGATTTAATAGAGATCAGAAACCATACGGTTACTTATATTAGATTTTTACACACTTAGATTTGTATGTGTTTTAGGAATAACTTCATAAACCAGTATGTACATTTTACACTGAACACACCCTAAACTCGTTATTACAGAATCACGAAAAATGAAATTTGTAATAATATTAATATCTGCTACTTATTTTGTAATTTTGAATAAGTAATTTAGATAAATTCACGGTCTTGTTAAATTATCGAACCATGTAAGCAGACAAGGACAAATAACCCTAATGGATATCAATTATTCTAACACTGGGATTAGTTAAATTTTCTACCAATAATAAGTGGAGCACCATGGTTTACATTACACAACAATATCAGTTTCAAGTCTACTTGTATTTATAAGGAATGTCTGGGACCATTCACTAGACAAGCAATTGTAGACAAGAACGAGGTAGAAGACGGCAATTTAATCTTATTCAAATATTTACAATTTCCTTCGTTTAAAACCTAATAACAAGCACAAGCAAAGGCTGTTGCAAAATTAAAAACTAGCTGGCTTTAACTGAACTTCGCAAGTTTTTATCTCAGTGCCAGCGGACGCGCTGTTGAACTAATACTTTAGTTGCACAAACAGGAATAATTTCTAATTCAGTTTATGAAAACTAATAAGGTTGAGTTGTTTGTTACATGTAAATGATGTACTACTTAGCTGTATTGTAAATGACTGTGTTTATTCGTGTATGCGCACTATTTATTTACCTTTAAAATGTTAATTCCTATTCACAGTGTGTTTTTTGCCCAGAAACAGTGACATTCACTTTTAACTGCAGATTTCTACTCAATAGTTCACTACAAATGCTAGAGTAGAACTCCCACGTGTCAATTATGTATACTTTTTTTAAATGTTTAAAGTTTTCAAGGGTCCAAAGGTCAAAATACTAAAAATAATTCATAAAAAAATAATTTAACATAATAGAGTTTCGCTTGTATTGCAGGTTTATGAAGCAATTCTAGATGCATACTTTCCCGTTTTTATTTTATCAATAATGATAATAGAAGCCACAATAAAAATTGTTTTATCGAAATCAGTATTTATTTTTTTATATATATAATAATTTTTCTATCTCGAACCTCTCTCTGGTACAGATATATTCCTTATACTAAGGTTTACCCACAAAAAAATGACTTTCAACTTGGGCCTAGGTTTCGAGAAAACGATTTTAATGTACTGAGGTCAAAAATCCAAAAGGGTTGTCACAAAAAGGTCGAATCCGATTCACCTTTCAAAGCGACGGTAATTTAAACGTAACATAATGCTGATGATGGATGGATAGAATAATATATATTTTCGAGACAAGCTTTTTAACCGACTTCAAAAGGAGGTTATCAATTCAATTCGTAATTCTTTTTAAAAACCAAAAACCATAAAAAAACATTATTGATCAAAATCTTGAATAATCTATCAATCTATTCCTTAAATTGGATCCAACATTTTTGTATGGAACCTGGCATACCTAAATTCCGCTATTTTGAAAAAAACCTCAATTCGGCGGCCAGTGATGAAACGTGTGTAAATCGATAGAATAAATGATTAAGATTAAAAAGTATTCAGTGATGAAATGTCGTAAGTGGTATACTTCCTGAGATATTTGAGTTCAAAACCGTAGAAAAATAAAGAAAAAAACTTTGTTTCGGCGGATATTGATAAAACATGTATCAATTGATAGAATAAATGATTACGATTAAAAAGTATTCAGTGATAAAATGTCGTAAGTGATATTCTTTCTGAGATATTTGAGTTCAAAACCGTACAAAAATAAAGAAAAAAACTTTGTTTCGTCGGGTATTGATAAAACATGTATCAATCGATAGACTAAATGATTACGATTAAAAAGTATTCAGTGATAAAATGTCGTAAGTGATATGCTTTCTGAGATACTTGAGTTGAAAACCGTACAAAAATAAAGTAAAAAACTTCGTTTCGGCGGACATTGATAAAACATATATGTATCAATCGATAGGCAAAATAATTACGATTAAAAAGTATTCAGTGATAAAATGTTGTAAGTGATATACTTTCTGAGATATTTGAGTTCAAAACCGTAGAAACTGATTGCAACCAGTATAATATACATGTTACCGGTAAAACCCGATTTCAGGTTAAACTAGTTTGGCCTAGGCCAGACTAGTTTGGCGCGACACGATTAGGCAAAACTAGTTTCTCGTCAGTCTTAAACTGATTAGAACCGAATTGTTACGGATTTATATTTATTCGACAAATCTTTGTGCTTTAAACCTCTTAAATTACAGCTATAATTTAGTCACGACTGCAATTCAAATTGTATTCGAAGACCAAATGTAGTAAATGATCACCAAATTAACTGCTCGCGTATATATTGTTTCTTTTGGATTCTTTTAATTTCCAGATATAGGTCGAAATGGTTACAAAACCGACTTAGTCAACCCCGACCCCACGTGGTACTAGTCTGTCCTACCCCTAGAGTGAATGTAAACCCCGGAGGCGCGGAGGGAGAGCAGCCCCCGCCCGCTGTAACCAACTGCAGGCACCAAGTGAGCCAAAGCGGCTGAAGCTGGTCGCCGCAGGCGACCAAAAAGCCGAAGCTGCGTAGGCGAGCATGGAGTGCCTGCAGTTTGTTACGCAATGGCGGAGGGGCTGCACTTCCCGCAGCGCCGGAGACGTTCGGAAGCCTGTTTGTGAATCAAAAAATGAATTACCATCTTTGGTTATAATTTTACATTAAAATGCTGTTTTAATTTTGGTGATCATTTACTACTTTTGGGTCAACAATGATTTATTTGGTGGTAAGTTAAACATAAGCCAAACTTATTGACGAGAAACTAGTTTTGCCTAATCGTGTCACGCCAAACTAGTTTGGCCTAGGCCAAACTAGTTTAACCTGAAATCGGGTTTTGCCGGTAACATACATATATAGACAGTAGTCATTGTGTTTAACAATTTCAGCTAATAATGATTTAATATTAATCGTTAGTATTGTTTGAGATAAAAAAGCTGCTTACTTAAGATAATAAAAACTTAAGGTCAAAAAAGTGACAACTCTAACTTAAACTTTTAAAAATCGTTTTCTCGAAACCTAGGCCCAAAGTGAAATTATTTTTTTTGTGGGTGGTAAGCCTTAGTTTATGGAATGTATTTGTACCAGACAGAGGTTCTACTTCGAGATAGAAAAATTATAAAAAAGTAAATACTGATTTCGATAAAACCATTTTTTACTGTGGCTTCTATTATCATTATTGATAAAATAAAAACGGGAAAGTATGCATCTAGAATTGCATCATAAACCTGCAACACAAGCGAATTTCTATTATGTTTAGTTTTTTTTACGAATTATTTTTAGTATTTTGATCGCTTGACCTTTGAAAACTTTAAACATTAAAAAAAAGTATATACATAATTGACACGTGGGAGTTCTACTCTAGCATTTGTAATGTACTATTGAGTAGAAATCTGCAGTTAAAAATGAATGTCACTTTTTTAGGGCAAAAAAAAAACTGCTATTTTACACGCTTTATTAGCTTCACTTGTATGTGCATAGTGTCAATGAGTAGAAGGATTATCATTTTGATAATATCTTAAAAAGCAACCCACGCTTTTATTACAATTACATGATTCTTTATTTAAATTTATTTTTTAGTTGGATTTTCTATAAAAACGTGTTTTTATTTTATTTATTATTATTATTATTTATTTATGATGATTTGCAGCAGTAACTTAGTTACTATAGCGTGAAAAATGAGGCCCTTAGCTTGATCACATCTGTTTTGAGTGAGTTGGGGGAGTTATATAAAAGAGAGTTAGCATAAATGTCATCGGTACACAAGCTGTGATGGATGTAGCTCAGATCTTTCGCTTCGAATGATATTTGATAGTGTGTTCACTACGCAAAGTCAATTGAGTAAATCTTTCTTTCATTCGTGAAGTCATTGGGTGCCACCATAGCCCATGTATGACGGGATTAACTATCAGGTAGACCATTTGCGCCCTTCTGTTTGCAGCGAGGTTATGGCACCATGTCCATGCTCACCAACCTCTGTACCAACCAACTTTGAAATTTTTTACAAGTGTTTAATGTAGAGCCAGTTTCATATCAGGTCAAACTATTTCGTGGTCGCCATCACAAAGCTAATAAAGTAGTTTTATGAGTCCACGGGTGGCGATATACATTTACCATCAGGTACCTGTTTTTATTTCTTTTCTATTGACCTAAATAAAAAGAAAACATCGATGTATAGGTATCTGTTATTAATCCTGATTATTTTCATTTGCTTGTGTTCATTATCATACTTTAACTTATGTAATAAACAGAAAACTCACGTCGGACCTCAGAGAATCCGATAAGCTTCTCATCTGCGCGGGCGAGCCGGCTGAGATCGCATAATTTACGTCGGCTCCGTTCACATCTCGCTGCCACGAGCCTTATCTTAACACCTTCCTGCCTGGGTAAGCCATAGGCTAGGCTAGGCTAAGGAACTATTACTATGTATAAAGTGTATTTGAAGTGTTGTATAAAAAAAGTTAGTTAAGAAGGATACAACACATTATACAGAATCAGATACCCTCTACTACTCTCCTGTCTCTTTTGTATGAAATATAATAAGTATGTATATCTGTGTGTATTTTGTCATGTAGGTTATGTAGGTACTACTTTTTTACAAGTGAGTTATCTGACGTTAATTGTAAACGTTTGAATGTAAATACTTTAAAGCAAATTTTGTGCTAATATTACTGTGTCGTGTTTAGAAGCAAAGCAACAAACAATAATTGTCCCACTGCTCGGCTCGGGGTCTCCTCTCACAATGTGAAGGGTACAGGCCATTGTCTACCATGCTGGCCAAGTGCCGATTAGTGGACTTCACACAACTTTGAGAACTTTATGGAGAACTCTCCGGTGTGCAGGTTTCCTCACGATGTTTTCGTTCATCGTCATCGTTCTTCATCGTCGTTTGATGTCGTGTTTATAAAATAAAATTTAAATGCATTTGCAAGTTATATGTGATTTACTTTACAGTTAGTTCGATCTACCGTAAACGCTCAACTAATTTGAAATATTGTATAATACATGGACTAGTTTCAGCGCGCGTGAGGGTTTTGGTACAATTATGTTCTAATATCTGTTAATACTTATTAGCACTAACAAGAAGTAATATAATAATCCTTTAAAATAACCATGTATTTGTGCCTGAATTTGGGACTACTTTGTTACAGCTTATAACTCTTGCAGACCTAGTAATACCTTGTGAATAGGAGAGGGATTGTACTTATTATTATGTTTCCCTATCAATTTTTAAAATTGATTTTTAGGTACAGATTCCATTGAGTAAAATTTCGCGAAGTTCGCCGAAACAGCCATGCAGCATAATTCAAATTGTGAAAGTTGGAAGGAAATTAACAGAATTAATTACGCAATGAAAGGGCCCAAGTAAGAATTTGCTTTAATTCAAGAGGTATTTTGAATAAACATTACGTAATCACAGTTTTGTGGGAACGATGATAATTGTCAGAGTTTGGTCGCAATGAAAGCTCTATTAAATTTTGGTATTATATTCAAACAATGAGAAAAATATTGTTATATCTCAATTATTTACTTTATAAGGACCGCTATTGCCATTTCGAAACGAATAATTCTTTTTAGGGTTCCATAGCCAAATGGCAAAAAACGGAACCCTTATAAATTCGTCATGTCTGTCTGTCTGTCCATCCGTATGTCACAACCACTTTTCTCCCAAACTATAAGAACTATACTGTTGAAACTTGGTAAGTAGATGTATTCTGTAAACCGCGTTAAGATTTTTACACAAAAATTGAAAAAAAAAACAATAAATTTTGGGGTTCCCCATACATGGAACTGAAACTCAAAAATTTTTTTTTCATCAAACCCATACGTGTGGGATATCTATGGATAGGTCTTCAAAAATGATATTGATGTTTCTAATTTCATTTTTTTCTAAACTGTATAGTTTGCGCGAGAGACACTTCCAAAGTGGTAAAATGTGTGTCCCCCCTGTAATTTCTAAAATAAGAGAATGATAAAACTAAAAAAAATATATGTTGTACATTACCATGCACTCTTCCAACGAAAATTGATTTGAACTAGATCTAGTAAGTAGTTTTTTTTTAATACGTCATAAATCGTAAACAGCAAAAAACATCGACCAAAGTTACAACGAACTACAAGAACTTTCATATTATGTTACTTGCTGCTACGGAACCCTTCATGGGCGAGTCCGAATCGCACTTGGTCACTTTTTATTTTACTTTTTATCAGTTAATGGTTTACAACAATCTCATCCGATGGTAAGTAGAGGTACCGAGAGGTGAGAGTGAACTGCTCAATAAAAGAGTGAATAATTCTTTTCTTGAAGACGCGTGTCATAGGCCTGCAGAAATGCGAACGCAGGTAGATTATTCCAGTCCTTCGCGGTACACGTAATGAATGACGAAGAAAAACTGCGTCGTCCATGCCGCCAAGATGTCCGCGGCAAAAGGTATAAGTAAGCCTGTTTATCGTATATCTGCCGTGTGTCGCGTCGCTTGATGGAGAAACAGGATGGGGGATTTAATCAATTAATTCCTTTGCACACTGTTTAAACTTTGTATAAATTAATTGTTATTATTATTAAGTTTATAATTATAAAGCGTACTTATTAAGTATATTTGTTTATAGAGACGAATTCTACATACGCAGAGAGCTTAGTAAGCTTAGAGCCGGGGCCGGGGAAGTTGTCATTACTGTTGACCAGCCCAGTGGAAACTATTATGCTGGTTTCTCGTTAGAATGTTGCAAATAACCAGTGCTCAGTTTGTGTATTTCAATTTCAGCTGGATTCCATTGTATTCATGCAGCTATATAAGACTACTTTAATCTGTGGTGGACCTGTTTGTTATTTAGCAAGAGAAGATCTCAAATACTAAACACTACGTTGTCAAAATACGTTGCAACTAATGTGTATTTAATTAAACCCTTTGCTTTACTTTGGATTAACCGTTTCATTCACTCTTTGTAACCGTCTCCCCTCCTCTCATTTTCTCGTCTATTACACACCTTACTGGCTACGCATTTGGTATTGTATATATTACCGGCAACACCCGATTTCAGGTTAAACTAGTTTAGCCTAGGCCAAACTACTTTGGCGCGACACGATTAGGCAAAACTAGTTTCTCGTCAATAAGTTTGGCTTATGTTTAACTTACCACCAAATAAATCATTGTTAACCCAAAAGTACTAAATGATCACCAAAATTAAAACAGCATTTTAATGTAAAATTATAACCAAAGATGGTAATTCATTTTTTGATTCACAAACAGGCTTCCGAACGTCTCCGGCGCTGCGGGAAGTGCAGCCCCTCCGCGCCTCCGGGGTTTACATTCACTCTAGGGGTAGGGCAGACTAGTACCACGTGGGGTCGGGGTTGACTAAGTCGGTTTTGTAACCATTTCGACCTACATCTGGAAATTAAAAGAATCCAAAAGAAACAATATATACGCGAGCAGTTAATTTGGTGATCATTTACTACATTTGGTGTTCGAATACAATTTGAAGTGAAGTCGTGACTAAAATAGCTGTAATTTAAGAGGTTTAAAGCACAGAGATTTGTCGAATAAATATAAATTCGTAACAATTCGGTTCTAATCAGTTTTAGACTGACGAGAAACTAGTTTTGCCTAATCGTGTCGCGCCAAACTAGTCTGGCCTAGGCCAAACTAGTTTAACCTGAAATCGGGTTTTGCCGGTAACATAAAGAATGGCTAGGCAAAGTATGAAATAAATAATATTTTATAAATTACCTAAGCGTTTTAGGCATTCTATATATTGCCAAGGCATTATTATTATTTGAATTTTTGGGCCCGGGACAGCCATTCCAGGGGCCACTGCGACCAGATTTGATCTAGCCGGTACCCGTTTCTAAGTTGGATCTGGTCTCCAAGTCCCACTGCCCGGACGTACAGTAGGATATTCCTAGATTCTAGTTCTCTTATTTGGCTGGGTGGGATTAGGTAGCCTCCTAAGATGCGGCTTCTGCAGTGACTCATGGCAGGGCAATCACAGAATATGTGGATGGGCGTTTCCTCTGCCTCGCTGCAAAATCTGCACGTTGCAGTGTCCGGTGAGCAATCTGCTAAGTACCCGTAAGTCAGGGCGATCAGGTTGAGCACTTGCCTAGGCATTGTATAGAATACCAGATTATACAGATTACCGGTAACATAGGCATTGTGAAACTTTTAATTTGATAATTCAATTAAAAGTTTACAATACATTGGCGTATAATTACAGAAATAAGCAATCATGTAGCGCGGTGAATGTTGTAGGTCGCTCTGAATCTCATAATATAGGTATGTATATTATATTAAGCGTACTAAGTATATAAATTAATCAATGGTGTATGGTGCAGACTGTGAGAGGCAAAAAGATAATATTATGTTCAATAAAGTCAAGTGTTCAACGACTGGTTGAATTTATGTGACGTGATCAACTGATCAGAATCCGCTGTAGTATGATACAATATGATCAGACCTAGGATCAGACATGGTAAACATCACATTATATTTTTATTCTTGTATTTTTTATATACTTCATATAGACCCGCTTTTCGAGTACCGAGGTATATCTGTTTGGTCCACTAATTTTAGCTGTACAAATTAATTTAAGAAGAAGATTTAACAGAACATTAATTTGTACCATAATATTGAATTGTAGTCAATAAAGTTTAAATAAATAGATATTAAGTTGATGTAGTGACGGGCACTACTCCATAAAGTGTGGAATATATGAGCAGATACATCACTAGCTGATGCAGCTCCTGTTCCGACAATACCTATTCATTTTAGTCCATGTAATACAATGGGTCTATTCAAGGTATAAGAGCGATTAGCTTCTGTGTAGCTACTGATAATATGGTTTAGGTGGCTCACGGCTACGAAGCTACGTTGCGCTACGGCTACAATATAATACCTGATATATTACAATAGTGAGCTAAGTAGTTATGGCGTAGCTCAGCGGTAATTTATGGGTTTATGAGTTTAACAATGTATTTGGCTTAAGCGATATAATATTATTTCTGTGAGAACTGATGAATTACAATTCAAATAGTGAATGTAATATGGAGGTGTAAAAAGAGTTATCCTTCAGGGCCGGCGTTGCAATGGCAATTCCTTTGGTATTGCTCATATCCATAGGCGACGGTGACTACATACAATCAGGTAGCCCGTCTACCTTTCATCAGCCCTTCAGGCTTTAAAAAACCGGGCAAGTGCGTGTCAGGCAACGCGTAATGAAGGGTTCCGAAGTTGTAAGTTTATCGAATACAAGTAACCGCCCTCGCTTTGCTTCGGTTTTCTTATTTTTTTACAACTTATTGGAGTTTTATTAAGGATCTCTATTTTTTTTTGAAAATATTATATAGCCTATGTTACTCGGGGATAGTGTAGCTTCCCAACAGTGAAAGAATTTTTCAAATCGGTTCAGTAGTTTCGGAGCCTATTCAATGCAAACAAAAAATCAAATCTTTCCTCTTTATATATTAGTATAGATAACTTCATAACTATTTACGCTAAATAACCGATCACGGTTATTGAACTTGATAGTTATCCTTGTAAATTCGTCGTATTTACCTATTTTTGTGCATCGCTAGTCCAACTCCAACCGTTTAGCTTGCAGGGGGGGATCACTATAACCAAAATTGGCACTTCAAAACCAATTATATAGTAAATGGACCTCTAAATTAAAAGATAGTCTGAGCAGATCCATAATATTTTTAAGAGACCTTTTCAACGACAACCCACACTATGGGGTAGAGCAGCGTTTCTTAACCTTTTTTGCTGGCGACCCAAAATATAAATATATTTGAAGACCGCGACCCTAATATTTTATTAATCTTCCAGCGTTATAGACCAGTGCCGATAATTTTTGAAACCAAAAAAAATTATAGTAGGATGAAACCCATTGAAAAAGGAAGAGAATATAACAAAAATTAAAGAAAAAATAATTTATGGGCGATCTGAGGTCGGGAAGTGTGGGGGAGGGGGGGTTTAAGGGTAAAAACGGTTTATCACAATTTTCGGCAAAACTACAAGTCCTATGGAAAAAAGTTAAATGGCAAAGTTGTAGGTAATAAAAAGATCTACAACTTTTGTATTTACACTTTTTTACATAACCTCAAAATTTATGTGAAAAATTCAAATAACCAAGTTTTTGGTTTTTTATTTTTATTTTTACCTTATACATTTTTTATTACTATTTTTTTTTTACGAAATTTGGTGAAACTTACCTTTGTATGTTACAAATATACTGATTTTTTTTTATTTAAAATATTTCTTTTTTCATCTTATTTTGACTTAATATCGAAAAAGCACCCTAATTTTCAAACGAAAAATCTCACGTCAAAATATCTGCTTTTAAAAAAAAGTCTGTGCGCTTTTTGTTCGTTGAAATCTCTACTTCTTGATGGTATATAAAAAAATATATACTTCTAAGGTAAATATATATAGGTAAATAAATTTTGAGGTTAAGTAAAAAAGTGTAAATACAAAAGTTGTAGATCTTTTTATTACCTACAACTTTGCCATTTAACTTTTTTCCATTGGACTTGTAGTTTGGCCGAAAATCGAGATAAACCGTTTTTTACCCTAAAATCCCCCCTTTCCCACTTCCCGACCTCAGATCGCCTCTTAATTATTTTTCCTTTAATTTTTGTTATATTTTCTTCCTTTTGCAATGGGTTTCATCGTACTATATATTTTTTTCACTTTTTACCGTTTTTATAGCTATCAGCACTGGTCTATTAATACAATAATAACTTTCTACTTTTCTTACTACTTTCTGTAGTAACTACACGTGATTATCTTGAAATTGGGAGAAAAAAGAGCGTGCTTTTATCAAACAATCATGCTAGAAACAGAGTTGTTTGCTGAGTTGTCTCCGCGCGAGTGGCGCGTTCGCCGGTGTCACTCCCCTTCCGACCCGCAGCCTACCACGTGTTACCATTCCGCAATAGTCAATAGTACCAGAGTGGTAGTACGGTGGGTTCTGAGTCAAGATATTGGCAATTACGGCACTTAATAATTGATACTAATATATTTTATGCCATCTAAGTTAGTAATTTTGATTATCTATCTATTAAAGTGTGCTAATATGGCGACCCATCCCAGTATCGCCCGCGACCCGATTTTGGGTCGCGACCCGGGGTTAAGAAACGCTGGGGTAGAGGAAAAAAAACATCCCAGGTTACTTGTAGGGGAGGTACCTAAAAAAATATTAAAAAAAGTATTCTACCGTTTTGTAGTTTTTAATAAATTCATATATACCACTAAAGGTTTCTGCGCTATGCTGCGGACAGACGGACGGGCAGTATACGAGTAAATCAACACTCCCGGATGAATATAATTTGAACAAGTTTCTCTCTCTTGTGCTTTTTTGTTATTGGAACGTAAATATATTATTTTATTACTTCTGAATCGACTGTATACGTGTATATTTGAAGAGCAGAATAATATGTGAAAGGCTAGGACACTAGGTTCTTTCTGTTGGACATTTCTCGACTAACCTAATCCATTCCAACAGTTATTCAAGCATGTTAATCTATGTTGTTAGACTATAATATAATGATTATCCACTCTCTATCTGAAATCAATCAAACATTCAAAGAATGTATTATACAATGTAGGCCAATCAGTCAAAATACCTAGTTACTCTAAATAACAGTACACTCCGCTTCAGTAACTTTGCAATTAGATTTGAACAGCTGGCCAATATCATGTTGGCTTTGCGCCTGTAAACTTGAAAGTTTGTACCAATATTATTTTGGTGATATTCCGATATTGTAGCAAGTGTAATGACTTCACTGTTCATACTTATAGGCTGCAGTTTTATTACCTACAAATGTTACCAAGTTGACCCGGATACAATTGGACATTCACAGGAACATACATAATTATTATCCCAACTCATAATTGCCCCAGTGCTGGGCTCTGGTCACCTATCTTAATATAAGAGTCAAATTTAACCTTCCACGTTAGTCGTCCACGTAAGTAAGTGATTACCGGATTAACAGACTTCGCATACATTTGAGAAAAATATCGAGAACACTCAATTACGCAGGCATCTTCAAGATGTTTCTTTTCATCAAATCACACATAAATAAACTTAATATGCATACAAGGTGGGCACTTATCCGACCGATGTTTAAACCACTAGATTATAACGTCTTATTATACTTTTGTGTAATAATCATAATGCTTATTACGCTCTTGTAATGACAAGAGCTCGTTACAAACTTGTAGTAATGAAACTGCAAATAGCAGACCCTGTTCCAGTTAATTAAACAGTAATCGCACACTACAGCCGCTCCGCCAGAAATGCAGTTATCCTACAGTAACGATATTACGCAAATTCATTAATCGGGTTGGTCATGTAATTGTGTTCACAGATTAATTTTCGAATGATGACATAGCCAATATCCTGATACATAGATGGTTTATATTTGTTGCATGCATTTGTGGCACATAGCTACCATATACCATACCATGCTTTAATATACTTGAGTCATTTTAACTTAGATCTAAGCAGCACCAACACGCACTAGCCAAGCGTGGTGACTATCGGCTAAAACCCCCGCATGATAGTCACGAATGAGCCTCGGCCCCCAGTCCCCGGCAGCCCCGCTATTCCTAGTTACGGTAGCGGCTATGGTAACGGCGGGGCAGGGGGTGCTAAGAATCGCCGGCAGAGATCGGGCTACCAATCCAAACGACGACTTCTGCACCTGGCAACATACAACACCAGGACACTGAGGACCGACGACAAGGTAAAAGAGCTGGAAGAAGAGATAGACAAGTTAAACTGGAGTATTGTGGGTTTATCTGAAGTCCGAAGACAGGGGGAGGACACGATAATACTCAAATCCGGAAACTTGTTCTATCACCGGGAGGGCGAACATCTGTCCCAAGGTGGTGTCGGGTTTCTCGTTCACAAGTCCCTTGTCAACAACATCGTGCAAGTTGGGAGCGTGTCGGCCAGGGTAGCGTACCTTACACTCAGAATATCCAAACGGTATTCGTTGAAGGTTGTACAGGTATATGCGCCGACTTCGACACATCCCGACGATGAGGTTGAGGTTATGTATGAGGACATAAGTAGAGCCATACATACCTCTAAAGCTCACTTCAATGTTGTGATGGGGGACTTCAACGCGAAGCTGGGCACGCAAAGCGGCGCCGAGATGAAGGTGGGTCCCTACGGAATTGGACGACGGAACCACCGAGGACACTTGCTGGTCAACTTTTTGGAGAAGGAAGATCTCTTCATGATGAACTCCTTCTTCAGAAAGAAGCCACAACGCAAGTGGACTTGGATAAGCCCTGATGGTTCCACGAAAAGCGAGATAGACTTCATTCTGGCAGACAAACGGCACATATTTAATGATGTCTCTGTGATCAGCAGGTTCAAAACCGGAAGCGATCACCGACTTGTGAGAGGCACATTAAATATCGATCTGAAGCTGGAACGGTCACGCCTGATGAAGTCTACGCTCCGCCCAACATCCGTCCAAATCCACTGATCCGAAAACTTTCAACTGGAGCTGCAAAACCGTTTTGCGTGCCTAGAATCGTGCACGTCAGTGGACGAGTTTAACACCAGGATGGTAACAACTGTCCACGAGGTAAGGTCGAAGTACTTCAAGACCCACCCTAGTGGTAGATCTCAGGTTCTCTCAGAACAAACTCTCGGTCTTATGAGGGATCGACGAGAACTATGTGTGCAGTCTCCAGCCTCTATGAGGGAATACCGACGGCTCAATGAGCAGATCTCCAAGTGCAGGCGACGCGATTTGCGAAAACACAACGCAAATCGTGTAAAAAAAACAATTGACTGAAACCAGGGCTCCAAAGTGTTCGCCAGGGATCTGTCTATTGGGCAAAGTCAGCTTACGAGGTTGAAGACCGAGTCCAGCACCGTG
The DNA here is from genome assembly GCA_951805285.1 of Thymelicus acteon. Lineage (NCBI taxonomy): Eukaryota > Metazoa > Arthropoda > Insecta > Lepidoptera > Hesperiidae > Thymelicus > Thymelicus acteon. Next base: position 10,122,236 of record OX638225.1, on the reverse strand, counting down.
GTTTCGTCGAAACCGGAAGTTCTGAGAGAGACTGAGAGATACTACGGACGGTTGTATGCCTCCTCTCAAGCTCCACCTCCTAGCGAGGAGAGCGATAAGCGAGCTAAACTGACCCGACACTACACAGAGGATATCCCGGACGTCAGCCTGTATGAGATTAGAGAGGCTCTCAAACAGCTTAAAAACAACAAAGCACCGGGAGATGACGGAATCACAACCGAGCTACTAAGAGCTGGAGGTAAACCCTTTCTAGTGGCGCTCCAAAAACTGTTCGATTCCGTCATTTACACTGGAATTACCCCGGAAGCGTGGGGCAGAAGTGTGGTGACGCTGTTCTTCAAGAAGGGCGATAAAGCCCTTTTGAAGAACTACAGGCCCATTGCACTTCTGAGCCACGTTTATAAGCTGTTTTCGAGGGTACTCACAAATCGCATTGCACGCAGGCTTGACGACTTCCAGCCTCCCGAACAAGCAGGATTCCGAAAAGGCTACAGCACCATAGACCATATACACACACTGCGGCAGATTATACAAAAGACCGAGGAGTATAATCTGCCGTTGTGTGTTGCCTATGTGGACTATGAGAAAGCCTTCGATTCTATCGAGACCTGGGCGGTACTAAATTCTCTCCAGCGGTGCCGGATCGACTACCGGTATATCGAGGTGTTGAAGTGTTTGTACTCATCTGCCACCATGTCCGTCAGAGTACACGACACAGCAACGAACCCCATCCAACTGCAGAGAGGTGTCAGGCAAGGGGATGTCATATCCCCAAAGCTGTTCACCGCTGCGTTGGAAGACGTGTTCAAGCTGATGGAGTGGAAACGACGTGGCATTAACATCAATGGCGAATACATCACACACCTGCGATATGCCGATGATATAGTCATCCTGGCGGGTTCCCTGGAAGAACTTGGTACAATGCTCGGGGACTTGAACAGCGCCTCACAACGGGTGGGTCTTAAGATGAACATGGACAAGACGAAAATCATGTCGAATGTCCATGTCACACCCGTACCGGTTGTTGTTGACGGCGCTGCTCTTGAAGTTGTAGACGAATACAATTACCTGGGACAAGTGATCCAGATGGGTAAGTCCAACTTCGAGAAAGAAGTCACTCGTAGAATCCAACTCGGATGGGCTGCGTTCGGGAAACTGCGTCATATCTTGTCGTCCAAAACACTACCTCAGTGCCTGAAGTCGAAGGTGTTCGAGCAGTGTGTGTTGCCAGTGATGACATACGGATCCGAGACGTGGTGCTTTACTGTTGGCCTGATCCACAAGCTCAGAGTTGCGCAGCGAGCTATGGAGAGGGCTATGCTCGGTATTTCCCTACGTGATCGCATCAGAAATGAGGGGATCCGTAGACGAACAAGGGTAACCGACATAGCTCAAAGAATTAGCCGGCTGAAGTGGCAATGGGCTGGCCACATAGTGCGAAGGACCGATAACCGTTGGGAAGAAAGGTCCTCGAATGGCGCCCACGTCTCGGAAAAAGGAGCATAGGACGCCCCCCGACCAGGTGGACTGACGACCTGAAGAAGACAGCGGGCATCCGCTGGATTCAGAAGGCTCAGGATCGGTCAGAGTGGCGCAAGTTAGGGGAGGCCTATGTCCAGCAGTGGACCTCTAAGGGCTGATGGATGGATGGATGGATGGATGGAAGCAGCTATAATTATGTCATCGTTGTGACTTCAAAACCTCTTATGAGTTATGTGCCACTTTTGGCAAAATCACTTTTTTACGACAAATGATTCTACATTTTGAAGCACTATCGAATTCAAAAACTCTCATTTGTGTACGACTCGCGACGTTTCCATCGTAATTTATTCATCAAGTTCAAAATCACCTAGTGCTTTGCTAAACAAAATTTTATTGATTTTTATCGATTCCCTCAAAAAGCAGATTTTTTTACACATAAGAGGTTTTGAAGTCGCAACGACGATGTATAGTCCCAAATATTTGATTTTTTGAAGTTATACTTGTTTAGGCGCGTTATGAAATAAATGGAAAAAATGATGAAGTGAAATTTTAAGATTTTTAACACGGACGGTCACACAAAAACGACGGTGACGAAAAATGTCTTAAAAAATGTTTTAAAAAACGCTCGTTTTGAAAAAATGATGATTATTATATTTATTATGTTGTTTTTTTTAATATTGTTTTTTAATATTGTTTTGTTTTTAATATTGTTTTTTGGAATATTTTTTTGAAATGGGTTTTTGAAATTGTTTTTCTAATTATTTTTTTGATGCCAAAGAAGTGTAACTTCTCACGCACGTACATAAGTATTTTTCTTAATATTGAAATTTACCTACATAATTAATCGTCACTGCTTTCCTGGAAGTTACGCAATGTTTTCTTTAAACAGTGGACAGTATTTTAAGGTGTGTATGTGTGAAAAGCTGAAAGCAATTTGGATAGATTATAAGTCATAGGATTCCGATAGGCGCCAATATTCTTATGTACCTTCCTACTTGTTTCTTGAATTTCAGTGGAAAACAAAATTGTTGTATCTGTAACATTAGCATTAACTTCAATAGAAAGAAGTCCAGTGGGGTTAAGTCACATGATCAAGGAGGCCAATTCTGACCAACCAAACGAGAGTATACGATGTTCACAGCTGACGAAGTTAAATCAATATTCCAGCCATATGTATACGAAACTTGCGAACTGGTGCCGCCAAACTTTCATTATTTTTGAAATATTGTTCAACAATGAAAACCCGTTGTTCTCTCGTACAGTACTTCGTTTTTACTAACCTTAAACTGTCAAACTTTTATTGGGAAAACTACCGCGGAAATGCCGAAAATTAAAATTATTATTCTGTGACAAAAATTTGCATATTATTAAGTAAATATTTGCATACCTGAGTGTTTACTTTCTCTTGTACCAGCTTGGATGACTAGTGGTACTCAACCCTTAAACAAAGTCTGTTTTAGACTACTGAGTTTATTAACCCCCCCCCCCCACTCAGAGTCACTAATGGTTACTTAAATCGCTCCTTAGTACAGAATTTGTATGGTGATTCTTTACTAAGGAGCGATTAAAGTAACCGTTAGTGACTCTGAGTTGGAGCGTTACTCTCTTTGTTGAGTGTACCGGTGTGAGGACTTTGGTTCTTAATCCTTAAATAAGTAGTCATAAACGTATATATATTTGTGTGTGTGCATGTTGGTGTGATCAAAAATGTTGCTAGGATCAATTTACAAAAAAAAAACTTACAATGCTACAAACAAGCAACAATTGATAGATTGATACATCAGTGAAAACACATTTAGGGGATTTTCATTCCAATTCCAAGAAATCAAATATTTCTGTGAACGTAGCTGCGGGGCCAGCTAGTATAGCTAAGTAAGTAGGGTGGATGCGTAGTATCAAGCGCTGTATGTATGAAGTAGAAAAACTATCTATTCACCACAAGCTTAGATTTATATCTTGAAAAGTACAAAACATGTAAACATGGTTTGTTACTGGCACGTACCGAGCTGCAGTACACAACAAGCATTACGCTGAACTCTAAACAAACAAAGATGTACGGCAAAAAGCTGCTGAGCAAAGTTTCATGTATAAAATACAATGTATCTTCTTTACAAACACACTTTGTAACGAACTGAAAGATTAGTTTGCTGGTGATAAAAACTTTGTACCTACGCCAATTTATTGTTCACACTTATAAAATTAAATAAAGTTTTCCAGATAGAATCAGATGTAAATTCCCACTGAACAGCTTCAAATATAACTGGAGTAAAGCTAGTTATAAGCCAAGTTGGTCTATTCCGTCCGATACTTCTGTGTCAATAAGAATAAATGGATGGCCCTTCGAGCCGAGGCCCGGAAACTTCCGAGATTTTCCAGTTCTCTCTAAACGACAAAAAAGTCATTATTATCTTTTCGTTCTTTTGCCAAAAGTTACTCGATTAATATCTGTTGAGGAATAAGTGGATTTGTATGCATAAAAATCGTGTTCAAAATACAATTTTCCATTTCATTTGTTTTTTGGTGGATATATCAAAGAAATGTTCGTCGTAATATTTTTATCACCATTATCATCAGTATACCTATAATTCAAACGTCGGAAGTTTTTATCGAGACCTAAGGCCTCCAGTATGGCTTAGTGATTGATTAGCGACTACTATAACTATAATAAACGTGATCAGCAGCATTAAGTGCCCTCCGAAGCACGGAAGCAGTTCAAAAATATAGCCACGAATAGTCATCACAGGTAACTTTCGTCCGCACTCGCTGTAGCTTATCGCGATCGATTATGGGATCGACACCAGCCGTTGGCTATGAGCGCTGCATAAATATTATTCTTTGGCTTTGCTTCATGAATAATAATATTTCTTCATAAATTTTAATTTGCAGCAAATAAAACCCTAAAAATGCATGGTGGCTCATTTCATATATTTGGGATTATAATACCGTAATTCTATAGGTAAAAGATTATAGGATAATTATAATATATTAAGCGCTTACATATACAAATTTTGAAACGGTTTTCTTCGACGATATTTGGATTACACTGTACTTAACTGTGGTATCTACATATTCAGATTACACAGTAGATACAGTGTAATCCGAATTTAAATACAACATGATAAAATGCTTGTACCTATGTCAATTGATGAATCTCATTCATTGAAGACAAATAATTATAAATAAATGGTAATCTAACTAGGGAAATGGGAAATCTTCAAAGCCTAATTAGGAAGAAGAAAGTTTTATTTTTTTCTTTCGCGGCACTTTATTTGATCAAAGCGGGCATTCCGGTCTAATTAGGAGAATGCGAAAATAAAATGAAACTAAACTTTCCTTTCAAATAGAGATGTTAGCAAAAATGTTGACTTTTAATTTTTCGGTGCTCTTGCAAAATTAAACATGAAAAATGCTATTTTTATAAGGTAATGGTAGTTTTCCACTTTTTACTTTTTCTGCACACCTTACTTATACCTTACTTATACGTTACCTTACCTCTATATCATACTTCTAGTATTATAATTTAATGTTCAGATTATGATGTAGTTAGTAGACAGCAGACTAATCAGATACCCAGCTTCATCATAAATATTTTTTTATTGGAATAAACCCTAGGTTTTCTATTTGGAATCTGAAACTAGAGAAAGTGCCGTCGTAGCTGCTTATGATAACCACAATAAATGAACACCATACTACCTACTGCTCATACACGAAGTATCCAGTACTACTTGAAGTAAGAAAATCTAAATTTTACTAACAAAAAATAACCGACTTCAAAGTTTTAAGAATCATCAAAATCGGTTCACCCAGTCGAAAGTTCTGAGGTAACAAACATAAAAAAAATACAGTCGAATTGAGAACCTCTTCCTTTTTTTGAAGTCGGTTAAAAAGTAAATCCTAGACCTATTTATATTACTACTTACCTATTCATCTACTTACATGGAAGTGTGATGTCCTCATGTGTTACTGGCCACTAACATTTTTCAAACTTGAAAATAATGTTGTAGCAGAAATTAGTTCTACGTGTGTCACTGAGGTTAAGGTTCTATTTATTATCCTACTAATATTATAAATGCGAAAGTTTGTGAAGATGTTTAGGGATTCATCACGCGATTTTATCCCGGTTATGTACGTTCCTGTGGGATGATTTGGCCGCTTAAATGTTTGTGAATTAACTCTTCTGCAGGGGAATTGATAGTTTAGAATAGATAGATTGATATAATTAGTTCAAAATTACGGAGGAAATACTATTACCCTAATCTGGAACTCAAGCACATCTTTTACCTTAACGTTGGATCAGGAGGCACTATATTCAACTTGAGTATTATCCTTGCCAATTGTTGGTTACAGTAGGGCAAAAGTTGTCGAACACCTGTTCGAGGTATGAGGCCCATTGATGTTAACAGTTGTCGATAACCCTAATCCTTGCTCTTTTTCTATATATTTTTGGATTTTTTCCAGGAACTTTTATTTCGCAACTTATCTTCTATCTTAGTGTTCAGTATCGAATACACTTTGAAAAGTTTATCGTCTGGTAAAGTTACGCGCCAACTCAGAGTTACTAACGGATAATTAAATCGCTCCTAAGTACAGAATTTGTATGGTGAATCTTTACTAAGGAGCGATTAAAGTAACCGTTAGTGACGTTAGTTGGGGCGTTAGAGTTATAAGTCAACTCAACTTTATTAACCTACTAATTAAAAGTAAATAAATTTTCTTTTGCATTTACAAAAAATTCTTTACTAAGTTTTTGACTAAGTTAGCTAAATCAGTAAGATGTAATAAAATACCTGTATCAGTACACTGTATTTAGTTTAGGTTTCTCTTCGAATTACTAAAACTTCTGTAGAAAGAATATAGCGCAGGACAGAATGGAAATTGAAGAAGTACAAGAAGGACAGAAATGAGAGAATACAGCTTATTACTATGAATAAAATTGTGCAATACTAACTTGACTCACCTTCTTCATGAAGGACATAACGTTGGTAGGCAGCATGGTGGTGTTTTTCTGGTGTTGTTGTACTATCACTCACATAATCACTGCACGCTATACTTCACTGTATTATTTTACACTTTAATCCGGAATCAGAACACTGCCTCTAAAACACGACATGTTTGATTTTAATCTGCTAGCGTTTCACTTCACTTGTCGCACATTCACCGTCGCAGTATTGACCTGGAACAATGAAAACATGTGTGTTTATTACTTTATTCCGTTCACAGTCACAATTTAGGAGAATTAATATATGTTTTAATTACGATATTACATTTCTGAGGTCTTCTTCTAATGTAAAAACGCTCCAAAAACGTAAAGACACCCACAACCCGTGAAAAACATTGTTTAGCCACATTATGTATTATAAATATCTGCCTCAGCCGGAAATCGTACTCGGGACCCGTCGTTTTTCAGGCAGAGTCGCTAACTAAGGGGATCAAATACGTACAATTGTTCATGATGTCCATTCAAATATAACTTAATAACTTATTAAGTTACAAGATATAAATAGAAATCTATTATAAAAATCCATTAATGGATCTTATTGGACATCGTGCAATTGGTAGCACAATAAAGTTTAGTGCAGAAAAATGAGGCTTTATTTATTACATGCTTTATATTAGCTTCACCTGTATGTACGTATGTATGTAAATATGTTTGTTTGTTTGTTTGTTTGTTGTAACTTGTAACTTGTGACCGACTCCTTTGGACTTGATTTTGACCCACTTCAAACGGTCAGATTTCTTTCAAACTTCATAAACTTATCGACGACTGATGAGGATTCAATTTTTAAATAAAAAAAGAAAGGAAGAAAAATCAAAAAATCAAGGTAAAAATGAAAAAATAAATAATAGTTTAAAAGAACTAATAAACACGCTTTTATACAAAATCCAACTAAAAAATAAAATATAAATTTAAATTTAGAATCCTGAATTATAAGCGTGGGGTGCATGGTGTCAATGAGTAGAAGGGATAATATCACAGACATGTATATAATATCTTAAAAAACACCCCACGCTTTTAATTCACGATTCTTAATTCAAATTTATATTTTATTTTTTAGTTGGATTTTGTATAAAAACGTGTTTTTTAATTTTTTTTCACTATTATTTATTTGTGTTAAATAGTTCGCGGGATAGAAGGAAACCAAAGAATCTATCTAACTGGAGGTTCAGGGCACTGCAGGGACAGAATGGATAGTGTGCAATTAGGTACTCCTTCAGTCCGCAGGGAGCAATCAGGGAAGGTAGTCTTTGGCTCAAGGATGGACGAAACCACTTATACCTTAATGGTTGCTACTATATACGCTGCACCCTTATTTGCTTGGATCACTGATGCACTTAAATATATTGCATGACTGTGTAGCATGTGGGCGAAACATTTATAATACTTTAGGGCTTGTTTCACAATCTTCAAGTAAGTCCGAAGTAAGCTATTCGTTGGTTAAGTTGACATTTCGTGTATGTAAAATGACACTTAATTGCAATTTTAATTTAAGAATTATTCGTACTATGGTTTATGACCGTAAATAGTCACCGTCGTCTATGGACATGTGCAAAAACGAGCTGCAGATGAATTGCAGGCAATAAATATATTTTAAGATAAATATAGACCCGATTACCTATGAGACCCATCCCCAGAAAAGAATCGGTAAGGTTTGAACTGGTTGAAGCCATCCATCCATCAGCCTTTGGAGGTCCACTGCTGGACATAGGCCTCCCCTAACTTGCGCCACTCTGACCGGTCCTGAGCCTTCTGAATCCAGCGGATGCCCGCTGTCTTCTTCAGGTCGTCAGTCCACCTGGTCGGGGGGCGTCCTATGCTCCTTTTTCCGAGACGTGGGCGCCATTTGAGGACCTTTCTTCCCCAACGGTTATCGGTCTTTCAAACTATGTGGCCAGCCCATTGCCACTTCAGCCGGCGAATTCCTTGAGCTATGTCGGTTACCTTTGTTCGTCAACGGATCTCCTCATTTCTGATGCAATCACGTAGAGATCAATTAAACAAACAAGTGTTTGTTGAAGCCATTTCCTGTTAAATACGACCTACTTCAGAGCATAAGTGATGACAACAATATTGACTACAGTAGAGTTGACAGTATTGGATAGTTACAAATCCAGAATACGGCTAATCCCTCGTGGGTTGCCGGATGTAATGAATAACGACAGTGTACTCAACAGGTCACAGTCAGTTCCAAGTTTGTTACAGACTTGTTATTTATCCAATTTCAACTTATTAATTAACATGGACATAGGCGGTGTACCGACCAACGAGCGTATAGTACATTTGATGGAGAGGCTGGATGGAGCCATTGGAGGTTGCCTATCTAATGGTAAGTACAACTACCTTATCATTATCATAATACTTAACAGCATCATCGGCATGTAGCCGGCATAAAAATAGCGAGTAACTAAAACAATTTTTTAAATGTCTATGGAATTGAAAACTATAGATATAATTATTCAAATTAACAAAAGCAAATTATTATAAATATTTACACGACTGATATCGTATAATTATCGTGCCACATATTTGTAGAGCCCAATGAAGTAAGAATATTATCAAGTTGTTGATTTTTCCAACGTTTCCATCCACCTGTTTTATTTTTGTAGGCTCTTAACATCATACCTCTCTTATTTGCGATCGTGGATAATATATTGTGGATATTTATATAAGCGTATCTCTAACACTCTTAAGGCACCTGGAAGAAATGTGGATCGTTAGTACGGTTCGAGGAGTTACATAAATCGGATTAGTATGAATAGTTAACACCTGAGACCCACTTCAGAGAGATGCCGACTTTAGATTCAAATACTCTCATTCAATAATACAAAAGGTACATCTAATGTTATACATACAGGAGGGATTGGGATTGAAAATATATTTTTATTAAGCGCTTTTATATAGCCTTTTCTGTTTCTGTGGGTGAAATCTTCCAAGCTTAATTGGACCTAGGTAGTCATACCTACTTTAGTTGTGATGACAATGCAGCTTTGTCAATTTGGTGATAAAATTAATTATCTACTTAAATTGTCACTATAAAAGTATATATTTAGTTTTTAAATAATTAACTGGCAAATTGATTACATTTGAATTTCCATTCATCTCTATGAAGTTTAATAAAATTAAAATAAATATTAAAAAACTGGTTAGTAAAACTTATGCTAGTACTCTTGTTATTTAACGAGAGAATTAACATAAGCGAGAAATAAAGTCCACTTGCAAAATAAGAGTGTTCGTAATCTGTGTTCCGTGATTTCTATAGCTACACTATTTCTTTACTATCTAATTCGTACCCATGCAACAATTTGAAGTTCAGGCAGTTGATTTAATCCATCCAGGTGAATCTCTTTTAGTTCGACTTGCTTCAAAGTACACATTTTTGTTCAAGTTTCCACTTCGAAATATACACAGCATGTTATGTGCAAATGCTCACAAAGCTTATTTTTAGGTGCGTTGTTTAAAAATCTATTCACAACTTTGATCAATTTTGCATGGCTCCGTTTTTAGCAGAAATTGTTAGCGTATTTCAAAACCGGGAACCGTCCTCCCGCCGGAGTGTAGTGCTGAGAACTGACGGAAACGGTGAGCGGTGAGCGCGCAGAAAATCCTTACAGTTAAAAATAAGTATATTATAACTTTTACAAAAAGGAATATGTTATCCCAAATTCGCAGGGAAGAATTGGCAGTTTTATCCCAGTATATTCATACTTACGTAGGTATATTATGTAATTACGAAATTCAAAGTCAATGTCAAAATATTTTACTCATATAAGTATCACTGATACACTTATGCACGTCATCATTATTTCAATCTACCAGCTTTTCGGAAGGGTTCTTTGTCATGCAGGAGAAGAAAAGCCGTAAAGAAACTCCTCGGCACATTTTTTTAAAAAATATTACAAAAATATTTATTAATCTGAGCGGAATTGGTTGCAAAGCTGGTCATTTCCATGCGTCTTTGTCATTTAAATATTCGTCTACACTTTCACTTTACGTGTTACTTTACGTCTCACTTCCCTTGCCTAAAATTTGTGTTTTTACACATTTTTTCAAAGATTGTATTAGCAACTTAGCAAGTCACGTATTAATTTGGGATTTTATTGTAAAAATGTAAAAATTATACACAGTGACGGATTAACCCTTAATCAAATTAAGCAATTGCCTAGGGCATCACGTCTGGGGGGCACCAGAAAAAGCACAAAAAAATCCGTCCTTAGGGCATCACGTCTCATGTTTTTTTTAGGCGGTAAAGGTTTAAAGACCGATTCTAGTTGACATACGGATAGGGGGCCCACAGGCGCGGATTGCTTAGGGCATCAAGTAGTCTTAATCCATCACTGATTATACACCAAGCCCTGTGAAAGAACGCTGCACTTTACTTAGGAGGAACGAAGACGTAACTTCTTTTTCGGCGATTATGAATATCACAATTTTTTTGTATACGCGCTTATATTCTTCCATATAAAAACTACATTACTAAAGATATACTGGGAAGCTTCTGTAAGGATACATATTTCCTTGACCTTTTCACGCAGATTCCCGAGACTTAAGTTTATAAATAGCCCTAATAGTCCTTTTTTGGAGTATGAAAATTTTATTCTATAATGGCGCTGCTTTGCCCCACAGTAAGATAACATAAGACAACAATGTGGAAATAAGCAAAATAAACTATCCTAGCAGTTTCGACGTCTTATTTTCCTAACAGCATAAACAGCCCTACCAAGTTTAGTCGCGAGATTTGTTATATGTGGGCCCCATCGAAGTTTACTATCTAAGGTCACCCCCTAAAAAGACCGTGGATTCCTACATATGCAATGTTTTATTATTCAATTTGAAAGATTTGTTGACTTTTAACATTAGGTAGTACAAACTTTATACGTTTCGTTTTTTGCATTTAATAGTAAATTACTGATAGTGAATCAACGCGACACATGCGAAAGAGCACTCACTATTTACGTCGTTGAAATTTACTTTTATCCTCTTACACTTAAATATTAATGATGTTTCATCAGCAAATAGTACAATATCCGCTTGGTTCTTTACATAATGTGATAAATCGTTAATGTATGTATACCAAAAAAAGAAACGGACTCAAGATCGAGCCCTGTGGTACACCCAACACAGCTGGTGATCCAGATGACTTAATATCGTTTATGCAAACTTTTTGTATCCTATCACTCAAATAAGACGTGATCAAGCTTCATTCAACCTTTGTTACTCCTAATTATCAAAAGGGTTACTGTTCATTTCTTGACCCCCTTTGATATTTCTAAGTTAGCATGACGCCATCCAGAAAAAAATTCCTGTATTCTTGTTTTTGTATTGCATTTAATTTAACAATTTTGAGAATAGGTACCTAGTTTTAGTTTTTTAGGTAAGCATGCGAATATTTGACGGTAAATAATATATTTATTGAGGCTTCTTTATAGATTTCACCATACTGGTAATTTTGCCCCCTCGTATTGCTTGTATTCTAATTTTCGATGTCGTTTTATTTTTTTTAGTTTACATATTATGCCTCGATAAAGTGTAGTGTTTTCATCTTCGAAAAAAGAAAAACTTGGGATCCTAACCAAATGAGAAAGGAGGTAAGGTAAGTGCAACATCAGTGGTACTTGAAGACAAATAGATGACGTCAGATATACGTTTTGCATGTTTTCAAACATTTTGTTTGACACTAGCTATTCCAGTGAAAGGCGAGGAGAGGACGAGATGTGTGGATTAAGTGTCAGAGCTGCAACTTTAGACTCATACCGACTGTACCGGTTCTGAAAGCGAATTTTGTCGATCATCTGCGATTTTTTTCGTTAAGAGCAATACATTTAATTTGGCCCCCAGGGTGCCAAATAACCCTCACTTGATTTAACTCAACAATTATTATTTTTAGAATACTTATTTAGAATATTCTGTTGCATTTTTATTTATTTTGTAATATGTCATGTACAGACAAATAAATAAGAAAACCGGTGATATATTAATGAGATTTGCATTTATTTGCTTTTATTTTTTGCATGGAACCTCAAAAAAAAATGTCACCCCCATGTCTTTCAGTTCAAAAATATTGCATGTGGTTTTCGATTCATGAACGATTAAAAAGAACAGGATCTTAATTTTGTTATTAGCCCTAGCAGTTCTGTCAGAATATGTAACACCAGGAATAAAGAGTTCATAATAGACCCGCTAGTAGGTTTTAAAGTAAATACCTAAGCTAACGCTAACCTAATATTTATCCGTTCATTAAATTAATAAAAAAATACAATTACTTAATTAAAGTTTCACCTTTGCTCCAGCGATCAACAGATAAAATGTAGGTAGGTATGGATGTTCTATCTATCTATCTAACAGCCTTTTAAAGTCCACTGCTGGACATAGGCCTCCCCTAATTGGCGCCACTCCGACCGGTCCTGGGCCCTCTGAATCCAGCGGCTTCCCGCCGTCTTCTTCAGGTCATCAGTCCACCTGGTCGGGGGGCGACCAGTGCTTCTTTTACCGAGACGTGGCCGCCATTCGAGGACTTTGCGACCCCATCGGTTATCTGTCCTTCGAACGATGTGGCCTGCCCATTGCCACTTCAGCCAGCTAACTCTACGAGCTATGTCGGTAACTTTTGTTCGCCTACGGACTTCATCGTTACGAATCTTATCTCGTAGTGAAATACCTAACGTAGCTCGTTCCATAGCGCGCTGTGTGACTTTGAGTCTTCGAATGAGGCCAACAGTAAAAGAGACGTGGTGTCTCGGATCCATATGTTAACACTGGCAACACACATTGCTCGAACAGTTTCGACTTAAGGCACTGAGGAATTTTGGATGATAAGATGTGTCGTAATTTCCCGAACGCTGCCCAGCCGAGTTGGATTCTTCGAGTGACCTCTTTCTCGAAGTTGGACTTACCCATGTGGATCATTTGTCCCAGGTAAATGTACTCGTCGACAACTTCGAGAGCAGTGCCGTCAACAACTACCGGTACGGGTGTAACATGGACATTAGACATGATTTTTGTCTTGTCCATGTTCATCTTAAGACCCACCCGTTGTGAGGCACTGTTCAGGTCCCCTAGCATAGTACTGAGGTCCTCCAGCGATTCCGCCAGGATCACTATATCGTCGGCAAATCGAAGGTGTGTGAGGTGTTCACCATTGATGTTAATGCCGAGCCCTTTCCACTCCATTAGCTTAAACACATCCTCCAAAGCAGCGGTGAACAGCTTCGGGGAAATAACGTCCCCGAATGGATGTTCATGAATTAATAATTCTTAGTCACGCAATACAATCTATTTACTAAAACTACATTTATGTACATTCTAGTATGTCTTCTGTGCTAAAACGCCAGAAAATTTAAATATCGAGTTTATATTTTATAGTAGGTACTCGTACTTGCGAATTTCCTATATTACCTACAATACAATTTTCGTTTATTAGGCTAATACCTGATGTACTTAATGGCAAGCTTAGAACCGAGGACATAGAGCTAACAAAGAATCTTTATAGAAACAGTGGAACAATAAAATATAGCTTGGGGGTAGGTATAAAGGGCTATATACTTATCTATTCTGGAGTCCAAGCCAAGCTCCGTTGCTCCCAAGGTTCACGGACAAGGAGGCTATAACGTCAGGCCCTTCATGAGGAAGAGGCTGGGTTCTGTACCACCAAGTACAATGCGACGGTATGCACGATAAACTTAACTGAGTGGAATATAAAAGTAAAATATAAACTTTCGACGAGTTAAGCCCAAAATCCTCTGCAAATTATGCATTGCATTTCAATATTTCTTTATATTTCACTCACAGGGCTTCATTGTGGGCCTCAAGTCAAATAAATGAATCATATCTCTAATTAGATGACTGATGGATGCATTTACACTACTCCACGTTTGGTAGTAAGGTATAACCCAATTCCGAGCTGGCTACGCTACCTATGCTAGGGTAGAGTAGGTAGTATAGAAGTTAAGGTACTGTCGTGCGGTCAGCGGTGAAATGTTTTTATGTGTTTCTGTCGAAGTGACGGTCAAGCCAACAATAATGGTCCTTCGTTTCCTTTTTGCCGTTTGCCTAGCAACGGCATAGGTTGTGCGGTAGGTAGGTAGATATCCTCCCTTTTATGTTGTTGGAGACTCGCATGTAACAAACATATTTGCTGCTTACATAAAAAACCCAGCGAACAATTTATTAAAGTAATAACATAAGTATAGAATAATTATGTATATAAAAGGAATAAACCAAAGATGTGTTTCTCTGTAATCAAAAGTATATTTGTTTTATTTTACATATCATACATTTAACATTAAATAAAAACCTATATTACAATAACTCAATTATAAAACTCACCTGTAATCAAAAAAACGACATTTAAAGTTTATTCTCTTCTAAATACTTATATTACATAATACTACCTAAATAAAATCATTTTCTATTTGACGCCATTGATGTCACTACTATTTTTCTTCCGTGTTCCGTTTAGAACGTCAATACATTCAAAAATTAAAAAGAAAATATATTTTCTTTACATCTCCCCACCCAGGGAGAAAAAAAATTGTTTTTTTTTTATTCAGATTCTTTTGACTCTATGTCTTCTTCTTCTAACGTAGGAATGGGAATAATCTTTGTTATGTGGTAAAGATTTGACTCTGTTTTTTTGTGGCCTGTATCAATCCTGTAAATTGTGTTTGAAACTTTTTCAATAATTTTGAATGGTCCAATTTTCAGTTCATCTAATTTCTTTCTATATTAAGTTTATTTCCGTTTTCTATAAACACCATATCTCCCGCTTTAAATTCATATTTTTTTAGCTTTCTTTCAAATTTTATTTTGTTATAATTATGAGATTTTATTGTATTTTCTAGTGCTGTTTTTCTATCTATAATCCACTCCTCATGAGGTTTCTTTCTTTTGAATTCTTTGGGCAATATCATGATATTTGTGCCATGTAAAAGATAGCTCGGCGGAAAGCCAGTGACTGTATGTATTGTTTCATTGTACTTATTTACGCATTCTTGTGCAATTGTAGTCCACGCTTTCTTTTTTTCTTTTTCATTTAATTTGCATCTAATTTTGTTTACTAACGTCTGGTTCAATCTTTCATTTAGTCCATTTGAAAAAGGTGCATTGACAGCTGTAAATATCATAGGTATACTTTTTTCTTTCAGGAATTTCTTAAATTCTGTAGAATTGATCCCCGGGTATTGGTCGGTTAAAAGCATACCAATATGTTCCGTTTCTGCTATCTTTAAAACTAGCTTTATGAAATCATTTGCACTTTGAGTTTTCGAAGTTGAAATAAATGCATATCTTGTATAGTGATCCACTAAGAGATGTAGATATTTCTTTGTCGATCTTGAACCTCCAAAACCTCCAATTGTGTCGATAGATACTATTTCAAAAGGTTTTGTCGCTGGACCTAGATGAGACATAAAGCCATATTTATCTTGTCCTCTAGTTTTATTTTTTATGCAAATTTCACAATTTCTGCAAATTTTCTTAATGTTGTTTGTTAAATTTTTTGATGCATAATAGGGACTAATTGTTTTCTGCATTTGTCCAATTCCAATATGGCATAGATTTTCATGTACATTTTTTATAAACTGAATGCTAAATTCTTCTGACAGTAAAATTTTTTCTTTCATTCCGACTTTTTTTAAATATAGTGCATTTTTTTTAATGAAATTGCTTTTCTCATTTTGTATCTCTTGATTTTTATTTTGATCTGAAACAATATCTTTTAAATTAATCAAATTTACAACTTTTAGTTGATCATCCATATTTTCATCCGAATTTAACACTGGATTTCTACTCAAGGCGTCTGCTTCCAAGTTTTGCTTCCCAGGTGCATATTTTATTTGAAATTCATATTGTGAAAGATAATATGACAAGTCGCCCAGTTCTTCGTCAGTTCTAGATTTCAAATTCATATTTTCCAATGGTTTATGATCCGTGTATACGGTAAACGATTTTCCTATAAGCCAATACTGCCAATATCGCACTGCTTCTGCTATTGCCAAACATTCTAAATATACTGCTTTTTTTCTCTTTTGAACTTCATTTAGTTTTTTTGAAAAATACGCTACTGGCTTTTCATTTCCATCATCCTGTACTTGTTTCAAAATTGCTCCCACACCTTCTAAGCTAGCATCTGTATAAATATTAATAGGTAAATTACAATCAAAAATTTCTAGAACTGGTTGCGAGCACAGAAGGCCTTTTATTTTATCAAACGATTCGTGGCATTCTTGTGACCATATAAATTTTTGATTTTTCTTCAAAAGATTATGTAAGGAATTCAGAATTATTGCACATTTTGGTATGTACTCATGGTAAAAATTTATTTTTCCTAAAAATTGTCTCACATTTTTTTGCGTTTTTGGTACTGGAAAATTCCTTATTGAAACCAAGTTATCTTTTACTGGCTTAACGGAGTTATTTTGAATTATATGACCCAGGTATTTTACCGAGTCTGTTGCAAATGTGCATTTTGTAAATTTCAATCTGAAACCTTCTGTTTTAATTGCTTCTAATAATTGTGTCAAATGATTTATGTGTTCTGAAAAATTCTTCGAAAATATAAGAATGTCATCTATATAATTAACGGCAAAATCGTTTAGTTTGTACTTTCTTAATATATTGCTTAGTATCCTCTGAAAAATTGCTGAAGCGGTCTTTAATCCAAAGGGCAGGCATGTCCATTGGTAATGTCCTTCTTGTGTTACAAAACCCGTCTTATTTCTATCTTCAATTCGTAACGGAATTGACCAAAATGCAGAATTTACGTCTAAACTGGAGAAAACTTTGCAATTCCTTGTTTTTATCATGAGGTCATCTATTAAGGGAAATGGTTGTGCTTGAGGTACAACAATTTTATTCAAATCTCTGAAGTCTATACAAAGTCTTGATTTTTTGTTTTCTTCTTTTTTAAATGCTAAAGTAACAGGTGCAGCAAATGGACTGTAGGATTCTTCTATCAATTTATTATCTAGCAATTTTGCTACTTGCTCTTCTATTTCTTTCTTATCTTCAATAGTACATCTATAAGGTCTCTTACTGCAGTACTTGTCTACTAATAAGTCTATTCTCGCTTCATAACCATTAACCTTACCAACATCATATTTATCTTTTGCAAATACTATCTTATGTTCTTCTATAAGTTTATTTATTTCTATTTTTTCATTTTCATTTAAATGGTTTATTTTTATTTTAAATTCTTCCTCCTTCACATGCTCATTAAAATTTATTTTATATTCTTTTTTAGTATTAGAAAACATATCACATTCTTCCTTTTTTACAAAGTTATTATTTGATTTTTCTTTCATCTCATTTTGTATTTCATTTTCTTTGAATTTTCTTTGAGATATTTCTAAGTTTTCATTTTGTATAAGTTTAAATATCTTTATCAAGTCTAATACTATTAAAAAGTCATATTTGAAGTTTTGTTCATCAATAATGTATACATCTACATTGTTTTCCAATTCAAAGATTCTTATTCTTAAGTTCGTCAAACCATTTGTTTTTTTAACACCATTAATTGTTACCAAATCTGCTTCATTATAATTGGTTCCTTGTCCTTTTAGTTTCAATAACTTAGAATTAATCAAAGAAACATTTGAACCCGAATCATAAATTCCATGTATATCTAGTTTATCATTTATTAGTAGTTTGACATATATTAATGGTGTTACTATTAGTTTTTTTGATGAGTTTCATTTAACTCGGCCTCTATTACAGTATTGTTTACATGTTTAATGTAATTTTTCTTTGCATTATCTAGAAATTTCTCCATATTTTTTTCTAGGGTATTTATTTCTTTATTCTCTGTATTACTTTGTTCTTGGTTCAATTCTTCTAAAAAACGATCCATAAACTGTATGTTACCATCTTCATCTATGTAATTATGTTTTAATTCATCTGTCATTTTTATCCAAACCCTTCTTACTTGATATCTTTTCATCAAACTATTTTTTACTTTATTAAATACATTCGTCTTCATTATATCTTTATGATAGCCCACTGATTGTAGTTCTTCTGGTACTACATAAATTCTATTATCACTTGTAGATATTGTGGTAATTGAAAAAATATTTGATTTTCCATCACTT
This sequence comes from Thymelicus acteon, assembly GCA_951805285.1. Taxonomy (NCBI): domain Eukaryota; kingdom Metazoa; phylum Arthropoda; class Insecta; order Lepidoptera; family Hesperiidae; genus Thymelicus; species Thymelicus acteon. Next base: position 10,103,675 of record OX638225.1, on the reverse strand, counting down.
CCTGGTAATAATGTAAATTCGAAACGAAGTTTCTCCATTTTTATTAGTTATATTGTTTCCCCTTTTTAGGTTTATAAACAAAATGTCGTTTTATAAAAGGAATAAACCAAAGATGTGTTTCTCTGTAATCAAAAGTATATTTGTTTTATTTTACATATCATACATTTAACATTAAATAAAAACCTATATTACAATAACTCAATTATAAAACTCACCTGTAATCAAAAAAACGACATTTAAAGTTTATTCTCTTCTAAATACTTATATTACATAATACTACCTAAATAAAATCATTTTCTATTTGACGCCATTGATGTCACTACTATTTTTCTTCCGTGTTCCGTTTAGAACGTCAATGCATTCAAAAATTAAAAAGAAAATATATTTTCTTTACATGTATATACCTACGTATATACCTACGTATATACCTACGTATATACCTACCTAATTAAGTAACCTAAAGGGGGCCATTGACGATGCGATCGATCGGTGCGATCGATCTGCCGGACATCGCACCGATCGATCGGTTCAAAAGTGCCGCTCATACACGAACGATCGATCGTAACGATCGATCGCAACGATCAAACATTACTTGTTTGAAACGGAAGGATAAAGACGTGCTCAAATAATTCAATACGTGCCCTACAAAACTCTACTTGATTACTAAACTACTAAATTACTAAACTACGAAATTGTTCGTTTACAAGTATAAATTTACTTAAAATTTAGTTAAAATTTATTTAACTACTTAACTACTTAATACGTGTAAACCGAACATAACCGAACATTTTTTTTCTTTCTTTCTTTCTTTTTTGTTTAAATATTGAATTATCATCGGTCCTCGATAGGTCTACAAAGTTTGGAAGTCTAACCGTTTAAAGCTAATATAAAGCGTGTAGCTAGGTTTTTTCTTTCTTTCTTTCTTTCTTTCTTTTTAATATTGAATTGTCATCGGCGTCATCGCGGCATCGGTCCTCGATAAGTCCACGAATTTTTTTTTATGGAAATAGTCGGCAATCGAGCTGACGATCTACCTGATGGTAAGTGGCTATCGTCGCCCATGAACATCAGCAACACCAAAGGTAAAAGTGAAAAGTAAAAGTAAAAGTGAACCCCATGGAGAAATAATAATAGTAATAATGGTATTAATTAACAATTAAAATCAATACTACCAATATAATCCCTCCGAGGGCCCTATAACCAGCGGGCCGGATTTAGTCGCCTCTTACGACACCCATCCCGCGTGGGTTTGGGGTTAGTATTCTAAAGCCGCCCCAATACGGCAAAAATTTTTTATTTGTTTCGTCCATCGAGTGTTGGTAGGTAAGGTATGTAGACTTACGTAGAACCTACGTAACGCACTAGCCAAGGCATTGAAGACATGCAACGCGTGCGGCGGCCGGCATCAGAATGAGACAAATATCGCATCGCTGATCGCAAAGGTCCACACACAGTCGATTCATCGGTGCCAATTCATCGGTGGCCCCTTTAAAAGGGGCCATTGACGGAACGATCGATCGGTGCGATCCGTCGTTGCAGACCGATCGCACCGATCGATCGGCAGTGTATGTCAAGATCGTTAACGATTTGCTTGGTCGCAGACGATATCGGTGATCGCAACAAAAATCCATGCAATCATGAATATCGCAGCGATGAATCGACTGTGTGTGGACCTTTGCGATCAGCGATGCGATATTTGTCTCATTCTGATGCCGGCTGCCGCACGCACCGCATGTTTTCAATGCCTTGGCTAGTGCGTTACGTAGGTACTACGTAGTCTACGTACCTACCAACACTCGATGGACGAAACAAATATTTTTTTTTTGCCGTATTGGGGTGGCTTTAGAATACTAACCCCAAACCCACGCCGGATGGGTGTCGTAAGAGGCGACGAAATCCGGCCCGCTGGTGGTAGGGCCCTCGGAGGGATTATATTGGTAGTATTGATTTTAATTGTTAATTAATACCATTATTACTATTATTATTTTTTCACGGGGTTCGCTTTTACTTTTACTTTTCGCTTTTACCTTTGGTGTTGCTGATGTTCATGGGCGACGATAGCCACTTACCATTAAGTAGATCGTCAGCTCAATAGCCGGCTATTTTCATAAAAAATAAATAAAAATAATTAAATATTTAAAGAAAAAAGAAAGAAAGAAAGAAAAAAATGTTCGGTTATGTTCGGTTTACACGTATTCAGTAGTTAAGTAGTTAAATAAATTTTAACTAAATTTTAAGTAAATTAATACTTGTAAACGGACAATTTAGTAGTTTAGTAATTTAGTAGTTTAGTAATCAAGTAGAGTTTTATTTTTTTCTTTTGTAGCCGAATCAAAGTTACTGCCACATAGCTAAGGAAAAGAAGTTCATTTTCCATTTTGTAGGGCACGTATTGAATTATTTTTGCACGTCTTTATCCTTCCGTTTTAAACAAGTAATGTTTGATCGTTGCGATCGATCGTTACGATCGATTGTTCGTGTATGAGCGGCACTTTTGAACCGATCGATCGGTGCGATGTCTGGCAGATCGATCGCACCGATCGATCGCATCGTCAATGGCCCCCTTTAGGATCTCTGAGAGTTAATGTTCTCAAAGTTTGTGAAGTTTGTCTCTCGTGTATAATAAAGCTTTCTCTAACAAGTTTGTTCTGCAACATGTTTTATTGCTTAACAATGATATTATTATAATGTAAAAAGAGATTGTCTAACCGACTTATTATTGAAATGTTTTAATCAGGGTAGGTATGTCTAATTGTGCCATCGCAGCTCCTACCTAAATTGATTTTGATTTGATTTGAAAGGTCAGTTGATTATGAATGTTTTTTATAACCAAAAATACAAAAAAATCTTTGTTATAAGTAATATTAGCACGACGTACCTACTGCTTGCCACACTCGTCCTACAAAAGAAATAATACTCACTTGAATGTGCTACATAATAACAGAAAAGAAATTCTACATAAATGCTGAATATCCCCGAAATAATGAATAAAAGTAGCTTGATATTGATAAAAAATATTTCGGCCGTACGGTAAAGCCACTTTCCCCTTTGATTCGAAGAACATAGGCGCCTTATGATTTGTACATGGATCAGAGTCGACCCTTTTTCTAAGCGGCATAAATCTTTTTTTAGAGAAGTAGGTAGATTATCTATAAAAATTCAAAAACAGTATGTACGGTTACATAACATTTTACAGAAAATGACACAAAGGAGTCTCGGAGCCGATTTTGATGAACACTAAAACTGCATCAAAACATTTTTGAAAAATCACTATTCCTAGCCTTTCGTAGCAAGGTATGGAACTCGTGGATTTTTAAAAATAAACGGGTTTGATTCCTTGCCTGGAATATTAATTTTTTGTATGTCATTAAGGTTAGGGAACCCTGGTTCGTGCTAGGACGTAATTTCGTTAGTTTTGTTTCTGGAGTGAAAAATAAACAATCTAAATATTGTTTAAATTATACATTCGAACATAATTATTCTTTATTGTTTTAACTTCCTAAGAAATCAATTACCAACATTTTGGCGACTAAACTGAGCACAGTTCGAAGTTCGAAATTTTCAGTCAGCCACAAACGGCAGGAAGGCTATTCTGTTTTGTAACACGACAGCGGAAACCGCGATGAGTTTCAAAATTGAAGTTCGAGTTCGAGATCTTGATATGTCATTCTCTAATCATCTAGTAGGTACGCACTTGCGAAGTGAAGTGAGTTTCGAACTCGAACTTCAAACGACTAAAGATGGCCTCGGTATTATGTCATTCTCTAATCATCTAGTGCGTACTTGCGAAGTGAAGTGAGTCTCGAGCTTTATCTTCAATTTTGAAAGTCGTCGCGGATTCCGCAGTCAAGTTACAAAACAGAATAGCCTAGCTGTGCGGCATGCATAAACCTACGAGTACCTACATACATTGAACTACTATTACTAACGTATACATATTCCTTGCAACCGTAACGTAAGCGCGTGTAATTCTTAAAGCTCATAGAAAGGGAAAGGTAAATACATTTGAATGAAACTTTTAATAATATATGTAAGTGTTTCTTTAGAATTTATTTGATTAACAAAAAGTTGTATGTAAGCATAGATTTCCGTGAAAATGATAATAGAGCGACTCACGAAATAGTGGTCATTTTACTTTTCAGGTGTCCTATAGTTCGGGTCACTACCGAATTAGGGATAGATATTCATGCATATTCAAGATACAATTTAGATGCTCATGTTTTTGTATTTACTTGTACCTATACATATAATCATAAAGGTAATTTAAATGTAAATTAAAAAATGAATATTGTAGTAATATAAGTTTCTTATGAGTTAGTTGCGGTATGTTTTGATCACTATAATTCTCACACTTATTATTAGTCTAATTTTCAACAACAACACGACACAAGGCACTCCTTACTTTTCCCCAACATCGACGTTTTAGAATTTTAATTTATAGAATCCAATGTGTTTTAGATTCTAATAAATAATAATAAATCGTTTTATTGATTCATTAGAGGTAAAATAATTGTGGGAACTAATATAAAATAACTATGAATAATCAACCGAAACATAAACCTCTGCTCATCTCATACAAAGTCCATTTTAATTCGTAATCGAATTAGCCAGTTACAAAGGAGGTGGCCAACATCTGTATGGGCGATTGCCCCACTTGTGAAGTATAATGTACACATTTTATTTTTACCTTACATTAAAGCTTACACTATCTACTATAATAATTTTATCAATAAAAATCTGTAGAACTCGGGATTCTCCTTTTACGAGCACTTTTAGCTCTTGTAGGTTGACATTCTGCAAAACATAAGTAATCGTGGAAAAGTGTTTTAAAGAGAGATTTTTATATTAAATAAATACTATTTATCTTTTGGATAATTCATTTATTTATTTATTTTACTTTAATTATGACTTTATTCATACAAAAAAGTACCAGCAGTACTAAATAAAATATACGTATTAACTTGTCACCTACCTACCTGGAAATATTCACAAGCAAACGCAATATAAATAAAACTGCACATTGATATTATTAAGTGTTTAATTATATACATTAAGTACACATATGTAAAAATTGAGGAATTAAAACAATAGTATCAAACAAGGTAAATAAGGTGATGCATTGGCTTATTATCTGGTGTACCCATCTACTTGTTCTCTATCCAAGATCAGCAGTAATTAATATTGAGTCTGAAAATGATGCAGGGGCTTTTATGTGATCTTGGTGACGTGCCCACCCCATGCGAAAATGCCATACCTGTATTGCAGTGATTCATTCTACCAATATGGATTGAAAGTTTCTTGCTAGCGAAGATATTGAATGACGTGCCATGCGCTGAATATCAACCGCGCAATTAATGCACCTCATGGCAAAAAATCAAACACAATTATTATTTTGCAGAAATCAAACTCAAAAATCTTCTTTTAGCATTTGGCAAATGGCAATATAGCAGACATTCGCATTTCCGTCAGTCATTTGTCAACCTCCACCGATAGCAATGGAGGTATAAGAAGATTAAGTATATACAATACAACTTATTATTATTGTTAATTTATTATAACTACTCACTGCGGAGTTCAGAAGAAAATTAAAATTCTAGTTATGTTATAATAAATAGAAAACATGTCTTTTCAGAGGACTAAACCCTTGTACAAATAAACGTATTTTAACCATTTCCGGGGCACATGTTGGCCACCTCCTTTTGTTGTTGTAAATCATGGTGGCAATGATATCGAAATCAACTGCATATAAGTATTAGGTACATACCATTATTCTGCAGGTAGTATCTCTACTTGTTTCAAATTCAGTAAGTAAAATGTGATGCATGTTTGCAAAATGCTAGTTTCTCACCCACAGAAGTTTCTTTCTTTAATGGAGTTCGATATGTGTGGTGGAACATTTTATACCAATATGTGTAGGCAATAGGCATCTAGATATTGCTATTTTCTTTGTGTCAATGAAATAGGTCGGTTTCTTAGTCTTACCTAGTGAAGAAATAACGATAGATTCTTTTTACCCCACTGCCAAGAAAGGGTTATGTTTTACCCGCGTATCTTGTGTGTATGTACCTACCTATATCCGCTGGACCAATTTAAATAATTATAAATTAAATAATTATATAATTAAATAATTTAAATAATTACGATCAATTAATTGTTAAATTCGTTTTGATAACCCAAGTGTTCTTAGATAGGTGACTTTAAAAAAACAAATATGGAAGCTGTGAGATGCCATTGATTGTTTGAAGTATCAAAAATAAAAATTAATCGAATAATGCAATATGGGTATCAAATTAAAGAGCTTACCATAAGGATTTCAAAAAGCTATATCATGATAGCTTTTTTGATGGCAGGCGGGTTTTTTTTTTAATTTATACTTCCAGGGACATGCAACGTACAAAGTGTATAGGATTCACCTAAACCTTCCTCAGGAAGCACACCATATAGTGAAAATCGTACAAACCATTCAGTAGTTTTTGAGATTATCGCGTTCATACAGACAGACAGATGCGATGCGGCCGATGCGGGGGGCTTTATTTTATCATAATGTTTAGATATCTTACCCCTGTTGTTATTATTAACCCTTGAATTGTATTGATTTATTAATAAATATACACAACTAACAGAAGAAATACTTTCTCCCGAAACTAATGAATTCAGGTAGAGCCAACGAAATAAGATTCAAACAAGAGGTCCAAAAATAAATGAATACAAATTAATAAAATTCGAAATAAAACCATATATTTCATGCCTTAAATGACTGTCAAAATACTAATATTTTTTACGCAAAAATTTTCAAACTGATATGGTGTTGTAATTTCATAAACAAAAATCAAACTTTAAGAGCCGGGTTCGATTCCTGGCTAGGAAAAAAATGTAGAACGTTTTAATTTTCATCAAAATTGGCCCAGAGACTCCTTTAAACATTTTTCGGTATTCCTCAGTTTCGGAATTGGCCATCCACACCCACTTGAAAAATTCATACTGTATAATTATACATAATATACAGCCTATGTCACTGAGGAATAAAATAGCTTTCTATTGGTGAAAGATTTTTTTAAATCGGTCTAGTAGTTTTTGACTTTATCCATTACAAACTGACAAACAAAAAATCAAAACTTCCCTCTTTAGTACACGCTTTATATTAGCTTCACCTGTATGTATGTATGTTTGTTTGTTTGTAACTTGTAACAGACTCCTTTAGACTTGATTTTGACCCAGTTCAAACGGTCGATTTCTTTCAAACTTCGTAGTCTTATCGAGGACAGATAACTATTCAATATTTAAAAAAAAAAACCTAAATTTCATTTAAAAAAATCAAACTAAAAAATGGAAAAAATAAATAATAGTTAAAAAAAACTAAAAAAGGCGCTTTAATACAAAATTCTACTAAAAAATAAATTTGAATTAAGAATCGTGAATTAAAAGCGTGGGGTGCATGGTGTCAATGAGAATAATTTACACAATTTTAATTTCTAGGGATAATAACTTAAAAAGCACACCACGCTTTTAATTGAGAAAATTGAGAATTTTTTTTATGGAAAATATTTTTTACTAAGTGCATTTGGATGTATACATGGTACATACACGGACCTTAAAGAAATACGGACGTAATCTAAAGAACAAATTCAGTGAAGCACCCATCGGAATACAAACTCTCTATTCGTACAAGTAAACACGCACACATTGACACCATCGGGCGCCATTCCGGCGCCGGACCGCACTCGAGTCATACGGACAACGGGAGTTGATAAAGAATAATAAAAATACCTTTGTGTGCTGTTAAAAGTTGCAAGAACAATATTAATTCAGTTAAAAAACATAAAGAGATCACCTTTCACAAGTAAGCTTGTAATTTAATCATTGATTTCTTTTATTTTTCCTAAAGTTATTAACAAAATAAAACTAGAAAAATTGTAACCACAAAATCAGCCAGTGCTGCCAACAATATTGCATATGCTAATACCCAGAATGTGTGGGAAAATTATAGCATATAAAATACTCGAGTTTCTTATTTTAGTTTAAAAGTATATATTTTTGGGGTTCCGTACTAAATAACAAGGAACCCTTACCTATATGTTTGCCATGTCTGTCCGTCTGTCCGTGGTATTGCTTACAAACTAACAATATTAAAAAGCTGAAATTTGGTATAGATCAAGGTATATTAATTACGTTAAGATAATGGTACAACAAAATTTGAAAAAAAAATTTTAGGTACCTCCCCTATAAGTAAAGTGGGTAAACCAGTGTATTTAATCTGTTGTCAATTAATAAAATTCATTAATCTCATCAAATATAACAATTTGCATTTATTGAATGTGGAATGTGTTATATTCGATTTACATGCATTAAGTATTTAAGTAGATAACTAAATTTTAAATGAAGAATTTTTAGTGTGCGTCCAAACGTAATAATTTAGTAAAGCTCTTTAGTTCATACAATTATTCACAACCTACTTAATTACTTATGCATTTTTACTAAATTTTAACTAAAAAGTGTCTGTCCGAACGTTTTAAGTGATAAGCCCCGCCCATCTACTTAACAGAAAAATTTCAATCTTTTTTTTTGTTTACTTGCGTACTAAATTTTAACTACAAAATTGTTCGTTTACCTTATTAATTTACTTAAAATTTAGTTATCTACTTAACTAATTAATACGTGTAAACCGTACATTACGGAATAACTATTCAGTAAGTAATACATTTATTACATAAAAAAAATGGGGAAATGCTCATATTGTGGTAACCCCAAAATTACGCACACGTAGTAAGCGATCGGCCATTACTATGCTTCACTCTCGATTAGACAAGGTTATGTCCGTTCTTTTTTGACGTCCGTGGGTACATATACCAAAACAACATTTTTTACAATTTTTGTCTGTTTGTTCCGGCTAATCTCTGAAATGGCTGGACCAATTTCGACGGGACTTTCACTGGCAGATAGCTGATGTAACAAGGAGTAACTTAGGCTACTTTTATTTTAGAAAAAAAAATTGTTAGGCGATACGAAGTTCGGCGGGTCAGCTAGTTATTAAATATAAATGTTTTGTGAATAAAGATTATTGTTAAGACCTGATGTCATAAATCATTTGGCTAATTGTCAATCAACAAATCTGTATATTATGAATATGCATTGCACATTTTTTAAAATCTGGAATAAAATAAAAAACAAGTTATTGGAACATATTTTATTATAATTATCATTTTTGTCAAACGTCATGTGTAGCATTAAAACAAATCCAGTTAACTATATTATATTATAGAGAAACTTATGAAAAAGAACCTGTTTTTTATTAGGGTAGAATTTCGAATAAAGTCAATACTTAATTAATTTTGATATTGGCTTTTTGTAATGCTACTACTACTATTCATATCACAACATTAAATAACTTATGATGACGCTTTAAACACCAGAAACAATTGAGTCTTTGTGCACATAAGGATTATAATTTACAAAACAATTAGCATAATTAAAATTAGAAATATTTTAGAAACATATTATACAAAAATCTTACATTTAAACAAAATCCACTTAATTCAAACCTAAATTTTGAATAAATCAATCACATAGAAGGTAGAAAATATGATACAATATCTTAGCTATGTTAACTTCACATCCGAGCTATGGAAAAAAAATCAATGTATTGTTTACTCCTATTCAATTTACTTGAACATTAAATAATAATTATAGTTTGTAATAAGAATTGGAGCACCTCTCATTAAGTATACAAATATTAAATTTAAAACATTTTTTTCAACTTCAAATTAGATAAATATTTATAAAATTGATCATTAATTATTCCAAAAACGTAAAGGAACCACATTAAATTTATTCATCTTTTTCATGTTTTTAAATTGGCAAAGGAAGGTTTGAATCAGGTGCTGAGGAGTGTATATTGTACTGAAGATATTCAGTAATTTATGCTATTTTAGCTTCACTACATATACAACAAAATATGGTGATAATAAATGGACAAAAATATGAAACATTTTCTTCACCATCATTATCAGTAGTGTGAAAATACAGTATAGTAATATAATTTGTAACAAAATCAAATTATTTCAAATTTAAATAAAAACAAGGGCTTTAATCCTTTTGCTGAAAAGAAACAGTATTATTTTTGACAGTTATTAAGTTAATGATGGTTTTAAATTTGTTTTCTGTTTTATGGCACAAATGTTACACATGATTTATAAATAATCAACAACACTGCATTTTTACAAGTAGTGAAGCTAAACAGGATATAACAATTATGTAATCAAGTTTATTATTGTTACATTTACAACAAGCAGATTGTATATTAATGAACCATCACCTCCCATTTTGGTGTTACTTTAAGCATCACAAGCAAACAAGACTGATTAAAGATTAAACTTCATGGTAATACTACTTCCTTGCCCGGTTATCTGAAAGTAATTTTTATTTTACAAATAGCTTATAAATGAGCAGTCCAAGTATTCGAAGTACAAAATATTGAATGTATAAAAATATTTTGCTTTCATCATCATTACTATGAATATTTCTGTATACAGGTATTTTGGATTAAGCAATGTATGAATAGTAACGAAAAAATTTAACTCTTAGGCGAAGTCAATGATGGGTAACAATAAATGAGATATCATTGACTCGGCTACTTATTTTATAAGTGTTTTCTAACATGAAAGATGTGTTACACAAAAAGTGAATCCATACAAACATTTTTCATTTTTACCATTGCTACTTCATCAGTACATTCACCATTCTGCATCACCGTTGGCTTTCTGAAAGACATAGTCTTTTCCTGCTAAGTTCATGATACCATCCTTGAGATAGAACTTCCACTTGTTGCGACTGCGGGTAATTTTGTCATATTGACATACCACTACATTGTCAGTGTCAAACATATCACCGGGCTCTTCATCGGAGACGTCGTCACCGGAGTTGAGAGGCTCCTCGTCGGCCCCGCCGCTCTCGTCCCGCTCCTCCTCCTCCTCCTCTGCTCTCTCTTCAGCAGATTCTTCATCCTCATCATCGTCTCCAACACCATCGTCGGATCCATCTCCCACATTGGAGCCCTCATCGTCGGAAGAGTCCATCGCTCCATCCAGAGAGAAGAAGGGAGCAGCACCACTTTGACCTCCTCCACCACCATCAAACTCATTCTGTTGACCCGCTAGTGCAGAATTAATGTGTTGCTGCAACAGCGTCGCGGCAAGGGGTTGAGGCAAGCTTATTGTAGCATTAATAATTGGTCCGGTCAGTACCTGGTGAAGTTTATTGCCATTCAGAGCAGATGCAGGTATCTGAATAGTGAAGGAGCGGGGCTGGGAGCCAGGCACGCCGGGCTGCGCTGGCAGAGTTAACTGGACTGGCACCTTGTTGTTTGGACTGAGGACGTGGTGCGGATGTCCACTGGCTATGTTATTGGCAGGGGCACCGTGGTCCACGGCACTCTGTTGACTCGAACCCTGTGTAGCCATTTGTGTGTCGGCTCTTTTAGGCAAACTGTTGCTACCATTAGCTTTTTGAAAATTTTGAATTACAGGGGGAGGCTTCACTTCCATCGTTGGTGGCGGATGGTCCATGGCCCCGCTCGCGATCAACTTGGACTTCCATAGTTGCTTTAGTTCTTGAAGTACCAATTCGTCTACGCCGTCATCGAGGAAGCAGTCGCGAACCCCAGCTATCACGTCGTCCACAACCGCGATATACAGCTTTAACACTTGGCTTGACATCGTGACGTTTTAGTTTTGCAACCGATACTATTATACGTCCGACGAACTTAGCAGTATAGAAACAATACAAAATGATAGTGGACTCAAGGAAAGAAAGTGCGTATCAACATTTGTATTCACATCTAAACTCAATGTCAAGTAACACATCAGTGGAACTACACAGCCATTATGCACAAATAATTAAACTCACTTATATAAGAACCGATGATCGATACGCATTATTAATACGGATATGTAAGTAAAAATTTCAGTCCACATCTAAAACTAAATTAACCGAATTTAATCTCACTTCTCAGAAAGGTTCTATAAATTTTGACAATTGACGACTAAAACATAACCTATAAAGTAGAAAGAAAGTATAGATTAAGCGAAATTGAGAAATATGTCTATGGTTGATTTCAATCCTCTTTACTCTACTGACTAGAACGCATGCGCGAACACAGCGCCACCTACCATGATGTTTGGCCGTCGCACAAAAATTTTTACATACGTGAGACCGTGATGAACAAAGTGTTACCATACAAGAATATAATGGAGGTGGTACTTTACAAACCGGATTCTTATTTTGTTTTGAATTTTTAACTTAGAATAAATTTCGAGCAACCCTTTTTAAATTTAATTTACCTTGATATTGTATTTTAGGCATCACGTGTTATTTATTATTAATACAAAAATATGTTTTATTAAAACAAAAAATATAAAACGTAGTTGTTTTAGTTGTTTCTAGTAGTAGCTAGTAGTAGTAGTTAGCTTAGCGCCTGCGACTTTGTCTGCGGAAATATTCGACTTCGAACAATTTTACTAGTTTTTTACCTATTTAAGTGAATTTTGCTTAATCTTAGAGCCTTTGCACACGACGTATTTTTACGGAGCGTTTTCGGCGCTGTAGATGACAAAAAAGCAAATTCATAATGTTAAATAATGATAGATAATGTAAATCTAAATCTAATATATATATAAATAAAATGCTAATGTTTGTACGTGAAGACAGGGTTTTCTGTATCACCACCAATTCCAATCAATTCCCCGTTGGGGTGGCAAATATCTCTTGGTCTCCTGGTGAAAATAAGAGAGTTTGGTGGCGGTGGGTGGAAGTGGGTGGTTGTGGGTGGCGAAAATGTGAAAAAACATATCTCTGTCCTTTTCTAACTCATGAGAACTTTGAGAAAGTTCGAAAAATTTCTGAAATGATCTAGAAAACTCCAGATTTGTGCAACTATTGTCATCGGTCTGGAATGTTCTACAAAGTTCTAAAAATCCAAAATGTGTGCAACTGTTGTAATCGGTCTGGAATGTTCTAGAAAGTTCTAAAAGTTCCTGAAATTATCTAAATAGTTCCAGAATGTATGCAATTGAATACACTCGATTTAGAGTGTTCCAATATATATATATATATATGCATGCGGTGACATTTTTACGTTGCGACAACGCATCAGTTTGTGGTGGTTGCGGTGTGACGACATAATGCTGTGGCTGCTGCGCTGCGGCCTCTGCAAATCGGCTTATACAGCGTTTCACGTAAGAGAACCCCTCGCTACCATACTATTAGTATGGCAGGGAAGGGAACGCCTTCTAACGAATTGCACATGCAAGTTTTTTTAAACCTACTTTTTTTTCTACAATTTTAATTAAGTGAATTTTAATACAGTTGGTGGTGCCTTCACTTAAAGTTAATTACTTAATTAGTATCTAATATGTCCCTAACAATGAATTTATTTAAATCGATGAAAAATCGGTGTTCTGTCAATAACGTCCCAACTCAGAGTCACTAACGGTTACATAAATCGCTCCTTAGTAAAGAATCACCATAAATTATGTACTAAGGAGCGATTTAAATAACATTTAAATCATATTTAAATCACATGTTAGTGATTCGGAGTTGGTTCGTAAGAGTCTGCGTTTAACGTGGCTAATTTTAATGTTAGTAATGTGGAATACATAATATTAAGGGAAATAAGAGCATCTGACTTTAAAACAGGTCTTAAATCTAAAAGCTGCCTAATCCGGGTCTGAACTAAATTGCAATTGGACCGGAGGAAGCCCAGCGTAGAGTAGCGAGCGCGGGTCGGCCGCCGGCGGCGGCGGTGGCAGACTATTTGTGCGCGATCGATAACATGCTCCAAAATGTCATTACATTACCCTCTCACCGGCTACCTGGCTAGATGTGCCGATTGGAGCCTGTAATCTAGCTTTAGCCCGTAAGGTTCAAAATGCCGCTATCTCAGTCAATATGCATGCAAATTGTGCACATGTGCATTATATTTGAATCCATAATTCGACGGACCACTTTGGACAAAAGCAACACTATATTAATAGTGAGAGTACGTGTCGACATTTCAGTGTCGACGCTTGATTCACCGAGAAAGTGAGCGGTGAAAAGACGTTTTAATGATGATAAGTTGTATTTAATTTAAACAAAATTCAGTCACATTTTTATTAAGAAAAATGAATTAAGATAGAGTTAATTTGATTTTAAAGATCACGCAAAATGTCGATAACAACATCTTATTATGTTGATAAGAACAGCAATGCCTATGTCCTGGCAACATTTGTGCATTTGCGTTGTCAAAGTGGTTCGTCGAATTATGAATTCGACAATAATACCTAGTACAGCCTTTACCTTATCTCCTTGCTATGCTATGTTATTCCATTAATGAACTAAGTTAGGTTCGCTTTAACCAATTACAAGTGCTGCAACGTTTGAGTCTCTACTTATAATTACCGAAACTTTAAGCACATACTACATAATATCGGATAAACTTCCTTTTAGCCCATACCTCCGATTTAGCTGAATTTTGGTATACCTATGTATTTTGACATGCTGATAACGAATATTATGGGCAAAATACCCGCATTTAAAATTTTCAAGTTCACCTTGAAAAAACATGTTTTTTAATTTTTCACGTTTATTTGGTAAAATATTGATTTTACAGAAAAATGGTTAAAACAAAAGTTGTAGCCAATAAAAAAACTGACATTTTATGAATACTAAATTTTTTTGTAGAGCCAATGGTTTGGGAGAAAAATGCAAAAATTGTGGGATACACATATTACTATAATTATACATTGCGATATGAAAGTCTACTCACGATTAAAATTAAGCATTTAAAATTTTACATAGATTAGGTACCCTCTGATACTAATTATAGCGTCGTTTGAATGACGATTAGATGGTCACACAAAATATGATCAAATAGATACGAAATACGTTTTCGCCCACTTCGCATTTGAAATTCAAATGGCATTGTTTCTGTCACGGCTCCGGTGCTGCGGGCCTCCGGCGGTCATACGCCAGTTTATCGTCGTAAATGCTTTCAACGCTCACCACCGCAGCTTCGGCGAACATTAAAACACCTGCTCCTCAACTCGAGGGCCGCCGTGCCTACGCGGGTTTACATTGCTAAAAGGAAGTTCACCCCTATATCTGTAGTATTGCTCCAGTCTTTAATCGTGAGTACCTACCGTAAGAATGAAACCCATAGAGCATACGTGGAGAATGAAATCATTGGTTCAAGCATTGGCTAAGTTTGCATGACTTTCAAAAAGTGTTTGTAAACCAAACCAATTTTGAATAAAAACATTTGAATTTAATTTAATTTAATTGCCCTATACGTGAAGTCAAGAATCAAGGAAGTCCTCCGCTCAAAATTATATTGTTTGAAATGGAAATATTACTGTATAAAATGAGTGATTTGCAATAAATCCCGCATCATTCTGCAATTTTAAATTGGCTGAAATGTGTCACTGAAATGGAATCTATATTAAAAACGTGTAGAAGGTAGATACGCAGTATTTGGGTTATCCTGACTTTATTGAAATTTTATTCAACATTTAATCGATATACTTCCTAGCCCCTGGCTCTCAGAGATAATGCAAGTTAATAACGTTTGTAATCACGAGTACGTAGTTCCAGAAATTAGCTCCTGTAGTATTATAGTATATAGTATATTAGAGTAGGTATAATAATATGTTGTTAATATAATTATCTTAAGAATCATCATATAACGCAGTACGAGTAGTATAACTAACAAGTAGATAGTATTTACACATAACTGAAAGTTATAATTATACAAACAATAACACAAGTTCATTAATTAGATCATCCTAGAAAAACTTATGTATGTACAATCTCAGATAAATATGTACAATCTGCAAAATCGACGCGAGGCGCAACATTTACGAAACTAAATTAACTTATCCAACAAAGAACATATCAACATACCTACAGTGGTTTGGGATTCGCTAAGTGATATAAGTACGTGAACGTAAACATAATACAATTTAGGCATTGCTCCATCAAAATCTCAGTGTAAAGCGCTGTGCTGACTGAAGCCGTTAGTACGTCGCCACTCCGAACTTCATCTGGGGATTATATAACGCCAGAAATTCCCAGTAAACCGGGGATATGGGTAGGCTTTACAAAGGACGAGATATTGTATACAGTTATGTATCCGAGAAGCGAAACGGACACCATTATGAAAATGTTTTAGGGGAGCAGCTTTTAGGTACCGACAGATTAATTAGATCGCCCCTTATATGGTTCATACGTTATGGTAATCTACATCTATTTTATCACTTTATTATTATTATCAATCGCCTTTACAATTTTAATGTAGAATATTTCAATCAGTTGTTCATTTAAAAGTTTTATTAAATTCTTTGTTCATAGTACATAATTATCCTAAATAATTATAAAAGTGCTACTTTTTAACGCTTAGTTCTAAGCTCCTTCGATAATCTAGGAATCCCTAAAGCGGTAACTATTAATTGTCAACGTTTGATATTGAATCAATTTTTGTACAGAGATGACGGCTGATAGGGAGAAAAAGTATGGAAAGGAAAAACATATTGCGTCGACCCCAAATAAAATAGGGAAATGGGCAGGGTGATCATGATGATGATGAAAGTAAAATTTTGGGACTTTAACTCCTTCAGAATCGATTTTCATATTTAAGCCCGCGGTATGAAAATTTATGAGGCATAAAATCAAACTTTTTCTTTACGTTATGTGCGTTATGCGTTATGTTTGTAATTCGTAACACAGAATCTAGACGGCGTTGTTGATCAATAACAACGCCATCTAATGATAATAATAATCTTGTTACTGATTTGACGATCGCAAACTAAATGGTGTTGTTTTTTTTATGCCTTAAGCAAGGCAAAAGAACAGACGGGTCACCTGATGGTAAGTGATCACCGCCGCCCATGGACATTAGCAACATTAGGGGCGTCACCAATGCGTTGCCGGCCTCGAAGAAAAGAAAAGACCCGCTTCTTGAAGGACCCCATGTCATAGCTTAGCGGGAACACCGATGCAGGAATTTCGTTCCACAGTTTACATGTCCGTGGTAGGAAATTACGTGAAAACCGAACTGTGGCCGAACGCCAGGTATTTAGGTGGTGTTGATGGAACCTGGTACGTGATGTGCGGTGACGGAAATCAACCGCAGGATGGTTACTGATTTGACGATAACTTCATGTATTTTATAATCGTTCGTAAGGAGTAAACTCCAGTCGTGCGTCGGAGCTGACCTGTGGAGCTGACACATACATTTTTTATTACCTACCTTCAAACAAAGCCTATTGTCAAATAACTAATCCACCAGACCAATTTGACGTTTACAATGATACCACTTTTTAATGAAAAATAAATAGTGTCGTGACCGACCTATTCTAATGTGAATAATTCATTCTTTGTGATTCGAAGAACATATTGGTGAAGTTTTATGATGTAAACAATACTATATTTAACGTAATGAAATATAAATATAGATCAAGTCTAAAAATCCATGGTATGGTACCATATGGCTCTACATCAAATAGTTATCAATCTCATGTAGAGCCAACCTTCTAACTCTACACGCCCTAACTTAACAAAATCTACACCTTAGACAAAATAAGTGGATTGGCCATTTCGCTTCCGTCATATATCCGTATGGGCGTAAGGTGAAAAAATGTATTCTCTATTCATCACTTTCCTGTTGTAGTATTGTAGTAACGGTCAAGTTGTAGGTCAGCTTAGTTTGAGAACCCACTTCTTTGCAGTCTGAAACCTAATTCAAATTAAACGCGATACACGTCATTACATCTATTTTACCGTTCGAGATAGAAGCAATAGTATAGTATAAAATTGGCAACGTAGAACAAGCTCATAAGGTTATCCAATCGAACATCGACTGGCGATGTGTGCCGTAGATAACCGGGTTTCTTGCCGTAGGTAAGGCAAATTAGCAATTTGCCCCCAAGCTGCATTGCACGTGATTACTACAATTTTCATTTCCTTGCTCAACTGCCATTTATTTACAAGGTTGCAAGTATTCAGATTTCAGATTAACTTGACCACAATCCTACCTGATGGTAAGTGAGGATATGGTGCATGATGGTGAGCACATTAACTTAGTAAAAGCCTATTCGTTCTTTTCTTGAAGACATCCAAGTCATAGGCAGGCGGGAATGCCGACGCAGGCAAGTTATTCCAGTCTTTCGCAGTGCGCATAACGAATGACGAGGCAAACCGCGTCTTCCGTACCGCCGATATGTTCCCGACAAAAGGATGGATACCCGCCGTACGTCGTGTCGTGTCGTGTTCGATGGAGAAACAGGAATGGGAGAATTATCTCAAACGATTGAGTGCACATTCTCCGAAGTATGATGCCCTATAGAAAACCGAGAGGTTGGCTACTTTGCACCTATCCTCGAGGTTTCGCAGATTGGTCTCAACCAGATCTGGGTCACCAATGAGCTACTTCGCACGCCTCTCCATCGAATTCAAAGAAGAAAGGTGACATAGATAATAAGATCAGGCGTTACTTTGCGGAAATCCATTGTTATTAAGTTAGTATTAATCATTGTTATTAAGTTAGTATTAGTTTGTTGCACAAACTAATTTAACAGGTGACATTTAGGTGCGCCTGCCCAAATGTGAGAACAGTAGGTACTCCACACACGGCTAAATCTGGGCTTTGTACATCTTCATGAATTTAAAGTTTTTTTAATACCTTACGTGTACAGTGTGTACCTACTCCTTGATTGGCGTCTTCTACTCGTAGATGTGACCCACTGCAGAACAAGGGTCTTTTCACCTATTCCACTAGCAGCACTAATGTGCATTAATTATTATTAATTAGCTAATCCAACGAGGACTCATTGTTTAACGTACCGACTGAAGCACAGAAGCGCAAATTTTGTTTCCATACCAACATAATATAAAAAGGCACTAATTACAGAAAAACAAATATCCTTTCAACTGTTTTCTTCCAGCATTACATTTGTACCTACAAGCAATATTTGCAATGAAAATATAAAACAAGTAACTCGTTTATAATCAAAGCAGACCGTTTGCCCGCTGCCTTTCACATGGAAATGTATTTTTTAGTCATACCGCCATGATGAACGTATCAACAGGGATTTTATTTTCTTGTTATGTTGCTGCTTTGTTGAGCGAGTCTGGAGGAGAATGGTTTAAATTGGCTCGCAAACAGCGCGTTTTGCGTAACGCCCTCGCCGCGCGATAAACAGCCAATTTGCGCGGAGACTACACGCCTTGACGGTGAATATAAAGGACCGCTTATTAATGAAGTCATTTATTCCCTTCTTCTAATAGAGTCGGCTGCTATACCCAACTTGATCGAATGATATACCGCTTTTTAAGTACAAAAATCAGTCATTCCCAGCGAGTGAGAATTTTAGGGATACTAAAACGAAAGGCGAAGGTCGCTCTGTTAATATTGCTATATTAAATTTATTTAGGGTTGAGGTTGTTTGCGAACTGTTAAGTGGTGTTGATGGCTTTATCATGGTTTTAGGTGCTTTTAAATGGGCGTTAAAAGTTAAAGGATTTAATTTGCGATGCCTGGGTACGACAACGACATAAAATATTTAATCATATGCATTTATAACGACAGTTTTTGGTAAATTATAAGTGTTTGACCGACTACGCAATTTCGGACGCGGTCTATATTTGCGTTGGTTACCGGCTTGCGCTAATGGTACAATGCATGCATCCGGGTCGTTGTATCTATCATAATCGTCACCAATTCACTGATCAGTAAATTGAAAAAAAAAGAATTTCCTTTCGATTAATACTAAGCGACCAGAAGTCTTCGAGGGTGCGACATCATTAATTCTGTACAATCATAGTATGTGGCTGTCTTATTCACTCTTCGGTATTTAGCATAAGATACTCTGACAAGACACTTATCAGAGTGGCAGTGATGGATTTGTTCTATCACTGTCGCTCTTCCGCATATTGATTGGCATGGCGGGAGAAATGGCAATAATAGCTTAATGTGCATGATCGTAATATAGATATCCCTGTTATGCCTATGCTAAATACCGAAGAGTGAATAAGACAGCCACGTACTATGATTGTACAGTATTACAGATATCGCACCCTCGAACACTTCTGATCGCCTAGTAACTCGCTTTAATTAATAAACGACGGCAAAAAGTGTCGTTACAACTTTTCCTCTTAATTTTTTCCGTCTAGCCCCCTTTCGCAACACGCGATAAGGAACTTCGTTCCAAAAAACATATTTTAAAAGTTTTTGTCTGTAATCATATCGTTTTATAACCTTGGAACAGCTATACCAATATGACTATTATTTTTGGCGCGTGACCAGTTAGAACAAATTTTTGGGGTGACCAATTGATCCCTAAATCTTTCAGGGTATACATTTTCAGTGAAATATGTTTTAGTAACATAATATGAGTCGAATAATTTCTTAATAACTCTATCGATCACTACAGTCGTATACATACATATCACGTATTGTATTACAGTAAGCGTAGGTGGGACTTTAGTTCGACCGCGTAGCCGGTACATTCAGCTAGGAACCAATATCACATTCTGCGCGCTTCATTTGCTTGAAAAGACCGAAATAACTCCATTAAAGTGTTTACCTTAACCCACGCTTCATCGACCTCTGACCGGTGTGATGGAAAGACAGAAAGCAAACATACTTACATGTTAATACATTTTCCTAAGTTTTGCTTAATACATTTCATTATGAAACGTTGAATATGTTAATAAAATGCTCATATTAGATACGTATGTAAGTACTTAAATAATTTGATAAGTTCTTATTCAATATTATTTTATACGAGTAACCGCCCTCGCTTTGCTTCGGTTTTCTTATTTTTTTACACCTTGGATTACATTATTGGAGTTTTATCAAGGATCCCTAATTTTTTTGAAAATATAATATAGCCTATGTTACTCGGGGATAGTGTAGCTTCCCAACAGTGAAAGAATTTTTGAAATCGGTTCAGTAGTTTCGGAGCCTATTCAATGCAAACAAAAAATCAAATCTTTCCTCTTTATATATTATATTTTATATGAATAGAATTTAAAATATAAAATTGTCTTTGATAATGTAATCCAATGTATATGCAATGCAGACGTGAGAGCGAGAAGTCTACTTTCAAATACTAGGCTTCAATACAACAGGAACCATGGCTTCAATATGTTAGTTTCATTACAAGCTACGGATTTTCCAGAATATTATTCAGGTGATTGGTAAATAAATAACATTTCAGCACGCTGCTTCAATGTGAATTAGTGGGCGACGCATGTCCTAAGCGATAGTAATAATTTTGTCACTTTATTGAAATTAGTAACTACCTTGCCAAGCATTGACATTACTGTAGTTATTATGAATCCATATTACAAATCTTTCCAGTTGTTACAATACTGGAAATGAGCCCGTTCTGATTAAAAATAAATAAATAATAACTTCTTACACTTAAAAATAGTACGGTCTAGTCTAGAATACACTGCCTTTGCAATTATCTAGAGAAAATAGTAGTCAACGAATATTTTTATATTCCTGCATATTAAAAGTAACATTAATTAGGTAGCTATAAAGTACCTATCAACAAAATTGCTGTCCTAGATTGTAACACATCTCAAGCTCAATGTTAACTATGAACGTAAAACGCAAAACGGATGGAAAGTTTTAAAGCCAACCCTTCTTAATAATAGTTTGCTATTTCTGCGGATGCAACTACGGAGTTTCTAAGTGTAAAGTTAAGTAAAGTTGTACACCTATCTCAGAGTTGTTAAATACGGTTAGCCTTTCCCTCTTAATGGATGATGAACTAAACCTGCATGAATTTCTTTATTTATAACACAAAATATAATATTGTATCGTGTATTTGCAATAATAACATGTACATATGACATACTAAATTATATTTCTATACTCTTTATAAAATAAATCAAACTTTAGTATGACCAGGATGGAAAGAAAATAAAAAAAATTATATGAATATATTAAAATTTTTATTGAATATTTTTAAAATTACAAACGTATATCACAATGCTCAGAAATGAATTTTATAGCATTATTTGATTGTAAATAAATTTTGCTATAGGAACATTTTGAAATATTTCTCGCATTAAAAATGATGGCACTTTAATTTCATATTTTCAGAAAAGCGCCAACTATAATGCACCTTGTCATAATGAAGTAGTCGTCCCACTGAAAGCTTGGCTATTTGCGACCGACCCGACATCGCGATAGCGGTATACATTTTAAAGTTAAGCATAAGATGTCATATGAAAATAGACACCAGTTAGGTGATGAACTATAATGAATGGAATGTTCTTGTATTAAAATTAAAACCTTCGCTTTCAGACAAAATTATTAATAAATGATTTGCTAGACTTGAGTCGCCGTCGCCGTTACATTGTGTAAACCAATTATTTACTTTACAAAACATAGTTTTGAGATGAATGAAAATGCATTTTTAACGACGAATCACATAATTTACTAAGAAACAATTGTTTATTTAAACTTACAATTAAATAAGTATATGCATTTAGCGTATTATTATTTTATTAAAGATTAAAAAAAACTGTAAGTATATATTATATGCTATGCCTACATGGTACTCTGTTTACTTGATTATTCCTGAATTTACTTATAAAATTACGATACGATACGTTTTCCTTTTGAATTACGATACCATACTTGGCTGTCCTTGTGCTTAAAACTATGTTTGGTGAGATTCCGCTCTTAGGAGCGATAAGATATATAGATTGGGATATATAGATTGAGAAATTGCATGTGGGTTGCCAACCTCAATTGTTGGCCCCAATGGTATATATATATATATATATATATATATATATATATATATATATATATATATATATATATATATATATATATATATATGTCGGCGTATAGTAAAATAAGTTCTTAGTAATCTATCAAAATTAAAAAAAGGAGAATTGACATGACAGTAGACAGATTGGTATAGGATCGCGAAACCAAAGAAAATCTAAATAGCGTTGAATTCATGAAACCGGGTGTTATCAGGCAATAAACGAAGAGTATCCTTGTGCCTGTCGAACAGTGTGTTTTATTTAGTATCCTGGCAGTCCTGACATATAACTACGCCCACAGAGAGAGATCTATGTTCATAGTACTGAAGTGCTCTTTGATACATGGTTTACAGAGATGATCTGAATATACGAAAGCATACACTCCAATCTAGCCTTCTACGATATCAGAAGTGGGATAAAAAACCCAGATGGTGATACAGTTTTTAAGAGAATCTAAGAAATACATGTCGGAAAATAAATGAAGGACAAAACAGCTGTTCAGATGACATTTGAAATAAGCCTGAAGGAAAATTTTACGAAATTTGACAAAGAGAAACGATACAAAATCAATGAAACATAAAGGAGATGATGAGATCATGGAGTGTGATAGCAAAGTTGGGCTTTATCTAAAAATCCACAGCGCATTGGTACTCATGACTAAAATTCGAGAAATAAATGGAAATGAGCATTTGGTTTCAGGTTTTTCACGAAAGGAATACAAGATAAGTAGCCTCAGTGAATATGATGCTCGATATCATGAAACTGAGAGTAACCTATCTTAAATGTTTCAGTTAAGGAAAATGGCGAGATTTGAATCTGTGAGTGTGGAGCGAGGCTGGTTTGTGACAAATTGCAACGGGTTGTTGATGCTCCTGCCGGCGCTGTTGCGAGCGCTGTGTCCTGTGCTGATTACTGAGTTGACCTGTGCATGGTCGAGCCCCGGCATGATTGGCATAAAGCTTTAACATTTCATTTACTTTTAGAGAACGGAATATTCATAAACTAATGATAATTCTGCTAGGATTGGTAAAAGATGCAATTATAACATGGTATTCTTCTGGTTCAGTACACCGTTAAAGCGTTAAACATAATGCAACAGAAAGACCATGTGATGCTACATTATATGAGATGTTTACCAGTGATCAATTAATAGTCACGTCACTTTAGCATAATGCATCTAATCCTATCATTGATTACATTCTGATTTTGAACATCATAAAATGGTCATGTAGATGTCTTGATTATAGCGGTAGCCTTCCTTACGTAGTTGAGGCACCTATAGCTCTTTTGTAAGATTGATATTGATTTGTTTATTGGCAACTTTAATGATCGCGCGCAATCACACAATGTAGATTGTTGCTAAGTAGAATGAATGGTAACTTAATATCTTCAATTGATGAGTAACGGTAACTGCATATTTAAATAGCAACATTATTTAATTTCGTGTTTTGCCTGCATAATTTTGTGATAATATTTTGATGGTTCTTGGGTTAGTAGGACAAAATTGTCATCAAGATTTGTTATGACATATTATGTCTTGACGTAAGTATTACAATCTATCGAAGTGACAACTGACGACGATTACGATAAAAAATAAATTTTGAAATGTCGTGTTGACTACAGACCACTCTCCTACAGAATTAGTCACTTCAATAGAGTTGAATTTGAAATTATGTTTGATTGGTATTGCTATTACAATTCAGGATACGATCAAATTAGCGTTAGATTAAATTGATGAGTGATGAGATATAATGAATGCAATCAGATCAAGCTGGATCCTAAATTCAAATACCCATTTCAAATCATAGTGTTTCTTACTTTCTCGGAAATGATCGGTGCCGTTTCCTAAATTCTAAGAAGGTAAAATGTTGAAACCGGATTTGTTGGTACGATGACGAGATGAGTTGTTGATGCGACGTCATGAAACAGGATTTGTTGGTACGATGACGAGATGAGTTGTTAATACGACGTCAAGCTTTATTTTTATTAATTCAAAAGTAAATTGAATAATTTCTGTGGTACTGATGATTATTTGTTGATTGAATTGAAATTTAATGTTTACCTCATTGATCAGTTAGTAAAAAGAAAGAAAGAAAAACGTTTAATTCTCCAAATATCCTACAACGCTACTACAACATTTATAGACACCAGGTCTTAGAACTTAAATCCTATTCTTCATATAAATTGATGGAGGTTATTCAGTGAGTACAGTTTGTGTCCGAATGGACGTCACTTATAGTGGCAGAGTATGTAAATAATGATGTTTTCTTGAGGATCGTTCAACAAATTTCCTAGGCTAATTAATTAAAATAAATTTAATTAAATTTTATTACTTTATTTAGTAAACACCAACATAATACAAACCATTTACAGAAAATAAACAATAGGTAAGAACAGAGGCAAGATAAGTGTTATTTTATGGGTGTAGACTATATGGCCGTTTCTTGGTGGTCATGCATTTAACTAAGGCGAGTTAACAGTAAGATAATAACATTGATAATAACAAAAATGATAATAGTATTGAATTGAAAATTAGAGTGCATCTGAAGAAATCAAATTAATTAAAGCCTTTTGAAACTTGCGAATTTCAGTTGTGAATAAGTCAATGTCATGATTATTAGAAATATTCCTAATTATCCGAATAATTCTAGTTAGTGGTACTTTTTTTGAGGTTAGAATAACATTGTGCGTCATTGAGAATTCTGAACCATGATGATCTAGGTAATTTGGATGGAACGAAAAAGTTGAGTTGAGAGAAAATATTAGGAGCGTCAAGTAATCCATTGGCAAGCTTGTAAAGAAACGAGAGGTCAAGCATTCGTGTTCGATTCGATAGTGACATCTTGAAGTGCTTTAATTATATGCGTAGCTTGGAATAGTTTTGCCCAAATTGTATGGGAATGTAAGATGCTATGAGAAGCGTTTCTGAGCACTTTCGAGTCTCTTGGAATACACATCATCCACATCAATCCGTATGGATTCTAAACAGCACTGCGGTGCTCCAAACCACTGCGGACCAATAAGTTTAGCTTAGCTTAAATTAGGTTAGGATGATAGGTTAGGGTAGGTTACATATCTCTCCGGCTTCCCGTGGCCGGATGGATGAGACGAAGGTCTTTCCACACGTTAAAAAAGGGTAGGTTAGGTAAGGTAAAAAAAAAGGTTAGGTAAGTCTAGGTTAGAGTTATAATCTGTTATGTTATGAGAGAAATTGTTTAACCAGTATGCTTAGTTGAATTCATATTAAGCGTGGCTTAATAAGGTATCTTTATCTGTAACAGCCGTGACTGTTTAAATTGTCTGAAGGTCAAATGTTTATAGTAGAGATCAATGCGGCCTTTCGCATGATGGTGATGAGGCAGTTGGGCCAACACAATGCTTAGTGACACATGGGGTGGGAACGCTTGGTATTAGCGTGTCCTGTGTGGTGTGACAACGCTCAATGGAGACGTTGGAGGTTTGAGGAAGGGTCGATGTTGTGTGTGTACTAAGCAAAGTGATTAATTTATGGACTTAAGAGTAATTTGATGATGTTCTCAGCTTTGAGTTTAATGATGATGATCAACCTTCAGCCATTTTTCTGAGTGTTGAACTGTGACATAACGTGTAAAAATCCAGGTTGGATAGAGTTGGAACTGTTTAAATACTGGTTGGACAATAACAAAAGTGTTGAATACTGATTGGTAAAAGCGGTTTAAAATATTTTGAAGTTTATTTTGAAGGAATTATGATGATATAATATTAGGATTTGATGTGATGTTACTTGTGGTTTACGTTGAAAATTGAGCAGTATAGATGAGAGACGAGAATTTATAACGCCTTTCGATTAATTTATTGAGGAATGAGTTAGGAATGAGTTTATTTCTTTATTGAACATAGTTGATATGCGAGTTGTGAAATTTTATCTGGAATTATGAGCTCACACACAAAAATATACACACACATACACTTTCCTTACTTCACGAAGTCAGAATAGCCGAACGAAATACTGTGTTGATATTGTCTTTACAGAATGATCACACGAGGACGTGTGAGTCGTCAGCAATGGCCGACAGTGAGTCAAACGAACGAGATGCTTTGATTCGGTGACGACGCCACGACCGCGACGTACCAAACGACCCTACGCGTGACGTGAATATTTTAAAATCGCACAAATAATAATTTGGTAGTTCCGTGATAAAAAAAAGTGTTGTTATGGAGTTTCTTCCGCTGCTTCTTCTCCATAGCGAAAACACATAGCGAAGCAGTGATTGTGCTAAAAAAAATGAACTGATGATATTTTTGCGGGATTTCGGGCAACAACAAGCTTTGTTGTAACTTTTGGCAGTAAAGTAAAGGAAAGTTAATGAGAATGCCTGTAGGTCATGTACCAGTCGAATTTGATTTTAATAATGAGCTTGTTGATGAAGTAAGAAAACATGGGAACTCGAGTCAGTAACTTTGCAGCACCAGTGGCAATTACGTAGTCGTAGCCCGTTAGAAATCGGTGTCTCTTGGGGCAGCACAAGTAGTCCGTGGGTGCGCGATGCGCGTTTTGCTCTGGTGAAGGTGGCGTTGTTCACTTGGTGGGTATGCGTATGGCACCAGTGGAGATTATTGGTTGGCTTTGAAAGCCGTGGGGATTGAGGGACTCACTCGAGATTCAGAGATCGTTCAGAATTTATGTTGTTACTTTTGATAGTTGAAGTTTACGACTATGGTACGTGGCTCAGGTTAATTAATTCAAATTCGTAATGATTTTTGAAGATCTTGTTTTATGTTACGTTCGTTCAAAATGACGCGATTTCGTACGCTTCACACACGAGGACGTGTGTCTTGTCAGAATGGCCGTGTCGGCGTATAGTAAAATAAGTTCTTAGTAATCTATCAAAATTAAAAAAAAGGAGAATTGACATGACAGTAGACAGATTGGTATAGGATCGCGAAACCAAAGAAAATCTAAATAGCGTTGAATTCATGAAACCGGGTGTTATCAGGCAATAAACGAAGAGTATCCTTGTGCCTGTCGAACAGTGTGTTTTATTTAGTATCCTGGCAGTTCTGACATATAACTACGCCCACAGAGAGAGATCTATGTTCATAGTACTG
The DNA here is from genome assembly GCA_951805285.1 of Thymelicus acteon. Lineage (NCBI taxonomy): Eukaryota > Metazoa > Arthropoda > Insecta > Lepidoptera > Hesperiidae > Thymelicus > Thymelicus acteon. The sequence continues at coordinate 10,075,766 of OX638225.1, read as the reverse complement.
AAGTGCTCTTTGATACATGGTTTACAGAGATGATCTGAATATACGAAAGCATACACTCCAATCTAGCCTTCTACGATATATATATATATATATATATATATATATATATATATATGGAACCGTATTGGTCATAAATAAATAAATCATCTCTAATTAGTGAAATACATGTTCAATGACTGAATATATTTTTGTAATATGAAATATCTCTATCCCTCCCTGGAGGGATCGGCTCTTGACCATTTTATTTGCGGATCTATTAAACTCCCATAACCCCGAATGGTCCGGAGAGATATGTGTTCAGTAACAGAGACTTTCGGGGAAAATCATTAATCGTACACTCATTTAAGATGGACTTCTTATTACTTCTTATTTCATTTATCTCGCCTTTCATCTAGGTATATTGTGGACCTTAAAGGTTGTAAAGATCTCCGGTGCTAACTCATATAAATTTGTAATAACCATCTAAACAAGTTAGCCACACAATCAAGCTACAATGAAATTAAAGTCAGTATAATCGTAAGCTACAATGAAACACGGTTACAAAGTTGAAATTAATATTGCTAAACACAATCAAAGTTATTATTTAGGAAACCACAATTTCTTGTTTAAATACAAAGTGCCTGCTAAAAGTAACACCAATTCAAATCTTCTTAACACTATGAATTGTAGCAATCATAATGATCGATCGAACCATGCAAAGTTAGGTCGGAAGTTGGACGGGTCATTAGTGGCAGTTGCCTGAGCGATTCCGCACTTTGGCGAGCTCTTTAAGCACCCGATTTTGGTTGTTCGTTGATGTTTGTAGTTTAGTCTTGTGTAAGGTTAAAGGGTGATGAAATTATGATAGTGGGATAGAAGTTCATAACCTTCAGGGCACTGAAGTTTATAACCTTATAAACTTCAGTGGCAGGATGAGATGCGGCTGATAAATGATAAGAATCTAGCTCACCTCGTGAATTTTTGATATTCAGTTTCAACATTAACCCCCTCATTAAACTGTGCTAGAGCAACATGCTTCACCATCCAAGCAACTGGTAAAAGCCATCTGGCGATCGCCATGAGAATTCTAAGAATATGTTGGCAATATATCGTATATTATGTACAGTGGTACGTTGATACTTGGTGATACCTAGGTGTTCTCTAACGAAGCAGTAAATGCGACTATACGGGGGGATAAAACAACGTGTTCTCATAATTTTATTTTCTCGTGTCACTTGTTCAGGCGGGCGCCGCATCGCCCGTACTATTATTGTTGTGCAAGTTATTAAATGCTTTTAGAGCACTACGACCGCAGTCATATCTCATTTCACACGAACAAAACACGTAAAACAATGGAAACGTTCATACGTACAAATTATTAAACTTTTCATTACGGTGATTACAGTACTTTAAATAAAATTGTGTGTAATGTGAGTATTCAAAGCATACATTAAAAGAGAAGCATAAATTTATTTTATTTACTTTATTGCGTAGTTGTACAATGGGCGACAATATTAGCAATAATATGGAATTTAAAACGTCTGTAACAAAAAAAAGCGGCCAAGTGCGAGTCGGACTCGCCCATAAAGGGTTCCGTAGCAGCAAGTAACATAATAATAGAAAAGTTCTTGTACTTCATTGTAACTTTGATCGATATTTTTTGCGGTTTACGATTTATGACGTATTAAAAAAAACTACTTACTAGATCTCGTTTAAATCAATTTTCGTTGGAAGTTTGCATGGTAATGTACATCATATATTTTTTTTAGTTTTATCATTCTCTTATTTTAGAAGTTACAGGGGGGGGGACACACATTTTACCACTTTGGAAGTGTCTCTCGCGCAAACTATTCAATTTAGAAAAAAATGATGTCAGAAACCTCAATATCATTTTTGAAGACCTATCCATAGATACCCCCACACGTATGGGTTTGATGAAAAAAAAATTTTTGAGTTTCAGTTCTATGTATGGGGAACCCCCAAAAATTATTGTTTTTCTTCATTTTTTGTATGAAAATCTTAACGCGGTTTACGGTATACATCTACTGACCAAGTTTTAACAGTATAGTTCTTATAGTTTCGGAGAAAAGTGGCTGTGACATACGGACGGACAGACAGACAGACAGACAGACAGACAGACAGACAGACATGACGAATTTATAAGGGTTCCGTTTTTTGCCATTTGGCTACGGAACCCTAAAAATGCCGGATGAGTGTCGTAAGAGGAGACTAAATCCAGCTTCCTGGTGGTAATGCCCCTCGGAGTAATTGTATTGGTAATATTTATTTGAATAGTTCATTAATACTATTATTACTGTTATTATTTCTCCATGGGGTTCACTTTTATAACTACAGCAGTAGCAGCCTCTTGCTCGAATCAGCCGCCAACCGACACCTCGTGTTCCAGCGGAGGGCTGGAGAGCCAGTTATTTCTTTCTTTTTCTTCTCTCTTTCTTGGCACTTTCACTGATAACCATGGATGAAGATAGACACTTGTCATCGTCAGCTCTTTTTTCGTCTATTTCCATAAGAAAAATTTCGAAAAAGCTGCTTTTGTTAATAATAATTCAATGAACCTAAATAGAGGTAATATAAAATAGTGCTATTTGCAGAAATATAAATAAATTTTTCGAAAAAATGAAATTTAGGAAAAAAAGGGTTTTTTTTAATTTAATTATTAAAAAAAAACAAGTACAATTTTATGCTTTACATGTCTAGCTATCAATGGTTATTATTACCATTCACATTTTTTAGAACTTGCTCAAAATACCTGCATTCTCAATGTTACAGTGAATCTTTGGAGTTAACAGAATTTGAAGTGCTTAGTTAAAATCCGAACTATAAATTGTAGCAGCATTATTTGAATTCAAATTAACTCGACCTCACCTGTCTCGGCCAGTCCGTCGGTATTTCGTAGGCAACTTGAGCAAAACAATGAAACAGCAGAACTTTGAAACGGTATTTAAACCAGATTAAAGTAAGTACTAATGATTATGAAATGTCTTGAGGGACTCGTAATAAGATTGAATGAAGCTTGAATTAATTTGAAATAATAACGATAATAATAATTATTTGTGTTTAAATACGGCACGATACATTTTACTACAAGTATAAAAAAATCGTTTATTATATTTAGACATACAATCATAATATCTAAATTATTTATATTTCTCGATGGCGGTTCTCTTCCGCTACAGTTTCGTTCAAATGTTTTGCAATGCGAATAAATGCAAATTCTATAACGCCACTCATACTAAATTCCGCTTATGAGTTCATTTTTGCTTAATTTTGAAATTCTGTATTATGAAGATGATTTCATAGATTTAAGTAGCTCTCCTAACAACACGTGGATCGATAGCTCATTTAAAATTCCCATATCAAACAACGTCAATTCTCTTATAAACTTCTTTATTTTGTTTGTAAAACGAGTTTTCATGATGGTGAAGGTAAAATGGGCGACTAAGTAGAGATAATAGATTAAATAAAATATTTTGATTTTATAAGGCTGTTACAATTTATAACACGTTGCAGAATAATATACTCAAGCTAGTGTATAAATACTTTGGTTGAGAATAACAATCAACAAATATAGTTAACATATTAGAATGTAGCAGGTACATCTGAACTCTAATAGATAATGTATGTATGTACGTAGTTTTAAAGAACGAGTAACCGCCCTCGCTTTGCTTCGGTTTTTTTATTTTTTTACACCTTGGGTTACATTATTGGAGTTTTATTAAGGATCCCTAATTTTTTTGAAAATATAATATAGCCTATGTCACCGGGGATAGAGTAGCTTCCCAACAGTGAAAGAATTTTTCAAATCGGTTCAGTAGTTTCGGAGCCTATTCAATGCAAACAAACAATCAAATCTTTTCTCTTTATAATATTAGTATAGATAATACGATGAAAAATGCGGTAGACGCTGCTAATTTTAATTTTGAATTATTTATCAATCTTGGTAATCAGCTGGAGCAACAAGTAAATCAAAAAGTACAGCTAGTGAACTTCAAAGCGTAACGTTACATGAAAGGTAAGTATTACTAATCCGATTACGTCGGCGGTATTGTGTGAGTTGTGTAGATTAAATCAAATGGGGAAATTCAATGTTGCTCAGAAAAACGAAACCCGGAGAATTGTTATCCACGACCGAATCTACATTTAAGGAATAATTCTTCGGGGACTCATAAATATACACTTCGCGTGCCATAGGTGTGAACTTCACGTCATAGATAAGTAAGTAATGTTAATCTATACTAATATATAAAGAGGAACGATTTGATTTTTTGTTTGCATTGAATAGGCTCCGAAACTACTGAACCGATTTCAAAAATTCTTTCACTGTTGGGAAGCTACACTATCCCCGAGTAACATAGGCTATATTATATTTTTTTAACCGACTTCAAAAAAAGGAGGAGGTTCTCAATTCGACTGTATTTTTTTTTTTTGATGTTTGTTACCTCAGTACTTTGGACTGGGCGAACCGATTTTGATGATTGTTTTTTTAATCGAACGCTGGTGGCTGTCATGTGGTCCCACATAAATTTTATTGAGATCTGACAATGGCATCCATGAGAAAACGACATAAGTCGTAAATTTGTGTTAAGATGTGCGCGACAAATTGACGAATAACTCAATATCACGCCAACCGATTTCGATAATTCTTTTTTAAATCGAAAGCAGGTGCTTGTCATGTGGTCCCACATAAATTTGAACGAGATCTGAAAAGTAGTTTTTGAGACTTTGAAGTCGGTTATTTTTTGTTTGTAAAATTTAGATTATTTTAAATTAGGGATCCTTAATAAAACCCCAATAATGTAACCCAAGGTGTAAAAAAATAAGAAAACCGAAGCAAAGCGAGGGCGGTTACTCGTAAGTCATAAATATACGCATTAATTTCGCCTGTTGTTCATATACCTACCTACCAAGCTAAGCCAAAATAATGTTTGCATGATTTTTTTCTATATTCTCTCTTGGTATTTTTTTGTCACTCGAGGCTATGTAGAAATATTTGTAATGAGAAAATTAGGGACATGTAAACAATATCGGATCAGAATTCGTCGTATCATTATCAGTAAGCCCCGCTTAGTTGTATTACAAATCTTCTAATAGGTATATAAAATTCTCGTGTCACGGTGTTAGAAGTTGAACTACTCCGAAACGACTCAACCGATTTTCGTGAATCTTTGCGTGCATATCGGCTAGGGTTGAGAATCGGACATCTATTTTTCATCCCCCTACCCCTAAATAATTTTTGGCAGAACAACGTTTGCCCGGTCAGCTAGTATTCTATAATATACTATATTTAGCTGTTATAAACTTAACGGCAGTTAAAGATATGTGCTTTAAACTAAATTGAACATCGGCGTCGAGCGTCGATACCCTTCAGGGGCCCTGATTTCAAATACCCACGGACATTTAATTTTTCAAAGAATATTTATATATTAAAAAAAAATGTTTTTTTTTTTAGTGAAATAGCCGGCAAACAAGCTGACGATCCACCTGATGATAAGTGGCTATCGTCGCCCATTGACATCAGCAACACCAAAGGCATCACCGATGCGCTGCCGGCCAAGAAAGAGAAGAAAAAGAAAGAAAGAGCCCCCAGCCGGAACACGACGAGTCGTTTGGCGGCTGACTCATACTGAAGGGAGGTAGCTATCCAGGCGAACCCCATGGAGAAATAATAATAGTAATAATGGTATTAATTAAAAATATGTGATTACAATTATGTATAATTCACAAATTTCTTCGTTAAACTCGTATACAGATAAAGTAATTATATCGTAGCTACATAAAATTTATCGATTTGGTAATATACGAGTAGAAGGCAAGTACCATGTTGTACCTCGATTTATAGCGGTGTGAGCTTTGAGAAACAAACCTGCCCACTTCAATCTCACACCAACGCATTCCCAAACACCTTCACTAGATTCGTGGCGATCCTACGTAATCTGGTTCTCGCAATTTTGCTGCGTACGTTTTCCTTCTGAGGTATTTTCTGGGACTTATAACATGGGTTCTTTACAATAAGCATCAAAAGAAATCTTTCTCTGAATGTGTTCATGTATGAGTGGCGACGTTTCTGTGAAACTAGCTGATAAATATTATACTTACCTATATGTGAGCCCTACGTACCTATGTGTGAAAATATTTGTATAAATGTCCTTACCTAACGTGAACGTAAATATATAATATTTACTAGCTGCGCGGACAAACTTCGTTCTGTCAAAAGTTTTTTTTTTATTAAAACCTTAAGGGAGATTTTTTTTATGCTTTTAGCAGGCAAACGAGCAGACGGGTCACCTGATGGTAAGTGATCACCGCCGCCCATGGACATGGCAACACCGGGGGCGTTACCAACACGGCCAAGAAGATGACAATAGACCCGGTTCTTGATGCAGGAAGATTGTTCAACAGTTTACATATACGAGGTAGAAAATTACGTGAGAACCTAACTGTGGACGAATGCCAGATATCCAGGTGATGTTGGTGGAACCTGGTACCCCGTGATGTGCGGTCCAACAGAACATTTCCCATTGTACAGACGGTAGAATACGCAGAAAGAGCCTACATCTCTCCTCAACTTGAGTGATTCTAGTCCGTCTGTAAGCTTGTATGTAAGATGTAAGCTATCCTATCTTTCAAGTTGGATCAAAATGCACACGGTGTGCAAATTTGATTAAAATCGGTTAAGTAGTTTAGGAGCCCATCGCGGACAAACAACATGACACGTAATTTATATAAATTAAGATTATATGCTTTATTATTTCAAAAATGAATATTATCAATACATATAATAAAACTGTACTGATCGATGTCTGTACACGTAAGATATTTTTTGTTTGTTTGTCCGTTTGTTCCGGCTAAGCTCAAGAACGGCTTAACTGATTTAGATGTGGTTTTCGCTAATGTAAAGAATACCATCCACACTAACATAATAATATTCTTGTGTGGCTATAAAGAGTGGTATAAAGGGCTTACCGAAAGATTCACCGAAGCGAAGCAAGCGCATTTTACTAGTAAATCTAGTAATGATTAAAGGGTACCACTTATATACCCATCTCCGCACTACATGTACGTTTAAGATGTCTTCTCAAACACCCTAAACCCGAGAACAACTTATACGTGTTACTCTTCTCTTAGCTGACAGGATCATTACAACTGGCATGCGAGTCGAAAAAAGAAATAGACATTCTTAGCATCATTTATTGCGTAGAAACTCAATGAAGACATCACAAATAATCGTAAGTATGAAAACTTATAATTTGGTATCTAGGTACATGAATTCACAAAATTGTTTGTTTCGGCTAGAATTCAAACTGAATGGGGTCAAAAGGCCGTCGTAACATAAACTGAAGATTCTAAACATAATTCATGGATTGAGCAGATTCAGCAGTGTGCAGATTGTGCAGTGCTCTACTATTTTGATCCAGTCGCATGATCATCGTTAAATATGCCTAAAAACCATCAACTCATATGCCAGATAGGTGCAAAATAAGCCGAACAGGAGTGTTGCGTACGAAACTGTAAAATAAGCTGAACATCAGGTAAGCCAACATTACAGCCAGACGTCATTGAGAATTGATGGAGGGATCGAGCACACATCTTTCACGCGCGAGTTCCCATAGAATCTATCTACGTAATAACAACGCTGACACAGCGTATTCAGTCGTTGTCGGCACGTCGCGGATCACGACTTTTATTTATAACTGAGCCGTGTCTCGGATCGCAAGAATAGTTTATGCAGTGTATTGTTACACATTTTAATATTTAACGCTACAACCTATGTTTTTTCTAGAACACAAAGCTTGCGCGTTCTTGTTTCTAAATCTCTTAAGACTTAAAAAACTATGACTTAGGCAACAATATTACTTATACCGTTTATACGTCCCACATAAACTCATCTTTGAAAACATTTTTGGTGAAACAAAATTAAACTTCTTCTGCTTTTCATTTACCATTTTTAAGTACTTATTTCTAATTAGGATACCTATTATTTATAGAATAAGCTGATGTCCTATAACAATATTCAAAACTGATTATCATCTGATTTTAAAGGTAATATATACACCTACGTAGATGAATGACAAACTATGATGAAGTTACATAATTAAGCGTTAATTGCGATCGCTCTATTTATTTAGGAAGCACGAGCTTGTAGGAGGTAACTTTAGACGGCGAACCATAATAAAATTAGAACCCTGTTTGAGATATTGATTGGGATGTAAGCAAATAGTACATTTTATAATTTTTAGCTATATCTAACTGTGTACAATTTTCAGTGATTTTAGTTAATTTCAGTCTATAAGCCGCTAAGGGCACTTACCTTGTAATTGAGACGTAGCGTACTCTACCATATATTATGTGATGGAATTGTTGACGTATTTGTAGTCAAGCCCAGTGCCGAAAGATTTTAACACATTCAAAACCTCCAACATAGTAAGCAACAAGGACTGATGGCTTGAAGTACCCTACGAAACACGAAAGCATTTTTCCACTAACGATCACCCATCCAACAACCGAGTGCATATTATGTACATCACTTAGGATCCAGGCAAACCATAAACGTTTCTCATCACAACATGTCATTCAACTAAATTTACTTAGATCCATTCCATTATCTTCTGTAATAAATGAAGTTACTCTTTTTCCAGAAAACGTATACAATTCCAATATCTAGTAGTTCCACCCAAAGAGCCCTCGAGTGTCGGAAATGACGTAAACATTTTTATACACCTTCTTACTTCTAAAATAGTCATTGACTGATGTCGTTGAAAGGATTCATTGTCTTCCCTTTTGTTATAAAATAAGAGCCTCTTAACTTTTGCAGATTTTATACGAGTAATACTAGAATTTTTTAACATCAAATTGATAATGATAGAAATTATAGCTAACTAAAGGCGCAGGTATGCTACAACAATAAAAAAGAAATAGGTACATAAATTCGGCAAAAAATTGTATGGGAAAAGTCAAAAATCGGCTTGAATAGACCAAATGTGCCTAATGCATTGTTTTAGTAGTCTGAAACCATCTTCGTAAAATGGTCTTTCAGGTGAAACTGGTTTGGGACACATCAGTTGGATGGATTCAGAGTCTATAACGTACATAGCCAGAAACATTTTTTGTGTTTTATAAATATAGGTTAACCGAAAATAATTAAGATACGTTATTTCCACTCCTCTGCCGCCTAAGTCCTCTGCTTGCGTTACATTATCTGATTGGTTACTAAGTACAAAAAACATCTTCGCTCCCCTCCGCTCCTCCGAAGCATGATAGAAGTCAATTTTGTCACTAATAGTATCCGTCTAACTACCGATCAATGATGTAATGAAGACTTTAGACATCTTACCCTAACTGCAGCTACCAGCTGCCCTATAAGGCACGGAAGCACTTATGTAATATTTTCTCTGATGTGCAATGAACAATCTAGCTATGACCAAACTATAATATGTAAAGGGAATAAAAGTAAAGGTTTCTTGGTTTTTGGTAAAATAAGGACAGGACGAAGCTTGTAGGTAATAATGTCTGCAATATAAAGTGTTGATAACTTAAGTAACCGGCGTCTCCCGGTAGTAGGTACTTCATTATCCGTGTTCCAACATTGAAAGAGTAAATTCGCCGTTTCCATCCGCATTTATCTCCCCACTCGCAACTCCGTGTCAGCTTATTAGCTTTTATAAAGAAAATGTTCTTGAAAACAAGTGGTTGCGTGTCTATCTACGCATTTTAGAAGATAATTATGTGTTTGGTGTTAATTTGCACGCAAATAATAAAAAAAGGAAGAGAGTCAATGATATGAAATATTTACTTGTAACAAACAAATTACATTTATGTATATTATATGGAAGAAAACTATGTAGGAGGTAAGTAAATGACCAAAGTTCATTAACTCGAAGACAGTGACACTTATAATTTGATTATTTTATTGCCTCCTTCTCAACCCCCAAGCTATCTTCCCCTTATGTTTGTCGTGTTTCTTAACAGACAGCCTATATAATACTTATATATCGTAGTCTAAAAGTCTGTAATATAAATCTAAGTGTAAAGAGAAAAGTTTCAAAAAGCCGAACTTTATCTAGCTATCGAGTTCATTGTTGCGCACGCCCAACGTTAAGCTACTTTAAAAATTGCATAACTAATAGAATTGAAAAACCAATTATACGAGTATATCCGACATAAAATAATAATAATTTAATAATCTTAATATGCAAATTACATAATGTAATGACATCAATTTGCGTTTAGAAGTATCACTTTCGTTAAGAGCCATCAATTAGTGTCATCATTAGATATTAAAATTAATTTTAGACAATGTCATGCTAATTACTTGTTACAATATCAATGTGGGTGGAGAATTTGTCGCTAATTTTATGTACTGGGAGGCTGACGTCTCGCGACACACCCGGCCCGTCCGCGTCAGGCCACAACTGACGCGGATTACTGCATGACAGATCCACTTTAATTAACTTGTTACCCTTCGTCGACTCTTCTAAAGTCTATATACCATACGAGTATAAGATGTTATGAAGCACCTTCATATTATTATCAATATAGCTCGGTTTAAAATAAACTTGAAATGAAATCGCTATTTACATTTTAATGGTGAAAGCATGTCAACGTCTATAATATGTCCGATGACATTCTATTTCAGACTCCTAGCTGATATAACCGAAGCGAACGGGGTAAAGGCTAAACAAATATCTACTTGCCTTAAAGCGGGTGTGTCGTATTTAGATTGGTTGGGTCGATCGGGCCACGCCACTCTATCGACGCGCTGATTTTATACGGATTTGAAGGGAATAGATAAATATACATATACTTAGCCATAGTATGCCATATAGATAATTTTATAAATCAAGGCATAACACCTTGCACTGTGACTGTAAAAATGTAGATATCTAATTATGTACGATTCCTCGTATGAATAAATTCGTATAAACTAAAATAATACACAGTTAACATCACGTTTTTACTACCTACCTAAATATTCATTCGAAATGTAAAACTTGGATACTATGGGGCTACAATACCACGTTATTTTTAATGCTGTTTCAACAACTCGCTCTTGCTTAATGATATGTACACGGGTTATGCATAAACTAGTTTCATGTTGTAATGCACGCAAACATTTCATGTTACGCTTTGATAAAGTTTCTATACATAGAAATAACTGACATTAAAAGTTCATCCGATGTTTTAATGATGTAGTTGAATGGTGATGTTGAAGAGAACTCCGGAAATATCTTTATTCATCTTCTTAAGTGAATCGTAGTGTGCAAACATATTTTGTTTAGTAGGTACGCTGAAATAGTTGCGATACGAATGCAAAAGTTAAATGGGATCTACGTTTTTGTTTACTTGTCTGTTGCTTTGTCAGAAAGTCTATGGACTTATTTAGTTTTTAGTGTTGTTCCTTATGCAGGTAAAACAAGCATAAGCTTTGAAATATACTTGTAAAATCACTGTGGAGTCACTGTTGTCTACTAAGAAAGAAGTAATTCATAAACATTGCACTCAGATTGCGCAATAATCTATGATTGATTCCAATTGTAGTGATGTAGCCAGGAAAGAAAATTGCATTTAAACATAGCTGAGTTAAATGCTCGTAAGAAGCATACTAAAAATTTACTAAAAACCGGGCAGGTGCATGTCAGGCCACGCGCAAAAGGGATCCGAAGTAGTAAATTTATCGACTATTACTCATTAACTACTTATGCTAACATATCCGTGATAGTTTTCCTTGTTTTTGAGAATTTTTTCACATGTCCAACTCCAATCGTTTAGCCGGCAGGGGGGAGGGACACTAATTGACTCTAACCAAAATTAGCACTTTAAAGTGAAATATTTTGCAAACGAGTTCCTAATTTCAAAAATGGTCTTAGAAAACCCATAACATTTTTGAAATACCTTTTCAACAATAGCCCGCACTATAGGGTACGCGACGAATAAAAAATTCATTCTCACGTTACCTGTAGGGGAAGTACACTAAAAAAAATGTTTTTCAATATTTTATTCTACGATTCTGGATTTTTAAAAAATCTGTATGTCCCATTGAAGTATTATTACTAGCATATAGAACCTACACCGCGAACACAATGTATGTCCCGATGAATTGGCGCCGATCCGCTTCAATTTTCAATGGATTCTTTCGATTTTGAAAGGAGAACGGGGGCTCAAGTTTGAAAATATAAACGGCGGGACACACATTTTGTTCGAGATGTCTGTTCTATGACATTATACTTCAATGGTATGTCCATGCCAAATTGCAGCTTCCTAGCACCAAGGGTTTCGACGCTTTGCTTCGGACAGACGGACGGACGGATGGACGGACGGACGGACGGACGGACGGACGGACGGACGGACGGACGGACGGCCGGACAGACGAACAGACGGACAGACGGACAGATAGACGAACAGACATGACGAAAATATAAGGGTTCCGATTTTACTTTGGAACCCTAAAAACGTAGGTAAGTTTCTTACAAATATAAGTAGGTAATGCCTACTAGCAGCAGTGGCGTCTCCAAAATGTTGACAAGATTAAAACAAGACTATCTTATCCTGACCTTAATATTTCACCGTAGTACTCTCACAATATGACAGGCTCATTCGCTCACGGTTTGTATTCCCACGAATTGCAGATTTTTCCATGAAATTTACAGCCGCGAGTGGCTGCCACTGATGTCCGGAAATTATTATTTTCACGTCGCTCACTTCTCGGTAATACTAAGAAAAGCTCGTTTATTCCCCACTCGGCCAAGCCGTTCTTTTTTATGTGTATTGCCTAGAACAGTTAACGATATGCCATAATCGTCGGTTTTATTAGCATTTTATGTGGTTGTTAATATCAATTCACTCACCGAACTTTCGAAACATCCATAATATAAAACGTTGACACGTTTCTAGTCACGCTTCGTTTAATTTATCTAGGTCATACTCGTACGTATCGGGCAAATTGCTTGCACTTATAATGGCTTTCATGAATTTTGTTTTGTTTGGTACTAACATGAAATACATTCATTATGTGTCTAGCAATGTGTGAAGTCAAAACAAAAATAAAGTGAGAAAAAACGTTTAACCTACGATTCAATTGGCTGAATTCGTTTCGTCTTTCGTTTCTTTCATATCTAACTCGTTCTATGGAAATGCTACGTGTAGATATTGTGTGTTTAAACGGGCAAATACCAGGCAGGGATTTTATTACAAAAGTAGTTCAATTCAATTATCAAAATTTCTGGAAATGGAGAACGAATTATAATAAAATAGAGTACAATGGGAGGTTGTGGCAGTAATTTTCTCCGGATAGACTCATCTGAGTCTACCAAAACATACAATAAAGTGCTGTTAAACCCTTGCGCACGAAGATTATACGAACTCACTGTAAAAAGTATCACTTATAAAAAAATCTCCGTTCTCGTACATACGTGGCGTCTCGTTATAAGCTGAAAAGTGAGTACGTAGGTATGTGTACAAAAATGCCTCGAATATGCCATATGGTCCATATGGTCACAAATCACTGGCAGAATGTGTTCAGTAAAAAACTGTATATTAAAATATACAATAATAAAGTAACAATAAATAAATTGGCGGTCTCATTATGAGCCGGAAAACATGAAAAGTGTTGCGACTAATCCGTCAAAATTACTTTTTATTGCGACACGAAAACATCTGTGTTCCGGAAAAACATTTATTTTATTTTATAATATTGTTAAAATTTTAATCAAGTCTCTTTTCATTAAGGACGGTCATTACAGGTGTAAATTATGTCTAAAGGACCTTGTATTTTGGTCCAGCGCGTGTTGAGGTTACGGTACATTTACAAATAACTCCTAGTCATGCAATCTTAATCCTGAATTATTGGCATTGCTTACTTCAAATATGATTTCTTGTGCCAAAAACAATTGTACCGCCTGGTATTATTAGCCTAGTATTCTTTTAAATATAAAACTGCTTGGACATTATAGTAGTAATAATAGGTAAGTGTTTATTGTAAAAATTAGTACATAAACCATCCGGAGTTTCATGCCGTTATTTCTTTTGATGTTGATGTGAAGTTTTTATTTATCTATCGAAAAGTATTGAAAACCAAATTCGAATATTTTTTATCGTTTTCTTTATTTACTTAACCCGAAATCGCTTACTTAGCGATAACACATATTGCTTAAAACAATATAAGTACCTCTATGTTCAATTCATTTATGAATTCTATTAATTAATACCTGCAAAGAAATGTTGTTGTTTCCCTGCAGGGATTAAAATGTAAAATTAATCCCTTTAATTGTGAATAATTGCTTTGTAGTTATTCAGAATAGCGTGTACAGCAGGCTATCTCGGGGGACTAGGTTCTAGTGGTTGCCGCTTCTTTTCTCTTATAGGAGTAGGTATACTCGTATTAGCTAATATAGTCTAGCTAGGCTACGTCGTGGCCTCCAGCATAAATGTGGAATAGAATCAAGGCCGTCTTTAACCTACTGGAGGCCCTAGGCATATTAGAATAATAGGGCCCCTATGACTTTGTCAGAACACTATTTTGTTAGAATAAACAAAGAAAGTAGATAAGCAAGCCTCTAGATTTATGCAAAAACTAATAAGCAAATTGATATTGTAGTCAGTAATTTAGCTTCGATTTATTCGAATTAAAAAGTTTTTCAGTAATAAACATCGGTTATCGTTTAGTGATCTGGCTGGAATTAGGGGGCCCCTATCGATCACGGGGCCCTCGGCACGTGCCCAAAGTGCCCAGTGAGAAAGAGGGGTCGGAATTGAATAAAAGTTTCAAAAGAAATGTAGGTTACTGTAGAAACATTCATAATCCAGATGTTATTTCACGTTTGATATATTAAAGCTATTATTGGCACCAACCATTTGTTACGCAAAGATTGTACTGAATTTAAATTATGGAGTGTTTCCTCCACTTCCCGTCCCAATTCTCTCTTACATATCTCTCGAGTTCAGAATTCCAAGTAATTTATTTAAGTCGCAACACATATTGCGGTAGTCTACGAATTTTCTTTATTTTCCATCAAATAAGTACGCGGTATCTTTAACGATATTAAATTGATTTATTTCTCCAATTTACGTTTTTACAGAAAAGCAGTCTTCATTACACTTATACGATTATTCATAAACTGTGTTTTACATTCCTAATCTGTACAAATATCTTAGCCGTGACCCCTTTAAAACACGCTTTATAGTTTCATAAAAACGCTACACGTGGTTCCTTGTTTACGACAAGTGAGTAAAACCTTACATGTAACTTACGCCAGCATTTTAAAGCTCGTAAAGTGGAACAGCGATGTTCTTGCAATTTATTTAATTTTAAAAACGCAACACGGTAACTTAAAAAACGTCACTTAACTTGACGTAAACACTGGCAACACAGTTAATACTATAGCCAGTGTTTACGAACATATAATTTGTAAAATTGTTTTTGTTCATAATAAATCTTTAAATCTTTTTTAAATCTTTAAATTTTAATACTTTAATATTAATATATACTCAAAAGGAAGCAGAACAAAACAATGGGTGGCTTTATCATTTTAAAAGTAATTATTTCTGACAACTCAGTAAAGAAAAGAAAACACATACAAATAAAACACGCCAAGTACAGTCATACATGAAGTAAAGAATATTATCAAACAATAAACTCATATAACACACTAAGAAAATAACTATTGTTAGACGGAGTATCGCTATGACGGATAACGAACATCACTAAGCTCGCGGCGATACGTTCCATCCCTAGGAGGAACTTGACAGCTCGCGTTTCCCGCGCTTTAATGGGACACGAATTTTTATAAGCAAATTGGATTGAGATTTAAATGATATTATAAGTATTCCTATTAGTTTTCAGAAGTGGATCTCACGTGCTTAAATGTATTATAAAGTTTGGCGATAAAAATAACTCAAACTATTACTAATTGTGAAGTTGCATAACTAACTTACTAACTAAATACAAAAAATGACGCTTACCAAAGCATAGTTACAAAGTCCTAATTTTAGCTTTTGTTAACGTTAATAACGCCATAATTGTGCTTAAATTGATGAAAATAACTTTATTTTGTGCTAGTGCTACTTTTATCTTTGCATGGAGTTTTTAACATTTTGTTTGAGCTCGAATAATTTTCGACAAGTCTCGACACGATAATTTTGTGTGATGTGTATGGTGCACCAGCCACCAAGCAAAAGGAACAATTTTCAAACCAAATTGGCTTGTATTTAGCTAATGTGCATGGCATGCTGCATGAAAACTTGGTGAGCTCATTCCATGTTGTGAATATTTTTGACAAATATTGAACATATTGAACATTGCATTTTAACTAATTGTGAGGAAAATACAAACTTGTTGGTGTCATTCATACCTGATGATAATAGTTTCATGGTTAAATACATTATAAATAATCTGAACTATTGTGATTATAAACTACCTAATTAAATTTACCTACTGTTATTAATAATTTAATTACCAAATTAATAAATTGGGCTAGAGTGAAAAGACACTTAATTATAAGAAATAAACTGCTATACAGTGAAAAGACACCTCTAATTATAAGAAATATTGTGTAATACTGAAAAAACATTATTAATTATAAGAAATAAATAGTGGAAAGACGCTAATAATTAGACTTAACTGTGCATAAGTGTGTATATATAACAAATTGATTTGAAGTTAGTTTAAATAAAAGACATTAACATGGGCAAACATAAGAGGAGGCAAAGGTCTTCCAGTAGCAGTAGCTCAAGTTCAGCGAGTAAACAAGATTCTCATAAGAGAAAAAAATATAGAAAGCAAATGAAAATAAATAACAGTCGTATTGAGGCACTAGAAAGCCTTGTGAAGGAACTAAGGACTAACAGAAAATTATCCCAGAGAAAATACCGTAGATGTTACTGTGCCATCAGTGTGTTATTTGGGGAGGAGTGACTTCATCCCTGAGTTTGATCCTCAGAAGTCTTCTATTTCAATAGAGCATTGGATAAGAAATTTGGAAGGCATATCTAAAATGCATGGTTGGGATGAACAGACATTAATTTGTAACTGTACATCTAAGTTACGGGGATATGCGAAGGAATGGTATGAACAACAGTCATCATATGAGTTTAGTTGGACTGAATGGAGGGGCGTCTGGTTGACATGCCGTCAGGGGCCAGTGTTCTACAATGCCGTCAGGAGCTTATGTTCTAAAATGCCGTGAGGGGCTGATATTCTGGAATGCCGAGAGGGGCTTATGTTCTGGAATGCCGTGAGGGGCTACATATTTAAATGCCGTTGGGGCTAATGTACTAGAACGCCGTGAGGGGCTAATGTTCTAAATTGCCGTAAGGGGCTATATGTTTAACTGCCGTTAGGGGCCAATGTACTAGAACGCCGTGAGGGGCTAATGTTCTATATTGCCGTAAGGGGCTATATGTTTAACTGCCGTTAGGGGCCAATATACTAGAACGCCGTGAGGGGCTAATGTTCTAGATTGCCGTAAGGGGCTACATGTTTAAATGCCGTTGGGGGCCAATGTACTAGAACGCCGTAAGGGGCTAATGTTCTAGAATTCCATAATGGGGATAATATTATAGAATGACGATGGGGGCGAAATGAATGAACCAGAATGCTGAGTGCCGATGAGGGGCAAATGCTTAATGCTGATGGGGCTAAATGAATGAACCAGAATGCTAAGTGCCGATGAGGGGCGAAATGAATTAAGCAGAATGCTGAGAATGCCGATGAGGGGTAAATGTTTAGTGCCGATGGGGGCGAAATGAATGAAGAAAAATGCTGAGAGTGCTGATGAGGGGCAAATGTTTGTAAGTGCCGTTTGGGGCTCATACTTACCTCTACCGTGGTGAATGCCGTTTGGGGCTAATAAGTACAATGATTATTTGATGCCGAATGCCGATGACAAATATTATTTGATTACCGTATGAGGCACGATCTTACTAATCTTACATGTGGCACGATCTTACTAATGTTGCACGGGGCACGATTTCACTAATGCTGTGTGAGCTTCCATACCTAATTCATGATGACTAATGACATGATGAATAATTAAAATATTGCCGTCAGGTGCTGTAACTACCAGAGAATGCACCTGCTGTTGTGAAGGTTGCTGCCGGGAGCCTACACCGATGGGATGATCCTTCGGGGCCGAAGGATTGTAGGATGGCCGAACTGTTAGACGGAGTATCGCTATGACGGATAACGAACATCACTAAGCTCGCGGCGATACGTTCCATCCCTAGGAGGAACTTGACAGCTCGCGTTTCCCGCGCTTTGATGGGACACGAAGTTTTATAAGCAAATTGGATTGAGATTTAAATGATAATATAAGTATTCCTATTACTATGAAGGGGAAAAAAATATGACCACGAAAAGAAAGAAATAAAGAAAGATAATAAAAATTTAAGAAACAAGATAGTGTTCTTAAAAGCTTTCTGCTTTTCTTATAGGATAAGCTAGAATTCCAAATGTATTTAGCTGTTAGAATGAAAGAGTTAAACAATATCCGTACATATTTTAGAGACACTCAGACTTCTTTAGTGGCACCTCAGTACGGTCAAGATAACAAACATCGGTATGGTAAAGTAGCATCAAGTTGAGAGTAAAGAGTAATTGGTATGGGGATATATTTTTTTAATCTACACAGTAGTCGCAGCAAGTAAGTTCTTAATGTCAATTTGTGGAATTCTAGATATCTTTGATGACTGCATGCATGGAATTTGAATTCCGTTTAAAATACTGTTGGCAGTACCAATCAATCAATATTTGAAGGTCTCGAAATATCAATTACTAGCTGACCCGGCAAACTTCGTATCACCTAAGAATGTAACAAATCAGAAATCATTAAAATCGGTACAGCCGTTCTTAGCCGTTACAGTTTCTGTGTGCTCCTCCCTCTCCCTCTCCCTCTCCCTCTCACGCTCCCGCTCCCGCTCCCAAGTAAAAAGGAGTCATAAAAGACGCTAATAATAATAACTAATAGCTATCTATCAAAGGTCTATTTTCCGGGATAAAAAGTATCCTATATCCATCCCCGAGCTTTATTTTATATCTGTGTAAATAACTAATATATCAACTACATATAACAAAAAATTACCTTATCCCACAGGAACAGGTCTATTTTCCGGGATAAAAAGTATCCTATGTTCGTCTCCTGATTCTAAGCTACCTCCCCACCAATTTTCAGCCAAATCGGTTCAGCCGTTCTTGAGTTATAAATAGTATAACTAACACGACTTTCTTTTATATATATGTATAGATTTAGAATAACTCGCACTTTGTTCAGTGTTGCATATATTTGGAAGAAACAAGAACAGAACCAATCGAACTAATCATCAGTTACTTGATCTAACAGATCATAGTAGAATGACAAAGAAAAGAGAGGACAACATGCCACCCTATCGGACGCCGCGCCGTCAGACGTAGTGGATCATGTAGGAGAACCACGTCTATTATTATTAAAACAAACAAAGGTGGTACGAGATTTAATGTTAAATGCAAACAATTTTAAATAGCGTTTCGTGACTAACGCCCCAACTCAGAGTCACTAACGGTTATTTAAATCGCTCTTTAGTACAGAATTTGTATGGTGATTCTTTACTAAGGAGCGATTTAAGTAACCGTCAGTGACTCTGAGTCGGGACGTAAATGTGTTTTAATTTTCATATGGGCTTGGGGTCGATTCTATAGAATAATATTTGTGAAATCACATACATACCTACTTATGCAGATAAAAGAGCATGCAGATAAATAAAAAGCCCTCTAACATTGATTATGTCGATGTGGCCTATTAGGATCTCACAGTAGTCAGTAGACTTGCTAAATGAGAGCGCTCTTAAGTAGCTGCACGCCATAACTTCACGAAGTACCTAATAATGACATTTCTAACTTCAGACGCTAGCGTACCGAAATAGTTTCCTCGTCAAAGGATCCCATAAGTGTACCTAATAATTTACATGGCCACGATCCATCGCATGATGCAAATTCTCTTCTGTGTATGTAAGCTATGTATAGCTAAAGCTGTGTATATATGGAAATATATATGGAAAATGTTACTGTGTATATAGATGGAAAATGTTACTAATTCTCATAAAATAGTTACGTTTGTCCTTCTAAGCCCAGAAACCTCCATCAGTCTTCCACCCGGCAGGTTGGCTTGTAGGTAAGTTCACATGATGGATGAAATATTGTAAAGTATGAGATTCTGATACAAGAACCTTCATCTAGTTATGGGCTCGTTTCGGCTTCAGCTTGCGTCAATCACTAGTGATCGATCAAGTGAAGCAATTTACGAAGCGTTTGGTAGTTGGATGGACATAGTGGTAAAATTTTGGATCATTCCCGTACATCATCATTACACACACATAACACAGTTATCATTAGTTATCCGGCGATAGGTAATGTCGAAAAACTTTGAACGTTATTATAATTTCTATCACTGGATTGGCTTAATCCCTGCCTGCTAAAGTCACGGATTATTTATATTTCTTACATAGTTAAGTTGAACAAAGATAGATCTAATTCTGTTTTTAGCATAAATATAATTGGCTTCAACCCATTAACGGTCCACTACTGAGCACGGGTCTCTCCTTTTGAGGAAGCCTAGAGCATACTCCACCACGCTGCTCCAGTGCAGATTGGTGGAGGGGTTAGTGGCCAACCCAATTGTCGGAAGTTTTCATGCCGCCCGAGGGCCTCCGACATGGCTTAACGACTGTTATCTTACAATAACAACCGGGACCGATGGCTTTACGTGCGTAAATATAATTATATTCATTATATTTCACTAACCATTTAAGATATGCAGCGTAAGTTGGTGTTAAGGGTTAGAGGTGTTACGAGAGAGTACGCTGACATTGAAGAATAATTCTTGCATAAAGAAGCGACACCGCGAACACCATACTCTCCGCATAGACAACGATGAATTCCAACGAATACTATTATATAATAATATGTATGTTACGCAGTGATAGCCTAGCGGTTAGTACGTTGGTCTCCCGAACGAAGGGGCCTGAGTTCAAATCCTGGCACGCACCTCTAATTTTCAAATATTATGTGCGTATTATAAGTTAATTATCACTTGCTTCGGTGAAGGAAAACATCGTGAGGAAACCTGCACACCGGAGAGTTCTCCATAAAGTTCTCAAAGGTGTGTGAAGTCTACCAATCCGCACTTGGCCAGCGTGGTAGACTATGGCCTGTACCCCTCACATTGTGAGAGGAGACCCCGAGCCCAGCAGTGGGACAATTATGGGTTGTTGCTTTGCTTTTGCTTTGCTTTTATGTATGTTGCAATGAATTGGCGTCGGTCAGCTGCAATTTTCAATGGATTCGTTCGACTTTGAAAGGAGAACGGGGGCTCAATTTTGAAAACAGAACCTCCCTGCGGGACACACATTTTGTTCGAGATGCCTATTCTATGACATTATACTTCAATGATCGCTGATACTATTTTTGTAAAAAGGGATCTCGTAGAAATACACTATGTAAGATATTGCCTTCTAAAATAGACCCATTTCGGGGGAATTTATTCCAGACCGGTGACGCTGTGAAAGTCGATAACGGAACGCCCTTGCAAAAAACATTAATTTCTTGAAATAGCTTTCACATGTGTTTTATTTAGTTTAAAAATGTATAAACCGATACACGAATCCTTGGTATTTCTAATTTATTTAATGCAATTGTCCTACTTCAAGCAGTCTGTAAAGAGTGTGAACACACTATCTCACCCCTTTCAAAAGTTGTCAAATTTCAGCAAATAGTTTCAGGAAGTTAATATTACATCTATGACATCTACGACTCTGTAGCCTAGTTGGTAGCGACCCTGCGTGCGAAGCGAGGCGTCCCGGGTTCGATTCCAGGCCGGGGCAGATATTTATGTGACAGATAAATATTTGTACTCGGGTCATGGGTGTGATTGTGATGTGTATGAGTGTGTAAGCGTTAATTATTAATTATTTATTTATGATCTAGGATCTCTGTTAAAATCTCCGCGGTCTTTTTTATGAAAACAGCCGACAAACGAGTTGACAATCCAGCCAGCCAAGAAAGAGAGAAGAAAAGAAAGAAATAACTGGCCCTCAAGCCCCAGCTGGAACACGACGAGTCGTTTGGCGGCATACCCACGCAAGAGGGTGGTAGCTATCCAAGGGAACCCCACGGAAATATCATCCCTAAAGTCCAGTTTACACGTATTAAGTCCTTAAGTAGATAAGTAAATTTTAACTAAATTTTAAGTGAATAATTTTTAGTGTCCGTCCACACGTAATAATTTAGTAAAGCTCTTTAGTTCATACAATTCTACTTAACTACTTAAGCATTTTACTACATTTTAACTAAATTTTAACTTAAAAGTGCCTGTCCAAACGTGTTAAGTGATAAGCCCCGCCCACCTACTTAACAGAAAATAGAAAAATTTCTAAATTACTTATCTACTTGATTACTTAACTACTAAATTACTACTACTAAAATGTCCGTTTACACGTATTAATTTACTTAAAATTTAGTTAACTACTTAACTACTTAATACGTGTAAACCGAACATAATATTAGTAATGGTATTAATGACCTATAAAAATGAATATTACTAATATAATCCCTCTGAGGGGCCCTACCAACAGCGGGCAGATTAGTCACCTCTTACGACCTCCCGGCGTGGAATTGAGGTTAATATTGTAATACCGCCCTAATACAGCGTTTACTGATTTTTCGAATTTCTTCTCTCTGGTCAGAGGACTATGTCCAGTTGTGAACTTGTAAAAGATGGATGGATGATAGATGGCATTGATGCATCTGAAAATTTTACCTATTTAGTGATAAATACATTTAACCGTAACTAAACTAATTGTATTGTAAATAAATTTAATGTGCACACCTGTTCTTTCGCATTGGTTCCTTTCCACTTTCTTACCATCCTGACAAACAACCATTTGTTCCAGCTTGGCACCGTTACCCGTAGATATCCCTTAAAGTATCTATCGTAAAATTTTCAAGGAACAAGTTTAAAATCGTTTTTCAATTGGCTTTGGGGTATTAATAAAAACTTGTAACAGCAGAATGGGGAAACGACATCTCTCCGCATAGACAACGATGAATACCAACTAATACCAAGTATTCAGCCCATTGGTATTAGCTTAGACCGTATATGACGAGGACCTAATGTCTGAGTTATGGATATCTCGTTAGGCATAATATATTAGTCTCATAAGAAGGGTCTATGAAGGCGTCGTGCTATTTTTGAATCTTAAAGTTGAGTCGCCCACACCCGACCTTACATATCAAGCACCTACCACATGTCTTCGCCCTATTAACGGTAAACAAATCCATTTTTAACACAAACAAAGGACCAGATGAAAAACTATTTATAATTCAAAGTGAATGTAGGTAATTTGTGTTTACATTTATTTTATTTGCAGTATTTTTTGAAACTTATGAGTAGGTAAACACAAAACATATTCTAATTCTGTTGAATAATTCTAATGAATAATTTTAGTTTAGTGTTTATATTATTATTAAAACTTTGACAAAGGTACAATTTTATAATATTTTTTTAAGAATAATATGTTATAAATTGTATACGATGTAGGTACCTAATAGTACGTTACGATACGGTGCGTAAAGCGGTCTATTTGCACGGGTGTATAGTTAGTGCCAGAGCAAAACGAGGGTGCTAAACGCCGGCAATAATAGACAACTTACGTCACGAGTATCGTATTTTATTTTATTGAACAGTGTGACCTAAACCCACACTAAAAGAAACGTTTTTTCGTGACCAAAGTGATCCTTTACACCTTGTGAAGATT
Source organism: Thymelicus acteon (assembly GCA_951805285.1). Taxonomy (NCBI): domain Eukaryota; kingdom Metazoa; phylum Arthropoda; class Insecta; order Lepidoptera; family Hesperiidae; genus Thymelicus; species Thymelicus acteon. The sequence goes on along the minus strand of OX638225.1, from coordinate 10,051,991 downwards.
TTTGACTTATGTTATCTATTATTGCACGGGCGAGGGTGCTAAACGACGTGCACAAAGCCAATGTCATGATTTTTCGCACCCTTTAAAAAAGGGCTAATTTACGCACGGAAAAGACCTAAGTGCGCGACAAGAAACAGTGTCTTATAATACAATTAAGGGCAATGATAACTTAAATGTTCTTTAATTAGTATGACTTAAATTTTCTTTAATTAGTATGTATTCAAAATTAATTTGTAGATAAATCGAAATTAATCGTCTTAGTTCGACAATTTTCAACTCGAATCTACTTAAAACAAGGGCCTTTGAATATATTAATTTATATTCTAATATAAAAGATAATAATAGAAATAATAAGTTGAGACTTTGATAATGAATTGTATCAAAAATCTAGAACTATAAGACGGGGGTTGAATAATAAATACGGTAAAAACTTTCCAACGGATGTAAATAAATGTAAATCACTTATGCCCGGAGAGAGTGAAATTTTGGGAGTTCTTAAATTTTAACAGCTCTCGAGTGAGACAAAGACGCGATTTCGGAAGGTTTAGGGCGCATCCTCCTTTATAGCCGCCGATTCCCTGGGCGCTGTTGCCGCCTCCAAATCGGAATACCCGCATATTATTATGTTGTTGTTCCATACAATTCTCGCATTTTACGAAATTTCCAGCCTGTTGAATACGCTCAAATCGGTTTGCTACCAACTTGAACATCTCGTAGTTCTATTGTTTATGGTTATTGTAAGTATGTATCTTTACAAGTACCTAAACGTATAAAAAGTATTACCTTGACCTAGGTGTTGAATTTACTTATATTTCGATTAGGGGACACTTAAATAACGAGTTAGAAGTCAATTTTTTTTAAGTATGAAAAAGCCGTGGACGGATTTAGATTTAAATTGGTAACTTAAAACTTATACTTTAAGTCCTACTAATGAAAACTTTTCATCCCGGGAAATATAAAGTCTCCTCTGGGAAACAGGATAAAAGTTAGTTTGGAACTAAGAAAAAGTTTTTTTTTTTTAATATCTCAATCAATTTGGAATCATTTCATGTAACTACAAGAGAGTCTTTTGAGGTATAAGTTTACTATTGTTCTCCAGTAGTCTAGCCAGCAACGTCATCCATTAAAAATGTGTTTGATGAGAGATTACTTATGTAGTCTTTGTTTCAATAGTAGGACGTAAATTTTGCTTGTAGTAAAGTTAAATTACAAGAACCCAAATCTTACGCATATTTATCGCCGAGTACAAGCTTACCTTACTTGGAAAGTGAGAAGTGTAATCCTTAGGCTTAGGAACTTTTAATGAAATATAGAAATGGAAGACTCGTAAAATAACCGCTCTCGCGGCTCCGAACAATATTGGAGATATTTTCTGTATTTAAAATTCTACATATTATCAAAAAAAACTATATGTAACTGAATTTTGAAAAATATGGGACTAATCTGGTAGTATCCTTTCAAATAAAAAAGATTTTACAAGTCGGTAGCCGCACGAAGTATAGCAAGTCAAATAAGGGCATTACAACAATAAATAATACGAATATAGATTGAGCAGAGCAAGCAAATTAAGTATCTACAGTCACTTACCCCGCGAGCCCCCAGTTCGTCTGAGAAGTTGATTGTAAAACGCATAGGGCTGTCACAACAAACACTAATTTTTAATTTAATCAAATGAAATCAAATCATTTATTCCTCAAGAATATTTTTACATAATATATACAAGGTGTCGGGTGTTACATTTTATAGTGTGTTGATCAAAATTACTGATCGTCAGCTGCCTAAACTGGGCATAAGCCTGTAATATAGGCAACTGAACTCTCCCAAGGTTAAGTATCAGTTTACTATACGTATAATAAAATTGTATTAGTGACATGGTAGGTACATAAACATAGTATTTGATGTTCAATAATTTAAGTTGACAAAGAACAATTCAAGTTACCAAAACTTTCATGCAAAAAATGTCAAAAAGTGAAAAATATGCAAATTAGTGTGTGTGTTTGTGTGTGAGTAAGTAAAGTGCGTGTGTGAGCTTGAAAGGATTTGTGTGAGTGCGTGAGTCATAGAATGTTAAGTAAACACAAATGAAGCAATTCAATATGAACTGAGAGCAAATTTTCCGTCTCATCATAGTCAAGACTCAGGAGAAACTAAGTTATAATTTTCCTCAGTGAATTTAAATTCTTAATTTTGTGGGTTTTTGATATTTATTGTACAATGCTACCTAAAAATCAAGAAAATTATTTGAAAAACAGTTCTAAATGAATTTCTTGGATATACTAAATCAGCCCGCCGCGGGGCGCCGTGTGGCATGAGCATAAAGATCTGGTGGTAAGAGTTTGTGTTGATTCAGTAAAAATACTTTTCGTACAAATAGCACTCCACTTCCTTCATACAGAGATGTTGTGGAGTAACGATGTGGTAAAAAGTTGATGACTTTTAATATAGCGCAATGTGCACGTTCAAGAGGTAAAAGATGCGTTTTGGCAGCACCACCCCAAGTATCTATGCAACATGTAAGGATTGACTGGCATAGAGCAAAATAAACAATTTATTTTACTATCGACTACGTGTCTGATTTTCCTGAAAAAGGCAATTAACTTTCGACATCTACTTGTTAGGGTTTTTATGGGAATCTAAAGTCACGCTTAAATACTTTGTAGCGTTTACTGTTTCTAGCCTGTAGCAATTACACAAGCCCTGAGTGCAGATTAATTGGTTTTCATAAGTGTGTACAATTGAAGGGGTAAGTGTAAAAAGGGTTTAAGTAACAAAAACAATAATTCGAGATAAATACGTTTGAAAGTAAAGACTTCATTTTCGTTATATTCTTAGTATTCAGTTTCAAATCTGTTTATATGTTATTATGTTGTTATGATTCCAAATTATATAAGATACCTTCGAATTATCATAAATAAAGTATTTTTTTAATTACTACTCTGTAATAAGCAAATATTGTCAGTTTTGTAATTAAAAATGCGCCACGTCCGTGCGTTTTTCACGAAACAAGGATTTAAATAACATTATATTATATTGAATTTTCCACTATAAAACCTATGCCATAACATTAAAAATCGAAAGACGAATTCAACGATACCAATAACACTATTTCAGTAATTTCATCAGTTGAACCCTTTTTACACTTACCCCTTCAATTATGGTGTAGTTGTCAAATTCAGGAGCACGCACCTAAAAAAAGAGGGACGTAATCCCAAGAACAAATTCAGTGAAGCACCCATAGTAATACCAACTCTCTATTCGTACAAGTACATACACCCACACATTGACACTTCACTGCTTCAATCGCGAATCAAAAATTACGCACACATGGTAAGCGGGCGGCCATTGCTATGCTTCACTCTCGATTAGACGAGGTTACGTCCGTCTTTTTTTCAGGTCCGTGTTCGGGAGGTAGATTTTTGGATAGAATTGAAAAAGGTAGGACTTTTGTTTTGCTAGTAATAAGGCTTGTAATGCAATGAGCACTGGATGAAATACTGTAGAAGAATCCGCATATTTGTCAAAAGGTTTTCGTCTTTTGTTTTGACGGTGATGTCATAGAGCCAGAAATAATACGACTCCCCCGCTTCCGCTACCCCAGACTTACGGTAGTCAGATGTATCGCCTCCTTGTCTGTATTTACATAAAAAAATGTTTATTTGACTAACGCCCCAACTCAGAGTCAGTAACGGTTACTGAAATCGCTCCTTAGTATAGAATTTGTATGCTAAGTCTCGCTGCTAAATACTTACTTCTTATTAATTTTCGCAACAGTTCTTAGAGAATTTTAGCGACAACCCTAGACACGCAGAATTTGTAATGAACAAGCCCTAGGCAGCGCCACGCCCTCTGGCTGAGGTCTGCGTTAATTAACCAACTTCTAACTCCATCAATAATATCTTAGTTAAATGATGTATGTAGCTAATATTGTAATTTCAAGTTTTATACGTAGGCTTCAACCAAATGAGAAACTTTTGCTAGCCTTCTAACATTACCATACTTTATGTTCTATTCGCAGGTTATGTTCGCATGTAGTGGGTCAAGGTCACCGGTATAGTCTTTAACGTCTAAGAAGCTGCATAGATCTTCAAGTATTAGACAGGCTCCTCAGTTGATGGTGCACCCTCTCAAATAACATACGAGGTTATAACGCATATAGAAACATCTATTACCTTACTCTTTTCTACATCTCTGTATGTATTCATTAACACTAATTGAATAACGGATCGAAGTCCCGCTTTGTCTTCGTTTATTTTATTTTTGAACCGCCTTTTTAATCATTTCTCCTCAGATGTCTTCCATTACCCTCTTGACATCAATTTATTACTTTCCCAGATTCTCCAGACGGTCGTTATGAAGGCAAAACTTGTACCTAATCATTAGTTACGATCTTAAATGTTGCATTTACATCAGTGTGTAGTTACAGCAGAGTATTAATTTTATAGTAAATAGTTTGAGCGTTCTTAATAAATGTCTCATTTTAAATTAATAAATGCTTGTACATTAACGCCCCAAGCTCAACTATTGCTCATTTGTAGGTTGCAGAGATACACAAGCCATATATGTAGGATACGACCTGAGATTAAACTTTAACATAAATGTCTATACCTCAACCGGGTATTGAACCCGTTATCCGACAATATTCCAGCTCAATGCTCGACGCACTGGCAACTACAGCGACGTCAATAAAAACAAATCCGAGCTTTAGTGCATGAAATCAATTTTACCGTAATAAAATTGTCCCGCGGGTTTTATGGATAACGTATAAACTAAACATGAAGGACATTTATTTACTGCGGTATTGTGTTCTGAGTGTTACTAAAAAGTTTAATGTTGTTACATTTTCAGAGTACTTAGCTACCTCTAATTCTTGTCACGTCAGTATTGTTTACACCTGCTCCAGAGTACGGTCTCCTACAAATAAAATCTGCTAAGGCAACGCGGTCCAATATGATTAATGATGACTGTCTCTTACGTAGTCTGAAATTTGTTTGCATTAACACAGATTATTATAAGTTATTAGATACAGTTAGACTGACCATTTTTATTCCTTGAGGTCGTTATTATTCCCTTATCTCTAGTTCGATGAATTATTGCGAGACGTATCTCTCGTAGCGATGTCAGCGAATTATGATATATGGATGAATGTTAAGAAATATCCGATAAAGACAGGAAGAAGGTTTGAATATCTAATACTAAGGCTTTGTTTTAATATCTTATTAGTATTTTTAACATGAACATCGAAATCTATTGTTAAGAGCAGAGAAAACAATGATTCAATTCAAACTCAAAGTCGTGACTTTATCCGCATTAATAGAATATTTCTTACTTATAATTTTATTAATTTTGTAATGTGACCACCGCTGCCCATATAGGTATACGTACCTATTAGTAGTTGATAGCTAGGTAGTAAAGCGGGTATCTACATAAAACTTACCGCAACACTCACACACGTTTAAAATATTTCATGGTTGATTCTAAATTATTATGGGCAATTAAAAAAACTTTACGTAATTACGTGGGATAGAACCTTAAAGCGATGAATATCAATTACAACAGTTACAACCAACAAACAACAACCATCATAAATAGCATTAACCTTGCATTAGCATAATTAACATAACTAACCTCATAATTACTTCTATAATTAATGGAAATGTTCATTAGTTTAACCACCAGACATGATCACTATATGTATTTGTTAACTCAGTATGTGTTTACCAATTTTGATCAAGTAATTAGCCTGAGTGATAAGTCAATATAAGGTGTATTGACAAATACTTACGGCACAACTCAGAGTCACTAACGGTTATTTAAATCGCTACTTAGTAAATAATCGCCATACAAATTCTGCATTAAGGAGCGATTTAAATAACCATTAGTGATTCTGAGTTGGGGCGTGAGTGTTGCCATTTAGGAGCTGGGGTAGATTGAGAGCATTAAAATACTGTGTAAACTTAAGTACAACGACCACCCTTTACCTAAACTCCAAAAACTACTGATACTGCATCACTGGTGTTTCTTTTCTTGCCCTAAAACACTTTCTACAGTATCGTTATAAAAGTGTAGTATAAAACAAACAGGGCTACTCAAAACATGATCTTACTTATAAAATGGTAAAATAAAATTTATTTTAAAACTTAGTTTAGAGTATCATTTCGGGTCAAGTAGTTTTTTGAACTTTAAATAAATATGAAAAAGTAGCTAGCAACGTGAGTACACCTGGTGTTAACTACTGCAGCGCACACAAATTTAATACACTCACTGGAAGTTAGCTGCTAAGAATTAACTTAATCAAAAATGATATGTTTATGTAAAAAAACAAGGTCTTATTTCCCATAGCTCAGCTGTGTTGGTATCAAAATTTGTAATTAGTTCATAATATACATCTAATACCTTTAAACGAGCAATTCTTGTATATTTATATATTTATTATATTCTCGGAATCTCGGAAACGGTGCCTACGATTTTCATGAAATTTAGTATGCAGGGGGTGTCGGGGGCGATAAATGACTCTAGCTAAGATTCATTTCTAGAAAATGTCGTTTTGTCCACGTTTTCAGGCAATGAAAAACTGCTACAATATCATTGACTCTTCCTGACATCTATTGGCGTGTTATTATTATTGGGAGCAACTAACAACTTTAAAGACACAGCTACTTCAGTAGATGGCGTTGTTAAGCAATATTAAAATACCGAGCAAAGCTCAGTCATCCAGATATTATGGTTGATTGGCGAAGAGATTTTTAATTTAGAATAACTTTAGTTATACGTATGTGTGCCTTACAAATTTCAAGTTAATAAGGTCATGTCCAGACATGCTCAGGTGCCTAAAATAATTTAAGCCCAGCGTCCCAACCCGCGTGTAACGCAAAAGTTACATAATTCATAATGTGATTTTGATTGCCAAATAAAACTTTTTGAACAGGGTTTCTCTCGTAAATCAACTGAAAATTCAAAACCGTATAAAGTTCTGAAATGCGCCAAACAATAAAATTAAATTGGGTTTGTATCCTTGAGGATCTCTTCTATTTATTTATTAAATTCATGCGTTTCTTCCAAACATCCTCATATTATTCCTGTTATATTCAAATTAGCTATTTACATATAATATGCTGTTTCACGCACGATAAACAATGGATGTATAATTTTAAAATAAATAGTATGTCAAGTGTAAAAAGGAACTTTACAGACACTTGCAGTACTTCTCCTACTCCACCAATCCGCACTGGAGCAGATCTAAGCCATGGTGGAGAATGCTTTAAGCACCTCAAAAGGAGAGACCCGTGCTCATCAGTGGGCTATTAATGAATCCACTTGCTATACTCTGGTGAAAAACGGACGAGGTTAAGGACGAGAATTATCAATCTGTAATTGAGAATGGCGCTTCTCTTTACCAATCAGTTTAATCAGGCTGAACTCGCATGTTATGGTAGATTTTGTCCTCTCAACTGTACTTATATACAACGAGTAACCGCTCTCGCTTTGCTTCGGCTTTTCTTATTTTTTTACACCTTGGGTTACATTATTGGAGTTTTATTAAGGATCCCTATTTTTTTGAAAATACAATATAGCCTATGTCACCCGGGGATAGTGTAGCTTCCCAACAGTGAAATAATTTTTCAAATCGGTTCAGTAGTTTCGGAGTCTATTCAATGCAAACAATCAAAACTTTCCTCTTTATAATATTAGTATAGATTAAGGGCGCTAGAAAGTATTCATCATTAATATTTTTCTAAGAAGTGAGTAGGTAAGGTAAATAAAATTATTATTTGCGAATAGATAGCACCCTAAATCGTGTTTACATTTAGAATCGATGTCAACTTGTACAAACAAGTTTGACGTTGGCAAGCTTGTTGCGAATTATTTTTAGGCGAGCGACGCAAAAACTCTATTATATATAAATAGACACAACGCACGAAAATAATATTACAAATACAATTTTATATAATCAGAGTAAGAATAAAATCCTTTTACGAATAAATATTTTTTAAGTAAAATCTTAGCACTGATTTCATCTTAAGGTTTTAGAGGTCATATAAGTCATATGAAGGCATTGTATGTAGGTAATATTATGTATCCGGTTTTTAGCTGGTACCGCCTCTCAATGTAACCAACCACTCGCACATAGGTATGTAGGCATAGAAAGGGTCCTCAAAGGAAGCCCTCATAAAGTTGAATCGTGTTTCCCCAATACGACGTAAATTAAAGGGTATTAGCATCAAAGCAGTAAATGAGGCAGTACACAAGTGAAATTTGTGTATATTTATATAATACTAGCTGACCCGGCAGACGTTGATCTGCAACATAACCGTTTTTGATCGCAGATATGTAATTTACTGATGCGAAAAATTTATAAAAAACATCCTTGAAGTATATGGTTAAAATTTGAGCTCAATGGATGAAAAACTTTTCAAGTTTTTAAAGCATACACAAACCAACTTAACATTTTTATGTAATACGAGTAACCGCTCTCGCTTTGCTTCGATTTTCTTTTTTTATTACACCTTGGGTTTCATTATTGGAGTTTAATTAAGGATCCCTAATTTTTTTAAATATAATATAGCATATGTCACTCGGGGATAGTGTAGCTTCCCAAAGGTGAAAGAATTTTTCAAATCGGTTCAGTAGTTTCGGAGCCTATTCAATTCAAACAAACAATCAAATCTTTCCTCTTTATAATATTGGTAAAGATATAAATAGATAAGTGTACTTGTACATAAATAACATGTCCGTAGTGTATTAAAAAAAATAAAAGGAATTTTCGTTTTTTTTTTAAGATTTATTTTTTCGTCTACATTCCTGTTGTCACCTTCAAAACAGTCCCCACTAGATATTAGCACTAGTGTCAGCGCTTCTTCCGATCTCCGAAATACTTTTCAAACTCGATTATTAGAATAGCCTTTAGCTCTTTCAGCTGCCTATGTGTTTTAATATCATCTATGCTTGAAAACGACGGATCTTTCAGGTTTTATTTATTTATGACGGGCTGGGGCATTGTTCTGATTCTATTTTGGCCAAAAGTTCACGAACAAGCAATCAAGTGTGAGCAGGTGCAGCATTACCGTGGTGCAAAAGCTATGAATAAAAAATCGCCGAGATCATAAAAACACGTCTAAGCTTAGCGGCTGCTATTTAAAGAGTACACAATGAATACGGCTGAAAATTTTATCATGCTTAAGGGGCATGTGTGTCAACATAAGAAAAATTTTTTTTTACAATCGGACTCTCCAAATTCGCAAATGAAAAAAAAACCGTTATTTTTTGAAAACAGTATATCGAAAACAATGTTTATTGTTTATTCCATTGTTCGGCATTGTTCCAGTCTTCGGCTGATTTACATAACCTTTACGGACATAAAGAAGTATGTTTTAAAATATGCAAAATTATCAACCGGTGAAAAATAAATAATAATACAAATTATGACAAATACAATTTAGTAACCGTATAGACAAATCAGTTAAGCGAGACCTACCACATGTTATAAACATAGGTGCATATCCAAAGGTTAACACAAAAGTTAATGACAGTACAGTCGATGTATTGTTAGATAGAAGGTAATCATTTTCGACCACCTGAAAAATATAACAAACAGAATAATAATAATAGTGACATCAGTATTACACAAAGTAGGACAAATTATGTCGGTGTCGATCTACTTACGAATATAAAACAAAAAAGTCCCCTGTGTCAACTTTCATGAAGTGTAATGACTATTGATTTTCCTTCGCCAAATAGGTTAACGATGTCGATTACTGCGAAAAACAATTTTCAATGAACACGTAAAGCTTCAAGCCTACGTTGAACAACATTTTTCGAGTGATGTTTCCTACGTTGAGAAGTAATTATCCCTTTATAAGTGAAAACTAAAGAACTTGTGATTATGATCGGTAGTTCAGGTAGTTGATTGACGCTATAGGTAAACCAAAGTTGAACGCATGCAGTCATTGGTAAAGAACTGTTAGAGGAAAAATTAATAACTGCCTACGTGCAATAAAATACAGTGAATTAAGACTACTAATTTAGTTTACTTAATTCACCTAGGTGCATAGGTGTCTAACGCCCCAACTCAGAGTCACTAACGGTTACTTAAATCGCTCCTTAGTACAGAATTTGTATGGTGATTCTTTACTAAGCAGCGATTAAAGTAACCGTTAGTAACTCTGAGTTGGGACGTTTGTCTACTCATAGTACTAAAAGAAGAACTACTAAAAGTGACTTAAGACACTTGGGTTAGTAAACTCAGGTTAAGGTCAAGTTTACATTTTATCTTTATCTTAATTTATATCTATTTGTAAAATTGTCATTGTCCAGTGGTAATAAGATAGCCATACATTGCACTGAACTGCTACAGGGCTGTAACTAAGTTTCATACTTCGGTTGAGAGCCAGTTCTTTCTTTATTTCTTCGGGCTTCCTTCTTGGCCAGCAATTCATTGGTGATGATTTGATGATTTGGTGATGATGTGTTACTTTTGGCCATGGGTGACAGTGACCACTTGCTATCAGGTGCTCTTCTGCTCGTATGCCGGCTTTTCACATAAAAAAACTTCGTAGACTTCTATTATTTTAGCCATTTCATAGGATAGAATGAAATTGGTGAGAAATATTTTAGTTTTAATTACTATCGGCTTGAAATTTGGTATTCAGTAAGTATTCTAATATATCCTCCAATGTTTTTACGTCTTTATTTTCCATTTCCTCGCAAATATTAATACCGATAGACAAAGCCTTTGTAGATTCATCCTTTTCCTTTTAAACTGGGGTATATTATAGGCAAACAAAATTGAAATACCAAGAAAAATAACAAATAGAGATACAAATCCTTCCCGCCACATCTTGCGAGCGGATTGTTTGCTACGGCTCCCTACGGCGGGCGCTACGACCGTACAACAAACTGACGATTCACGTTCGATTGCGAACTGCATGCAGAACACGATGTGAAATATTACTTCGTTATTGTATTTTCATGGTTCTTTACAGAAAGGAACCCTATTACTGGCCCGATATCGGTCTGTCTGTATTGAAGATAAATTGCTTTTTACAAAGTAGGTAGGTAAGTATTTATATAATACATTATATTTATTGAATTATTTAGCTCGCGTGGATTCCATACATTATACAGATAAAACGTCAAGTAATGGTACTACAAAGGTACTGCTTATTTCTTATATTCCAAATCTGAAGAAATACAAATACCACACCTGTGTCTTGATACATTTATACTTATATGTTTACTTTGATTGTAAAAATAAAAAAATATGTATGTTATTATAATAACATTGATTTTTTTATACATGTAAAAATAATTGATTGATCTTCAACATAAAAGAATTATTGAGCCACATGATCACATTTTCACCGCTAATATCTAACCCACATTGTTTATTTATTTATTAATTTATTACACTTTATTGTACACCACAATCAAGAGCTTCTTTGTGTCATATATTGTTTTATTTTGACACGACACATTTATCAGCACCGTCTCCGTCGTCTTTGTATCTTCTCGAAGCGTTTCTTTGTTTTACAAAAACAAAAAAAAATCTCATCCATACTATTATGTCTTCTGTATCCATAGTAATCAATAGCCTCAATACCTCTAACTTTTATACAGTTCGCCCGAGGTAAGGTCCGAACTTGCTTATTCTGCCGTGAAGCAATTTGCTTTAAAAGTAAGGTTGTGTTTCAGTTCGAAGGGTATCGAGGCCAACAACTAATTTTTAATGATTCAACTTTATAGATCCTAAATAACCTAATCTCTCCGCCGTAATTAGGCGGCTTAGAATATTAACCCCAATCCCACGCTGGATGGGTGTCGTAAGATGGCGACTAAATTTGGCTCACTGGTGATAGGGCTCCTCGAGGGATTATATTGGTAATATTGATTTTAATTGTTAATTAATACCATTATTACTATTATTATTTCCCTATGGGGTTCGCCTGGGTAACTACCTCCCTTGAGCATGAGTCAGCCGCTAAACGACTCGTCGTATTCCGGCTGGGGGCTTGAGAGCCAGTTCTTTCTTTCTTTTTCTTCACTCTTTCTTGACGGCAACGCATCAGTGATGCCTTTGGTGTTGCTGATGTCCATGGGTGACGATAGCCACTTACCATCAGGTGGATCGTCAGCTCGTTTGCCATTTCCATACAAAAAAAAATAGTAGTCCAAAATAACCTTTAACAATATTCCTAAAAACTCTGCCCAAGTATACACGGAAGGTTATTTTTGAACTTTGTTGATAAAGTAATAAGAAAGCAAACTCCGAAAGACGTTGAACCTTTTAAGAGACTAATATTTTTAACAGGAATATGGCGTGGGACACTCCAGAGCACTACAGTACCGCATCAACACCTACGTAATATAATACTGTGCGCTGTGAACTCTTGTGGGACTTAATAAATTCTCAGAACTGGGTTTCGGTTCCGTCTTCTCAAAGCAGAATAAATAAAGTTGGGCGTGTCAATTATGGGCTTGTCTATATTATTTGCATAAAAGTGACTCTTAACTGTTAGAATAAGTTAGTAAATAGATTTAAATTGACACGAGTACCAAGTTACCTATCATTGTCTTCGTATCGTAGGTAATAATATTATAAAAAGGTGAAAGTTTGCGAGAATAAAAGCCATCCGTCATATTTGTTACTCTTTCGCGCAAAAATTACTAAACGGATTTTTATGAATGAGTAACATATAATGTACCTTTTATCCTGGAAAATGCGAGTAAAGCCATGGCTACAACAGCAGTATGGTTATAACATGTATTTTCTAGAAAATACCCTTGAGCATGAGTCAGCCGCCAAACGACTCGTCGTGTTCCGGCTGGGAGCTTTATTAGAGCCAGTTCTTTCTTTAGTTTTCTTCTCTCTTTCTTGGCCGGCAACGCATGCTTTTGGTGTTGCCGATGTCGATGGGCGACGATCGCCACTTACCATCAGGTGGATCGTCAGCTCGTTTGCCGGCTGAATGATGAATTTACAAGGACAACTATCATATCTATGTTAGCATAACTAATTAATGAGTAATAGTCGATAAAATTACTACTTCGGAACTTACTAATTAAAATTACTACATTGCGCGTGGCATGACACGCACTTGCCCGGGTTTTGATCTAAAATAATGCAAAAAATAATTTAAAAAATTATTTATGTAATGTTAAAACTGAGCACTGAAACTCAATAGGGATTATCAAAAGTACCGGAATTTGAATATCTAGAACAGCACCATCCGGAGTTAACGGCTTATACCAAACGATGTACCGACAGACGAAAAGAAAGCATTAAGGAGCGCTTAAGTGCCTCCCTACTTATGTACTATACCTACTAGAATTAATCCCAAAGAAGGTAGGTACTCATGTTTCAGATTTAGCGCTACTCACTTCTAAAGTAAAATCCGAAGTAGATAGATATTTACACGAACAAGAGAATCTTTTGATGATAATTTACCTGGACTCTGTATTATATGAACACGAAAAAGGAGTCGGATTTTATGAATCCGAATAATAAACTAGACTCAATGCTAATAATAGGAGGAATTGTATTCCGTTGTGCCCCATTGTTATCTCGCCATATCGCATGTATTATGATGCCGATAGATATTTTAAGTGAAGTTTATTTTTCCCTACCGTTAGTAATACCATTTAGTTTAGATATCTTTTCATCATTTTAAAACCTCCATGGGCGCCATGGCTATATAATCCGTGGTAAGATAATACCCATCCATTATCATATTTAGAATAAATGTAATATAATACGCCAAAATAACACTGTTCCACAAATTTAGGACGATGATTGAGCATTTTCAAAATAAACCCAGAATAAACAACACAGCCAATATTAAATATTCACAAAGAAGACGTCTAAACGCGTAGTCTCCGAGTGGCTGCTATTACTGTTCCTCCATTTGGCGGGACTCTGACGATCGTTATGAGAGCCATCTTTTATTTAGGGAACATTTCATTTCCCTGCGTTCCTAGTTACTAAGGAAAATCTTCTGATAAGTTATTAATTATATCCCTCGATACAGATTCCGACAAAACATCGTTTCTCTCATTTACTTATTTTCCACTTTCAACTTTAGTTTCCATGACTGACTTTCAATTGGACTTTTTTTTCTTCTCTCTTTCTTGGCCGGCAACGCATCAGTGATGCCTTTGGTGTTGCTGATGTCCATGGATGACGATAGCCACTTACCATCAGGTGGATCGTCAGCTCGTTTCTCGGCTATTTCCATATAAATAGAGTATCATATTATTCAGAATAAGAGAGAGAACAGTTACAACAGTTAAAATAATAATCGTTCTGATTCTCACACTATTACAAGACAGGATATTACATCTGCGTTTTCTACCACCACCTAAAAAATATTTAAAGTGACAAATATTTCAATCAAAGTACATTTTTGACGTGATAACGTCTATTAAAACGATGAACGCCGGGCGCACGCACGAAAAAATGTAGCGTTCCGCAAGCGAGAGAGCGGCAAAAGCGAGAGAGAGGCACGATCGGCTACGATCGGCGTATCGTAGCCGATGCCGATGCCGTAGGCGATCGTAGTTGAGTGGAGCGGGGCGGAGCGGAACGGAGCTTTGTCATGACGTTGTCACGTTAAACTACCGTCCGTAAACCGACTTTACAGACAAACATTTTTTTTGCATCATATGTATGCCGAATTATGAAAAAGATTATTAATATTTTGATTACATACGTATCATACCAAAATTCTTGCGAAAATGTTACTTCTAGAAGTATTCGTTATAGAATATCCAATATTTTACCCAAGCTAAGTACAAGATGGTTCCTTTTAGGAATTTACGTCGATGCGGCTTTTTACAGATTACGCAAATTGCCTCATAAGCACAAAATGAGGAAAATGGAGGTTCATCACCCGCTGAGTATCCATCCCAACCCCATAAAACACATGCGTTGGTGGTCTACGCATTATCTGCTCAATATCTTTGCACACATTGGCCTCTTCTTCACTATTTCATTGGACGACACGACAACGATACAACTTTAAAATTCAAGTGATCCTGCCACGCCTGCCACACTGCAGTTATAAATTGGTTTTGAGTACTACTTAACACTGTAACTGATGTAGCAACACCTTTAAGCTCCACTTCGCTCGTACGCACACATGGAAGTCTGCGTGTGTAACTGTGTACACAAAACGTTAAGATGTCGATGAATCGGCCATTGAAAGATAGTATGAAAACACTTGGCAAATTAAAGGACACTTCCGCTGCCTATTCCTACTTTATCAAGTCATTTTGTACCCAAATTTTCATTCAGACCATTATTGCTCTCATTTTATTGAGCCTAAAATTCATAGTTTATTGACCATATAACGAAGGATTTATTTACAACGCCTGCCAGAATAGTTTATGAAACAAATTTAATATTTAATACGAACATTAATAAAAACATTTAGCATAGATCGTACTAACGAAAAGGACTTTTACAATATTATATTAATGTATTTTATACAGTAGCTAGCACCTTTTTAGCACCTTTACATTTTATAACACTGTCAGAAAATCAGCTACAACGCCAATTATTACTAGGTAATCAATTCATAATAGTATACATTATACTTATATAATACATAATATAGTAGGATAATAATACTACATAAATAACAATTCCCAGAAACGTTGATTGTTAGTTAATTTACCGCCTTAATATAGCTTAATGTAATACGACATTCAACATTAAAGGGCATCGAACCTAATTGGCACACCTACAAGTCCGCCATTTTGAAAAAACCTCGATTAGGCGGCCAGTGATGAAACATGTGTCAATCGATAGACTAAATGATTGTGATCAAAAAATATTCAGTGATGAAATGTCGTAAGTGGTATACTTTCTGAGATATTTGAGTTCAAAACCGTAGGAAAATAAAGCAAAAAACATCGTTTCGGCCGATATTGATAAAACATGTGTCAGTCGATAGTCTAAGTGATTACGATCAAAAAGTATTCAGTGATAAAATGTCGTAAGTGATATGGTTTCTGGGATAAGTGAGTTCAAAACTAGAAATATAAAGCAAAAAAACTTCGTTACGGCGGACATTGATGAAACATATGTCAATCGATAGGCTAAATGATTACGATTAAAAAGTATTCAGTGATGAAATGTTGTAAGTGATATACTTCCTGAGATATTTGAGTTCAAAACCGTACAAAAATAATGCATTAAAAATTATCATTAACTTATTTTGAATTTATTGGGTCAATAATGAAAAATAAGTATTTTATGTCATATGTGTATGTGCTGCATAGGTACTTGATTTATTAATAACGGGTAGGTTTGAATTAAAAAAAAGCAAAGCAAAAGCAAACTACTAGGTTGTTTTGCTACAGCTTTGGCAATTACTCTAAACCAAAAGTTAAAATTCACTATTGGCTTAGTTTTCTATATCATGTCTGACAATCACTGAATCTAAAAATTCCGCTGGTGATAAAGGCAATGTTTCCTGATGTCAAGCCCATGCCAAGAACCATATAACACACATTATATGGGAACAACATGACAAG
Organism: Thymelicus acteon; assembly: GCA_951805285.1. Classification (NCBI taxonomy): domain Eukaryota; kingdom Metazoa; phylum Arthropoda; class Insecta; order Lepidoptera; family Hesperiidae; genus Thymelicus; species Thymelicus acteon. The sequence continues at coordinate 10,035,461 of OX638225.1, read as the reverse complement.
GTTCTTTTTCCCACTATGCATGAGCAGTACCATCCCACGATTTTATCTCTACCCTTAAGTTGTTTGTTTGACGAATTTGTTTAATTTTTATAATACATAACGTAACTGAGGTAAGGAAAAAAGTGACCGGTACACTTCAATTGCTGTATCGCCATAAAAACTTAACCATAAATACGCCATAAACACTCTGGTCATCCCTCACCTTGATTATGCTGATGTGTGTTGTACAGATTTGTCAGAGGAACTTCTGAATAAATTGGAGCGCCTTCTTAATAACTGTATTAGATATATCTTCGGCTTACGTAAGTATGACCACATTTCCCAGTTCCATTCCTAACTTAAATGGCTATCCATTCGATACAGGCGAAACTTCAGAATTCTCTCAACATTTTATGCCATTTTGAATAATGTGTCTTCTCCTGTTTATTTAAAGGAAACCTATAGCACTGCATATTTCGGGGATTCCTTCACAATATAGTTCATACTGTTCTGGAACTTCTTGCTTGTAGACATCAAAAAAACATAGACTACCAAAAGCTCCTTCAAGAAGTCCGGCAGCACTACCTGAAGCAATTAGAATGTTGTCGCCCGTGGTCTTCAACCAGATGTTATATATGTATTTATAAATATTTATTTACTTAATATATAAGATGTTTATATGTAAATCTGAATAAAACTGTATTTATTTAATTTTGTTTATGTATATTGTGATTTTATATGTATATAGTAATTATTCTAAATATTCATAATATTTCTTATCTGGCATAACACTGATACAGTTACAGATACACTAGAAGTAAAAAGATAATTAATTACAAATGTTTTATTTTTGTACGGTTTTGAACTCAAATATCCCAGAAACCATATCACTTACGACATTTTATCACTGAATACTTTTTGATCGTAATCACTTAGACTATCGACTGACACATGTTTTATCAATCTCGGCCGAAACGATGTTTTTTGCTTTATTTTCCTACGGTTTTGAACTCAAATATCTCAGAAAGTATACCATTTACGACATTTCATCACTGAATATTTTTTGATCACAATCATTTAGTCTATCGATTGACACATGTTTCATCACTGGCCGCCGAATCGAGGTTTTTTCAAAATGGCGGACTTGTAGGTATGCCAGGCTCCATACAAAAATGTTGGAAGCCCTTTATAAGCAAACATTTTAACCTACTACCTATATAACTGAAGTTAAGACTTCACATTTCAGGTTCTTTTTATTCCGTTAATAAACCATAACTACTGAAAATGTATGTCATTTTATGTCTCAAAAGCAGTCCGTTACATACAGAAAAAATATTGTGACGAACTTTAAATCGCCTTTAAAATCACATAAGTTATCAACACAAAAATAAAGGTCATTTTAAATTTGAATAATTTCATGGAAGGTTGTACTTAATAATGTTGTACGTAAAGTAAGTCAATACGCGTTGAAAGTTCTGTTGTTTTCCGTGTTTTGTTCACTTCACAAGTAATCGGGTGAATTTCCCAAGTGCATTTTTGAGACGGCGAGGTTGAAAATTAATGTGTGGAGGTAAACTACAATTATGCATAATTTTATATAGGTAGTTTAAATAGTGATCTACACGATAGTAAAGTATTCAGAGGTATTTAATACATAGATTCTTAATAAAAAAATATCTAAAACCTAAAATCTAATTCCGGTGTACTGTCCGAACTCCATTTATTTACATATTTTATTAATTTAATTTTTTTTGGTAAATAAATTTAATTGAAAAGGAATGTTTTTTAGAAATACATTAGATAACACAACTAATATATATTTACGGAGCAATTTAAGATAGTACAACAGCTCTTAAAACATCTCTTAAAAATGTCCTACAAAAAAAAGCAATACCGGTGGCGCATTTTGTATACTTCATAACTTGTTACAACACGATTTGGAAGACACCTTACTGGCTCTCCCCGCACCATTCAGTTGTGCTCTTGCAAACTGCGTGTTAGGATAACCGACTTGCTGCGTAATTTTCCTGTCAAACACGTAAGTACTCACTGCGGTGGCGCAGGAATACAAAATCATCCAATTCCGATGTCATGTATATTAGTAAAAGTACAAAGCAGATTATCAAGAAATTTTTTGGAGGCTTCCATTAAAGGTTTTCAGCCATAATTGTGAAATAAAAGTTAACCTGTGAGTAACGGTGTTCTTTAAAATTCAAGTTTTGACTCTATTTCTAAGTTCGGTGGCCTAATCTCGGTGGCTCCGGTGGCAAACTAAAGCGCATAGGGACGTGTATAGATTAGTGCCGATAATTTTTGAAACGAAAAAAATAATCGTAGGATGAAACCCAAAAGGAAGAGAATATAACGAAAATTAAAGGAAAAATAATTTACGGGCGATCTGAGGTTGGGAAGTGGGGGAGGGGGGTTCAAGGGTAAAAAATAGTTTATCTCAATTTCCGGCAAAACTACAAGTCCTATAGAAAAAAGTTAAATAGCAATGTTGTAAGTAATAAAAAGATCTACAACTTTTTATTAGGGTTCCGTAGCCGAATGGCAAAAAACGGAACCCTTATAGATTCGTCATGTCTGTCTGTCTGTCTGTCTGTCTGTCTGTCCGTCCGTATGTCACAGCCACTTTTTTCCGAAACTATAAGAGCTATACTGTTGAAACTTGGTAAGTAGATGTATTCTGTGAACCGAATTAAGATTTTCACACAAAAACAGAAAGAAAACAATAAATTTTGGGGGTTCCCCATACTTAGAACTGAAACTCAAAAATGTTTTTTTCATCAAACCCATACGTGTGGGGGTATCTATGGATAGGTCTTCAAAAATGATATTGAGGTTTCTAATATCATTTTTTTCTAAACTGAATAGTTTGCGCGAGAGACACTTCCAAAGTGGTAAAATGTGTGTCCCCCCCCCCCTGTAACTTCTAAAATAAGAGAATGATAAAACTAAAAAAAATATATGATGTACATTACCATGCAAACTTCCAACGAAAATTGGTTTGAACGAGATCTAGTAAGTAGTTTTTTTTAATACGTCATAAATCGTAAACCACAAAAAACATCGATCAAAGTTACAACGAAGTAAAAGAACTTTTATATTATGTTACTTGCTGCTACGGAACCCTTCATGGGCGAGTCCGACTCGCACTTGGCCGCTTTTTTACCCTTTTTATACATTACCTCAAAATTAATGTGAAAATTCAAATAACCAAGTTTTTGGTTTTTATTTTTATCTTTTACAAAAAAAAAAATTTCACGAAATTTGGTGAAAATGAAATGACAACTATTTTCGCAAAAAATTTTCGGATTCGAGTTTTTTAAATTTTTTTGTCAATCATTGTGTACAATTTTGAGTTATTTATTAATATTAACACTTTAATTAATCGAAAAACGTAAGATTCCATGTTACTTTGTTAGACAAAAAAATTACAAATCCATAAAACATAAAGATTGCAAAAAACATGCGAAAATAGTTGTCATTTCATTTTCACCGTTTCATTGCATTTTCGGAGAACATTTACCATAGTAGTTTATAGTTAGTAGTAGTAGTAGTTAGTAGTTTATAGTTTTTTATATACCATTAGAAAGAAGAGATTACAACGAACAAAAATCTCACCGATTTTTAAAAAAAGTAGATATTTTGAAGTGAGAATTTTCAATTGAAAATTAGGTACCAAAAACTTGGTTATTTGAATTTTTCACATAAATTTTGAGGTTATGTAAAAAAGTGTAACTACAAAAGTTGTAGATCTTTTTATTACCTACGACTTTGCCATTAACTTTTTACTTAACCATTAAAATTTAACTTTTTCCATAGGACTTGTAGTGTTGCTGGAAATCGAGATAAACCATTTTTTACCCTTAAAACCCCCCCTCCCCCCTCCCGACCTCAGATCACCCGTAAATTATTTTTCCTTTAATTTTTGTTATATCCTCTTTATTTTGCAATGGGTTTCATCCTACTATAATTTTTTTTCACTTTTTACCGTTTTTGAAGCTATCGGCACTGGTCTAATAGGCCACAGAAACACAAGCGTGTCTAATCACCGCTTAAAGGAGTCCGTTCATCTAGACTCCTACTCTTCAAAATGTATAGACTAGACTGATAGATTGTGTATAAACTCTTTAAAGTATTAGATGATCTTGCCTTTATTATTTCTCATTGGCATAATCAATTTCGGTGGATCAGATTCTAATTCCAGTGGTCCTAATTTTGGTGGCATTTGATAATGTAATTTCAAAATATCTCCGGAACTAATAATTTTTTTTTCGATCTCTACTATGTGACTAATTATTACTACTATTTACAAATTATTTATGCCAAATAAAATGTATTAGAAACAGCAGGTTTAAATTTAATCAATTTCGGTGGCTCGGATTTTAATTCCGGTGGTCCTTTAATAATTTCGGTGGCATTTGATAATTTCAAATGGAAATATCTCATGAACTAACAAAAATTTTTCGATCTCTAGTATATGATTAAGTAGTACTAATATTTACCTATTATTTAAGCCAAAAATTTTTATCAGAAAAAGCAAATTTAAATTCGCCACTGTAATTAGGCAAAATTCGTGTTTGTTGAAATTGACCCAATCAATACTGAATTCGGATTTTAACAAATGTTTTTCGGCCACAAACAAGCCTTGGGCTACAGCTACATTACATATTACAGGAGAACAGGGTTGAAGAATAAGCAATAATAAATTATAGGTAACAAAACGTACCAAATTAACCATTTTACCTCATATTAAATTAAATGACCAATAAAGATCTCCGATTTAACTGAACAGGTATTATAGCTTTGGCCTTTGGGCCTCCATATGAAAGTCAAATTTTACTGGACTTTAAGAGAGATTGGAGCAATACTCGTTCGTAAAACTATCGACTCACAATACAAAGGCCTGTGTTACATGAAATATGGATGTAATAGCGCGTATCCTTGATAAGGCACGCTCACTGGGTTCCTAATATCGGACCCAGATGACGAAGCTTGGCCTCCATATTAATGCCATGCGTGTATTTGACATAAATAAAGTCCCAAACAATTTCATGACTGCCTATTGGTAGATATTAAGGTTCCCAAAATCCGCGCCTCGGGAGAACGAACGAACAATGACTAAGTAGACTGAATATATATAATAACTTGTTGAAGTTTATTATGTTAGCTTTTGTATGATTGGATAATAGATGCTTTATGTTAGATAAGATATTTCTAAATTATTTTACTTGAGTGAATAATAATGATGTAATAATGATATTGATCATTTGGAATATATGAGTATAACCTTATTATAAGTATGTACTATATATATATTTCTTTTGTGATATAACTTAATTTTAATTAATAATTTCAAGTGAAAAGTTTGGTTCTGGTTTGAAGCCATGTTATCATTTGGCCGAACAATTCAACAATGATTCCTCATATATGTGTGATTAGAATACGGGAAAGAAAAAAAGTGAAATGAAGTATAAGAAAAAAAATATAATCGTCGAACATCTTGATAAAACTGATAATTTTCAAACTTTGATTTGTAAAGTCCTTCATAATGTGCTAATATATTACGATCATTTTTCTTGAGAGCCAGTTCTTTCTTTCTTTTTCTACTCTATTCCCAGGTGGATCGTCAGCTCGTTTGCCGGCTATTTCCGTAAAATAAAATACCACACTAAGGTAGATTATAAATAAACACTCCATGTGTATATTTCATATGATATGGTATTAAAATAATGTAGAACATGATACCAGAGAGCACTGTGAAAGATAATAATATAATTAATTAAGAAACTCTACCGTTCTCTGCGTGTGTCGCCTCAGGATATAAAGCGTAAACGATAATAAACATTATATTTCGGCACACCTTCAAAAACTTTGTGATGAAGACGCGGATTACTTCAAGAACAACACATTACTCGTAGAATTTAATTAATATGTAGGAACCTACTACGGCTAATAAACTAAAAGTTAAGCATTGACTTATTATACCTATACCTACCATTTTAAGGGTTTCGAAATAAAATCAGAACCCTTATCGTTTCGTCATGTCCGTCCGTCCGTCCGTCCGTCCGTCTATCCGCAACATAGCGCCGAGATCCTTAGGGGGCGTCCATAAATTACGTGAGATGTTTAAGGGGGGGAGGGGGTCGAGTCAAATCTCATCTAATCTTACGTTGGAGAGAGGGGGGGTCTCGGCAAATATCACGCAATTTTTTTCTGATTGAAATAAAAAAAAAGATACTATTTTGGTCCATTTAATCCAGATTGTACATGCTTAAGTTACATTTTTTTACACTTATAATTAAACTCTCAGCAATATTAATCTTGACTAGTCGTAAATAAAAGCACGAAGCAATTTTTTTTTTCTTTTTACAATAACAATCCAACGCGTTTACGTAACAAACCCACATTTTAAAAAATCTCACGTGAGATTGGGGGATGGGGGAGGGGGTTGAATAAAATCTCACAACATCTCACCAGGGGGGGAGGGAGGGACAGAAAATTGAAAGAAACATCTCACGTAATTTATGGACGCCCCCTTAGTGCTAGAAAGCTGTAATTTGGCATGGATACATATTTATTAAAACTCCAAAAACATTTTTTTCAGGGTACCGACCCTACAGGTATCATGAGGATGATTTTTTAAATTCCTAGCGTACCCTATAGTATGGGGTATTGTTGTAAAGGTATTTCAAAAATATTATGGGTTTTTAAGACCATTTTTGGATTAAGGGATCCGTTGGCGAAATATTTGACTTTAAAGTGCTAATTTTGGTTAGAGTCAAGTGTCCCCTCCTGCCGGCTAAACGGTTGGAGTTGGACAAGTGAAAAAATTCTCCAAAATAGTTTATACAATGAATTTACAAAGAAAACTATCACGGCTATTTTAGCATAAGTAGTTAATGAGTAATAGTCGATAAACTTACAACCTCTGAAACCTACATTGCCTAAAAGTACATAAAACACAGTAACCTTATCTAACAAATCTCAAATGAAGTCACGTAAATCCATTAGTACTGTTCACTTTACAACTTAGATATGGAAGAACTTCCAACTTGTTATTTACGATAGGATACGATATTGGAGAGTTACGGTTCTAAGCTGTAACTAAAGTTCAATTTAAATTTAGGTTGCAACTCCATTTGGAAACTATAAACTCCGATTTAATACACTCCAAAGATGTTCTGAACTCAATAGCAAGCTTTCATAAATTAAAACTTAACATTTACACATTTATTTAATATTGAGCTCTTTTGAATTAACAAAACATAGGTTATTATTTTTATAAAATGTTTATGGAAAAGATGTATTTTAATGAAAAATACCAACCAGCCACTGACCTTTATAACGAAGTTGTTATGCCTCGTTACATCATCGCAAACATGAATAACAAAGGATATCTATGTAGGTATTTATATATAAAGAGCCTTAGAGAAAACAGTTACACACATTTTCGTTTGGTTATTTACAAACAACATTGTTATGTCTAAAAACGTGTTTATTTTGGGTGCCGTCGACTCTATTGTTTTATTACAATGTTTGAAAATTACTTATTCATTATTTTACCTCAAATTTTCTATAATAAACCATTAGTCAAATTTAGGCCACCCGGAGAATACTCGTATGATAATATAATTTAACAAGATGCGTTGTTTTGGATGCAAATAATTGACAAACAGCTCACAAAAATCGACGCCCGATATTGAACATTTTTCTCCGCTAGATTGCTCAGCGCAAAAAAAAAGGGTCTTGCGTGCTAGTGAACTTTGACCTCATCTCAGAGTACGACACGTCGTACTAAAATTCTGATTGTGACTCATTCCAGAAGCGCACTTCAAATGTTTAACTGTTCTGAATACCCAGTAAAACAAGCTTCAACACTATATCTGTTTCTTTAATAGATCTTGATTCAGTATTTTTCAATGAATTTTGAAACTTTAATTAGGTACCCATAATATTTTCTGTAAAAAAAATAA